>JAUJYP020000492.1:1288858-1933287 GCA_030674075.2 Linum usitatissimum | reverse complement strand
GTGCTATCGAGGCTTCGACTTTGGTTGTTTAGTGGTCAAGGAGGTCAAAAATTGTGGTGCTTGATGGGTAAGCGAGATCGAGGAGTCGGCTCGTGCTGAGCATGGTCAACGATGGCTTAAGGAAAAGGGGATAGGGTTATGTTAGCAAGGCATGCCCAACCTAACCTAACCTTGGAATTTTCGGCTCAGCTTAGGAGCGGTTTTCAAGGGTCGAGCTTGAAGGAATTTGGTGGGGGCAAGAAATGACCCCCATAGTTTCCGCTCGGGTGGCTCGAGCTAGATTTAGGGGAAGGTGAGGTGTGGACCACCGCCGGTCTAGTAGGATATGGTTGGCTTTGACCTCGGGTGATTTCCGAGGAGTGGACCAACCGTGTTACCGAGGAGGAAGGCACGTAAGGGCTATTTGCTACCATCCCGTTCGTAACTTTGTTCCCATCCTAATTCCGATCCATAGGCGTGTCATCAACACCTTTGTCTTCACCACTATAATCTCCTTGTCTTGTAGAACCTTTTTTTATACCATCATCACCAACCTTTCCTTTGGCCGTCCCATCGTGTCAGCCTTTCAATAACAAGTCGTTCTAGTTCTTTGTCACCTTTTTTGTTGTCGTCCATAAAACTACCGATTTAGGCTCGCTACTCATAGTAGATGACATTGGTGTACTAATTATATGACCTTTCGGGATTCACATAATAACCGACCGCGGATCCATAATTCACAAATTTTGTCGAGATAGTCACAAAGTGTCCGTCCCGAGCCACGACATCTTGGGCGGATGAGTAGGGTGTTAGGTCGACCCAAAATTTACTCCGTTCAATGGCTTCGATACGCGAGCCGACCCCCTTTCCAAAGGCGTAAGGGCGGTGAACGGGGAATGCGGTTCGGGACTGGAGACCTTCACGAGAATATCCATTCTAACTTCTAATTTGAATTTTGAATATTTCGAGGTTGAATTCTTCATATATGGTGCATTGGGTGATGGATTAGACGTTGATGCATCTTCTTTTTTTTTTTTTTTTTTTTTTTTTTTTTTTAATTCCTAACTTAGATACGAAATGGGCCTCCTTCTATTGGAGGTCCAAGGCTAATATGAACTTGTCACCCAAGACATCATCGAGCAGTTTGCATGGCAATAAGTGAGCTATTTGAGGTTTATTTCTTTATTTTAATTTCTCGATCTTATATAAATAAGGAGAACACATCTGTTCCCCATCTATATCGTGTGTTACCAATACATAACATTGTTTTCTTCTGTTGGTTGATTCTTCATCCTGCACACACTTAACAACCAAACTCAATCGACTCAACACTAGACACACCACTAGACTCAAAATTTGAAAAATTACATAAAAGAAACACTCAAACTGGGTTGCCTCCTTAGAAGCGCTCGTTTGACATTGTGAACCAGACGCCGAAATACTCAAACTAGGTTTACCCTTGATCACTTGAAGGGCAAGTTTCATTTATTTTACCACTCCGAGGAATTCACGAGTAACATACAAAACTTCATACAATGCCCATTTACCTTGAAAGGATCCTCTTCGGGACGAGTGATTTTCCACAACTCCATGAGGAAAAACTTGTGTGACAATTGATGTTCTAAGTACCACATGTGATCTCGGCTTCCCCGTAAAGAGATGAAGGCGAGAATTATAAAGGAGCATTTGCTCGCCAACCTTGAATTCAATGACACCTTTCGGACCTTGAATCTTGGATCCATTTAGTACGTCCCTCGTGCAACTTATACCTCCCATAAGCTCGATCTCATCACTCCTCCAATTTGAGTACCTAGATTTTTCTTTCCTCTTCTACAACACTACGATCCAAGTTAAGTGTTCTCAAGGCCGACCAAGCACAGTGTGCTATGTCATACACTAGAATCTAAGGGGAAGTTCCAATAGGAGTTTTAAAAGCAGTTCTATATGCCCACAAGGCATCATCTAATCGAATGGACAATTAATTGTGTGAGATCACCGTTTCTAAGATCCGTGTTAACTCCATATTTGTCACCTTGACTTGGCCACTCGTCTGAGGGTGGTAAGCCATGGCTACATGATGGGTAACACCATGCGTTACACACACACACACATATCAAATCGACCACGAAAATAAGTTCCTTGGTCACTTATAATCGTTCTAGGTGTACCGAATCTATAAAGCTGTTTATATAAGAACTTTCCACCTACCCGAGCATCGTTAGTGGGAAAAGGTCCCATAAAATCAACCTACAATATATAATAAATCTCTAGAGGCACATTCACAGCTTCGAGGCATCGATCGCACGCGTTGATGAAATCCTTACATCTCAAAATATGGTAGGCCAAAAGAAACTAACAATGAGAATTTTTTGAGTAGTTCGATTTATGCCAGGATGACCACCACTTGGGCCCGTATGATAATGAGTCATGATGTCATGAGCTTTAATGCCACGTGACACACCGGCGAATGATGTTGTGAGAGCCGATTCGTAAAATATGTGGATCTTCCCAATAATACTTTTTGATGTCATGAAAAAACTTCATTCGCTCGTGTCGAGAAAGGTCGTTCCTAATCTTCCCACTAGCATGGAAGTTGGTGAAGTCAACAAACCAAGGTCCTTCGACTTTGGTGATCATGATAGCATTTAGTTGTTCTTCAACAAACATTTCCTGAATTTTAAAACACGTCTCCAGTCTAGCTGCAGCCTCTCTAGGCAAGAGAGATGATCAACACCAAAATTCTCTATGCCCTTTTTATCGTTGATATCAATGTCAAACTCTTCAAGCGAGGCACCCAACGAATCGATAAGTCTCTGTTTGGCATCTGGTTTGCTCATGAGGTACCTAATGGCTGCATGATTAGTAAAAGTACTTCTCTATTCTATATCCTTGTACTGCCTCGACTGCAAAATCACTCGCATCGTCTATTGTGATGTTATAAGGATAGTAGCGGTGGTGAGTTTAAAGTTGGGAGCCTCAAATGCTTGGTAACACGCATCATCAAAATGGAAGGGAACATCCTTCTCAAGCAGGCAAGTCATTGGTAGTGCAATCTTGAAGAAATCCTTGATGAACCCTGCATGTCCCAGAAAAATTCTAACTAACTTCACTGATGTAGGAGGAGGAAGTTGAGCTATGGTATCAATCTTGGCGGGATGAACTCGAAACCCCGTTTTTCTTGTGGGGAGAGGTGGTCGGGTTTTTTATCAATTGTTATCAACTTTTGATGGAGTTGCCGTTGCATTTTGGGATTCGAAATACATGTCTTGTCTATTTAAAGATTTAATGAAGGTTCCAACTTATTATTTAATGCCCGGCCTATGAAAATGTTAGTCAATGTTGGTTTGAGTAGAGTCTAGTGGAACCTGAGTTAGTATGCATGGGTCGAATCAGTGGTTTGACATGGTCTTCTAGGGTTAGTTTTACATTTGGTATTAGAGCCTGGTTGTATTCTACTATCATATGTGTGCTACCAGCTCCTTGGAGGCGTCGCGGATCTTAGAAGGTGAGACTGCAGCTCTAACGGTACTAGACTTCCATAGGGGTATTTGACGGTCTAAGTGGTGTCAATGATATGGCGAGTCAATCCTTGTAACCGGTTTTGAAGAGTTAGGAATTTTCAATGAAAGTGTTTGAAAAGAAAGTGTGGTTACAGGTTTTCGTCCGAGCTCGATGTAAATTAAAGTTTATTATTTGTTTAGGACTGCAGGTCTCGCCCTATGATTTGATATATTTTTAGACAGACTGGCAAAGTTGAGCTTGGGTGCTTAAAATTAGGGTAGGAATAATGGAATTAAATCAAAGAATTTGAGTATAATTTTACCTAAATTCCAGACAAGTTTGATCGACCGGATAACTCGTACGGTTTGATTCTCTCATTTAAATTAATATGGTTAGGTAAACCAACGAAATTGTTGGGTATAATATGGGATTTTAATAGCTTAATCACTTAGTACGCTCATAAATATGTAAGGAGGAGAGTCTTGATTTAATTACGAAGACAATTAAGTAAATTCCATGTTAGATTTTGATCAAACCGGTTTGATTTAAGTGTCATTCAGTGGAAAAAGATAGTTTTACCCTAGAGCATTAATTCTCCACTGAATGGTCAAATTCGGTTTGGTTTGGGACCAAACCAAGTGCGGCTAGGTAGTCATTTCGCCTTTTAAAATAAATTCCTCCTTAAATACAAGGATTATGCACAGTTCGAATTCACCTACGATCCGTAAATTTATTTAGAAGGATTTAAGAGGATCCAAATTAATTTCAAATCAAGATTAGTTGGGATTTGTGATGTGAAAATAGTAGCCGGTGCGGTTTTCCACGAAGTAGTTCAGATCCAGACAAACCAGGCAAATCATGCCCACTAGGGGACAACCTAGGGTAGGTGGCGTCCGGGTGAGATAGGTGTAGATCCGGTAGGGGATATTTTCATAAATCCACTATTCATCTACAACTATTTTCATGCTTATGTAAAGGGTTTAATTTTGAAATTCGCAGAGGAGAAAGAGGAGGAAAACTCGTAAAAATTGAGAGGGATAATCACATGTTTTAGCATCACAAACACCAATCAAAATATTATCAAGTGAAAATAACAAAGGAATGACCTAATTAGTTACAAAACCAAACTCCTAAAACCCTCAAATCACCCTCAAACCCTCACTCAAACAATTCAAAAGTAATCACTCCTCACTAAGCCCCTTTCCACTCTCCTTAAATCTCACTCGAAACGCCACCCCAAACCTACTCGTCCTAGTCTCATAGTCAAGCTCACCTAGCACTAAAGCTATCATCTCCATCTGAAGACTCGAATCGGATTAATCGCCTTGCAATGAAAAGAAGTCATAACGTTAGTAATTATCCAAAGACTAATCTACACATGTAAAGGTGAAAGGTTTATCAACGGAAAAAGAACTAAAAGCACCTACTTTACAAGCATAATTACATGACATATTATTAGCACTATCCTAAACATGCTTTGATTGGAACGTTAATATTCTTTTAAGGATAGATTAGTAGGTTCTAAAATACTACTATCCTAGGCTACCCCTTTTAAAATCGGTTCGACATGTTGTGATACTTACATTCAAATAACTTTTCAAATGATAAAATCAAAATGGCTAGCTCGGTTAAATGAACATTAGTACGGATTTAAACTAGATAGACAATGTAAAAGGTGGAAATCATAACTAGATTATTCAAGCTCAAACCAATGACTAAGAATAATAAAATCCGACTTGGAGGTCTTTTAGAATACCTCATGTGAGTTGGTATGTCAAGATAGAGGTGTTAAAGCAAGATTAAATGTCTTCAGATCGAATGTACGTAACAAACAAGCTCTAGACACCTACCGAACTTTAATATGCATCAAACTTTAGAAACCAAACCGAACATGACGCAAACTAGCACCTCAACTCGAAATTATCTTATACTATATTGTACTGCACCCAACGTCATGGTCATCTAGAAACTAACTTGGAAATTAACTTTGACTTTGGGTACATCATCCACATTAGAGATTAGTTTCACTTCTATGTCCGTTAACTTTTTATGCTATGGATGAGAGGTTAGACATTGCAAAATAGTAAAATCATCCAAGAGTGAAATAGTCAATGAGCAAATCGATCTCGCAGAATAATAACAAGCAACATCGTATCCACAAATTAACGGGATTGTTGAGCCACTATTGCAAGTTCCTCATCGGCAAACACGGGAGCCGAGTTAGATCCAATTAGACAAAAATTATGAGCTGATACAAAAATAGAAGAGGAAGAGTGGCTCTTACTGTAGATAAGAAAGAGGAGGATTGGTCGATGATTTTGAAAAGGACGAGCTCTCATGGTCGTCTTTACAGGAGGATCATCGTGGAACCAGGCGAGAGGGAATCAGATCCATTGTCTTTCAATCCGCCAACCGACGGGAGGAAAAGAGGAGTTAATGTCAGCCATTGTTGAGCGGAGTTTGTCGTTAGTGAAGAGTATCGGTAAGAAGGACAAGCCGATGTGACCAAAAAGGGAGATGCACCATCAATTCTTCACGTCTCGCCAAGTGTCAGCATGAAAAGGAAATTTAAACCGTTCGAAAAATGATGTGATGCGATATATCGGCCCCGCGCGATTGAGTAACCACATATTTGGACTCTTTTACCAGATAAAGTGCGTCGGTAAAAAGAAAACCGGTCGGAGACGATGTCGAGGTTGTAATGAAAAACGTGAATCGAATGTAAAGGAAGGAGTGCACTATCATGGTTGGTGGCCGATAAAGGAATAGAGGGGTATCATCCTTCCTCTCATCATCCCAAACCATCAAACACAACAATAAAAATCGTCAACACTATCGGCGACAAGAAAGAATGGGTTAGTTTAACCCCATTCTTCTTTGCCAATATAGTTGTTACATCCCAATCCTAGCGATCGAAATTAAATTTCACGTGAATTAAAATTTTAAATTACTAAACTATCTCTTAGAAAGTCTAGCATAAAAGCATGTTATGAAAATATTAGTATTGTTATGTAAATTATTGTTTTAATTTTTGTTATGTGTTTAGTTGTATCTAAGTTATCTATTAATGATTGCTTGATCGATAATTTATTTGACTCGGTATTATATTGGAAATTATGTTACGTTTGATATGTTAGTCGTTATTAGTAAGTGAATTATTTAATTTCCTATGTTATGTCTAATGTTGTGATACTTAGAAGTAATTATTAAGTTTAGTTGCCAATTAAATATGTGAAGAAATTAACTTTTATGTGAATTAAATTTTTGAACTTAATTTAGTTCGAAAAGTGGAATGAGATGTTTGATGATTAATTTATTATATAATTTGAAAGATTGACTTTATGTTGACCGAGTATAAAAATTAGTAAAGTATGTATTTGGTTTGCTAAATAAGCGGATATGGAATGAAGCTATTATTGACTAAAGGTAGTCGTGGAGGAATGCGGACCGCCGGACGAATCCCGCACCGGGAGATGGAAGCATGATCCATTCAAGGGAGGAATTAGGAGAGATCTGAGTTGTTAGACAGAGCGTACGGTTGAGATGGCCTAGAAACGAAGTCAAGTTGTGGTGACAGATGTGTTTGGACTGTCAGACTCATCTAATGGTCTAAGGAGAGGGTTGTTTTCATTCAAGACGACCCAAGTCTTTTGTTGTCTTTTCCTCCTTCTTAGCCGATTTTGCGCAAGTAGCAAAGAACCGCTGGATTTTAAGAAAGAGAGAGAGACAGAGAGAGAGAGAAAGAAAGAGAGATAGAGACAGAGAGAGAGAGACAGAGATAGAGAGAAAGACAGAGACATAGACAGGAGGTAGAAGTCGACGGCGCCGGCGATCTCCAATTGATCGAATTCTAGATCGATTTGTGGCCACCAAGTGTGTCGATTAGCGTTGTTTAAAGACCAGCAACCGTTCCCTGGGGTTTAGGCTTCATTTTATAAGGATTTGTTGAATTCGGAGGTGTCGCCGGAGAGTGGTGAAGCTCGCCTAAGTTGGGAGCGTTGTGGAACTTCCAGGTCGACCCTACGCCTCGAAGTCACCTCCCAAGCCTCAGATGCAGCTCTGAATCTATCCTAGCTGCCCATTCGAGTTTCCCCCTTAGTGAACCGGCGTTCCATGAAATTTGGGTGCTCGCCGGATTCTGGAAAACGCTCGCCGGCGGCGACCAGCTTGCCAGAAAAAAAGAGTGACTGGCCAAGAATCTTGGAAAACTTCGTTGACCTTACCGCAACTCTCGAAAATTTTGGTGAACAAACGTCAAGGTTCTATAAGTTGAGTGAACTGAATGCAATTTAGGTTAAATTCAGTGACTTTTGTAACTTGGGGAAAGTTGAGTGACTGATCTGTAATCGGTGAATTGTTCAAGTACCGGCCCGCATTTTGGCAATGGATGGAAAATTACAGTGCTACCGTTCTTCGATTTCGGAAAAAGTTTTGGAGCATAATTAAAGTTGTTCTATAAATTTTTTGAAAATTCTTTTGAGTCAAGTCGTCCCTACAGGAAAATTTGGTTATTTAATAAATAGAATATTTTCAGGTATTTCAACAATAGGCGGTCAAAGAAAAGAGTTATGAAACATAAGGGATATATATGAAACAAAAGAAAAATATAAAAGAGCATAAAAAGCAATCGACACACTAACCGTCACTACCATAACCATTCCTTTGTAACGGCGGCGAAAAGTAGATGATTCACCGATCCTCTTCATTTCTTCATCAAACCTTTTAGAAAGGACGCACATGTAGCAGAAAAGGGCCCATGTGGATGATGACCCTCATCAACATCTATATTGAACAACCGGACATCATCGAAAACAAAAAAGTAATCGGCCGTTGAGAAACTACAGTTTCGGAGAAAATAAGTTTCAAATAAAAAAGAAGCCGAAGGAATAAATTGAAGGAATGAAACAAAAAAAGGGGAAGGGTGTATATAGGAAAGTGTCGGCGAAAAGGGGTTCAACAAATGAAGAAAAAAATATATGGGACGAAAATTGATAAGTTAGTTGAATGCTCTATCAGTACAAAAGATACCCCTATTATCATTTCAGGACTAAGGGCAGGAAATGCCCTTCACTCACCCCATATGGTTATCCCAATAACATAAAATTATATGAGATGTGAAAGAAGGAACATAGTCACCTTAGGGATACCAGGTTGATTGAATGATAGGGGGACTAATGAACATAAATAATATTTTCTTCTAGTTCCACAGAGAACAATAAAAAAAGAAAAATGAACCCCACACCATGAAAAATCCTGAAAAAGAAGCCCCACGCTTTGCCCCATCCAAGTTTGCATCATGAAGAAAGTAGACCAAGAAGGGGGAGATAGAGTCACAATTCAACCAAGGGCTAAGGACGATGGCGCCTTATCTTTCAAACCGTGAGAGACGCACCCCGATGAAGGATGTTAGCGATCTTATATAGTCACAAAAATTACGACAATATCTTCGAGTTTCTTATCTTGCGCCAAAACAACCATATGTAGTCCGACAGTTCCAAGAGAAACTTTAGACGTAGCTTTATCTGATGAAGAGCCGATCAAAGAAAGACACCACGTATTATTTTTTCGTTGCGAAACACAAATCACTCACAATAATGACAACCTAACCGATACGCAAATAAGGCATACCTCCCATTTTTTGACATACAAGTCTTTCACAAATACACCGTTAGAACCTCTAATTTTAGGGTTCGCTCGGTTCGGTCATGAATTTAGTTGATAAAATGGCTGACCGCTTGATGGAGAATAATTGAGTTGATAAGATGAATTTGGTTGAGGAGAAAACTATTGAGGAATGACATGTATTTAAAGAAACAAGGGGCGAGAGGACCCTATGGTCGTTTCAGAGGACAAACAGTCAATAAACATCCCCGAGAAGCTATTAGGTCTAGCTTCTCGGAGAAGTTTCACACCGACTACAAAAGAAAGCTGACAAAAGAAGTGTTGGGGCACACCAACAACTAGAACATACAATTATGGGGAGCATACGTAGGGTGCACATGGGGTGTCTAATATGGATGGCGACATCTGGTGTCATATGGTGATAATTTCCCAAGTCTAACTCATAGTTAGTCTTTTGGGGGCATTAGGATGATCCAAGGAGGGCCGAGGATGACCCAAAGTTGCAGCAACTGCATGAATATCGGCTATCCTCATGACACAGAGTATATCTTCTGTCCTCTTATGGAGCTCGTCAACAATTGTGGTTAGCTTCACACTTTGAGCCTTAGCACCAATTATGTGACTTCGAGAAAGGTACCTGATTTAAGAGAGCCCTTGTCGAACCTCTCCCCATCATGGAGCTCGACCCACTCATAGAATTAACAACTCTCACCTTACTGTTGGGGACATGTTAACATAAGAGGTCATCAATACGAGATACCAATAAAAGAACGAGGGAAAAAGAAAGAGAAAAAGAACAAGGATATACCTCCCATTCCTGGAACTCCAGAAAAATACATCAATTCCCGAGCCAAGAGCTATCACTTGCTGCCGAGCCGGAACTTTGCAATTGCTAGTCCTAGGTGGGGTTTGCCTCAGCCATGTATGTCTCTAAGGTTACTGACCAATCACTTTAAAGAGAGGATTGTCACAGAAGTCGATATTACAAATGAGTTGTTAGTAACGGTATCTAAAAAGGATGGAAGGACCAGCCAATCAACATAGAGTGATTGAACAATGGTCGATCCTATATCTCAAACAAAAAAGAGTCAAACTTCACTTGGAAGTCAAGGCCCCACCACTATTTATCAACAGGGTTGAGTCATGCAGCCTACGTTCAGCACATCCACCAAAAAGTCTCACGAAAGTTTCCTAACCCCTACTTTAAAAAAATTGTAGCAAATTTTTTAACCCCCCATATCATGCATATGTTTCTTATGATTTAAATTGTGATATGGTTAGAATTGATTGTAAAACTTTTACGCCTAACACTAGGATACAATTGTCTGAAAAAGAATTTTCGTCTTGTCTCCTAACGTTAAATGGATTTCGATAGTTTTTCCGGGCTATAAACGGATTATCAAACATCATTTAAAAGAATTTTGGCCATTTTCTTGGCTATAAACAGATTACCAAACTCATTTAAAAAATTTCTGCCCTTTTTTGGGCTATAAACAAATTACCAACAATCATTTCAAAAAAATTCAGCCATTTTTTTCGGGCTATAAAATGGATGATCGAAAATCATTTCAAAGAATTTTTATTGTTTTTCTAGGCTATAAAATGATCACTGAAAATCACTCCAAAGACTTTCTCCCGCTTTTTCGGGCATGAATTACCAAGAATCATTTCAAAGAATTTTGTCTGTTTCCCCGGGCTATAAAAGGATTACCAAAAATCAATCCAAAAAATTTATGCCTTTTTCCGGGCTATAAAAGGATCATGCAAATTTATCTCCAAATAATTTCTTCGTGTATTCAGATGTTAAACAAATTCAGCTGTATTCCGGGCTTTAACGAACCTTTAAAATTATTTTCGCCTAAGTCTAAGCACCCAAAATCATCAAAAGAATTTTGTCGTGTATTTGGACGTTAAACAAAGTAAATTATTTTTGGGCTTTAAATGAACCTTTAAATCTATTTTTGCCTATGTCTAGGGACCCAAAATTATAACAACAGACTTTTATCGTGTATTCGGATGTTAAACAAATTCAATTGTGTTCCAAATTTTAAGCAGAGCTTCAAAATTTGGTTAGCTTAAGTCTAGGCACTAAAATTATCTCAAAAGAATTATGTCATGTATTCGGACGTTAAAAGAATTCAGTTGTGTGCCGTCCTTTAACGGGATCTTCAAAATTTTATCAAAATTATCTCAAAATAGTTTCATCGTGTATTCGAAGGTTTAACGAATTCTGTTTTGTTATGGCCTTTTAACGCAGCATCAAAATAATTTTTGCCTAAGTCTAGGCACAAAAATTATATTCAAACAGATGTTCATCGTGTATGTGGATGTTAAATAAATTCAACTGTCTTATAGGCTTTAATAGAGCATCCAATTATTTTCACACAAGTCTAAGCCCAAAAAGTATTTTCAAACGGAAGTTCATCGTGTATTCGGGCGTTAAGTGAATTCAACTGTCTTCCAGGCTATAAACGAGTATCAAATTATTGTCACCTAAGTCTAGCCCCAAAAATTATTTTCAAACGGATGTTTGTCATGTATTCGGACGTTAAACGAATTCAGCTATTTTTGGGCATTGAACGGAGCTTCAAATTAGTTTTTCCTAAGTCTAAACGTTTTTTTCAAACGGATGTTCGTATTGTCTCTAGATGTTAAATGGACTTTTGCCTTTATCTCCTGGATATAAATGGATGACATGTCTTTTTTACAACGGAACCTACCATAACCGACATCTTTTTACATTTGATTCACCTTTGCTTTGGCACTACGGTAATGCAAATTGGGGCAGTTGTGGTAAGCACTTTTGTGGGGGCCCTGTGTAAATTAAATTTTTTATTTTTTTTAGGGGTCTAGATCTCATCCTACTATTTGATATATTCTTAAGATGGACCTTGAAAGGACAACTTGGGAACTTAAAATGGAATTACATATGAGAATTTAAGAATAATTTTAGCTAAATTCGTATGGTCCGAGTCTCTCATTTGAATTTAATACGGTTAAGTAAACGAACTTAGTTCTTGGGTATAATATTGGGTTTTATTAGCCTAATCACCTTGTCTGCTCATAAATATATGAGGAGAGTCTTGATTTAATCAAAAATCCAATTAAGTCAATTCCAGGTCTGATTTCGATCCAACCGGTTTGATTTGGGTGTCATTTAGTGGAAAAGATAGTTTTACCACTAACCATTAGTTGGCATGTTGAATTGTCAAATTGGGTTCGGTTTGTGACCGAACCAGCCGGGTCAACTAGTTGGAAGGTATATCAACTAGTTGAAAAGAAGTCACAACGTTAGTGATTATCCAAAAGACTAATCTACACATGTAAAGGTGAAAGGTTTATAAACAGATAAACAACTAAAAAGAACCTACTTTCCAAGTATGATTACATGATATATCATTAGCACTATCTTAAACATGCTTGATTGGAACGTTAATGTTTGAATTAGGATAGATTAGTAGTTTTTTAAAACACTACTAGCCTAGGCCCTAACCCCTTTTAAAACTTGTTCGACATGTTGTGGTGCTCGCATTCAAATAACTTGGCATACGATAAAAATGAAAATAAAAAGCTAGAGGAGTCTATGACCTTGGAAAGCGACGAAGCTCGCTGGATTGTCCACCTGCCCTCTCGGCACATCCACTCGTCATCTACCCTCAGTTCTCCACTGATTCAGAGAGGGGATATGTAATAGATAGTCTTCAACGCAATCATAACATGCTACACCAATAAGGAAACCCACCCCTGCAACCGTCTCATATTCCATGCCATCCCCGTTATCTTAGGCAATAACTATTTAATCCCAAACTCCAATCCATCCTTCCTCCCAAGTTTCCCCACCCTACAACACACCTTAATCGCTCTCTTTCGCCTATAAGTCTAACCAAATCCCGCTGAACCTCAAATCCACAATGCAACACCTAACCTCTCTCCAATTCGATAATAACTCACCCAAAATCTCTAGACTGCGACTCTCCCTCACTAAGGGTAATGCTAGACCAGTGACACCCTACCTACTGATTGGTAAGCTAGTCGGGATCAATCAACCTTCCAAAGGTGCGGTTATTGTTGTTACTCATTCGTCATTCTAGGAACACGGAGGGCTCCACCACACCGATGAGTATGAAAATCGTAAGGACATTTATGTCCTCTCCTTATGCTATGAAAGGCAAAAGAAATATGTATGGACCCATCAACCATACGCAATCGGTGGGGCTCTACTATGGGTGAAACATTAGGATGGAAACACTAGGCTTGATCGGGTGTGCTTTAGGTAAGTACCGGTATGGTTCGACATACTAGATATGTCAAATCGCCTTTGGGTCTGGGGATTGCACCTGCAACATTGTCCGGAAGATCTTCCCAATGCTTTGGGTGGCAGAGCAACCCAGATTGGAGGGAATCCGTTGGATGCGAGAAACTAAGGTATTCTCATAAGTTAAACTCGAGGACCCGCTACTTCCAACCTTCTATCTCGAGATGCCGATGGGCTTGCCGCATCGAACATCCGATTCGCTACGATAGTGTCCTTGACGACTATGTTTTCTATGGTAGAATCAGCTACACTTGTGCTTCATGTAGCGAGCGTGGCACTCAAATCCTCCTAGGGGGGTACAGGAGAACAAAAGAAGGTGTACAAATACCTGAAGGTCAGAGCAAGGAGGAATTCGGCTTCCCATATAACTCCGACGGATCCACCGACAACAGCGCACCTTTAATGATTCTGTTAACCCAAGGCTCTCTGGGACCCATTGCCAGCTCCTCTCACCCCGACTGAAATAGCCGCGGTCCCATCTTAATCTCCCAACCCATCAAAGGTACCCGAGAATCAACACCGGTTATAGTCACCCCAACAACTATCGACTTCTTCCCAAAGGCACCCACCTCTCGACCACACTAACGCAATCTTGTCCCATGTTGCCTCGGTGCCTAACAGATACTTTTGGTAAGATAAAGTTTACTAGGAAGTCAAAGCTCAAACACCAAGCAACCAAAGGAGGACGTAATATCGTTGTAGCAAAGTTGAATGAAGCTAATACTAATACTATTGTCCAAGATGCAGCACCTGAGGAGTTTGTGGCCATCTGTATCACACCTCCTCCGAAATGAAGCTTATCAGTTGGAATTGTAGGGGAATGGTGCGATCCCTTAAAATCAACCATTTCTAAACTCTGATTCGGACCATCCGCCTAGAACTATGAACTCTATGGACTTCAAGGAAGAGAAGAGACTCTCTTTAGACTTTGCTAACTTTTGCTATGTTAATCCTATCAGAACATTTGGTGGATTAGCCCGTTGTTGGACCTTCAGATTATCGATTAGAATAATACCATACCTTCGTCGACTATGGTGATGGGTTCTTTTGTATTTTTCTTCATGGTTCAAGCGTTCTTACTGAAAGACATTCATTCTGGCTAAAAGTTACTAGTCTTCATAGAGAAGATAGTCCCTGGATTGTATGAGGTGATTTGAATTCCATATGTTATGGATATGAGATGAAGGAGGCAATCCCGTTTCGTCTTCGTGTATCGAGCCTTTCGGCTAATTCATATCATCTAATGCCTTCCTCGACATTGGATTCCAAGGCACACCATTCACTTGGTCAAACTACCACGAAGGTCTGTCACGTATCCGATGCTAACTCGACAGAGCCTTGGCCGAAACATAATATCACCCAATTGGGTTCCGGGTAATTCCACCCACATAAACCTCTCTAATTATCAACATGAAATCTCTAGATGGGCACTATCTCTACTTTCTACCAATAGAGCCCGTGAAAAATGTTATTAAGAACCGAATGCGACATACCGTTGAGTTGTTGCACAACCAAGCCATCATCATAGAAGAAAGAATTCCAAAACGTGAGCTAGAAGAGATTTGGACTGATGAGTTATTGCGAGAGACTGCTTATGTTCAATAGGGTCGTGAAGGAGATCGAAATACAGCCTACTTTCATGCCATCAACGTCCACCACAAGCAGCGGAACCATATTTCAAGTCTCCAACCATAGGTCGGCATTGGAATAGCGGACATGTGCCTCTTATCGGCTCACGCAATGAAGTATTACCATAACTTATTCCATGAAAGACAAGCTAGCAATCACCAGATTGACTTTTCCATCCTCTCAAGTCTGGTTACCAAAAATATGAATGACAACCTCTCCTTAACTCCTCCAGAGGAGGAAATTATAGCAGCGACATTAGACCTCCAACCAAGTAAATCTCTAGGGCTCGATGGCTTCACCAGGAATTTCTACTAAAAGTTCTAGCACGTCGTCAAAGAGGAATTAATCTCATACGTCAAAAGCTTTTTCATCAATGGGGTAATGCCCGAAGGATGGAACAACACTCACCTTATTTTGATCCCAATGACCTCCAAACCCAAAGCTATGAATGATTTTCGGCCAATTAATCGATGGAACTTCAAATACAAAGTTATCTCCAAAATCACGGTATCCCGGATCAAGAGATGGATGCCTACGCTCACCAACAAAATGCAAGAAGCCTTCACTAGCGGCCGATTAATACAGGATAATATTATGCTTGTCCACGAAATACGTGATAGTTTCAAAAATTGGAAAATAGGAAATCATAAATATATGGGCCTTAAGCTTCGACACGAGGAAGGCATACGACATGGTTGATTGGGACAACCCTGACCAGATCTTGCAACATTATGGTTTCTTCCCAACCCGGATATCTTGGATTAACACTTGTGTCCGTACGATATGCTTCAATGTCATCTTCAACGGGCAACCCACATGAATTTTCTCCCCTTCAAGAGGCATCTATCATGATCGAGAAAAGAATAGTTGTGGAACACTTGCATGTCATCTATCTCTCAAGGTGGGGCCTACATTGAACCACTGCCTGTTTGCGGATGACACCATTATCTTTGGTAAAGCGACAGTGGAAGAAGCCGACACAATTGTAGGGATCACCAACTAATACAGGCAAAATACTTCCTCGAAATGGACTTCCTACTAGCCAAAAAGGAGCCTGTCATTGATATGGAGTAGAATTTGTTAGCTTTCAAGATTGTGGGAAGCAAAGAAACTATGAACCTTAACTTTGATCCTTGGGTGTTCCTGGCTGGTTAAATGAGGATCAGGAGTGATACAGGGCCTTTTGATGTGGCTGCTGACTGGAGAAATCAGGAAACAAGAGAATGGAATCTCTAAACCATCAGTTACTACTACTCTCCCTCTATTACCATGGCAAATAGTATGGTCCTGATAGGCACTTTGACTATGCACATAGCTAGTGGTGGAAGTTCCAACGGTCTGCAGCTTTTTCCGTCTAAGATTCCAAGATCTCCAGGCTGTGCCTAGCCTCCCGACAAGTAACTGGGAATATATGTGGAAAATGAAGTTGGCCCCTTAAATCCTTTTCTTTCTTTGGAGATACAACTCTAATGCCCTATCCAAAAAATAGATCCTCTATCGCAGAAATTGTGCCCCATACCGCCTTCCAGGTCATCCAAATATACGAGGAAACTATCATCCTCAGGAAACTATCAACAAATATATGATGGGGGTATCTCTTTACGTGGGAGTGGGCAATGGAAGAATAAAGGAAGCAGTTTTTTTCGTTCCTAAATTTAAGGAGTAGCATGGTGTTAAGAAGAAGTGAAAGCATCAATTTTTGGGATTGGAAGTCTATGGTAGATGGTGTTAAGAAGAAGTGAAAGCATCAATTTTCCTTGAAGAGAAGCAACCTCTCTTTGATGATGGGGTAGAAGAGTCCGAAAGGGAGGATGATGGAGAGTTTAAGGTAGAAGCTCATGAAGATATGGGGCATCCCAAGTTTGACGTTGCACCTCCCATTGAGCAACCCATCATTTGGTGTTTCCCTTGAGTTGTAGTTTGAATGAGACTAAACGAGACATTTCTAGACTCATATTTGGTTTTGACATACTTACGTGAGGAAACTCACAATGAGTACTCACCAAACTGATCTTGAACAGACTCCTCCATCTCGGGACCACCCTTGGCCGACCTCAACGACCGCCCAAGTACCACCATTAGCCTAGGGATCACCATGGAGATTGGCATTCACTCAAATACCTACCTCTGTCCTCCTCAAGCATACAAATTCAGAAGGAGGAAGCCGCAACGAGGAAAGAGTTGGCGCTCACCATCGCTTCGGCTCCTCCATAGCTCTCTAAGGGTGCTACTTGGCACTAAACTCCAATCCTTCAAGAAGTTAATAGAATTCAAGGAGGTTCTTAGGCGTGGGATTTGGTTAGAACCTATACACGTGTGTCGACCCTCGAGGTCTACCTTCTTCCCTACATTTATGAGGCTTAGGGCATGGGTTGGAGATTGGTTAGCTCTAAGTCCGGTCAAGGTTGTGACCATCCGCATTTGGAAAAAGCAAGAATATAAAGAAAAGCCAAAAATGTGAAAAATGAACGAAAAGAAAAAAAAGAAGATGAAAAGCATAAGCGAGTGAAAGCAAGTTGTATATAGTAGATTATAGCTAGTAGTATATTCAAGCATGTAAATTAGAGATGGGTGCTAGCATTGCTTCAATGCCATGATTTGTATGAAAAACTGGTTGTAAAGCACCTTCCCACTTAGGATGAGTCGGTAGTTTGTTACTTCCTCTGTTAACTTGGTAGCATAAGTGTTTGGAGGTCATAGATGCACACCGATGTTTAGAAATGGAGTCATATGCATCATATGTAGTAGTCCATTTTCCACTAGTCTAGAGAACCAGTGTTATGCTTAATTGTGTGCTTTGGTGTTTGACTACTACTTGGCACCATGGTAAGATGTGAGACTGTAGGTTATGCTTTTTGATCACCATATTTCAAGTTCTTTGCGAGTGTGTGAGTATATTTCCTTGTGGACAAGCAATGTCACAGTGTGGGGGCATTTGATAGCACGATTATTGGTAGCCATTTTTGACCCCATCTTGACTGATTTTTTACTCGGTTTGACCGAGTTTGACTGCCTTGTGTGATTGGTTGGAAGAAAAAGGGTATTATGTTGTGTTTTCTCGAACGGACCGTTTCAAGACATTTGACTTGCTTTCTTAACGTTTCATTGAGCTTGACAGAATTCGATGGACAGAAAATAACGAGACGATTCCAACGAGACCAATTGGACCTTAATTGGAGGTCGGATGAGGGAGATATGAGCAAGGATCATCCCCTCATAATGAGGGGTTGCATACAGTTGGATTCTTATTATGATAATGATGATGCTTGGACTTTTGAGTTTCAACCTAGTTTGTGTCATGGCTTGAATAGGTCTTATGAACCCACTCCTTTGCATGATTATGATTAGAATGTGTTAGAAGTAAGTCCAAGATTAAACTCAAGGGGTTGTGGACCATGCACACACCCTAATTCAACCTTTAGTTTGAGGATGTCATGATGTTTGGGGTGTCATACGGTGACTAGCATCCTTTGCTTGGTGTTTGTGGTTTCATTAAGGCTTTCTAAGCACCTAGGAACTTCGTCGAACACCTTGATTCACTACTAATTGAGTTGTGAATTGGCAGTCGTAATCCATTGCAAGACCTTGTAATGGATTCCTTCAAATCCCTATAGAAGAATCAATGTCATACCGTTTCCATTATGTCCAACTCTTCTTGTGAATGGTATTTGAGCATCGACTAGTCTTGAAACCTAGCAACATGTCATTTTAATTGTTGACTATTTCATTTCTTTTGTTCATCTAGTTAGTTTAGGTAGTTTGTACTTTCTTTGTAGAGATAGTTTATCTCCATTACTGGAGGAACTAGAGCGTGAAACCTAGGTTGTTTAAAGTCTAACGAAGGGACCTTGAGTATGAAACAACCCCAATAGTTCTCAGGATTGATTTGGTTGTTAGAACTTCAAAATCCCATTGATTAAAGGGGTAAGGAATTAAGGATAGAGTTCCTTGTTTTCTTGACTTATAGACTTGTTGGTCAGCTTCAATAGCTCTAGTAAGATGAGGGGAAAGGAAAAGGGGAAACGAAGAATTAGACTTTGAGAGTCTTTTGTGTTAGAAGTCTTCTGTAGAGCCATTACTAGGATGATTCTTTCTGGATCCCAGTGGGGAAAAGGAATTCAGAGCTAGGGTGTAGCCACCATCTTTCCTGGGATGTTTCACCAAGGAGGTAAGAAGTTATTGATGTTTGATTGTGGACCAACTTGAAAGTAAGGATGGAAGTCTTAGCTGCTCTAGATGATCAGAAGCAAGGGTTACTGTTGAGGGAGCTGTAAAGTTCTAGAAATTTCATGAGAGTAGGGAAGGAGCAAGGGTGAGGTCGTTGTAAGTTTTAAAGGATAGTAATGTGTGTTACTGTAAAAGCAGTAGCTCTAACAGTTTTGGAATGAAGCTAGTCATAGGCATGATTGTGATCGAGTAATGGTCGTGCCGGTTATCTAGTCACAGTTGTGGTGTTTAACTAGACACGGGCGGGGAAAAGGGTTAGCCATGGTTGTGGTGAGGAAGTAATTATGGGCATGGGGATGACGTCACCACGGACGTGGAGATGAGAGGATGTAACACTTGTGACTGGTAGGTGGAAACAATCATGGTGGATGGTCAACCACGGGTGTGGAAAGGAAGAGATCACTGGTGTGGAATGCCTCGATCAAAAGAGAAAGAAGGAGGTCAAGGTGAGGATAAGAGAAAGAAGTGTTAGGAGGGCATGAGCTCAGTGGAGTGGAGTGATTAGACTTGCCGAGACCGTCATCATGGGGAGGGATGACTTAATTCCCTGAAGCTTGACTAAGGTTCCAGTAGTACTATGAGTTTAGTATTACCTATCGGTGGGGAACTTGAGCTAAGAGCGATCTGATAATGAGGGATGGTAGTGTAAGCTGCAAGTTGAAAGTTGCAATGTTGAGCTAGTTGCTCGACTAGTCGAGTATTCGAAGTATCATACCACAAGGATTGGCCTTTGCACCTCCATGTCTGGAGCATGGTAGTCTGGGGCTTGTTGAGCTAGGAATTGTGCTTAGGGAATGAAGTGTTCGTAAAGGTACTAAAAGCATGGAGTTGATGCACGATAGGATACGGGGAGTCTTTCTGCCATATGTGACTACCAAAGGGTCGATATCATCTTGGAAGGGCAATGTGTGTTTAGATTTCAAAGGAAATCGGTAAAGGATTGAGCAAAGGTAGTTTTTAGAGGTTATAAGCAATGTACAAGCTTATGAGGTTTGAGTCAGGAGGAAGGAGAGTTAGGGAAGCAAGAAGTGGAATAGAAAGGAGGACGTCGAGCATTTTATATAGATTAACTCATTGCTGAAACGGATTCACTTTTTTAAAGGCGGATCCCTGCACCTTTTATTGGTGTCAGGCTCTCGGTAATTTAAGTGGATTTGAGGATTTCAGCTATGTTTTAGGATGTCTTGAAACGTGATGGTTTTAAGGAGGTTTTATTGTGCCTTTGGGCTGGCTAAGTGTTAAAGAAGTTTGAAGGTCTATCATGACTTCAGTTTTAATGAACTTTGCTTTGAAGTTAGATTGAGCTTAGTATGCGCACGGGATACTACTTCATGAGGATGTACGTTTTAAGGAACTAAAGTATGGTTTGGATATTCGAAACTCGGGTTATAATGGTTTACAAGGTTTTCCACTCTTTTTAAAAGTTATACATTCAAGACTTATAATTTCTTTTGGGTTTGACTGGTTCTTAGTGTTGGAAAGGTTTTATGGCCTGTTTTTATGGGTTTGACCAAGGATAGTCGGTCTAGTTTTGAGGGGCTTAAACTTGAGGATGGGATTTTAAAGTATCTTAAAAGTGTATCTTAACTTCATAAGACAATGTTCATGGGCTACTGGAAGCTCATCCAAAGAGAAGTAGTGGATTGGTTGGGATGAATGTGGTGATAGTAGAAACTGTGTTATGAAAGGAAGCATTAGCAATTGGTTGGATGAACAAGAGGTTACTAACAGTCGAGGATGAGGGAGCATGGAGACAACAAAGGATGTGTGACAGACAGATTGTGGTTGGATGGCATTCCACGTGTGTGGTGCTATGTGGCCATGGGCATTGTGTGTTGCTAACCATGGGCATGGCGGGACTGATCGTTACGGGGTTGGTGCGCCGCTACCCACGTGGACAGTGATGCAGTCGGCTGAGTAGAGCACATGATCAGGCTGCAAATATGGTGTCATCCTTAGCTGAGGCTTGGTCTCGTCCAGACTGTTGAATAATGCACATAGTTGATTCTGAGGTCGCTCAAAGGTGACATGGACCTAGAATAGTGGGAGTAAGGCTTCAAATTTGGTGGTTTAGTAGGTTCTGAGGAAGGTGCCATGTAGTGGCGTTCAATTGGTAGTGAGATTGATGAGCCGACTCTGTGTTGAACATGGTCGATCCAGTTTTATGGCAAGAGGGATAGGCTTATGTTGGGAAAGTCTGCCAGACTTAGCTTTGGAATCTCGGCTCGGTCGGGAGCGGATTCTGGGGGTCGAGTTTGAATTGTTTTGCAGGAGTAAGGAATGAGCCCTGATTTCCACTAGGGTGCGTCGAATTTGGGTTACGCAAGCTGAGGTGTGGACCATTGTCAGTCTTTTAGAACAAGATTGTGGTTTGGTTTTGGTTTGACCTTATGTAATCCCCAAGGTGCAGATTGATTGGGTCCTTTCAGGAGGATGGCATAGTAGGGTCAAGCTTTACTAAAAAGGAGGACAAGGTGAGCTATAAGTTATTTTGGAACTGTTGGTCAAAGCTTGAACTTAGTGCTTCCAGGTAGACTTTACAGTTGTGGTGGTTCAACACCAGTGTATTTCTTCATCGAAGCATCAGATCTTTTCTACTTAGTGGGGGGTGAAGTTAGGTTTTGGGACAAAACCTATAGAAGTTGGGAAGAGTTGTGACACTGTGATTCTCCATTCGGTCAAATCTTACTCGTTGAGTGGAAGTTGAGAGTTGAAATCTAAATTAATTTCATTAAGTGAAGGAGTTGACTCAGCAGTTGACCAACTATTCCAGGCTTGTTAGTGTCGGGATAATTATCGGGTTGACTAAGTCAATTGGAGGCTGAGTTAACACTTTGATTTGTTAAGTCACGGGCTGAAGATATTATCAGATAGATCTAACGGTGAGGAGTTGACCTTGAACCATATAAGTGAAGGAAGATGATTGCCAGCTTTGAAAGAAGAGTTTGTAGTGTCGTCGGATAGGCCCAATGGTCAGTCGAGCCCAGTTATATTTAATTGGCTCAGAATTTTGTGAGTCACCCCACTTGCTTAAACCTAATTGGAGATGCAGAGGGGGGAGTTCTCTTTCTACCAACTTCTAGTACAGTGATAGCGATCGATGGAAGGTTTCAAAGGTGAGAAAGAGGCGAGGGTGTGCGGTCGAGTTTTGTATTCGGAACAGAGATCGAGGAGAAGGGAGCTGCGATCGGTGGTCGCCGGAGGCATCGATCTAGGGGAGGAATTCCTCTCGAGGTGAGCGATCAAGAGGAAGAAGGTTTTTGTGGCTCGTGGACATGCGTCGATCGATAGCGAAGGAATTGGGACGAAACGACACCGGGAGGCGGCAGTTCCAAAAATTTGGGAAGTTGTCGAAGCCTCATCGGATTCTGGGCAGATGTCGCCGGTGGTGACCAGCCTCACCGTAGAAGTAGAATGACCTCCATGTAATATTCGAGGAGTTTGGTGACCCTATCTGCAAAGCCTTGATAGATAAATGGGTATTTTGTAATTAATTCATATTAAGTCTAGCTTCCGTTGTTTTAAATTTTTGGATGGTTTATAGTTAAGGACTTGGGACAGCTTTGTCAGCGTCTAGAAGTTTTAGATTAGGCAGTGTAGTAGAGAGCATTGGAGGACTGGTGTAGGGATTATGCTCGAGCAAGTTTCCATTTGTTGCAAAGAAGTATATGGACCATATAATAGTTTGAGCTCGAAACGACACACAATCAGAAGATATGATTCGTGGCAGTGAGGAGAATCATATAAAGTCAGAATCAGAGGTGTCAGCTCTTCTTAATGGTGGGGTTTATATTTTACTACTCCATAGTCAAGTGTAGAACTATAGTTAGATGTTGAGGAATCCCATGAATGGAATTTCCTTGAGATGGTTGATGATGTAGACTAGATTGTATCATGTGCACTGGTCAGTCACCCCGGATTACACAATCCCTATTTATAAAAGGAAAGGTTTAGGACGTGTGGATGTGCATGTGCTGATAGATACTGCTCACACTGTTAGGGTTACATGGTCTGATCCACTATGAGGTTAACCACACATATAGGGTTGGCTGATGCTATGTATCATACTAGTTGACTTGTATGGTCGCATTACTAGTATATACTTGAGGAGTTTATGTGATATCTTCTAAGAGATGTTTCCCTTTTCGTTGATCGGACACAATTCCTCCTTGGATGATGTTTAGGCACTCAGTGGTTAGCACTTACCCCATTTGGATATTGTCTTTAAGTAGTATCTATGTGTTCAGTCACTATACTTGAGTTGGATGGTAGGGAGAGCTGGTCAGGCTTTTAGTATCAATTGATATCATCTTTTGATTTATTTTAAAACTGGGAGTTATATCTCCTTTTGTTGTATTGTATTTTGGGATCCAAGATCCATGCCTTGTCTATTTAATAAATCAAAGGTTTTAGCTTAGGATTTAATTCTAGTTTATGAGAATTTCATTCAATGTTGGTTTCAGTTGAGCGTAGTGGAACCCGAGTTAGTATGCATGGGCCAAATTAATGGTTCAACCAGGTCTTCTAGGATCGGGATTTACTGTTAGCTTATCATCTATAGGGACTTGCTTGCGCTTGCCCCTGTTTCCCTGCTAGGAGGGCGGGAAGAAGAGCCTGCACCTGACATCTAAAAAAAAAGAAAGGGAGAGAGAGACAATCAAAGATGAGCTACGGATCTGACCGTTGGCATCAAAAAGTAGTCACTCTAGAAATAATGACAAGTTTAAGGAGGAAGAGAGTTTTAAGAAGCGAGTTCATTAGAGAATTAATCTTGTGTGTAAATGATCAACCTCGAGTTAGGATTGGATATTAACTACAAAAGAATTATGTTGATAATGCCTACAACCAGTAGATAAGTAAATCAAAGCGTGAGACATGGCAACTTTCGCTGAAAGGAAACACTAGGATAGCAGGGAAATACACAAGTTTGGAAAACCTTGATATTTAACTGGGAATTCAGGAAGCGAAAATGTTCTAACAAGAGGGCGAGAAAATGGAAATGCAGTTTTGAGCAAGCTTTTCATGAAATTTGTTAACTCTATAGGATGACTTCTATGTTCTATCCTCAGTTTCAATCTAAGTTCTACGTGAGTTCAGGTAGCCACTAAGTGCTGAACGCTGACACCGTCAGATGTTTGTTTCCATTGTATGTGTGTACGATCCACGCTTGCAAGAGCTAGAGGTGGGATGAGCTAGTTGGAGTTTCGATATCATCTTATATATGATTTTTTATGTATTTAGAACTTGGGAGTTTCATCTCCTCTCTTTATGTGTTGTCTTTCGGGATTCAGGATCCTTGTCTGTCAGGATTTGGAAGATTTAATAAAGGATTTCAGTTCAGTATTAATGATTGTTTTATTCATTTTTTAGCAGTTCTGGGTTTGAGTAGAGTCCTGTGGAACCCATGTAGGTTGCATGGGTCGAACCAGTGGATCAAACCAGTGGTTCAACCAAGTCTTCTAGGGTCTGGTTTCACAAGCATAATCCAATGTAGACCAAAAGCGATGTAAGTCTCGTTTGTGCAGTAACTTGCCAGTGTTAAATAACCTCTGAACTTCAGGTCTAGAAGGAAGACCAATTGTTGGACAAAAAATACACCTACATAACGTTACGAATTTTCGATCTTGATCGAAAAACTGAATCGCCCATAATCTAACCACTGTGTTTAGCATCCCATAAGGTGGTTCATAAATTTAAAATTTCTTTTGTCAGAATTCCTCTAACAACTTTTTCAGCTCAAGCACTTGAACACCCATAACTCGATGGAATGTAAGAAAAATTCCATCCAATTTGTTCAACGAAGTGTGAAGCCGCGTCTTCAAGGACAAGTGAGCTAATTCCACCCTATTCGTGCTAATGTTACAGAGGTCGAACACTTGGTTAGTTTAACAACGAGCCAACCTATGCTTGGAAAGTAGCCCTTTGGCGGTCAAATAATCCAACAACTCTCTATTTATCCCACTATTTACTAAATCATGCCATTTGGCGAAGAACCCTTGGGTTGTTTTTACATTCAACACTCTCCCCACGGGCCTAATATGAAAGGCTCGGCTTTATCTCTGCATCCCAAAAACTTTGTTACTTTCACTTCTATATTCCTCTTCATGTGCCATACATAGGGGAAATGGTGCAAAAAAGGGAATAGTTCTGTCAATGCAACCCCTAATCCTCTCTCTTTATCCATAACAAAGGCATTTGGGACCCAACTACCAAGAACAACCCGCACCTGTTTCTTAACTGGCGTCACACCGATCAACTAAACTGCTACCTTCTTGTAGAAGTTTGTATTGTATGTGAAGTCTATCAACACGACAAAATACCAAGCGTGGGCCATCTAAACGGCCTTTGGGTGAGAAACGACGGTTCTTCCTTATTATCCACTCAGTGAAGTAGTTCCTTTTTTGCTTCCGTCAATGCCCATTTCAAAGCATTCATGCTAGCCAATCTTTGAAGGCTAATACTATACAACTTCTCCTTCCTAGAAAAAACAACAAAGAAGACTATGTAACATGTTACATAAGCTTGTAACTAGTTATACACATCAATAACAGGTTGCAGACATGAACAAAAGTTAGGGGGATCAGTAGGGAATAACTTATTGATCACGCTCATCACTCAAGCAGTAATTAATCACATGATCCCTAACAACGTCATCGAACATGGGAGCTCCAACATGTCAAATAGTGTTCACCCCTAGTAGTTAGTCTAATATTCGGGCTGAGAGTGTTAGGTACTACTATTGGTTGATAGGATGAAACATATTAAGGTGAGACAATGATTTGAGAAGATGGCTCCTACTTGGCAAGAAGATCATTCAAACTTCAAGAGCCGTCTACAAACCTAAACTTTTTTGGTTGCGAACGTTTCCATGAGAGGGGCGGGGGTGGGGTCTTGAAAGGGACATAACTGTCTTCGAAATTAAGGGGGGAGGACAACACATTCTCAATCGCTTTATCTTCAAGATGCTTAACTTGAATACTATGAATAGTATCCATTATAAGTCGAGAGGCCCCTGCCCCATCCATTACTTGATTCCCATCCTAATTCTAATCGACAGACTTCTCATCAGCACCTTTTTGTTCATTAGTTTTCCCATCTTTATGTTGATCCACATTTGTGTCATCACAACCTTTTTCTTCATCACCACCAGCACCTTGTCCCTTACCACCTCCGTCTGTATCATCATCACCATCCTTCTATTTTAGTTTTGAATCTAGAAATTCAGGAGCATCAAAGGCATTGTCATTGTCTTCATCGTCACGATAATCACCATTGATGACACCATCCCGTTCTGCAACTTTGTTCCCATCCTAATTCTGATACACATGCCTGTCATCAACATCTTTGTCTTCATCAGTACTAACTCCTTGTCTCATAGCACCTTTTTCCATACCATCATCACCATTGTTTCCTTGGCTGTCCCAACAGGGCCGCCCCTTCAACAATTGTCTCTTCCAGTTCTTTGTCTGCCTTTTCGTTATCGTGTATGCAACTACTAATTTAGGCTTGGTACTTAGCGGTAGTTGACATTGGTACTAATTCTGGACCTTTACTACAATTCACATAATAACCCACTACTGATCCATCATTCTCAAATTCTGTTGACATATTCACAAAGTTTCTGTCCCGAGCCACGACAGCTTGGGCGGACGAGTAGGGTGTTAGATCCACCCAAATATTTCACAACTTTTCACCTTGCGCTTCTTACAGAACAAGGTTTGTGTATCCTAAACCATATGGATCTCTTTCTTCTCCTGCTTAGGCCATGCTCCCAGCTTGAACCCCGAAGGTACATACACTCTGTTTTGCAATAGCATCAAGCCATCCTTCCAAGTGTAGGGTGTAACCTTATCGGCCGTCACCCGCTACTGAGCTTACACAACCATCTCGTCTTTCGCTTGAGCCTCTGCAATTCGATCCAACAATAAGGGTTAAACTATTACTCTGGCCAGTATCCCCTTGACTGGATCTACCTCCAACTCCGTACCTATGCTCCTCAACTTGACCAGCTCGTTTAACCTCTCCTTCTTACTCAGAGCATCAGCCACTACATTGGCCTTCCCTGGGTGATAGTCTATTTCGCAATCCTAATCCTTAATTCGCTCTACCGAACGCCTTTTCCTGCTGTTCATCTCCTTCTTCTCCATCAAATAGTACTTGAGACTCATGTTATCAGTCTTAATCATGAAAGTCTTAATCATGAGTTTCATTTCGAAAACCACTGCTGCTAGCGCAAATCATGGGCTGGGTAGTTCACTTCATGAACTTTCAACAGGTATGATGCATAAGCAAACCCTCTGTCATTTTGCATCATAATGTAGCCTAACCCTGAGTACGAAGCATCACTATAAACTACATACTTACCACTAGTCACTGGCAAAATGAGTACTAGCGTTGTGGTGATCCTCCTTTTCAGCTACTCGATTCAGCATGTGGCTAGTTGTTTAGTGTGCCAAAACGAAAAGTTTGATCATCGGGCATCATGAGGGTTACGACATCCCCTGCTTATACCAGTGTGGAAGTTTGAGGACATCGATATGGACTTCTTTAGTGGTTTACCCTTGGTCAATGGGAAGGATGCAATATAGGTTATAGTAGACTGATTGACAAAGGTACCACATTTTGTACCCATTCGGTTCAAGCCAGGTGTGGAGGATTTGGCAAGTTTATTTATAGAGCATATTGTGAGATTGAACGGTGTGACTAGGACGATCGTATCGGATCGGTACCTTAGTTTCACCTCCCACATCTAGGAGGATTTCCGTGCAGCCATGGGTACCAAGCTGAACTTCTCTACAACTTACTATCCTCAGCTAGATGGTCAGTCAGAGCGGAGTATCCTGACCTTGGAGGAGTTGTTATGCTCGTGTGTGTTAGAGTTTGATGAACCTTGGTTGAATGTTCTATCCATGATGCAGTTCGTTTATAATAACTCATATCCTAACAATAGGAGTACGTCCTTTCAAGGCACTATATGGTAGGAAGTGCAAGACCCCTCTATTCTGGGATAGGGAGGAAGAAAGGTTGTTAACTAGACCCCAGATAGTCTAGGAGACAGCCTCACGAGTTAGAGTGATTCTAGCTCAGATGGGAGTAGCTGATAATCAATAGAAGTTGTATGCTGATGGGAAAGCTAGAGAGGTTAGTTTCAAGGAAGGGGATAAGGTTTTCCTTTGAGTTTCCCTTGGAAAGGAGTGATGCGGTTTGGCAGGAAGGCGAATTTTGATCCCCGATTCATTGGTCCTTACCATATCATTCGAAAGATAGGACCATTGGCATATTTGCTAGCCTTATCAGAAGAGTTGGAATTTGGATACATAATGTATTCCATGTGAGTGTACTTCGGGCCTATATTGGCAAGACAAAACAGGTGATTCGTCTAGATGAGATTAAGCTAGAGAGAGACTTGAATATTGTGGAACAACCATCCCAGATTATGGACAGAAAGTATCATTGGCAAAAAGAATGTAAGAGAGAATAGGGCACAGATGGTTAAGGTTGATACCAGCGAGCTAATTAGAGGATATGGCAACTGACATGAGGGAAACAAGACCCTCAGTACATTGACAAAGTTGAGGAATTATGTCCCTTGACAAGGAAAGAGAAAGAAGCCATGGACAGAAAGGTTTTTCAGTTGAGAAGCAAGGAAACACCTATGCTTAAGGTGATTTGGAAAAATCAGGATGTCGATGCAGCGACATGAGAGAGTGAGGCTAGCATGAAAGAATGCTATCTAGAGCTCGTGCAGGACTACCTAGCAGGTAATCCCTTTCCACCATGTTAAGTTTTGCACATTTTAGTTTCAGGATGAATCCTTTTATAAGAGGGGAGAGTTGTCACTCTACTTAATTCCAACCAATGTCAAGTCTTAATTGAACATATAGATACTAGTACGTCATTGTCATGGCAATATAAGATCCTATATAGATTTATGAGATCATTGATCTTCAACGTTTGAGTAATCATTAATCTTCAGTATGGATATAACTTTGATGATTATGGGAACGCCGATCACTCCTCCAGCCATGGCTCCTACATCATATGCTGCCATTGTTTTGAATTCCCAGCAATCAACTCCTCATGCCAACACTTCTTCGATTTCCATCAAGGAAAATGACATCTCCCTCACTCGGCAGAATGGGCACGGTTATCTTTATACCTCTTGTGAATTACATGTGAGAATCAGCCTCCCTCTCTGGAAAGCACTAATTATTAAGCTTATGGGGAAAAAAAACTATCGATATCCAGTACATGTATGATCGTCTTAAAAGTCTTTGGAGACCACAAGGCAAGATGAGAATGACTGACCTTGAAATGATGTCTTATTGGTTTATTTCGATAATCCACAGGATTATGACTTCGCTCTCACTGGAGGATCGTGGATGATATTGAATTACTACCTGGTTTGTCAGGGATGAGATCCTTCCTTTCTTGTTACTCCCGTTCTTCCACCTAAAATGGTTGTCTGCGTTTGCCTTCTCAAGTTACCAATCCAATACTATCACAAAGAAATCATATGGGCATTGGCAACCTTATTAGACGTACAATTTGCATTGATCGACAAACTCTTACTACTGCTCGAAGTAAACTTACGCATTTGGCGGTGAAGTCAATCTTCAAGAGGCAGTTGAAACGGGTCTGTTTGTGGATGATGCAGCAACAAGTGGTTTACCAAAATTTTCCCTCATAGTGCTTTGATTGTGGATGTATAGTTCATGAGGCTGCTGCGTGTCCTATGAATCAAGTAAATAAGTAAGATCTGGCACTTAGCCAGCATCAGGGCTTGCCAGCAACCTCTGCCCGTCGACCTGTTGAAGCTCGTGACGGCAAAAAAACGACCAGTGTTCGGCCTTTGGTTGACTTACCTCTAAAAGATATGGAAACCTAAAAGGAAGGAGGGTGTTTCTCTCCTAATCTCTACTTCTCCAACGGCCAATCAAGGAAAAATGGAACATAATTAACTGGTTCTGGGAAAGGGAAATTTATTAAATCTACCCCTGGTATCTCATAGCCGAAATCAGGGGAGAGTTTTGTTAATGATGCATCAACATCCATAAGGGCGCCTCCCATTATTTTAAGCAGGAGTGCCTCTGGGATCCATTCCAACGCCAAGTCCCATTTGAGCCTAATCAATTTTAAAATTGGGTCGGGCCTTATCACAAACATGATTGCCCCTGGGGCTTTGACTGATGATACTCACGAGTAGTCAAAACCTATTCCTAATAATCATCAGCAGGTCCAACAGTCAAGAACTTCTGTAATGGTTGCTCCAGATGTAGTGCTTCCTATAGCTCCCGTATCTCAAACTACTTAGGCCAGGGTGCACCAATAGTTGGCACCTACTCTAAAGTCAATTTCAAGTTTGAACTCTTCAATGGAGATTGGTATGTTGCTGCTGGCAAACCCATGGTCTGATAAGCGAAAAATTCTTCTCTTGACAAGCTGGAGATTGTGCCTATTGACACGCATAAGGTTTCCAAATTGCTTATGTGATGGGGCGAGCTTTTGCGAATTTTAAACCTACTTCTCAAAGGACGATAGCTTCTCCACATACACGTGGAAAGCCACCGATTCTACACCTACTAGAATTTAGGCCCCTGTGAATGAAGATTGGAAGGTGGAGAGACCCAGTAACACACCCCAACACAAAATTGGAGAAGAAGCACATGCTTCGTAATTTGTCAAGTAATCTTAAATTGTAAGGCTTTGAGTTTGGAGTGCTAGAGTAAAAATCAAAAGCGATGGTGAAATACCAACTGAAAGCTTCCTCCCTTTCAGAGTTAGAGAACATCTGTCTGAATTAATTTGATCTTAATAAGCCACATGCTGAGACTTTGCTTGTAAAGTTATGGAGGACGATGCTGGAAGGCAGGGTATGGTGACTACGGCCTCTGTTACATCCCAAACTTGGTGGGAAAAATTTTGAGCTCGAAAGTCCCAAAACTACCCCTACAGAAGGTTTTGGAATATTGCGTCATAATTACTTCTACCATTATTACTTATGATGATATTAGTAGCATTAGGACAAGTATGATTATTATTATTATTATTATTATTATTATTATTCCACGATGAATTAAAATGTGGATTGAATGTTAATTATAACATGTTAGAAACTATTAAGATCGATTAACCATCGAACCTTTAATCGATTTAATGTGATGATTCGGCTGCCAAGTTAGAACTTAAATGAAACAATAGGACTTGGATCATGAAATGGATTGTGGTCTAGTGTTTAAGTATTCTGACCCATGACCTGGAGGTCAGGTGTTCAAATCTCAACACTGACTCCCAATGTTAATTTTACTATCGTTCTTGCTTCTGATGACGTGATGATAAAATCAGCGTTCTTGCTTCTGATGACGTGATGATAAAATCAGCTTATCTCCTTCCCCAAATCCATAATTGTAACTTACCTTTCCGTCACCAATCTGATAGCTCATCTCCTGTCCTTTTCAGAAATCCAATCAACACGACAACTGATCAAAACCACGTAGGAATTTTGGAATTTAAATCACATCGATTCGTCACCCATTGCCTAATCGAACGAATCTATAAGAAAACCTCATCCTCCCAATCTCAGTGATCGGACGGTGGCAGCAAAACGAATTGTCATGAGCTTGAGGAATGCTAATAACAATACATACATCCTCCTTTTTCGTCGTTACTGTTTGATCGAGCCATTCAGTCACACTAATCGAATCCCGATGGCCGTTATCAATTTACAGGAATAGGATTCCCGACGTTGATGACTCTATTTGCGGCGGTTTTTTCCGTTTGCTAATTTAAACCTCTATCCGTTCTTAGTTAAGGTAAGGGAGTTTGTTCCTCCTCCCTTATGTTCAAATCATTTAGCCAATATAACTAGTCATTGATTTTTTTGAGTTCGATTACCATATTTTAATCCCTCAGCAGCGGCAACGTTTCCGACTTGTTCAAGGCCTTATAAGGACGACCGAAGCCTTTCGATTCAATTGGATAGCTTTGAAGAAAGGTTAGGAATTGATTCGTATGTTTGGTTGTCGTTCTTGTCTAGTATCGGGGTGATTAGTCGTTCGTCGGAGCCCCAGATTCCCTCTCTGGAATTCTGGGTTTCTACTCCAAGATTACTGGAGACATGATGGTTGGTAAATCTCTGTGGCGGCACTTACCATTTCCAGTGTTTCTGATGTGCTCACTTAACTTCCATAAAATTCGAAAGAGTACCCCAAATCTTAGTAAATTGCTTGACGTAAACAAATTGTTAGAATCTGACATTTTAGTAATGAGCTATTCCCTTGTAGTCGTCGCAATACGTAACTTTCCAGTTCTGACAGAATGTACCCAAAATGAATTCCATAGCTCTTTAAATCGTAGAATCAATTCTAATCGGGTTAAGATGATAAAAATGTTTCAAGACACTATTAGGATTGTTACTTTATTCCTAATTTTGTAGTTGAAATAATTTAGTTAGATTAGTAACTTATAATTAGAATTCGATTAGGTATTAGTACATGAATCCCTATTATTAGTAATTAAAATTAATAAATTCCTTTCTCTCCTATAACTATAACTATTAAGACATTGTAATAATATTCTACTTAAGCCCGCCGGATCCGTGGAATATGAGTTCTTTTGGATCAATCTTTGCAGACACATCAATTTAATTGTGAAGCCATTCCTCGAAAGTCGCCAAGTTGTCGTTCTTGACTATTTCAACAAATCCTCGTCTTTAGGTTGTTAAAGACGTTCAAGCCTTCCAGCTTTAATCTTCATTCCTCGGATTGGACTCACACAATTTCCTTATCAGGTGTGTGGTTTAAGGGGGTAAATTCTACCATTGCTGTTTTTTTTAAAATTAAGTTATGAATTACGTGACAGTATTTATTTTACTTATGAGTACTACATTCATGAATCTCACATAGACCATTACTAGGTGGAATAATACGAAAAGAACCCTACTAGCTAGATCCTCCGCTCCCAAACAAATTGGGCCAGTATTGCCCACATAATATGCTGTCTGACGAATACGTTCTCCCATACATCCACGATTTACATGATATGGTGTTTGAGGATACATGCTCCCAAACATCCATGGGCGGTAGGGCTAGTTAGTGAGAAGAGGGGGCGCCCTACATGAATTAAAAACCTTAAATAAATTTCAAAGCTAGTATAAGAATATAAGTCACATAGTTTGACTTTCATGAAAATTCCTACTATTACACGATAACATGATACCATGATTATTTTATAATGTACTTTACGAGATAATAATTGAGCACGAGAGACTGACCCCGAGCCACCCACTAGGTCATATGAGAGATACTAGAGCGAAGACGACTTGCAAGAGCTATAGTTGCTGCCAATCATGTCCCAAGACTCAGAGTGAGTAATCAGGATGGATTTTGGACACCTATGATGTTTCCTTTGGAGTTAGTAGACTTGAGACTTTATTTATGATTTACGTTGGACTTGATTTTCCTAATTAAGTTTTTCCCACGTGTTTAGCGCTATTTGTTTTGAAATAATTTCTCGATGTTGAATCATTTATTTTGTTGACTTTGACTTTTATATTTAATTTGAGTCTTTCGTCCTCCCCGTGGCATTCCGTTCATTTAATAAATTCTAGAAGTTTAGGGTGTAACGTACCTCCATCACACCATAATGTTTTGGTTAATTTTCTGTTCCCCTTCCATCATATGTTAATGATTAGTTTTCTGTCTTAGAATTATCGGGGTGCCGACCACCAAAATTTTGTTAATGCTATGTTTTATTATGTGCAAATGCCTCATCCCAGTCTCCTTGTTATCTTGGAACCGAAAACTAGTGGCAATACTACGCCTGATGTCATCCAAAAAACTATTCCGCCATTATCGACGCATATGCTCATAAACCCAGTGCTGCGGATTTAAGGCACTTTGAGACTATAACATAGGTGCATCAACTTCTCCATCATTATTCGATGGTGATTATGACGCACATCTATCAAGAAGGAAACCGTGTGATGGACCTTTTCGCTCATATTATTAGCTCTTTCCCTCCCTTTGGAATTCATATTATTAGTTCTTTCCATCAAAATATTATTGAATGTATTCGTGCTGATATGATTGGGGTTTCCTTCCCATGAGCCATTAGTATTAATAATTAGGACCTTGAGTCCAACCTTTCTCCCAAAAAAAGAATGGGTGGCAAAATGATTGTTGGGGTTGGCAGGAAATGTTCTACCATATATTACCCAGATCTTTGACTCAATACATATTTCAAGTTCAAGTACATATTCTAGAAAACTTAATGACTGATGGATAGGGCAATGCAATATGCTTCGTCACTGAATCTTTACCTCGCTTTTTTTTTTATCCGCAATGCATTGCAGTTTAATATATAGTGCATATCTTTGAATAAGCAATTTTTGATGAGGCTCTAAACCTTGTGCCAGAGAACACTTATGTATATATGTACATTAAAATGTTTGTACTTCTACTGTTTGCAATTCTATTTGTTATATACGTCTCTTATTTGATAAAGGGATTAATGGGTTAATTATTTGAATGGAAGATGATAAATGAGTTTTGAATGAAAGATGATAAATGAGTATTAATGGGGTGGGATTTGGGTTTAGTATGAAACAAAGGGAGGATGGAAAGAGAAAAGAAACAACAGAATGGAGAAGTGATTGCTCTATTTATTTGCGGTAAAGATTACTATGTTATTGTTTGGAGCTTCGTAAGACGTAAATTTTTCGTATAAAAATAAAAAAGGATGTTTTGTTAATTGGAATGAAGTAAGAATCTCGCATTGATGTAGATCCTCAAAAGATGCGACATAGAGAGGTCCATCCCCAACAAGTGTGAGTGTTGGTATTGGTGCCACTTCAGGTAGTTTAGCCTTGTTATGTGGCTCTGCTTGTGTGGCCTTTAGCCTTTGTCGTATCTCCGCCAATTTTTTTGAACCTCGCAAAACATTGTTAGTGCACAAAGAATAAATCTCTCAAAATCTGTCAATCTATAAACGTTCGAATCTCACCACTCGTTGTTTTACCACTAGTGTTTCAGTCAATTTAAACAGAGAAACATATATGGTGAAGCAATTCGGTGAGCTAAGGTCTTAGGACTAGCAATGATTTTTCCAGGCGTAGGATTCAAAAGAATATTGCAATCAAAGCAACCATAAAAATTAATCATCTATGACTAGGTAAAATTCTTTTATGAACTTTCAAAGTTTGAAAACTAAATTTTAAGCTTGTAAAGAACCAATAAATCTCTGCCTCAGTCTTAAAATCAACTATACTAACCCAAACGTTGAAAACATCTGTGGTGGAGGTGGTTCGAGCGATTGCTTTTGATGACCTCTTTATTTTACCGATTTTTTCATTGCTTTTCTTTGAAGATTTCGTCGGAATTTTTCCACCTACTTTTGTTTTCAACATGTTAGATATCAAACACAAGGATTCCCAGCCCTCAATGGGCAAAAATCACAAATACTAAAACAAACATGGATTTCGGCTGAACAACTCATTTTAGGGTGTTTTTAAATATCAAAACTAAACTCAGAAATTGAAAGGATACGAAGTTATTAAAAGAAGAATGAGGCTTTGATACCAAAATTATATGAGCCGAAACACACAGACAACGACAGAGACAAGTTATCGAAAACATCTTGCGACGCCCGTGACCAACATCAACACGCCCATGGTATAAACATGACCATGCTCGCGATCTCTTTCACACTGCGTCCGTGACCTACTGACTAACCACACCCGTGGTCGTCATCCAGCCACGACTCTTTCCCATAACTAGCCATGTCCATGGTGGCCAGTTCCTCACACCCGTGACTTACTTTCTCCCACGCCCGTCACTGACTCCCCGTTTTCAAATTGTAGAGAAAACATAGGAATTTACAAACACCTACACATATAAGAACATCTACCCAGTTATTCAGTACTAAGATCCCGACATTACTGGTCGCTTTGAGGTTCATGACGCCTCGGTACTATGTATTTTCGATCAAATAGTAGAGAATAACCAAGCTCCGATACTCGTTGGGAAACCTGCCCCTAGACGACTCAATTGAACCATACGGTTCAGTTCAATACTCGCGTGTTCAATACTCATTGTGAAACCTGCCTGTCTTTCTGACTCCCAGAGTCACTCCGTGGAGATGTTGCTGCTCGTGCTTCTCTCTTAGGCGTCACTTTCTCCTAATGTCCCAAGGTTGATCATACGAGAAGAAACGAGACGGGGGTCATCGATAAGCACTAAGTAACTAAGCTTGAGCGTTAAGAATTGAACTAGCATCTAGTAAAGTGACCCTGTGATGTTGTATGCATCATCCTAATGTCAGCCACCCCTGGATCAGACCATGAAACCAACCTGAAGTGTTGTGAGAGCAACATTGAAGGTTAACTCATCACGTCTTGTCTGAACCATAATAAATCCCGAGTGATTGCACAATCCAAATAGTGGGCGACCAATGTATAATGGGAGCTAATCTAACTAGTCATGATTCTTTTCCGAAACATGAATTGTGAATCACACGCACAGTTCAACGCTGTAAACTTAGGCTCGAAAATAGCAACTGTTAGTGCAGTAGTGTGATCTACAGCAAAACCTGAAATACTCAACCACAAATCACAACCACTTGTATAGTAGATCGCATGTTACTATACAGTCCTGAAAATACAAGCAAGGATACTTGAGAACTAATTAAAATTCTTGGCATAAAGCAGAAAAGTAATCCTAACCCCTACCTCTAAAAAGCTTTCCTCTAAAGAGTTTGATTTCAAGCCACCTCCCTAAAGCTCGATTGCTCGATCTGAATGACCTATTGATCAAACATAGGATTCAAATCCCAAAATCCCCATACCCTAACCTAACAAGATTTTCCTATGTAGGATTCAAAACAATGGATTATGAAAAGAGAAACAAGATATATTACCTTTTAAATCTTCCTTAACAATCTTTAAGCCTCTCTTACCGGTCTGGAATTGATCAATAAGGTCCTCCCCTCTGCCCATGGTCTACTTATCAACATGCACGTGGTTGAATGGCAACCATGTCCGTGATTCTTCTATCTGTCACGATCATGAACGTTATTGTCCACAGCTGTGATCTACCTGATGATCACGCCCATGAGACTGTCACTCACGTCCATGATGGTCCTCTGAGAGAATCACAGAAATCAAACAAAATCTGGGTGTCACAAAAAAGCTGCCCATTCTTCACTCGTTCCCTTGTTTGTTGGTTCTTAAGTAGGAAAGCTACCAACGGAACCATATGCATCGGCAGGCCCTTCTAAAGGTGGTAAAATGTCAAGAGGTCCTTAGCACCAACGACCCGGTCGATCGCACTATCTGACATATTGTATGTCGAAGAAGCACATGCAAGAACTAGAGAATCAATACATCAATCATGGCCCCCTTAGATTGATTTGACTTATAAGCCAAATCGGGAGGTGATATGCTTCTCCAGAATGATTGAGCTTCAACCATTGTCCGATCTTTCAATATTGCCAAATTATGACTCCCAGCCAAGTCCTCCTCCTTGTAAAGTCCAAGGGCTACGCCAAACTCATCGATAGAACAATTCTGATGAACACCACCAAGTTGGAACTTGATGAAACCTTCCTTTGAACTTTACTTGAAAATCCCCCTTTATAGCCAACACATTAGCTTCCCTTTGAACTTGGAATAGAGGAAGCACTCCGCCTCCACCAAGATATGCTTCAAATCAATCCTTCCTCTATAAGGTTATCATATATCGCTAATCAAGGTACCATGTGGAGACATAACATTATCCCTATTCTGCTTTCATGCCGTAATATCTCCTCTTACGCCAATTGAAGTGAGAGAAAGAACAGAGGGAGAGTGTAGCTGCTCTCCTTGCGAAGAAGCATTGATATCCCTTTGTCGCTTGTTGAATGGCCTAGGAGGGATGCTTGTAGTCGACAAGAAACTGACGACATAGAGAGATTGGGGATGGGGCTCGAGTTTGGCCTTCAATGGTGGAAGCTTCTTCTTCTGAAATAAAGGAGATGATGATGGGAAAGGTTTTGGGGTAGAGGATGGTGGTGGTTTGAGAAAGATAAGATGTGTGTTGATGATTGATGGTGGGTTGTGGAGATGAAGAGGAGAAGGAGGAAACGATGATGGTGGTGGTGGTGGGAGGATAGGTTGTGCTCGCGTGAAGGAGAGGGGGAGAAGATGGGAAAATTTGAAGAAAATAAGAAAAAAGAAATAGTTACTGACCTAGACATAACACACGGTGTGCGGTAACAACACACGACTGTGTGTTATGAAGCAGCCGTTACGGATGATACAACACACGGTCATGTATTAGTAACACAAGGCGTGTGTTACCAATATAAGGCCTATGTTGAGAAAAGAGGACCCTGTGTTAGGAGGCTTGACTTACAGATGATATAACACATATCATGTGTTATCAATACACAATATTGTTTTCTTCTATTGGTGGATTCTTCATCCTACACACACTTAGCAACACCATGTTACCCCAAACGTTCGAGACACAATTTGAACATCCAAACTCAATCGACTCAACACTAAACACACCACTAGACTAAAAATTTGAAAAATTACATAAAAGAAATACTTAAACTTGGGTTGCCTCCCGAGAAGCGCTCGTTTTACGTCATGAACTAGACCCCTCAAGTCTTCGGCTTGGTTGGTTTAGGTTTACCCCTGATAAGTTAAGGGGATAGTTTCATTTATTTGACCACTCTGAGGAATTCACTAGTAACATACAGCTTCATACGATGCCCATTTACCTTGAAAGAATCCTCATCGAGGCGAGTGATTTTCCACAACTCCATGAGGAAAAACTTGTGTGATAGTGCACGGGCCAGACCAACAGGATCTCAGCTTTCCTGGAATGAGATGAAGGCGGAAATTTTAAAGGAGCATTTTCTCACCAACCTTGAATTCCTTGACACCTTTCAACTTTGAATCATGGATCCGTTTGGTATGTTCCTTGTGCAGCTTAGAGCTTTCATAAGCTCGATCTCATCACTCCTCCAATTTTTCTTTCCTCTTATGCAACACTACCATCCAAGTTAAGTGTTCTCAAGGCCCACCAAGCATAGTGTTTGAGTTCTATAGGCAAATGGTAGGCTATCTCATACACCAGAATGTAAGGGGAAGTGCCAATAGGAGTTTTAAAAGCAGTTTTATATGCCCACAAGGCGTCATCTAATCTAATGGACAATTTGTTCTGCGAGATCACCTTTTCTAAGATCTGTGTTAACTCCATATTTGTCACCTCGACTTGGCCACTCGTCTGAGGGTGGTAAGCCATGGCTACATGATGGGTAACATCATGCTTTACACACACCCTATCAAATTGACCAAGAAAATAAGTTCCTTGGTCACTTCTAATCGTTCTAAGTGTACCGAATCTATAAAGCAGCTTCTATAATAACTTTCCACCTACCCTAGCATCGTTAGTGGGGAGAGCTTATGTTCTTATAAGATGTAGGGAAAGGTCCCATAAAATCAACATGCCATATATAACAAATCTCTAGAGGCACATTCACAGTTAGAGGCATTGATCTCACGCGTTGATGAAATCCTTACAGTCTTAAAATATGGTGGGCAAAAAGAAACCGGCAATGAGAATTTTCCGAGCTGTTCGATTTGTGCCATGATGACCACTAGTCGGCCCCGAATGACAATGAGTCATGATGTCATGAGCTTTACTGAGGGTGACACACCGGTGAACTATGTTGTGAGAGCCGATTCGAAAAAGATGTGGATCTTCCGAATAATACTTCTTGATGTCAAGAAGAAACTTCCTTCGCTCGTGCTGAGAAAGGTCGTTCCTAATCTTCCCACTAGCATGGAAGTTGGTGAAGTCAACAAACCAAGATCCTTCGACTTTGGTGATCATGATGGCATTTAGTTGTTCTTTAGGAAACGTTTCCTGAATTTCAAAACACGTCTCTAGTCTAGTTGCAGGCCCCTCTTGGCGAGAGATATGATCAACACCAAAATTCTCTATGCCCTTTTTATCCTTGATTTCAATGTCAAACTCTGCAAGCAGAAGCACCCAACGGATCAGTCTCGGTTTGGTATCTTGTTTGCTCATGAGGTACCTAATGGCTGCATGATTAGTGAAAACAACCACATGTGATAACAAGAGATATGATCTAAATTTGTCAAAATCATAAACCATAGCTAATAACTCCTTTTCATGTAGTGGTGGAATTCCTATAAGTCTCATTTAGAGTTCTGCTGGCATAATAGATGGGTCAAAGCGCGTCTCAATTCTCTATCCTTGTACTGCCCCGACTGCAAAATCACTCGCATTGTCCATTGCGGTGTTATAAGGATACTAGAGATGGTGAGTTTAAAGTTGAGAGCCTCAAATGCTTGGTGACACGCATCTTTACAATGGAAGGGAACATCCTTCTCAAGCAGGCGAGCCATTGGTAGTGCAATCTTGGATAAATCTTTGATGAACCTCCTATAGAACCACACGCATGTAGGAGGAGGAAGTTGAGCTATGGTATCAATCTTGGCGGGATCAACTGAAACCCTTTTCTTTGAAATCTCGTGTCTAAGCAAAATTCCCTCTCACCATGAAATAACTCTTCTCCCAGCTAAGAGCTAGATTTGTCTCTTCACATGTCACAAGTACTCTCTCCAAGTACTTCAAGCCATGATCAAAAGAATCTCCATACACAGAAAAATCATCAATGAATACCTCCATGATTTCGTCGATTAGATCTTTAAAGATGGCCATCATGCATCGCCGAAATATTACTGGGGCATTGTCGAGACCAAAAGGGATCCTTCTATAGGAAAATGTATCAAAAGGACGTGTAAACCTTGTTTTCTCTTGATCCTTTGGTGCAATATGAATCTGGAAGTATCCTGACATCCCATCAGAAAGCAATAATACTCATGAGCTGGCAAGTGCTCAAGCATCTTATCAATGAAAGGAAAAGTGAAGTGGTCCTTCCTAGTAGCCTCATTTAACTGTCTATAGTCAGTGCACGCTATCCAACCACTAACTATTCTAGAAGCAACCACTTCCCCCGCACTATTAGGAACTATTGTTATTCTATTCTTCTTTTGTGCACAATGCACTGGACCAACCGATTTGTTTTCGAAATTTGGGCAAATAATTCCTGCATCTAGAAGTTAGAAATTATATTTTTGAACTACTTGCACCAAAAGCGAGTTAAGACGTCTATGAGGTTGGCAAACTATTTTTTTGCATTCTTTGCAATAGATCGGATGCTTGTAGTAGGTGGGGCTGATCCCCTTGATACAGGTCACTTTCCAAGCAATCTCCTGCTTATGCTTCTTAATGAGCGTGGCAAGACTAGAATTTTTGGTTGACTTCGACATTTTCTGATGCGCCTCGGTGGGTGCTCTCTCACTCCTCGTATCTCCATTGTCCTCGAGTGCACATACAGCTTGTCACAAATAACTGGGAAGACATGTTTTAAGCATTGTTAGTCTCAGAGATAGCCGAAGCATAGTTGCAAAAGGGATCAAGTTGATAGGCACTATCAATAGTGAGTTCAAAAGTGTTACCATGGGAACGAGCAAACAATTTGAATTCTTTACCGAGACCGCAAGATCATCTTCCCTTCGGGAGGTATTGATCAATGTTATTGCATCTATGAGGAAAGCTCTTCCCAAGATAACCGTCATTTTCCGAGTAATATCGGTATCCACCATGACATAGTCGGCCATGTAGTCGAAGCTTCTATTTTGACTGAGATGTCCTCTGTAATTTCCCGCGGTGTACTTGAAACCGGTCGACAAGTTGAAGGCTCAATTGTGTTGGTTTGAGGTCTTGATCACGTAATTGTTTATAGATAAAGGAGGGCATAAGGTTGATGTTGGCCCCAAGGTCTACGAGAGTTTCACCAATCGTAAGCGAACCGACTTGGCAAGGAAGGGTGAACCTTCCCGGGTCATCAGTCTTGGTAAAGGTAGTACTTAGAAGTACTGTAGAGCTCGATTTGCTCATTCTCAACGAGATAATCTAGCATTTCATCATTGAAGCCTTTCTTTGGGTCTTCTTCTGACTTCCGTAAAAAGCTTGATTGCGGGGGTTGAGGAAGCAACAGAGAGTGGATTTTCCTCTTGAACCAACGAGACCTTGGTGAACTTAGCAATGCATTCAATCTTTGATCTAGAAGGTCTTATGATCTCCATATCCACAGCTAACACATGCTTTTTACACTTAGGGTTCACCTCCGTATTACTCGAAAAGTACCGTCTTGCCAGTTTGAGAGCACCTTAGTGATATTCCCAAGTTGGCTTTGGAGTTCCATCATGTTAGCTCGTGTAGTGGTGTTGAACACATCTAGGTACACCCGATGCTCTTAACGAATCTTAGACTGTGCTTGGAGTAATGTTTTTTGCTCTTTAAGTATCTTGATTACGATAGAGTTATCGCTCGAGGGTGCACTACCTTGAGTAGTTAAACTTTGGGAACCAGGTGGTGGCGGCAAAGCGAGCATGTTTGGCGCTTGATAGTCCCATAGATTGAAACCTTGAGGTTGATAGTTTTTTGGATAGCTTCATTGGTATCCTCTTTGGTTATAATTTGGGTTTCCATGATGCCCTTTACTGTTATAGCATTGAAAGTCTTGTAGGTATCCTCCTTAAGGTAGCCCTTCATTGTTATAGCATTGAAATCCACCTTGGAAACCTTGATTCAATCTTTGGAAGTTCCCTTAATTTCCTTTATTTTCTAAACGCAGTAGTTTTGACTACCTTGTTAACCTCCTACGGCATTGCCGTGTAGTCAACTTTTTTAACCATTCATTCTTTCGGGACAAAAGGTGGACCGATATCTTGGTAAGTGGAAACATCATGTCATTCATCACCGAATGCTTCACGCAAAAAGATCCAGGTCACATGACCCTTGAGTTTCTGAGCAAGAGAAGGTGGTGGAGCCTCTTAAGTCAAGGGACGCTCTTGCTAAGGCATCCCAATTATCAAAGGAGCTCTACGGTTGAGTGTCAAGCCAATACTTTGATGTAATGAGAGAGAAAAGGGAAGTAGGATAACATCTTGTGGGACATTGTCAACCACATCAATTCAACTATCTCGAGGAAACCCTTGAGATGTCAACTTGGGCACTCAAAGTCGAGACCGCTATACTGACTATGTTGAACAATCTGGATATATTGGAACTTCCGCTTGAAATTCTGGTTCTCAATTGGTGGCCTCACCACATTTGAAGCGGTCCACAAAATGTCTAGGAGTTCAGATAAGTTTGGGAGTATTACGAACCCAAGGTGAGGATTCTTAAGTCACTTATAGACATCCCTAGCATCCCGACTCCAACCGTGTCAATAGGTCGTCTTTGTTTCGGGTCTCCCACCAAGTGTTTGATTAAATTCCTACAAAGAAATCCTGCCTCTAAAGGTAGAATTGGGGCTTGTTAATGAGAACCAACACCCTCATTTATCCTATACTAAACAAAAACACATTCCTACTACTATTAATTAATAGGAACATGAGAATTTGATCTCATAAAAGCCATAACCGATACAAGATTGCAAGCACCATGATCTAAGCACAACAAAGCCATAAATAGAATCATTAGGAGAAAATCATAGAAACTACATCTCAAACAACCCAATAACTAACAAGGGACTTAGGCTACCAAGGTAATAAAAGCCTAAGAGGAAGAATAAGAGGATCACATCTTTATGGGAGATGGTTTTTAATATTCAATCTTCATGAGTTCCTCCTTCCAATGGACCACCAAGTGCTCCAAGTTTCCTCTTGATCCTAGATGATTTCCCTAGGGTTTGGGGAGGAGAAGTGAAGGGGCAAGAACGAGCTATCTGAGGTGTAGTTTAATTTAGGTCATCCCTGAGGTGTCGATCGGTTGGGTCCTTGAGGAGGATGACATGTTAGGATAATTTGTTACTAAGAAGGAGGAAAAGATGTGCTACAAGTTATTTCAGAATTGTTGGTCAGAGCTTAACTGATGATAAGATCTTACGCCGCCTTTTAATTTTTACTAGAATAAACTGATGGAATCGTAGTTTTCCTAGGATCTTTCTAATGCTATTACTCAATTCAAATATGCTAACTAGACCAAGTAACAATGAAGGATTGGTTTCCTTTATGTTAAAGTATCTAATTATGAACTAAGAAGTCAAATTAAAAAGAAAGCAAATGTGATTAATCAAGTTCCAAATATGGGAAATAAGATTGTTCAGACTCCAATCCACTAAAGCTAGCAATGCGTGGACGAACGATATGCAATCTCAATTAATCAGGTTATAATGGCCTGACAATTTCCTACAATAGTATTAGATTGCTCTCACAACTCTATGGATCTATTCTGCTTGACCGTAGACTCCTCTCTCGAGTGAATCTACACCCAAGAAGAACGCACTAAAGGTATTCGATCAAATGCCACAACGATAAATAAAGCAAAAATCCTAGACGAACTGGTCCTCTCTCAAGCTAACGGGGAATCTTGTTCCTAAGCATCCTTTTGACCTATGTTCCTCTCGGAACCACAAATCAATGACAATGATTCAATCAAGATGCCCAGAAGAGAAAGAATATGAATTTAGGTTTTAGCAAGAACACATCATAAGTCCGAAAAACCTCGATAACAAAATCAAATGGTTACAACCCCAATATCCATACAGAAGCTAAGCTATAGCTTTTATCTAATCGAAAAAACAGGATTATATGGTGGATTAGCCCTTTGTTGAACCTTCAGATTATCGATTAGAATAATACCATACCTTCGTCGACTACGGCGATGGGTTCTTTTGTACTGTTCTTCATGGTTTAAGCGTTCCTACTGAAAGACGTTCATTCTTGCCAGAAGATACTAAGTCTTCATAGAGAAGATAGTCCCTCGATTGTATTAGGTGATTTTAATTCCATATCTTATGGATATTAGAAGGAAGGAGGCCATCCGGTTTCGTCTTCGTATATCGAGCCTTTCGGCTAATTCATATCATCTAATGCCTTCCTCGACATTGGATTCCAAAAACTTGATCATTTGAGCTACATATGACGCATGGTCAGAAGCTACGCATTCATGGCAGCAAGGGGAATCATATAAAGCCAGAATCAGAGTGTTAGCTTTTCTTAGAGGTGGGGGTTTATGTTTTTTTACTACATAGTCAAATGTAGAACTCTAGTTAGATCTTCAAGAATCCTATGAATGGATTTCCGTTGAGATGGCTGATGATATGGAGCGATGGCTCATGAGGCTATAAATTAGCATGTGAACTACTATACAGAAGATGAAATGACGTTCATCATGATGCTCAAAGGACTTAACAGTGGCATGCAATTCACTTTTCAGAATAGGATTAGATTGGCCTAGCCAGACTAGATCAAGTTGATGTGTTGCATTGATCACTCACCCCAGATTGTGCAATCCCTATTGATAAAGGGAAGGTTTAGGACATGTCAAGTGATCCTATAGATTCCGAGGACATGGTTAGGGTGGTTTCATAGTTTGATCCACTATCAGACTATCCGTACATATAGGGGTGGTTGATGCTAGGTATCCTACTATTTGACTAGTATGATCGCATTACTAGTATAGACTTGTGTAGTTTATGTGATATCTTCTATGATAATGTTTCCCATATCTTTAATCAAACATAGTTTTGCCTTCAAATTGGTGGTTAGAACTGACCCCATTGGGATATTTTCTTTCTATTGTATGTGTGTGTTCCGTCACAGATACATCAGTTGGATGGTAAGTATCAACTTTTGATGTATTTTAGAACATGTAGTTGTATCTTGTGTTTATTGTTGTGTTGTATTTTGGGTTTCGGGAAACATGCCTTGTCTATTTAAATGTTTAATAAAGGTTTCAGCTTACTGTTTAATGCCTGGTTTATGAGAATCTTAGTCAATGTTGATTTGAGTCGAGTCAAGTGGAACCCGAGTTAGCATGCATGGGTTAAATCAGTGGTTCGATGTGGTCTTCTAGGGTTAGGTTTACATTTGGTATCAGAGCCTGGTTGTCTTCTACTATCATATGTGTGCTACCAGCTCCATGGAGGCGTCGCAAATCTTAGAAGGTGAGTCTGCACATGTAACGGTAGTCGACATCCATAGGGGATAGTATTTGAGGGTCTAAGTGGTGTCAATGATATGGTGAGTCAATCCTTGTAACGTATTTTGAAGAGTTAGGAATTTTCAATGAAAGTGTTTGAAAAGAAAGTGTGGTTACGAGTTTTCGTCCGAGCCGGGTGTAAATTAAAGTTTATTATTTGTTTAGGCGGGAGTCTAGCCCAATGATTTGATATATTTTTAGACAGACTGGCAAAGTTGAACTTGGGTGCTTAAAATTGGGGTAGGAATAATGGAATTAAATCCAAGAATTTGAGTATAATTTTAGCTAATTCCTGACAAGTTTGATCGATCGGATAACTCGTCCGGTTCGATTCTCTCATTTAAATTTAATATTGTTGGTAAACCAATGAAATTCTTAGGTATAATATGGGATTTTAATAGCTTAATCACCTAGTATGCTCATAAATATTTAAGGAGGAGAGTCTTGATTTAATTACGAATACAATTAAGTCAATTCCAGGTCAGATTTTGATCAAACTGGTTTGATTTAGGTGTCATTCAGTGGAAAAAGATAGTTTTACCCCAGAGCATTAATTCTCCAGTTGAATGGTCAAATTCGGTTTGGTTTGGGACCAAACCAAGTGCGGCTAGGTAGTCATTTCAGTCTTTTAAAATAAATTCCTCCTTAAATACAAGGATTATGCAGCGGTTCGAATTCACCTACGATCCGTAAATTTATTTAGAAGGATTTAAGAGGATCCAAATTAATTTCAAATCAAGATTAGTTGGGATATGTGATGTGAAAATAGTAGCCGGTGCGGTTTTCCACGAAGTAGTTCAGATCCAGACAAACCAAGCAAATCATGCCCACTAGGGGACAACCTAGGGTAGGTGGCAGTCTAGGGTGAGACAGATGTAGATCTGGTAGGGGATATTTTCAGAAATCCACTATTCATCTACAACTATTTTCAGGCTTATATAAAGGGTTCAATTTTGAAATTCAGAGAGGAGAAAGAGGAGGAAAACTCTGTGAAAATTGAGAGAGATAATCACATATTTTAGCATCATAAATCCCAATCAAAAAATCATAAAGTGAAAATAACAAAAGAGCGACTTAAGTAGTTACAAAATCTCACTCCTAAAACCCTCAAATCACCCTCAAACCCTCAGTTAAAAAATTTAAAAGTAATCACTCCTCACTAAGCCCCTTTCCGCTCTCCTTAAATCTCACTCGAAACTTCACCCAAACCTACTCCTCCTAGTCTCATAGTCGAGCTCACCTAGCACTAAGGCTATCATCTCCATGTCAAGCCTCGAATCGGATTAATCACCTTGCAATGAAAAGAAGTCATAACGTTAGTGATTATCCCATAGACATTCTACACATGTAAATGTGAAAGGTTTATAAACGGAAAAGAACCAAAAAGCACCTACCTTACAAGCATAACTACATGACATATCATTAAGGATAGATTAGTTGGTGCTAAAATACTACTATCCTAAGCCCTAACTCTTTTTAAAATCAGTTCGACATGTTGAGAGGCTTGCATTCAAATAACTTTTCAAATCATAAAATCAAAATGGCTAGCTCAAATAAACGAACATTAGTACATATTTAAGCTAGCTAGACAAAGTAAAAATTGGAAATCATAACTAGATTATTCAAGCTCAAACCAATGACTAAGAATAATAAAATCTGATTTGGAGGTCTTTTAGAATACCTCATGTGAGTTGGTATGTCGAGATTAAACGACTTTAGATCGAATGGACATAACAAACAAGCTCTAGACACCTATTGAACTCTAATATGCATCAAACTTTAGACACCAAACTGAACAAGACGCAAACTAGCACCTCAACTCGGAATTATCTTATATTACATTATACCAACGTTTTAGTCATCCAGTTGGTTTGTTTGGCAATTAACTTTGACTTTGGGGACATCATCCACATTAGAGATTAGTTTCACTGCTATGTCCGTTAACTTTTTATGCTATGGATGAGAGGTTGGACATTGCAAATTAGTAAAATCATATCCAAGAGTGAAACAATCAATGAGCATATCGATCTCAGAGAATAATAACAAGCAACATCAGATTAAGAAATTAACAGGATTGTTGAGCCACTATTGTGGTGTTCCTCATCGGCAAACACATCGATTCTTCATGTCACGCCAAGTGTCAACATGAAAAGGAAATTTAAACCGTTTCAAAAATGGTGTGATGCGATATATCGACCCTGAGATTGAGTAACCACATATTTGGACTCTATTGCTGGATAAAGTGCGTCAGTAAAAAGAAAACCGGTCGGAGACGATGTCGGGGTTGTAACGAAAAACGTGAATCGAGTATGAAGGGAGGAGTGCACTATCATGGTCGGTGGCCGATAAATAAATCGAGGGGTATCGTGCCATCCTTCCTCTCATCATCCCAAAACATCAAAGAGAACAATAAAAATCGTCAACAAAGAAAGAATGGGTTAGTTTAACCCCATTCTTCTTTTCCAATACAGTTGTTACATCCCGATCTTAGCGATCAAAATTAACTTTCACGTGAATTAAAATTTTAAATTACTAAACTATCTCTTAGAAAGTCTAGCATAAAAGCATGTAATGAAAATATTAGTATTGTTATGTAAATTCTTGTTTTAATTTTTGTTATGCGTTTAGTTGTATCTAACTTATGCATTAATGTTTGCTTGATTGAGAATTTATTTATCTCGATATTATATTGGAATTATGTTACGTTTAATATGTTAGTCGTTATTAGTAAGTGAATTATTTAATTTCCTATGTTATGTCTAATGTTGTGATACTTAAAAGTAATTATTCAGTTTAGTTGCCAATTAAATATGTGAAGAAATTAACTTTTATGTGAATTAATTTTTTTAACTTGATCTAGTTCGAACAATGAGAATGAGATGTTTGATGCTTAATTAATTATATAATTTGAGAGATTGACTTTAAGGTGACCGAGTATAAAAGTTAGTGACGTATGCATCTGGTTTGCTAGATAATCGGAGATGGAATGAAGCTGTTATTTGACTAAAGGTAGTTGTGGAGGAATGCGGACCGCTGGATGAATCCTGTGGTAGGAGATGGAAGCTTGATCCATTCAAGAGAGTAATCTAACTTGTTAGATAGAGCGTGCATTTGATATGGCCTGGAAACGAAGTCAAGTTGTGGTGATAGATGTGTTTGAACTGTCAGACTCATCCAACGGCCTGAGGAGAGGGTTGTTTTCATTCAGGATGACCCAAGTCTTTGTTGTCTTCTCCTCATTCTTAGCCGATTATGCGCAGTAGCAGCTGAATTGTATTGATCCTTATCCCCATTTTTTTATTCTTATCCCATTAGATGAACTATAGAAGATAGAGGGAGATTGTGTCGTGCAGGATTGAAGAAAGAGAGAGAGAGAGAGAGAGAGAAAGAGAGAGAAAGAAAGAAAGAAAGAAAGAGAGAGAGGGGGGAGAGAGAGAGAGAAAGAGAGAGACAGAGACAGGAGGTAGAAGTCGACGGCGCCGGCGATCTCCAATCGATCGACTTCTAGGTCGATTCGTGGCTACCAAGTCTGCCCATTAGCGTTGTTTGAAGACCAGTAACCATTCCCCGGTGTTTGGGTTTTGTTTCATGAAATTTTTTTGAATTTGGAGGTGTCGCCGGAGAGTGGTGGAAGGTCGCCTGAGTTGGAAACATTGTGGAACTTCCAGGTCTACCCTACGCCTCGAAGTCACCTCCCCAACCTCAGATGTAGCTCTGAATCTATCCTAGGTGCCCATTCGAGTTTCCCTCTTAGTGAACCGGCGTTCCAAGAATTTTGGGTGCTCACCGAATTCTGGAAAACGCTCGCCGCCGACGACCAGTCTTGTCGGAGAAGAAGAGTGAATGGCTAGCAATCTTGGAAAGCTTCAGTGACCTTACCACAACTCTTGAAAATTTGGTGACCAAACGTCAAAGTTCTGTAAGTTGAGTAAACTGAATGCAATTCTGGTTAAATTCAGTGACTTTTATAACTTGGGAAAAGTTGAGTGACTGATCTGCAATCGGTGAATTGTTCAGGGACCAGTTCAGTAATTTGGCAATGGATGGAAAATTACAATGCTACCGTTCTTCGATTTCGGAAAAAGTTTCGAATGATAATTAAAGTTATTTTATAATTTTTTTGGAAATTTTTTTCAGTCAAGTCGTCCCTACAGGAAAATTTGGTTATTTAATAAATAGAAATTTTTTGGGTATTTCAACAATAGACGGTCAAAGGAAAGAGTTCGATACTACCTAACCTCCAAATAGAACATAAGAGATATATATTAAACAAAAGAAAAATATAAAAGAGCATAAAAAGCAATCGACACACTGACCGTAACTACCACAATTATTCCTTTGTCACGGCGGCGAAAAGTAGATGATTCACCGACCCTCTTCATTTCTTCATCAAACCTTTTAGAAAGGACGCACATGTATCAGAACAAGAAAAAGGGCCCATGTGGATGATGACCCCATCAACATCTATATTAAACAATCAGACATCATCCGAAACAAAAAAAGTGAAGGTCGTTGAGAACTACAGTTTTGGAGAAAACAAGTTTCAAATGAAAATGAAGCAAAAGGAAGAAATTGAAGGAATGAAAGAAAAGAAAAAGAGGGGAAGGGTTTATATAGGAAAGCGTCGGCGAAAAGGGGTCCAACAAATGAAGAAAAAAAATGTACGGGACGAAAATTGATAGCTCAATTAGTACAACATACCCCTATTATCATTTCAGGACTAAGGGTAGGAAATGCCCTTCACTCACCCCATATGGTTATCCCAATAACATAAAATCATATGAGATGCGAAAGAAGGAACATAGTCACCTTAGGGATACTAGGTTGATTGAATGATAGGGGACTAATGAACATGAATAATATTTTCTTCTAGTTCCAGGGAGAACAATCAGAAAGGAAAAATGAACCCCACACCATCAAAAATCCTGAAAAAGAAGCCCCACACATTGCCCCATCCAAGTTTGCATCATGAGGAAAGTAGATCAAGAAGGGGGAGATCGAGTCACAATGCAACCAAGGGCTAAGGATGATGACACCTTATATTTCAAACCGTGAGAGACGCCCCCCAATGAAGGATGTGAGCGATCTGATATAGTCATAAAAATTACGACAATATCTTCGAGTTTCTTATCTTGCGCCAAAAAAACCAAATGTAGTCCGACAAGTTTCAAGAGAAACTTTAGATGCAAACTTTATCTGAAGAAGAGCCAGATCAAAGAAGGCCACCACAATTTATTTTCTCGTTGAGAAACACAAATCACTCACAATAATGACAACCTAACCAATACTGCAAATGGCAAAGTTCATGGTGAAGGGATAATAAACCCGATAAAAAAAGAGACACAATAGAAAGATATAAAAAGGAAAAAAGGCATACCTCCCATTTTTTGACACTAGAGGAAGATCCTGATCTTTCCCTCACCTAAGGAATTTTCTCTTAGACATACAACTCTTTCACAGTCACACCGTTAAAACCTCTAATTCTGGGTTTTGCTCGGTTCGGTCATGAATTTAGTTGAGAAAACGACTGACCGCTTGATGGAGAATAATTGAGTTGATAAGATGAATTTGGTTGAGGAGAAAAGTGTTGAGGAATGACATGTATTTAAAGAAACAAAGGGCCAGGACCCTATGATCATTTCAGAGGACAAATAGTAGATAAACATCCCCGATAAGCTATAAGATGTAGCTTCTCGGAGAAGTTTCACACCGACTGCAAAAGAAAGCTGACAATAGAAGTGTTAGGGCACCAACAACTAGAACCTACAACTACGGGGAAGCAGACGTAGGGTGCGCCTAGGGTGTTTAATTTGGATGGCGACATCTGGTGTCACACGGTGATAATTTCCCAAGTCTAACTCATAGTTAGTCTTTTGGGGGCATTACGACGATCCAAGGAGGGTCGAGGATGACCCAAAGTTGCAGCAACTACACGAATATCGGCTATCCTCATAACACAGATTATATATTCTGTCCTGTTACGGAGCTTGTCAACAACCGTGGTTAGCTTCACACTTTGAGCCTTAGCACCAATTATGTGACTTTGAGAAAGGTACCTGATTTAAGAGAGCCCTTGTCGAACCTCTCCCCATCATGGAGCTCGACCCTCCTATAGAATTGACAACCGTCACCTTACTGTTGGGGACATGTTAAGATAGGAGGTCATCAATATGAGATACCAATAAAAGAACTAGGGAAAAAAGAAAGAGGAAAAGAACAAGGATCTACCTCCAATTCCCTGCACTCCAGGAAAATACATCAATTCACGAGCCAAGGAAAATACATTTATCACTCACTACCGAGCTGGGACTTTGCAATTGCTAGTCCTAGCTGGGGTTTGCTTTAGCCATGGATGTATCTGAGGTTACTGACCAATCACTTTAAAGAAAGGATTCTCCCTGAAGCCAATATCTCAAATGAGTTATTAGTAACGGTATCTAAAAAGGACGGAAGGACAAGCCAATCAACACAGAGTGATCGGACAATGGTTGCTCCTACATCTCAAACAAAAAAGAGTCAAACTTCTCTTGGAAGCCAAGGCCCCACCACTATTTATCAACAGGGTTGAGTCGTACAGCCTACGTTCAGCACATCTGCTGAAAATTTTCACGGAAGTTTCCTAACCCCTACTTTAAAAAAATTGTAGCAAAGTTTTTAACACCCCATATCATCCATATGTTTCTTATGATCTATATCGTGACATGGTTAGAATTAATTGTAAAAAGTTTACGCCTATCTCTAGGATACAATTGTCTGAAAAAGAATTTTCGTCTTGTCTCCTATCGTTAAATGGATTTTGGTCGTTTTTCTGGGATATAAACGGATTATCAAAAATCATTTAAAAGAATTTCGGCCATTTTTTCTTGGCTATAAACAGATTGCCAAACTCATTTTGAAGAATATCTACCGTTTTTGGGCTATAAACGAATTACCAACAATCATTTCATGAATGGGTATAAAATGGATGATCAAAAATCATTTCAAAGAACTTTTATTGTTTTTCTGGACTATAAACTGATCACCGAAAATGATTCCAAAAACTTTCTGCCTCTTTTTCGGGCATGGATTACCCAGAATCATTTTAAAGAATTTTTTCCGTTTTCCCGGGTTATAATTGGATTACCAAAAATAAATCCAAGGAATTTATGCCGTTTTCTGGGCTATAAATGGATCATGCAAATTTAGCTCCAAATAATTTCTTCGTGTATTCAGACTCAAAACAAATTCAGCTGTGTTTCGGGCTTTAACGAGCCTTTCCAAAAAATAAACATCTATAAATGTTACACGTGTAACATGTTGTAATCATTTATAACGGATTACACGAGTAACAAGTTTTAATCATTTGTGATAGGTTATAATCATCAGTAGTCAGTTATACGTGTAACAGGTTATAATTGCATGTAACATATTATAAACATCTATAAGAAATTAAAATTATATGTAACTAGTGAATGGCCTGTAACTACCTATAGACCTAATTACACCATATATCATTCAACTTCTAAAATCGTTACACACTTTCCATTTAAATTTTAGTTAGTGCACCGGTACCACTAATCTCATTAGTTGATTTCACCAACTACCACTAAGTTAAAATATTTGACTTAAGTTTGATGTTGAATGAAAGGAAGTTATCAAGTCAGAATCTGACATGGCAGCCACATCATACTAAATTTGTCCTTTCTTCCCCTTCTCTCTCTTTTTCTTATATTCTTATTCTTGGTCGAACCTCAACAAACTTCCTAGAACCAAAAGCCTTCCTTAATCAATATCTGGTCCTGACATGATCCATCTTCTATTAAATGCATTTTCTCTTCCTTCCCTCTCAATTCCATCTCTTTCATCCCCACCACTTTTGACGTTTTATACGACTTACGAACTAGTGATACGAATAAATTTTTGTAATTATTAACACAACTTAATAAATAGTTATAATCATCTGTAACTAGTTGGATCATAGAAAAATTACTTATTACATAAGAGTAAATTAAATGACTAATTATGAAAGATGATGATCCAATTGAAACACCCACCAATCTTCATCTCACATAAAATCCCTAACCAAAATCAAATTGTCCAAATCATTAGTTCACAATAGTAGCATTGTCATTCATCACACTCTATATTGTTTGATTCACCATTCATTTCCGTCCTCGAATATGGCTCAAAACAACAATGGCATATTGTGTGGATATGCTTCGTCACTCCATTGCTACCTCGCTTTTTTATCCGCATCGTATAACAGTTTAATATGCGGTGTATTATTTTGAATAAGCAATTTGTGATGAGGCTTTGGACCTTGTGCCAGAGAATACTTATGTATATAGGTATATTAAAATGATGGTCCATGTACTATTTTTAATACTATTTGATATATATGTCTCTTGTTTGATAAAGTGATTGATGGGTTAGTTATTTGAATGGAAGATAATAAATGAGTTTGAACGAAAGATGATAAATGAGTATTAATGGGGTGGCATTTGGGTGTAGTATGAAAGAAAGGGAGGATGGAAAAAGAAAAGAAACAATAGAATGGAGAAGTAATTTGTCTATTGTTTTTTTCTTTGGTGGTAAGAGTTATACTCATATATTGTTGGAAGTTTCATAAGAGGTAAATTTCTCATATAAAAATAAAAAATACGCTATGTTAATTGGAATGAAGTAGAGTGATTATTTCGTTCTTTAATTTTTTTTTGAAACATTCTTTATTTAAATTTCAAAATATCTTAAATTTAGAAACTAAATAATTATTGATAGTTGAGAGTATTTCTAAAAATTGAACAATTCAGATGGATTTAAACAGGTAGGAGTACTTAGTAATCCGAGACTACCGAAGTCCTCTCCTTATATTAATGGAATAATATTAAATTAATTGCCAAATCATTTTGAGAATGAAAATAAATAGTAGTTTATTGTTAAATACAAAAATACTAATTAGTAGTTGTTATGATTTAAATTCCATGCATAATTGATCACGATGTCGGAAGGATATGGTGGAGGCAGGCGTTTGTTGCCACGGTTTGTCAACCATGCTATTTTTATTTCAACTCGAAGGCTTTAACCTAGTAAGATGTGACATGAAGAATTTGGGGAGCCCATTGTCATGAAACCAGAGACGCAATTTGATATGAGTCGGAATGCACAAACGACGTCTAAGACAAGTTATCAAAAAACTGTTTTCAAAACAATGAACGAAATTCAAAACATCATATGGAAAGTTACCTAACCAACCACTTGATTGATGCCGAAGGGAGGGGCAATGTCTCAAATGTGAATAATGCCATAAAGAGGGACTACGAACCCAATTATGAAAAACTAGAATTGTCTAGCCTAGCAACAACGTGCTTCGAACAAAACGAATTCAAAAGACAGCTCTAGGCTAAAACTTACTTCAACTTTATTCTGGGTGTTCTGCCTAACTATGGTGGTTGTACCCTCTTTATATAGGATTGAGAGGCCATGAAATTATAAGGAAAATAAAGCCCTATTCACCAATGGAAAGAAAGGAGAAGCATTCCTTGCGAGGTCAGGAAAGGAATCCTCCTTACTTAAGGACAAGTTTTGACTATGTCAACCTGTGCTCCATGTGGCTCGAATCGATGATATTCGGTGAAATCAAAACTTTGCATCTTCATTTTTTATTCAGCTATGATTTCTCTCAAACTTGATGGAGGGTCGGCTCCTTCTTGTGTTTTTGAAGAATCTTGAGTTTGAAGAATATAGGATTGAGTTTGCTTGTTTGTTTGGAAAACTTCAAGTGCAACTTGAAAGTAGCACTACAAGGATTGGTCTCTACACTTCCATGTCTAGAACATGGTAGAACATGTTGACGAACTAGCAACAATGCTTAGGAGATATAAAATTCCTAAAGGTATTGAAAGTGCGAAGCTGATGTTCGGTAGGATAAGTGAAGCCTCTCTGCTAGATGGTGACTACCAAGGGGTTGGTACAATCAGAGAATGACAAGGTGCGTTCATATTTCAAGGGAAACTAGTAAAGTATTGGGCAGCATAGTCTTTGAGACGGCATGAGTGAGGTACAAGCCACTAATGCTCGAGTTAGAAGGGAGGAGAGTTAAGGGAATAAGAAGTGGAATAGAAGAAAAGGTTATGGGACGATGTGCATTATCCATGGGTTAACTCATTGCTTTAAAGGCGTCACCTTTGAAAGGCAGATTCGTGCACTCTTTTTGGGTGTCAACTTCTAGGATTTAAGTGAAAATTCAACATAAGGTTGGATCTTAAAGCGTCTTAAAGGTAATTTAATGTAGTAAGAAAATGTTGAAGGGGTAATGAAAGTTCATTCAAGGAGAAATAATGGATGGCTTGGGGATGAAAGCGGTGATAGTAGCAACTAGGTTCTGGAATCCAGTGCTAGTAATTAGTTGGATGAACAAGGGGTATGAGCAACAGAGATTAAGAAGACTGGAGGCAGCGGGCGTTGCATGTCAGACAACCATCGATGCTCTGTTGTTCACGAGAGAGGTAATCAATGGATCACAAGTGTGGTGCGAGGGGAACGGTCGTGGTTAGCATGCCGACCCCGCATGTGACAGCGTAAGTCATGAGTATGGCCAGAGAACTAGCACATGCATGGTCTAGTAGATCATGATCGTGACGTTTGAGGAATCCATAGGTGTGGTAGTTAGTGACGTTACAAACCATGGGGAGCATGAGACTGTGTTGTCGATGGGAAATGGAGACAACATGAGATGTGTGATAGCAGGCATGGTGCACCGAGGGGCTACGCTTGCGGATAGTGATGCAATTAGCATTAGCAAGTAGTCACTCTAGGAATAATGACAAGTTTAAGGAGAAAGAGAGTTTTAAGAAGCGAGTTCATTAGAGAATTAATCTTCTGTGATCAATCTCAAGTTAGGATTGGATATTAACACAAAAGAAATATGTTGATAATGCTTACAACCGAGTAGACAAGTTAAGCAAAGCATGAAACGTGGGAACTTTCGGTGAAAGGAAACACTAGAATAGCAGAGAAATACGCAAGTTTGGAAAACCTTGATATTTAACTAGGAATTCAGGAAGCAAAAATATTCTAACAAGAGGACGAGAAAATGGAAATGCAGTTTTCAGCAAGCTTTTCACAGGAAAATTTGTGAACTATGTACTAGATTCACTAACAAACTACTAGTGGATCACCCGATAACTAGAGTTGGTATCAAGTGGTTTGAAACGATATAAGGACAGAATGAGCACAAGTTGAGAACCATAATAACTTTGCATTTCACTCGAGGGGTCATCCCCAAGTCTAAATTATCAGTAGATAATGCAAGGGAATGGAAACCTAACCCTAGGCTTCACCTACATTGATCAGTTTAACCAACGTGAGGGCAAGTGAAGCATTACCTTGAGATGGGATTGGAGAATTCAATGGAGTCGTGCACAGCTGCTCAAGTTAAAACAAACTTAGAAATGAGAAAAGTATGGGGAAGGTCAGCATCTCGATTGAAGAGGATACATAAGAAGATGAAGAAAACAAGAGCACGAAGGAAGGATAGAGAAAGGAGGAAGAAAATGACGATTTACCTGGTAGTCGAAGAGAGGATTTTCGAGCAACGACAATCAGTGGAAGAGATGTTAGGAGAAGGAAAGAAGAATCACGCGTCTGTTCCTGATGTAAGTTGTGTGGCAACGGGTGTTGCATAATTGGTGACAAAGGCCATTGTATGAGCAACGGGTGCTGAAGACCATGGTAGTGGAGACATGGGCTACCATGCCAATTGGGCTTGGGCTGGAGGGAGGAAGTAACCATCATTTTGTCTTGGGTTCCCGATTTAGGGATCGAAGAACTTGACATACACTAGGACAACGAGGAACGATGAAAGATCAACGACCATAATGATTGGTGGGAGTAGAGACAAAGAATCATTATGAAACAATGTTACGACAAATGGTATTGAAGTGGAAACATGAATTAAGACTATATGGTGGGTTCAAGTTCATGCGTATACTAGAAAGAAATTAGAAACATGACTTTCTGTTGTAGATCACCTCCCTTGAGGTTCGAAATGAAATCTGTTTGAGGAGAAGAGAGTTGTAATTACCAACTTTCAGCTAGCCAGGGCGACCAAAACTGAAACCTCAACTGGTTGAGTGGTTGGTTGGAATTGGTTCACCAAGAGGAAAAACAAATAGTCTCGAAGAAACTACAACTGAGTGGTTAGGTGGCAACGACAGTTGGTAGATAAATGGGAATTATGAGGTCACCTAAAAGTGGCCTTGGGAGGCGTGCATATCGTGAATGAGGCAGCAGTTTTTAATTCTCTTTATTTTGAAAATCCCTACAAGAGAAGCTAGGAGATATGGAGCTTTTTGAAGCATGAACTTCATTAACAGATTATGCAATATTTAGGAGGCGATTAAGGGAAAGTTCTATTCCCTTAAAGTAATCTTAACCTAGGTCTATGTTATCCTTTTGAGAGTTGGAAGATTGGTGAATCTAATTTGTGGTTATTCCTCGTGCAATGGCCGATGGTATTGATCGGGAGAAGAGTCAATGGAACTCAATGGTGAATCACTGACAAACGGATATTGGGGATTTCCTTTGGGCTGGTCCATAATATAGTCCTTATATACTGAACCCACCACAGCCATGATGAAAGTTTGATCACGCCCATGGCCATCAATCACCCACGGGCGTTGCATCAAAACAACCACGGGCGTGATCCCCAAAAAATCACACCCGTTGGCCATTAATTCACCACATCCAACAAAGCCCAGTGCCACCGAAATACCAAACAAAATACAACCTAACATAATTTCCATGGTATGCACCACACTGAACCCACTCCAACTCCTAACCCGAATGAATGACCAATTCGATAACTATTCCGAACATTACGAGCCTTTTAATGCTTAGTCAACTCCTCGAATTAATTAAATTAATTCGTTTCCAACTCCCTACTTCTACTCATCGAGTAAGATTTAAATCAAACAGAAATTTTAAACCAAATAGAAAGTCGGCATGTCACACCTTTTTCATAATTAAAGAGGCAAGACTTGCACATCATCAAGTAATATGATATCATAACATAACATAGCCACTTAACCATAACATACATAACATAAATAACATGACATAATCTAACCACTTAATCATGAAGACATGACATAAAATTAAATGCATCAATTAAGTAATATCATAGCATAACATATCATAGTCCTTGACCATAACATAAATGACATGATATAAGGGAAGCACTTAATCATGGAATCATGGCAAGAAATTACATGCATTAAATTAATTAAAACATAACCTAACCTTGACTGTTGGGTCATCAAAGTGATTTCAAAATCCCCATGTTACGCACCAACAGTGTCATATAGCCACCTACATACAATATAGAATGAGTAGAATGAGATTGCAACACCTTTAATAAGCTGAGCACTAAGTCATCAAGATGCATGTCAATCTTCTTCTCCATGAAATAGAACAAATAGAAAACCCAATTAGTGACAAAATATAATGAACCAATCACTACAACAAAAACGTAAAAGAGTAGAATGTACTATGTCGCACGCAGATGCTCCTGCGATGGAGTAAGTCGTATGCGGCCTTAGGTTAGTTGCAGGCATTGCTGAACATGACCACACCGTCGCAGGAAGCCTACGACAATACACTGACTATGACCAACATTTTCGCTGGCGCCCGTGACAAAGTTAAATGAACGTAACAAAGCTTTGGGCGCTAACGAAAATATTTTGAACATAGTCGGAGACCGACTAGGACAAGGCCCGACTACAAAACAATTTCACGGGCCGACTGTGACAAAGTTGAAGGCGTACAACTGACCTGGAGAATGACTACCTGCATACGGCCATTCTCACTCAGTTCATCGCTTTTTCCGATTTTCTCTTCTACTCCTCTCTGGTTTCTCCTCTCCTCCTCTTCCGCCCTTATTTTCTTTGTTGCTGATTCCACTCTGCCATTGTTACTACTTTGTCTCCGTAACCACTCTGATCAATATCTCCATCACCGTTCTTATTGGTTCAGTTTAAAGAACTATTTTCTTGGCAATCTTAAGTTGGATAAGTATAAATTTAACCATTTTAGATTCATTGATTGTTTTGTTGTGAAAGGTGGTCAATTTGTGATTCCCCCTGTGGTCACCGTGGAATCTAAGAACCATACCCCATGATCTGGAGAAAAAATTCAGCAGCAGTCCACCTGAAAATATTTCTCCCCTTCTCTTGTTAGTATCTCTCTTTATTCGTTTCATTGTTTGTGACTATAAATGGAAACTATTGATTGACATTTATCATTTTCTCTTTATTTTTCTGAAAGTCCATTATTTTCCAGATAAGGTTGTTTGCCCAAGAATTATGATTTTATTTCTGCCAGTCACTATAAGGTGATAATTCTTGATTGTTGTAATAGTTATTGTTGCTGATGTAATTGACTTACCAATTTTTTCATTCTCTCATTTTTATTTCAACGACTACTCTCTTATTCGGTTGGAATGAATGAAAAGTAGCATTGTGTAAATAAATGAAAGTTGAAGTTGTGATCTTTTTAATAAGCATATGTTGGTTTGTTTTAAAATATGGATGATGATGAGGATGAGCACTTTGAGGGTGAGGACGAGGATGTAGAGACCCTGATGACTGGAGCTCTACCAACAAAGCTCTTCAATTTCACTACCGTTTGGAGATTAGAGGTTGGTACAAAATGAATTCAATAGTTAATTACATAGGTTAGTTTAACAACTATATGCTAAATTGTTATTTGTTTCTCTAGACCATGCTAGCTTGAATAAACAAATTGTATGTAGTACTATGAGTTTCGGGATATAGTGGCCTCGGGCAACCACATTGTGCTTGAGTTGAAGAATCGAAGGGTTAGGCCTATCAGTTATCTTCTTTCCTTCATGGGATCATATATAGGCTAGTGTTTAAGGAATTATGCTTATTATTCGATCTCTCGTGTCGATTGGAAGAAGATGTGTTGCAGGTGAAGATGCAAACTTGGGAACAATTTGTGCTTGTAAGTGTGTAGTAAGCCTAACTTTGAAATGAACATGAACAAGATGACAATGTAACTATTTTATGTTTTTCTTTCAAGACTAGTTTCCATTTCAAGCTCAATTAGATGGTTGAAGCTCGAAAGTATTTGGGTCAAAATCTTTAAAGACTTTAGGGGAAGTCAAGACTTAGAATTTAGAGAGACATAGTGAAGCATGTAGTGAATAACGACCAGCCACCCAAATGGACTGTGAATAATCCTCGACGGGCTATACATTAGCTGATTAGGTAGGGTACTTGGAGAGAGTAAATGGCGAGTAGTGTTTGGTATTAAATATATATGTGCCAAATTGCAATTTCCTTGTTTAAATACTAATTCCAATATCTTTTTGTTGCAGAAATTAGTTCATAGAAACATAGAAAATTGAGGACTCCAAAAGAAAAATCATAGAGGACACGAGATCGTTATATTGAGGAAACAATACCAAAGATGGGTAAGCCACCTTCTAGAGGCTAGATGTTCATCAAGTTCTTTCAGTGGCCGGATGGAAGTTACAAGTCCGAGTATGCAAGAAATGTAGCGGTAATGTGACCAAATTCCAACTAATAATTATAGCTATGAACTAGAAGATAGTGGAAATAATTATTGCCTCGACTATGATTTATAGGTGACTATACTGCAGCTAGAGCGTGATGGGGCTCCCACTGATTTGGCACCTAACGATTCATTAGCTCACGCACTTAATATGCCAGAGCATTGAGGCCACATATGAATTATGGGTTTGGGCTTAACCCGTACCGTGTTGTTGTTCCTTCATAATCCTCAATAGCCCTTTCTGCCTCTTCCTATACAAGTGTTTCTTGAACTGCTACTCCACGACCTCCTCCACCATCTCACGAAGAATTTGAGAGAATGTCGCAGCAGTTGGCAATTAGGACGTATAGTAAAGTGCATTTCCACTCTGCGCTGTGCACCTTTGTAGTTTGTACTTCCACCATGCAATATCCACCGTTTACCTTGGTATAATGCAATTCTACAATGCATAGTGCAATTTTGTATAGTGCCCTCCCAGCATCCAGCTTGTACTTTTGCACCTTAGTATGGTGGACTTCCAATATGCACCTTGGAAATTTGAATGATGTGGTTCCAGCATTCACCATGCACCTTGAACTATGGTATAATGCACTTCCATCATGCATTATGCATAGTTGATCTTGGTACGTTGTCCTTCCACCATGCACCATGGATCTTGCACCTTGGTATCGTGCATTTTCACTATGCATAGTGCGCCATTATATTTTGTACTTCTTCCATGCAATATGCATCCTATTCCATGGTATATTCACATTCAACTTTGTATAGTGCACCTTGGTATAGTACTCTCCTACCATCCACCTTGCGCTTGGCACCTCAATATGATATACTTCCATTATGCACTTGGAAAATTAGAATGTTGTAGCTGCATCATTCACCATGCACCAAGCACTATGGTATCATGCACTTCTATTATGCGTTATGCTTAGCTTACCTTGATACGATGCACTTCCACCATGCATTATGGATCTTTCACCTTGGTTTAGTGCATTTCCACTATGCGCAGGACACCTTTGTAATTTGTACTTCTACCGTGAAATATGCACCGTGTACCTTACTATAGTGCAATTCCACTATGTACTTCGCATATTCGTATAGTGCACTCCCACCATCCACCTTGTATGTTTCACCTTAGTATGGTATACTTCCGCTATGCACCTTGCATATTAGAATGATGTAGTTCCACCATTCAACATGCACCGTGAACTATGGTATGGTGAACTTCCATCATTCATTATGCACAATTGATCTTGGTAAGATGCACTTCCACCTTGCACCATGGATTGTGCACCTTAGTATAGTGCATTTCCACTCTGCACTGTGCACGTTTGTAGTTTGTACTTCCATAATGCAATATCCACCGTTTACCTTGGTATAGTGCAATTCTACAATGCACAGTGCAATTTTTTATAGTGCCCTCCCAGCATCGAGCTTATACTTTGTACCTTAGTATCATGGACGACCACTGTGCACCTTGCAAATTAGAATGATGTGATTCAACTATTCACCATGCACAGTGAACTATGGTATGGTGCACTTCCATCATGCATTATGCATAGATGATCTTGGCACGATGCGCTTCCACCATGCACTATGGATTTTGCTTCTTAGTATAGTGCATTTCTACTATGCGTAGTGCACCTTTTTAGTTTGTACTTCCACCATGAAATATGCACCATGTACCTTATTATGCTACAATTGCACTATGTATAGTGCATCTCGGTAAAGAGAACTCCCACCATCAACCTTGTACTTTTCACCGTAGTACGGTGCACTTCCACTATGCACCTTGCACATTAGAATGATGTAGTTCTGCAATTCACCATGCACCGTACAGTATGGTATGGTGCGCTTCCATCATGCATTATGCACGGTTGACCTTGGTATGATGCACTTCCACCATGCCCCATGGATCTTGCACCTTAGTATAGTGCGTCGCCATTATGCAAAGTGCACCTTTGTATTTTGTACTTTGCCATGCAATATGCACTGTGCTCCTTGGTATAGTGCAATTCCACTTTTGTACATTACATCTTGGTATAGTGCACTCCTACCATCCACCGTACGCTTGGCACCTTAGTAAGATGCACTTCCACTATGCACTTGGAAAATTAGAATGTTGTAGTCCCATCATTCACCATGCATAGTGCACTATGGTATGGTGCACTTCCATCATGCATTTTGCTCAGTTTCCCTTGATACGATGCACTTCCACCTTGCACTATGGATCATGCACCTTGGTCTAGTGCCTTTCCACTATGCGTAGTGCACCCTTGTATTTTGTACTTCCACCGTGAAATATGCACTGTGTACCTTACTATAGTGATATTCCACTATGTATAGTGCATATTGGTATAGTGCACTCCCACCATCCACCTTGTACTTTTCACATTGGTACGGTACCATTCCACAATGCACCTTGCACATTAGAATGATGTAGTTCCACCATTCAACATGCATCGTGCACTATGATATGGTAAACTTCCATCATGCATTATGCACAATTGATCTTGGTAAGATGAACTTCCACCTTGCACCATGAATTGTGCACCTTAGTACAGTGCATTTCCACTTTGCGCAGTGCACCTTTGTAGTTTGTACTTCCACCATGCAATATCCACTGTTACCTTCGTATAGTGCAATTCTATTATGCATAGTGCAATTTTGTATAGTGCCCTCCCAGCATTTAGCTTGTAGTTTGAACCTTAGTACAGTGGACTTCCAATATGAACCTTGCAAATTACAATGATGTGGTTCCACCATTTACCATGCACCGTGAACTATGGTATGGTGCACTTGCATCATGCATTATGCATAGTTGATCTTGGTACGATGTGCTTCCACCATGTACCATGGATTGTGCACCTTAGTACAGTGCGTTTCTACTATGTGCAGTGCACCTTTTTAGTTCGTACTTCCACCATGCAATATGCACCGTGTACATTACTATAGTGCATCTTGGTATAGACAACTCCCACCATCCACCGTGTACTTTTCACCTTAGTACGGTGCACTTCGACTATGCACCTTGCACATTAGAATGATGTAGTTCTGCCATTCTCCATGCACCGTACATTATGCTATGGTGCAGTTCCATGATGCATGATGCACAATTGACCTTGGTACGATGCACTTCCACCATGCACCATGGATCGTGCACCTTGGTACTGTGTATTTCCACTATGCATATTGCACCTTTGTTTTTTGTACTTCTGCCATGTAATATGCACCGTGCTCCTTGGTATAGGGAAATTCCACTTTTGTACATTGCACCCTGGTATAGTGCACTCCAACCATCCACCTTACGCTTGGCAGCTTAGTACGATGCACTTCCGCTATGCACTTGGCAAATTAGAATGTTGTTGTCCCATCATTTAACATGCACCGTGCACTATGGTATGGTGCACTTCTATCATGCATTATGCTCAGTTTCCCTTGATACGACGCACTTCCACCATGCACTATGGATCTTGCACCTTGATTTAGTGCATTTCCACTATGCGTAGTGCACCTTTGTATTTTTTACTTCCACCATGAAATATGCACTGTGTACCTCACTATAATGCAATTCCATTATGTACATTGCATCTTGATGTAGTGCACTCCCACCATCCATATGGGAGCCAATTCGAGGGGCTCTCATCTTTGTTTGGCTAAGCTGGCAAGCCTATCCTACTTCTTCTCCCACATCGTTCATTCCTTTTTGGGTAAGCAAGCCCTTATGTTTATCCATGTGCAGGTACCCGCGTATATTCCGATTTCAACCTAGTCTCACTGATCAGCTTTGAGTACCTCTACAAGATAGACCTCAACTGAAAACTGAAGAGTAACGGTAGCAAGTGATTGAATTGACTAGTTCCTCATATAAAATTATTAACTGACGAGATATAGTAATATTGATAAGAGATAATTCTTTCAAGCACCAACGGAACCAGAAGGGCCCCTTTTTTACTTCCCAGGCGCTGGGAGACTGAGCTCATCAATAGATAGCTTTAAAAGTATGCTCCTCGGAGGGCTCCATATGCCAGATTCTTGCTTTGTATTTGAGGTTCCGGGATAGGACTTTTCCGAATCAGATGATCGTGAGGATAGATAATGTAATGTTTATAAGGATATTTTATGGACTATATCTCAATCTTAGGACCGTTTATGTGTCTTTACACACATGGGTCTGTAAAGGTGATAAATCTGTCGACTGCTTTATAAGGGTCTTAAAGCTTATAAGGGATCGTCTCAAGGCCATACACGTCCGTCCCGAAGTAAGCGCTATCCGACTTACATTAGACAAAAGCCAGGTGGCATGCCATCGGTCACAAACCTGATCGGTGCACCAACGATCTTTGCCGGTCTCTACCTTGCTTGCTTCCGCCCTTAGGTTTGTGAGCACCCCTTGTCTCGCAAGTGCTATGTGCGCGCATAGCAACTCTTTTGAATCCCATCTTTTTGTTTGGCCTCGAAGTGGCGGTCCTAATGGGGTTTCAATTCCTATAAGTTTGAGGAGATTCCAAGCTGGTCATTCGATAGCTCACTTGTGAATGATGGGTACCAAGTTGCAAGGTATCCCTGTGCCAAAGAAAGTACCAATCCCAGCATTGGACGAAGATCACAGTCGGAAAACAGAACTCTATTTAGCTGAACCGAATCTACTATATAAGGAATTCATAAGGATTTTGTAAACAAAGGTAATGAGTCATTAGCTGCTTCACAATGATTGGTCGGTCCATCGAGTCTATTCTTTTTGGGTTGCCTTCATCAAGTGTAAGTTCGATTATATCTAGTTGTAAGCCATGCATACAGAAGGGCAAAAGAAAGCCTGTAGAAGTCCTTTGCCTCACGATACCCATTGTATGAGTCATAGTCTCAGTCTATTACTAGTGGCATTGTTTCATGAGTTGTAGTTCTTCCAATAGGGCTGAGAATAAGTCGTATTTATAGACTATGTCTTTGATTTTATAGGTATGGGCTTTTGCTTTTATAATCCAGCATAACTCACAGACGAGCATGCTAATGAGGCTTGGAATGATAATGCCCTTTGTTGGGGAGGAAATCTATATGCGCTTTTTCACATGGTGAGAAAGAACTCCAGGCGATCCATTAGTGAGGAGTGTGTACGATTCTATTGTTTGGCGTGGCGGTTTTAATTTATCAACAAAGCAGCTCAGTCTAATTACAAATAATTGTTTGCAAGGCATGGGCTATATATTAGGGCATGATAATCCAATAACTTCGATCAGTAAGTGCAAGTGTCTCCTTTGACCCCACACACAACTAAGGAAAATGAAGAACAGTAGTTCGCAACAACCTAAGCTAATCCTCCAATCCAGTAGTGACACCAACTGTTGCTTGTGTTCAAGCCGGATCCAACTGATCCAAGCCGGAAGAATACAACAATATCACTGCCTCGCTTCCGAGCGAAGAAGCAGGAACCCGCAGAAAGGTTTGAAAGAGTTCTATTTATGAACTCACTCCTCGTCGGTTTCTCCCACTTTCTTGTCGAAAGGGGTAACTAACAGCATCTTTGCGGAAAGCGTTCAGACTTTTCCTTCCACTGCTTGTAACGTTATTAGTCTAGTCTGATTGTCATGACTTTTCGTCTATGTCAGAACAAGGCAACTACAAGAGATGAGAGGTACCCACGTGAGCCCACCATCTTCGTCTGAAGCTTAAGAAGGATATCAAATGTATCGAATTTAACTAATTGCTTATCTCATAAAGATTTTGGCACTAAATAAAGATAGGATTGAGCGAGAAACCTTTCAGATTCCCCTGCCCTATAGTCTTTCATAGGATTTCAAAACCTTTCCTATTCCTGCCGCCAGGAGTGTGCCTCTTACTATATCTGGTTTTCTACCTGCACGCTACCATTTTCTCACTATGCGAAGGCTCGGATCCCTTCACTTCAAATCATAATGCGACCTATAGCTTCGAGTTCCACATGACCTTTAGGACAAAAAATCGGATCAAGAAAGTTCCACTCATGGCGAGCCTTCTCAAGCAGCATCTTATACACCTTCATATTAACTACTAATGGTAGCAACATAGTGTGGATGCTTTTCACATTCGATCAACTTATTCTGCCTGTGTTCGATCACTCTCAGCATTCCCAAACACAACGAGCTCCTCTGTTGTGACAGTAGCAATTGTGAAACCTATTTGTGAGAGATCAGATCTTATTACGCCAGCCAATGCGTCTAATAGTTCCCTCTTACCTAGGCATAATTCATGCCATCATATTATGAAAGAGCCATATTCTGCACCCCCGCCAATCTTGAAGGACATAAAATAGTAGACTCTGTAGATCATCAGATGTGGACTATTCGTTCGAAACCCCACAAAAGTATATGGATTGGGACGAAACTTTAGTTAGTCACTACAAACCACGTGAACGGATGGCTTTCTGGTTGCACCTATCCCAAGCTTATTGTCCCTCTTAATTACCCGGTCATATCCTATTCCATCCCTTTGTTGTATTGTATTCCTCCCTTAGGGGTTAACATTTGTTATTCTCATGTTTCCCTTGAATATCAAGACCTGATATCTTTGACTAAAAAAACTATACATATTGTCATTATTTAAAAAGGCTACTTTATATTGACGACATAACCCTAAGTAGTGGCACATTTACTTAGGAAGTAACAAGTGCAAGCTGTCAATAACTAGGCTTGTGAGATTTCAAGAATGCATTAGTAAGAACTGCATTTGAAATTTTCAAAACTAGACTAAGGAAAGAGAGCCATCATTCCATGCAACATAGTTTACCACTTGACCGTCATTTGACCTAATGTCACATTTTCTCTTTGCTTTCAAAAACAAGCAAACACCTAGGCAAAGGAAATGACAAGGTTAGAGATTGAGAAGAAGAAAGAAAATGCAACCAATGATGAAAAGAGAGAGCGAAGTCCTTAAGCTAGTATCTACCCATCATCCTCATTTTTTGTAATGCCATAAAGTCATAGGGCGACATATTTTCTATCCATGGTCTCGCACTTTACTCCACCATCACATCAACTGAATCTATAGATGTTGTTGGCTTAGACTTGCTTTTCTTTTTACCTATTGATTAACAAGTAAATGTCAGTCTAGAGTTTTGTATTAGATATGGCTTCAGCCTGCATTGCACTTTCTCTATTACTGCCGGACTAAGCAATAAATTGGAATCTAACCTTTTTTACGGTCTAACTACTTTAACTTAAGCCCCTTTTTCCGTTAAACTTGGTGGAAACTTTACAGCTATCTTTAGATGTGCCTTCACACATAAAAGAACATGTATGAAACTCATTAGGCCTTTTTTCTAAAGAAGAAAAAAACCATTATGGGGAGCATCCATTAACTTTCTCTCGTTTTCCAATTCAACTCTATCAATCATGATCCATGGAGCGAGGATTTTATTTTATATGTTAGGTTTGGCAATCAAAATCAAGATTCATAGTTAATTTGAAGTTGGAGATGTTGTAAAAGAATGTTAAATCAATATATATAAAGGATTCTTAAGAAAGTGTATAATCCATTAGATTTGATTGGGAAACACAATTGCAGTTGGAATCTTTGTATTCCTTTATCCAAAGTTTTTTTCACAACTCCTCTCTATTCCAAGTTAACTTTTTGACACTAGTCTCAACTCAACTTTCATAGGAATCATAATTCTTGATATCAAACCTAGCTAGTAAAATTTCAGCCTAAGTAGAATATCAAAGAAAAAGAGGGTTAAAAATCATACTAACAAATACAAAACCTAGATATACCAGCAATCTCACACTCCTAGTCATGGACAAACCAAGTCTTATCGCAAACTATGAACTATTGCAGTACATTTGGAAAGAGGGTACAAAAGTTCATCCAAGTATGACTTGATTAGGCTTAGTAGGCGACGATAGGCTTACGCTGGCTCATTATGCATCCAAAAAAAGTAGATGCATTATTATACATATTCTAAACATATTCTAAGAATAAAAAATCCTGTCCAAAGCATGTGAATGGAAGAATGGCAGTCACCAGTAGTACACAAATAACTAAGTAAAGCACTAAAAGAAGTAAACCAAGAAAAGATAAAATACCATCATCAACCGCCATCTCTACATCTTCCATGATGACAAGTCCTTTTTCTACAACTTCTTTCTAGTCCTATAATGCAATAGACAAAATGAAGAAAATATGTAAAATTCACCTAAAAATGCTCTTTGCTTCTGCATTAGGGAAAGAAAAAGGTTCAAGTTAAAGCACAAGACAACTGACAACAATAAAACGAATTGACGAACATACTCTGCGCCATTTTGTCCACATCATGCGCTTTCATTCGCCAGAGACGGATTGATTTTGTAGTTTAGCATTCAATTTAGCGGTACGAGGATCACCGTGAGCTATTCTATTTTTTATTTAGCTATCGCTGCTCTCTTCCTCTTTAGCACTTCATTGAACTTCGCCATTGTTTTCTTTCTCCCTTTCTCTCAAGAGGCATAAAACCCTAACCGAAAGCAAATGGCAATTATCGGGTTTTTGTATGTGACCAATCCAATTTTGGGCCCGGTGTTCAAATTTTGTTGGGTTTAATTAGCCTCCAATCCGGAAGTTATAGCTTAAACCCAATGTTCTGAAAATCAAATTAGAGATTGAGCTAGTACGCTAGAGGTTAAAGATTTGAAGGTTTTACTAGGTTCGGATCGTTTTAATTATTTATTAAATATGTAAATATAATTAAGCTGGATCGAACAATTTTTTCATTGAAATATATGAAACCAGCAGTATAGATAGACTTGACAATAGGTCCTTGGGTTTCGGGTACCCACTGAAGCCTACCCGAAATGAGTGGGCCAAAACCTGTGAGAGGCGGTTATTTAACGAGCTTGAGGTGTATCCAAGGCCCGAGAATAGTGAGCGACAGGCGGTCACAGATACTGTGGTATCCGCTCCGAATCTACGTCGATGATAAAATTATTTCATTATGTAGTACTATAAATATTATGTTTCAGTTAGTGTTTAGGGTTTTGAAATTTTTTGCCGTCAGTTTCATTTCAACTCCAGACTTGGGGAAACTCTAAAACTATGTCCGTTCAATTTGATTTCAATTTCAACCTCCAAAATTCTGAATCGCTTTGATTCCCTCTTAATTTCCTCAAATTTAACCTATTCTCTCTCAATAATCTACTAATCAATTAAAATCCTTATCCGTTTTTACTGAAAATTGACATGCATCCATGAAACTACCTCAATCAACACAAATCTGCTTGGAATCGGGCATGCATCCGCGTATCTTACTTTTTTCCCAAATACAAAAACTATAATCAGCTATATTTTATTAGGATTTCACCCTTCCCAGTAAGTATCTAAACTTGTTTAAGGTATTTACTTCTTCATCTTGTCAAATCTACAATGGTTTTTGTTAATGGGTCATTTATCTTTTTTAAATCTATTGGATTATAAAGTTTGAAATATGTGGAAGAACAAATCTTACCACTAACTTGCACATTTGTGCATCTCTCTCGAACATGATTCTTATATATCATCAATGACATACTAACAATGTCTTACAGAATTTATAAGCATATATCATGGATATAATAGCCTTGCTGGTAGTAAGATCACTATATGAGATTATATGTTGATTTTAATTGATCTTCATAATGAAATGCGAACTACTCGGTTTTGTAGTAGTGTATCTCAGTGCATTTAGACCACTTGGTGAGCCATGAATTTGTTGTATATGACAATGCCACTATTCTCTGGTTAGTGAAACCGGCTAATAAAGCCATACCACCATTAGTTTCGAGTGGCTAAAGATGATGGATGGAATAATTTTTCATATATCCCCGTGTTGAATGAAAATGTTGTAACGTATGATTATATGTACTCTTTCTCCTTCATTAGGTTTTTATCCCATAGGGTTTTCCTAGTAAGGTTTTCATGAGGCATATTCTCGTCTACTGGTCATCCAAGGGTAAGTGTCATGTGAATATTATGGATGACCATCGATCATATTGATCCATACATTATATGCACAAAGTGAGCTGAAATGTTCGAGATGCGCTCAAGTGATAACTTGGCTGATTTATTCACAAAGACTCTAAGGCACTATTTACATCAACTTTTGGGAAGCTTTTCCACAAATTTGGAGTTCGGCGATTTAAAGGATCTCAACCGATATCATCATTAGGGGGAGTCAATATGCAAATGCACTCTATTTCCCTTAACCATGGTTTTCCCACTAGGTTTTCCTGGTAAGGGTTTTAACGAGGCAGTATCAAAAGCATATTCGAAGAATGATATGTTTAACTAATGAAAATATAAGGGGGAGTGTTATGAGTATATTAGTTACATCATTTGAATTTCCATTGTAACTCTCATCATGCATTGATCATGTGAATCAATATAATAAATTACTCTCATTGATTTGTATTAATCTTATAAGTTATAGGTTGTGATATCATTAGCCTATAAATAGTACTCTCCATACATGTTTGAGATACACCTAAATAAGAACTATTCTCCTCCCTTTATCTCATATCGTCTTCTTGTTACTAAGTTTCATAAAATAAAATAAAAAGTATGTGCATACATAGCAATGAGGTTAGTGTAAGTATAGCTCATTTGTTTAGTACTTTCTATCTTGTACTAATCGAAAGGTCTCTATTTTGATAACAAAATTACATATACCCACTATAAAATTGCTTCACTCAAACATTTTGTTATTCTAACTATAAAAAGTAAAATAACTACTTGATATAAACATAAAAAATCTCATCATAATTCATAAGTTTGGGTTCTGTACAAGTTTACCCTACTTGTATATTAACGTTATAATTTTCAAATTCTCTAAAATAATTAAATCAACTCAAGTTTTATCTTATTTGATCGATATGTATCACCATGATAACACTCTACTTTGACATCCTGATTGACAAGTTATATAAATTAAATTAAAAATAAAACTTTTAATATGCAAACCTATACCTGAACTAATACTAGAATTAGAGAGTTGCTATTCGTGGCTCTAACTTTCAGAAAAAACGCCCTAGATCCAAATTGTGTGTGTATAATTAAGAGAGATCCCTTTGGCCTTGACGATGGGTTTAATAAATTCATAACACCCAGTCATATTTCAATTCATTTCTCCGAGTTACCACCACTGCGTACACACCACCACCATTACCACCACCACATAGGACTCCGCACCGCTGCCGCAGCACACCACCATCATTACTCTACCATTGTCGTTACCTCCGTTGCCCATCGCTGGCGATCACCGCCACCTTCTTATCTACCGGTATTACGCCACCTAACTTTCAAAAATTGATCCCGACCACCCATTTCAGACCGCTCGAAACATAATGTAGCCGTTCAAAGTGGACAATTATATGTATGACCCGACCGTCCAAAATTGACTGCTACACACTTGATCTGGCCATCCACTTTGAACTATTGGGTCCTACAAATGGGTGTCCAAAAGCCAGATCAAGTGTCGAGCAGTCCACTTAGGATGTCTGGGCCATTGAAAAAAGATTTATTATAAAATTTCTTGTACGGCCAAATTAATTAGGTGATTAGGTTAATTTTTTCTATGTTCATTTCTACTAATTATTATGAAATAATTTATATTAATTATTATGTACATATTCTATTTTTGCAAATGAGGATTTGTTCAATTAAGTGATTGCAGTGATGGGCCATTCAGTAAGTTTCCCTCTTTTTCATAAAACATGTTAGACTAGCACATAGGCTTACTTACTGGATGGAATTAAATGAACGAACAAGTTGAACATATTAGATCAACTGATAGGTTTTTGTATACTTCATAGGTAAGTTATGTAGCTAGTGATGAAAATGCTAGTGTAGCCGGTGATGACGGGGAAGGGGCTATTGATTACACTGGATTTTTCGAGTTGAATATTATGTATGACACAGTTGATACAACCGGTGAGGCGGTAAAGGATATCATCTTTGTTTGATGGTTTTCATTGAATCCGAAATCATATAAATGGAATCCTGATATATGATATGCAAGGACAGTTATAGGAGCGAGTCATATACTTCTACATCGTCCAAAGATTCTAAATGTACAACAAGGACTGATAAGTCAGATTGTATGTTCGAAGTGTGTTTGAGGGCTATACCCATAAGTGTTAGCTGGGAATGGTTGATTACCAGTGTTGTAGAAAAGCGTAAGTGTGGGAAGTTAGGGGTTTCCAGAACCACAAGTTTGAGTTATTTGCTAAAAGAATTAGCCAACGAAAATATCTCACAAAAGACACGAAGAGGGACATTACACAGATGTAAGAAAATCAAATGTTGTCCAGACAGATCGCGAGCATAGTCATCAATACCTATGGTAGTATGGTCAACATGAAACATATTTATAATGAAATAGTGAAGATTAGGCTTCATAGATTCGGTAGCATAAATGCTTTGAAATTGACATTGACCAAACAAAATATGGAAGTACTTCACTAAGTGGATACTAGGCGAGAATTGTCATGTTAGTAACCTCTTCATCTGTCACCCGGAGGCCGTTTAGTTGGCTAGTGCTTGGTGTTTTGTCGTGTTGATAGACTCCACGTACAATAGAAACTTCTACAAGAAGGCAGCAGTTCAGTTGATCGGTGTGACACTAGTTAAGAAGAACTTCAACATTATGTTGACACCCATGGAGGACAAAATAAAGGAGTTATACACTTGGGTTCTGAAATAGGTGCGGGTTGTTCTTGGTAGTCGGGTCCCAAATGCCTTGGTTGCACCATTTCCTCTATGTATGACACATTAAGAGAAATATAGAAGAAAAAGTAACAAAGTTGTTGGGATGTAGAGATAAAGCCGAGCCTTTTGTATTAGGCCCGTGGGGAGAGTGTTGAGTGCTAAAAACAAGCCAAGGGTTCTTCACCAAATGGTATGATTTAGTAAATAGTGGGATATATAAAGAGGTTTTGGATTATTTGACCATCGAAGGGCTACTTTACAAGCATAAGTTGGCTCGTTGTTACACCTCGGTAACACCAGCACAAATAGGGTGGATTTGGCTCACTCATCCTTAAAGACGTGGCATCCTTAGATAGAAATTGAAGATTGAACATAGAAGTCATCCTAGGCACTGCTTTAAAGTGACCATGTAGTCCTGTAGGCATCTGCCACCCTTGACTATGTGGATAGCGTCACAGTGGACCAGACCATGAAACCACCCTGAAAATAGTGTGAGCAGCATCTATAAGCATACTCAACATGTCTTGCCTGAAACCTGAATGTCAAATGGGGATTGCACAATCCGAGGGTGGGTGACCAATGTATAATCATCATGAGTTTAAATCTCTCAAAAGCAAGAAACATATTTCTAACATCCTACCTAAGTTAATGGCCAACATGAAAGGTCCGACCAGTTTTACCCGATAACTACCCCGTGCTTTACAAGCCTTTGATAGTTGGTCAACTACTGAGTCAACTCCTCGAATTAGCTAAATCAATTCGGTTTCCAACTTCCGAATTCTACCCAACGAGTAAGATTTTAATTAAACCAAAATTTAAACTGCTGGCCAAAATTGCGGTGTCAGAGCTGTCCCCTGCTATAAAAGGTTTCGTCACAAAACCTGAACCTTACCGCATTGAGTGTGAAAGATTCGACGCGACAGTGTTTGAACCCCGACGCTTGCACCCCTACTTGGTACCAAAATGGCTCTTACGTGTCTTCCTCCTCAATGACCCAACCGGTCCACTCCTCGAAAATGACCCAAGGTCAAACCACAAATATCTCCTAGAAGACTGACAGTGGTCCACACCTCAGCTTTCCTAAATCTAGCTCAACCCACCCGAGGTGAAACTCTGGGCTCATTTCTTGCCCCCACCGAACTCCTTCAAGCTCGAACCTAAAAAATTGTTCCTAACAAAGGCGAGATTCCATGGCTAGGTTAGGCATGCCTTGCCAACATAAGCCTATCCAATTTTGCCTTAAGCCACCGTCAACCATGCTCAACATAGAGCCGACCCCTCAAGCTCGCTACCCATCAAGCACCACTACCTGGAAGCCTCCTTAGAAGCCACTAACCAACCAAAGTACAAGCCTCAATACCACTATTCCCGGTCCAACTCACCTCTAAGTCGTTCTACGATCAACTATGTGCATCCTCTTTCTGCACGAAACCGGGTTTCAAACGATGACACCTTATGTCCATGCCAAATCATGTGCTCTACTTAGCCCATTGCATCACTATCCCCAAGAGTAGCCCCTTTGTGCACCATGCCTCCAACCAGCAGGCCCGCCATGCGACTGGTTAGCCATCCATCCATTATTTGTTTGTCACACATCTCATGTTGTCTCGATTCCCCATCAACAACCTAATCTTGCATTCCCCATCGTCTGTAACGTCACTAACTACCACACCCGTGGATTCCTCACACCTCACGCTCATGATCTAGTAGACTATGCATGTGCTAGTTCTCTGGCCATGCTCGTGACTTACACTAACACATGTAGGGTCGACATACTAACCACGAAAGTTGATCCATTGATTACCTCTCCGGTGACCAACAGAGCATCACACACGTGGTTTACCAAATAACCATGATGGTTGTTCGTCATGCAACTCCCACTGCGTCCACTCTTCTTAATCTCTGTTGTGCATAGCCCTTGTTCATCCAACTTATTACTAACACTGGATTCAATAACCTAGTTGCTACTATCACCCCTTTCATCTCCAACCATCCACAATTTCTCCTCTGATGAGCTGCCATTACCCCATGAACATTTTCTTACTACATTAAAATACCTTTAAGGAACTTTAAGATCTAACCTTATGTTGAACTTTCACTTAAATCCCCAAAAGCCGACACCCAAAAAGAGTGCAAGGATCCCTCTTTCGAATCTAACAGCTTGAAAGCAATGAGTGAACCCATGGATTATGCTCATCGTCCCATATACCTTTCCTTCTATTCCACTTCCTATTCCCTTAACACTTCTTCCTTCTAACTCTAGCATCAAAGGCTCGTACCTCGCTCATGCCCTCTTAGCACTATGCTTCTCAATCCTTTACTACTATGTTCCAGACATGGAAGTGTAGAGACTAATCCTTGTAGTGCTACTTCGAAGATGCAGCTAGTCAAGCGACTGGCTCAACCTCGTAACTTTCACCTTCCTGCATATACTACCGTTCCCTATTTTCCTATATGATCTTGGTTCAATTTTTACTCAGTCGGGTAATACTAACAACATAGTATTACCGGAACCTTAGTCAAACTCCCTGCATCACGTCATCCCTTGATATGATGACGAGGTCCAGAAAAGAATGATCAGTCTTCTCTATTTAGCTCATACCCTTCTAACACCTCGTTCACCTATCCTTCTCCTGAGCTCCTTTCCTGCTCTTTTCCCACGGTATGCCATGCCCTAATTTGTTTTAGTATTGAGAAATATTGTGACGAGGTGTTATGTGATGTAGTACAAATGGAGGTTGCAATCTTGCATCTGTTTAAGCCCAGACCTATGTTTCTCGACCCATAGGTTCACTATACATCCAAGGGTCTTCCTTGGATGGATTCATGTCCCTAGCAAAGGCCTAATATCTGCCATCAAGACTATGACCCACTAAGCTCACTTTTGGAGCTTAAGTGCCCCCTATCTTTTATTCACGTTTTATTAAGGCCAAAGAAGCCCTCTTAAAGAGCTCCTTGGCTGAATTTAGTCTTTGAAGAACAAGAGTTGACTTAGTGAAAACTTATTGCTTTAGTAAGGAGGATTCATTTCCTTGCCTTGGGAATCCTTCTCGTTTCTTTCCTTGGTGAACAAGGCTTTATTTTTCTCTAATTTCATGGCCTCCCTATCCTATATAAGATGGTACAACCACTATAGTTAGGTAGAACACCCATAATAAAGTTGAAGAAAATTTTGGCCTTGAACCGTCTTTTGAATTTGTCTTGTTTGAAACACGTCATTGGTATCATATAGGATTCTGGAAAAATTCTGACATAATCTTCAAAGAAAACCAAAGAAAAAATCGGCAAAATCAAGAGGTCATCTAAAGCCTTCCATCCAATTACCTCCACCATGCATGTTTTCAACGTTTCGGTTAGTATAGTTGATTTCAAGACTACGACAGAGATTTTTTGATTCTTTACAAGCTTAAACTCAAGATTTCAAAATTTTAAAGTTCATAACATAATTTTACTTAGTCATAGATCAGATTAAGTATTGTGGTTGCTTTGATTGCAATATTCGTTTGAATCCTACAACTAGAAAAATCATTGCTAGTCCTAAGACTAGCTCACCGAATTGCTTCACCATATATTTTTCTCTGTTTAAAATGAATGAAACACTAGTGGTAAAACAACGAGTGGTGAGATTCGAACGTTTATAGATTGAGAGATTTTGAGAGGTCCATTCTTTATGCACTAACCATGTTTTGCGAGATTCGAAATAAATTGGTGGAGATACGAAAAAAGCTCAAGGCCACTCAACCAAAGGTACAGAACAAGACTAAACCATCTAAAGTGGCACCACTACCAACATTGAAACTTATTGGACATGGAGCTCTCATTGTCGCATCTTTTGACAATCTAGATCGTTCAGAGAGTCTTTTTTTACATGAATTCCATCATCAACAATTTAGAGTGTAGCTTAGTCATCAACTGAGATAGTTCTACAAACGTAACAAGCACCAATGGAGGCTGCCTAAATTTTTTTTGGTCAACCATTACCATTACGTGCTCTCCACTACTTGAGGTCAAATCGTTATGTCATCACCAATGGATCGAAAAGATTCACCCAAAAAGCTCTTACAAAAATTGAAGTTCGTGAAAATATATTGAAGAGACGCAGGGCAACAGAAGTTTCAAATCAAGAGCTCAAAACAAGTGAAGTTGAGAGTAGAGAAAAAAAGTCAGATACAAGTAGTGAGGATGTCAAAACAATAGTGGATAGGAAACCCCTTGTGGTGCCAAACCACGTGGAGTGTCTAGATTTAACTAACATGACACCCTCTTCCTAATCTCTTTTAAGTTACAGGATATTGGAGGAGATCATTTCGAAGAATCCTCAACTCTTGATATTATTAAGACCAAATTTGTTCCTAGGCCATCCCAACAAGAATAGGATGAATTGGAGGGGACACAAGAGCTACAACTACCCGTGATGAATGTTTCCAAGATGATGATTAAAGTCGAGCTACCACTGTCGTGAACGTTTCCGTCCGCGACGCCGATGGATCGAGCTATTTCGGATTTGCCACCAATCTTTTGAAACCGATTGGACACTTTTGACATGACCCAGGTCCTTCTGGACGCGAGTTAGATCAGGTCTACAGAACAGAGATCTTGGATTCGGGATGTGGTTACATGCGGGGAAGGATTAGCACCCCACAACGCCCGATAAACCGGTACTACGAACCCGATAAGTTATGTTTTATTTTTCTTAGTTTAGTGGCTTAATTATGCTTTTGATATTTTTTTAATTATTTCTACTCGAGTCTTACGACTGCCTACGTACCCAATTTTTTGGGATCAATGTCCACGTAGTTCGCTTTGAAAAGGTTGATCTGAGGGTTTTGCGTAATTTTTACTATTGAATACAACTTGATGAGATATGAATACAATTAAATTCACTAAAGACTTGGCCTACTAAATCGATTGGGCCCAAGCTCGAGGTGGGCCCAACTGAACGATGGGCCGAAACGACCAATAAGAGAAGGGCATCCCGCGCGCGTCAAATCGGTCAAATCGGTTACCCATGGTTCGACCAGACACCTAAGAGGACAAAATACCCCGGAGGTTTGCACGCTGAAGAAGGCAGCCAGGGGGCAATTTTGTAACTTCACCTAACCCTCTCTCTTCCTCCCCCATCTCTCCAAAACCTTTGTCCTCTCTCTAACTCCCCTCCTCTCTTCCTCCTCTTCTCCCCTCTTGGCCGCCACCGCGCCGCCGCTACTTGCTCTTTGTGTTTTCTTCTTTATTTTTTCTTCTCCTTCTTCTCCTTTTCTTATTATTCTTCCTCTCGATGCCCTCTCCTCTCTCTCGGCTAATGGTGACGGTGGCGGCGGCGCCCTCTTCATTTCTCTCTTTTCTTTTTTTTTGTTCTCTGTTTTTTTTCGTTTCTTCTTCTCTTCCTCCCTCTTGTCCCTCTCTTCTGTCCTCCTCTATTTCTTAGCGATGATAGCGGCGACGGCCGCCTTAGCCTTCGCCTCCTCTCCTTTATTATGGGGTGAGTAACGACAGTAGATTTATTTGGTGGCTTCTACGTGGATGATGACATAAAATAAATGTTGACGAGATAATCCAAGCTTCATATAATAATTTTGCTAGTTTCCAAACACAGGTAGGAACATCTCGAGTGTCCATGATTCTTAATTTTAAGAGGCAACTTGCCGCTTCGTTCGCACTATGTGCTGCTGCAATGGTGTTAACTCTGCTGACATGTCGGTTCTTCTTTAGAAGCTTGAAAATGGGTTCACATGTTGGGGTCAAATGCCATATGAACCGACTAATGTAGTTCAAGCGTCCTAAGAATCCCTGCACCTCTTTTTGCGTTTGGGAAGGTGGCATGTCAACTATCGCCTTCACTTTGTCAAGGTCCACTTCAATCCCTTTTTGGCTAACCACAAAACCGAGCCGCTTTCCCGAGGTGACTCCGATCGTACACTTTTCTAGATTCAGCCGGAGCTGGTACTTTCTGAGTCACTCGAACAACTTTTATAGCACGGCTATGTGGCCGTTTTCCTTTTTTGACTTTGCTATAATGTCATCCACATACACCTCTATTTCTTTGTGTATCATATCATGGAACAGCGTGACCATGGCCCGCAGGTAGGTTGGCTCAGCGTTCTGCAGCCCAAAAGACAGAACTTTATAGCAAAAGGTTCCCCATAAAGTGATGAAGGTGGTTTTTCCCGATCCTCCAAAAATATCCAGATCTGGTTGTATCCTGAGAAACCGTCCATGAAAGAGACCATATGGTTATTGGCGGTATTATTAACGAGAACATCAATGTGGGGCAATAGGAAGTTGTCCTTATGTCTTGCCCTATTTAAATCTCTATAGTCTACGCACATTCTTACTTTCCCGTTCTTCTTAGGCGCGGGGACTATATTAGAGACCCAATCGGTGTATTGCGCCACCTACAGGAACCCGACTTCGTATTGTTTCTGCACTTCTTCCATAATTTTGAGTATCCACTCTGGTTTCATCCGCCGTAACTTTTGATTTACTGGCTTGCACTCCTCCCTTATTGGCAAGTGATGTGTTACTATTTCTTCATTGAGGCCTGGCATATCCTGATAAGACCATGTGAAAACGTCCTGGAAGTTCTGGAGTAGTTTGACGAGCCTATCCTTTTCTGCTTGGTCTAAATTGTCCCCTACCTTAACCTATCACCGGTTCTCCTATGTTCCCAAATTCACAATCTCTACCGACTCGTAGAAAGGCTCCAAGGACTGCTCTTTTTGTTCTGCCATCTAATCTGGTTCTAGGTCAGACCGTCACTGCCTTCCTTAGTTAGCATCTCATAAACTGGGCGGTCAAAGTTAACTTTAGGGTTTCGAAACTCTGCATTATTTTCAAACACATATGTAACCCTGTTGCGCGAGGGGGATAGAAAAGGGGAAAACAAGAAAAGCAGAAATGAATGATATAGACGATACATGGATTGAGACTTATAAAAACATGCTTTATTAAACTTGGGAAAATATGATACATGCATTAAGGATCACTTAAAAAACACTAGGAGGCCCTCGCTTCTTTTATTTAGTAGTCATATTTTAGAGTTATTACATCTGCGATGGCGAAGGTAACTTTAAAGACACCCAATTGCTCAGCTCTTCATTTGGACGGAACTGGCGCACCCATTCTATTCTGGTCGTAATTCCCATAACTCTTTAATGGTCGGATCAATGTAGTTTTTCCTCACATTTATCTTTCCAGTGCTCCTGAATGTGCTTGTGATGTGAGGTATGAAGGTCAATCCTTCATCATCTTCTGTCCCACTTAACCTAGACATCCTCATCCTTTTCTGTTCCCTTTGGATCCTACTTATATCATCACCCTTCGAAATGTATCCCAATACCGCACGGTTCTTGTTTTCTTTGACCTGGATGGGTTCTTTCAGCACCTCTTTCAATTCTGAGTAGTGGAGGTCCTTAACCAGGCATTTTGGTGATGTCAGAGTCGCTTGGGACATGTGAGCTTTGTGAGCTGTTCTACGCCCTACATATGCAACGTCCTTGATCTCGAAGGTCTGGAATGGGATTTCTAAGCCTTCCCATGCGGCATCAATGTAGGGTATGTTCAAAACTCTAGTTACCAACAGATCTTCCTATCTGAAAACCTCAATGAGCTTCCCATCGATTGCGAACTTCAGTTTTTGTTGTAGGGATGATGGCACTACCCCCGCTGTGTGGAGCCACGGGCATCCCAACATCAGACCGTATGCAGGGTTTATATCCATTACGTGAAATTCCATTTGGAAGGCCTTGGGTCCCACCTGAATGGGTAGTAAGATTTCCCCTATGACTTTGCGCTTTGTGCCATGAAAGACCCTAACCACTGTGAAGCTTGGCTTTAGGTTTGAGTCATCAACGGACAGCTTGTTTAGAGTATATTTTGGGATAAAGTTTAGTGACGAACCGTTATCAGCCAGGCATTGGTCTATCATGAAATCCTTACACTTTAGAAAGATGGGCAATGCCTTAGTGCAGGCCATTCCTTCAGAATGTATCTCATCTTCGTCGAAAGTGATTTTCCCGTTTGCCAATACTGCTCTGACTAACCCATCAAAATGCTCTACCGAGACATCGGGACAGATGTGCGTTTTGGTCAACACTTTTATGAGGCTCGTTGATGGGGATCAGAGGTTAACATCAGGGGCAGGAGTGAAATCCTCGCAGGGGTGCGGTTAGGCTGCTCTACTACTTTGAACTCACTATGCCTTACAAGCTTCAAGAACTCAGATGCATCTTAATCACTAAGTCTTGGTTTATAAACTTCATCTTCTTTCATCCCTTCGTATTTATCTCGAGGAGGAACACTATCTAGTTCAACAATTTCAGAATATGCTCTTTTCCCTTGCCTCATTTCTGCCCGTCTAACCCTTTCAGTCTCGTCTAGGTCATCAGGCACACCATAGTGCCTTCCGCTCCTTGTGATCCGACTTAACCCGGTTATATTGGTTATAGGTCGAGAGTCTGCATCGCGTTCATCGCCAGCTTGACACTCATATTTCCACGGGACGGATTTGGAGCTTTTATATTCGAAAGGTCTCGGGACCCTTATAACCAATGGTGTTACTTCTGAAGATGATGGTGGTCGTCTTGTGGTGGCACGATAGCAAAACACAAGCTTAGGAAAGTCAAATTCTGGATTTTTTGGTGATGCCATGCAAATGTCAGCTCCTCCTTTGACTCTTGAGTCGAAAGTTACCAGTTTGGAGTCAATGAGCGCCTATAGCTTTTCTTTGAAAGTCACACAATCATCCATAGTATGGTCAAAATTGCCGCAGTGGTATAAACACTTGTCCTTTAGACCTGCGGAAATACTTCACCCCCTAACCAATTTTTAGGTAGCAACCGTCTACGAGGAGCTTGCACATGTATTTGAGCGGTGTTTTAATCTCAGCAACATATAGCTTCTCCTGATAAGATTCTTCCTTTCCGACCATAGCAACATTGTGCCGGCATGATTAGGGACTGGATTCTTATTGACGTCCGAGCGGCTTGGCTAGCCATCATATTTGAAGCTTTTGTACTCTATATTTGAAGCTCTTGTAGTTTTCGACCACATGGCCAAGTGCCCCAACATGATACTCACAGCAGACTTTTGGGTCGTACAAGCTGGGATACGGTTGTTGCAATGGTGTGAGTGGGACTGGAACGATCTGCTTGCTTTTTGGTAACTGAGGCAAGAGCTCGGTATACGACATTGGGTTGGGGTCGAGTGGTTCCGATATCCTATAATTGTTAGAACTGCTCTTCCCGTAACCTCCAACCGGCTGGCCTCTTTGGTATGGCCTAGGTTGATTACCATGGTATCCTCCCGACTGAATATCAAGGATTGGGCGCCTCCCTTTGTTGGGGGCGTGAACAGTTGATTATGCACCACATGAATGGCCGCAGCTACATATGGCGGTGCCTGGTTGCCTGTGGGCAGTCGAACCCATCCTCCAGCCCTTGGAGCTTCACCTCATGTGGCATTGAGCTCCTCCCTTTTACGGGTGGCATTATGCTTCTTAAGTGGGGATCATGACCATCTACTCTGCCATGCTTAATCCCCTTCTCAATTCTTTCTCCGATTAGCAACATGTCGGAGAAGTTCATCATGATTATCCCCAACATGTTGTTGTAGAATGGAGGCTTCAGAGTCTCAAAGAAAATCAAGACTAGCTCCTTCTCTTACCTAGGCGATTATACCTCAGCGGCCTTTTCGCGCCACCTATGGTCATACTCGCGAAACGATTAGTTCTCTTTCTTCTCCATATTCGGCAAGTCCTCCCTATATGGGGTCAGATCTTGATTATGCTTATAATGCCTCATGTATGCATCAGAAACATCCTGTAACGTTCGCACTTTCATTCTTTTGAGCTACATGTATCGTCTTAATACTGAGCCTCCTATGCTATTCTGGAAGCAATGAATCATTAGCTTGTCATCATAGGTGTGGTTTGCCATCTTGTTGCAGTAAATTATCATATGGTCTCGTAAGAGTAAACACACTCCACAACCCACAATCTCTCTTCTAAGCATTCTCCCCATTCTTTGGATGGCGTGTCTTTGTGAAACTCAGAAGGTTTCACGTGCTCAAACTTGGTGTGAACACCATCCCCACTAGCCTCTCCGGTTTCTCTTTCAGTTTTCTCTTAGTTCATTATCGATCACGACGACTCTCCTTTCTAAATGTCCTTCACCAGTTGGCTCCAGGAAAGGAACTTCTAAATCAACCTTTTAGCCTTCATATTCTCTGACCTTCCTTTTTTCACCCATCAACCTCACGAGCAACTTCATCTGTTCTTTCATTTCATCAAATCCAGCTAACCGTCCTTTTATCTCATGCATCTCTTTTTGGAGATTTTCCAGTGTTTGTTCAGTCATGATTCTAGCTTTAAGACGAGTCTAATACTGGTGTGTTGGGACTACTTAAAAAAGGAGACTGGTACCGCATGTTCACCAGGAAAATCTTTCGACATTGCTCTTAAAAAACAAAGCTTTGTTCATGATGCATGATATGTATGACTTTTGAAAACATGCATGGATGCAGGGACAGTATCATCAACACATAATAAATGATTTATGAATAGGATCATCTTAACAATACAACATGCTAATAACATTCTACATACCACACTCTTATTAGTACAGTACTGACACCTGCGGTGCTTACTACGACACCACTTTTACAACCCAAAATATGACACATTGATCGCTTATTTATTACACAAAAGGAAACTACAAACTCTAGCTCATAAATTTTAACTCTGGTTCAAGACATGTTTTTCTAAGAAGCTATCTCCTCGTAGAGGTGGCTTAAGAAGGTTGATGTCTCCCCACCTTCTTCTCACATGGCTTCCATCATCTCCAGGTGGTATTCGTCGTCCACTACCAAAAAGTGCACCCTTTTCGATGATCTAATTCATCCTCCCATAGCTTGCATCACTGTGTGAATATCATCTTCATTTGCCTTTCACTCCTGTATTTCTCTTTCTAGTGAACTGGTTTGCTCCTCGTACTCCCTAACTTTTTGTTGAAGCATTCCGACCTGCGCCCATAACCGGTGAATTGCATCTCTTTGGCTTTCAACGGGCCCTATGCCTTGGGTCGCCGTTTTATAATTTCCTGATTATTCTATTCAGATTACGATTATCCGCCTCTCCCAAACTCAGCTATCCCTCCTTAGCTTTCAGCTGCTCTTTCAGCTGCTCTTTCAGCTTGTGACTCTCAATCTCCAGGTCTTCAAACTTACCCTTCATCTCTTCAAACTCTTCTACACTGACTTTGACATCTCAAGAATTAGACGCACCCATTATCCTCTTACGCCTTCCCGTTGGGAAACTTGTGGATCCCCGGCTCCCACGGTCCTCTTACCATAAGGATAATCATCAGTCACTCGGTCATGGATATCCGTTGTTTCTGTGCAACTCAGCGTGCAGTTGATCCTCCTTACCCTTTCCCAACTCACGAGCGCTGCTTCTATATTGGTTTTATGGTCACCATTAGCTTTCCCTATCCCTTTCATGTTTGGTATGAACTGTAGACATCCCATTTGTCTTATGAACAAGGGAGGAGCATATGTTGCAAAACCCCTTAGTCCTAGCAGAGGGACCCATGGATTATCCCCACATCTATACATCACATCCGTGTTTGTCATCCATGGGGCCTTCTTGTTGAGCTTACTTTCTTAGATGGTGGCAAAATACCTTTCCCATTGGCTTGTTGTGACGTTCTCGTACCCTCCTCCGGCTTGGATAAACTCATTAATCGTGTTGGTTAATCTGTGGAGACCTTTGTTCTCCTGGACATTCAGTATTCCCAAATCTAGTGATGGCTTTAAATGCCCAAAGATCCATGTGACTACCAAGGAAGCGCTTCTGTATAGAGTTTCTTTGGCTAGCTGGTACCAGCTGTCAAGAGCCACGAAAATTTCTGCTAGCAGTCAAACTGTGGATCCAAATAATTGACGAGTTCTCACATCATAACTCCCGAGAATGGGATGTTGATCAGATCGAACCGACATCCGTATTTCTCACCCAAATAACACTTTCTCCTCATTGGTAAACATTGACCAGGTGCCCCTTAACACATCAGTTTCGTTTACCGGTACCCGAATCGGACAGTTTGGCAGGTTTGGGGCGAGGGTACCCCCCCATCTCCTCTGACCACCGCCACCCATCGCGCCGACCAGCTCATCCCACCTCTAGCTCTTACACCTATGATTGTACACACATATATACAATATGGAAACAAACATCTGACGGGGTCAGTGCTCAGCACTGAGTGGTTATCTGAACTCGCGTATAACATAGACTGAAACGTAGGATAGAACACATAAGTCATCCTAGTCCCTACTCTAATAAAGTGACCATATGGTCCTGTAGTCAACAACCTAGCATCAGCCACCCCTAACTGTGTGGATAGCCTCATGGTGGATCGGACCATGAAACCACCCTGAAAATAGTGTGAGCAATATCTATAAGCATACCTAACACTTCTTGCCTGAATCCTGAACATTAACTGGGAATTGCACAATCCGAGGGTTTGTGACCAATGTATAATCATCCTGAGGTAATCTAGCTAGGCATATCATGTCCTATCATGAACTGTGGATCACACGCCACAGTTCTAACGCCAAGAGCTTATACTCAAAATATAATAACTGTTTGTACAGTAGATCACACGCTAATGTACAGCGTGAGAGCCCTGACTCATCATTCTGTCACAACATCTTTATAGTATATCACACTACTGTACAAACTGAGAGGCTTTACTCCGAATCACATGGAGGATCCAATCATTGGATTCCCCAACATCTTATAAAGCATAACGTAATCTTAAACCATGACCTTTAGACGGGAGCTGACATCTCTGATTCTTACTTAACATTATTCCTTATTGCCAAAATCTTATTTCTAACATCCCACCTGAGTTAATGGCCAACATGAAAGGTCTGACCAATTGGACCCGATAACTATACCGATCCTTGCAAGCCTTTGATACTTGGCCAACTACTGAGTCAACTCCATGATTTAATTAAATTTAATTGGGTTTCCCACTCCGAACATCTACTCAACGATTAAGATTCTAATCAAACCGATTTAAACCGTTGGCCAAAATTGCGATGTCAGAATTCTCCCCTCCTACAAAAGGTTTTGTCGCAAAACTTGAACTTACCCCGCCGAGCGGGGCGGATTCGACGGAACAGTGTTCGAACCTCCGCGCTTACACCCCTACTTGATAGCATACGACCCTTATGTGCCTTTCTCCTCAACGACCCAACCGGTCCACTCCTCGAATATTATCCAAGGTCAAACAATATCCATGCCCTATAAGACCTACAGTGGTCCACACCTCAGCTTGCCTAAACTAGCTCCACCCATCTGAGCGGAAACTCTAGGCTTATTTCTTGCCCCCACCAAACTCCTTCAAGCTCAGCCCTAAAAATCCGCTCTTGCGTGAGCCGAGATTCCAAGGCTAGGTTGGGCATGCCTTGCCAACATAAGCCTATCCCCTCTTGCCTTAAGCCACCATGAACAATGCTCAACACAGAGCCGACCCCTCAAGCTCGCTACCCATCAAGCACAACTACCTAGCTGCCTCCTTAGAAGCCACTAAACAACCAAAGTCGAAGCCTCAATACCACTGTTCCCATCCCAACTCACCTTTGAGTCTACCTAGCACCAACTATGTGCATCCTCCAGATTTTTGCATGAATTCGGGTTTCAAATAAGGATGACACCTTATCTCCATGCACTATCAGGTGCTCTAGTTAGCCCATTGCATTACTATCCACAACTCGGCGCACCTTGCCGGCAACCAGCAGACCCGTCACGCAGTTGTTAGCCATCCATCCACGATTTCTCTGTCAGACATCTCATGTTGTCTCCATTCCCCATCGACATCCTAGTCTCGCGCTCCCCATGGTCTGTAACGTCATTGACTACCACACCCGTGGATTCCTCATACGTCACGCTCATGATCTACTAGACCATGCATGTGCTAATTCTCTTGCCATGCTCGTGACATAGACTGTCACATGCGGGGGCAGCATACTAACCACGACCGTTCCCCTTACACCACACCTGTGATCCATTGATTACCTATCCCGTGACCAACAGCGCATCACACACGTGGCTTACCAAATAACCTTGATGGTTTCCCGTCATGCGATGCTCACTTCCTCTACTCTTCTTAATCTATATTGGTCATACACCATGTTCATCCAACTTATTACTAACACTGGATTCCAGAACCTAGTTGCTACTATCACCCCTTTCATCCCCAAGAAATCCACAATTTTTCCTTGGACGAGCTTTCATTACCCCATGAACATTTTCTTACTACATTAAAGTACCTTCAAGGTAGTTTAAGAGACACCCAAAATGAATGCAGGGATCCACCTTTCAAAAGTGACACCTCCAAAGCAACAAGTTAACCCATGGATAATGCTCATCGTCCCATATACCTTTGCTTCTATTCCACTTCTTATTCCCTTAACTCTCCTTCCTTATGGCTCGAGCATCAGAGGCTCATAGCTTGGTCATGCCCTCTCAGCACTATGCTCCTAAATCCTTTATGTAATATTGCTAGTTCGTCAACACATACTACCATGTTCCAGACATGAAAGTGTTGAGTCCAATCCTTGTAGTGCTACTTCAACGATGCAGCAAGTCAAACGAGTAGCTCAACCTAGTACCTTTCACCTTGCTGCATATACTACCGTTCTGTCTATCTGCTCTTGGCTCAATTTCCATTGAGTCAGGTAATACTAACCACATAGTACTACCGAAACCTTAGTCGAACTCCCTGCATCACGTCATCCCTTGATATGATAACGATGGTCTGAAAAGCCTGGTCATTCTCCTATATTTAGCTGGTACCCTTTTAACACCTCTTTCTCCTATCCTTCTCGTAACGTCCTTTCCTACTCTTTTCCCATGGTATGCCATGCCCTAATTCATTTTAGTATTGACAAATATTGTGATGAGGTGTTATGTGATTTAGTACCAATGGAGGTTACGATCTTGCATATGTTCAAGCCCAGGCATATGTTTCTCAACCCAAAGGTTGACCTTACGTCCATGGGTCTTCCTTGGATGTATTCATGGCCGTAGCAAAGGCCTACTATCCGCCATCACGACTACGACCCACTAAGCCCACTTTTGGAGCTTAAGTGCCCCTTTATCTTTTATTTGCGTTGTAGTAGTTTCATTTGGGATTTGTATTCACACTTTGTAGGTTTAATTAAGGCCAAAAGAAGGCCTCCTAAAGAGCTCCTTGGCCGAATATATTCTTTGAGGGGCAAGGGTTGACTTAGTCAAAACTTATTCCTTAAGTAAGGAGAATTCATTATTTGCCTTGGGAATCGTTGTCCTTTCTTTCTTTGGTGAAAAAGGATTCATTTTTCTATATTTTCATGGCCTCCCTCTCCTATATAAAGGGAGCACAACCAATATAGTTAGGCAGAACGCCCATAATAAAGTTTAAGTAAATTTTGGCCTAGAACCGTCTTTTGAATTTGTCTTGTTTGAAGCACGTCATTGTTAGGCTATAGGATTCTGGTTTATCGTAATAAAGCTAGCACCCCCTCTTCTTGGCACCATTCACATTTGAGACTTGGTCCCTCCCTTTGGCATCAATCAATTGGTCGGCCACGTAACTTTCCATCCCGTTTTTTGGATTTTGTTGTTGTTTTGAAACCCGTTTTCGATAACTTATCTCGGTCGTTGTTTGTGCCTTCTGCCTCATATCATTTTGGTATGAAAGCCTCATTCTTCTTTTAAAAATATGTATCCTTTCAATTTCTGACTTTAGTTTTGATAGTTAAAACAATAGTTTGGTTAGGTCTTTGTGATTTTTGGATCTTTGCCTATCTAGGGATGGGAATCCTTGTGTTTGGTATCTAACCACCACCACCACACACATTTTCAAAGCTTGGGTTAGTATAGTAGATTTCAAGATTAGGCAGAGATTTTTTGGTTGTTTACAAACTTACAATCGAGTTTTCAAAGTTTGAAAGTTCATAAACAAATTTTACCGAGTCATAGATCATATTAAGTATTGTGGTTGCTTTGATTGCAATTTTCTTGTGAATTTTACCTAGCTCTCATTTTCCCATCTTTTGAGAATCTACATCGATGATAGAATCTTTTTTACACGAATTCCCACATCAACAATTGTGAGTGTAGCTTAGTCATCAACTTAGAGAGTTCTACAAACGTAGAAAGCACCATTCTCATAGAGAAAATAGGGCTGCCCACAACAAGACATCTGAAGCCCTACAAGCTGCAAGGGTTTAGCAATGGAGTAGAGTTAAGTTTGTTGAGGCAAGTCCTAACTCGTTTTAGTATTAAAAATATTGTGACGAGGTGTTAAGTGATGTAGTACCAATGGAGGCTACCTAAATTGTTGTTGGTCAACCATGGAAATTACCATTAGGTGCTCTCCACTACTTTAGGCCAAACCGTTATGTCATCACCCATGGATCGAAGAGATTCAGCTGAAAAGCTCTTACACCAATCGAGGTTCGTGAAGATATATTAGAGAGATGTAGGGCAACAAAAGTTTTAAATCAAGAGCTCAAAACAAGAGAAATTGAGAGAAGAGGAAAAAAGTCAGGTACAGTGAGGATGTCCAAACATTAGTGGATAGGAAATCCCGTGTGGTACCACACAACAGGGAGTGTTTAGATTTAACTAACGTGACACACCCTCTTCCTAGTGTTGTCTCTTCTAAGTTTCAGGAATTTGAAGGAGATCATTGTGAAGCATCCTCAACTCTTTATATTATTAAGATCGAAGGTGTTCCTAGGCCATCCCAACAAAAAGAGAATGAATTGGAGGGAACACAAGAGCTACAACTACACCTGATGAATGAGTCCAAGATGAAGATTCAAGTCGAGCTACTAAGAGAAATACCACCAAGTATTTTCTAGGAAATTTCAGCGAACAAAACTTGTTAGGGTTAGGAATAAAGAATCACTTTTGCGTTTGATGGTTATAACTTGTTATGATAGGATTGGTTGGATCATGTCTATATTTGAGATTGTATTATATTTTGGTCATTTAAAGTATAACATCAAACAACCTATGGATAAGAATAAATAATTTGATTTGAGTGCTCCCTTAAAGCATGTTATAGAACTTTTTATCATAGAGATGTGAATCTGATTAGTGAATGTGAAATGCTTGTTTTCAGATAGACAATGCTAGGAGTAGCATAAAATTCTTAGATGTGTATTCTCATATCATGTTGGAGGGCATGATTATATGTACGTTTTTTGTGCCTACTAAAATTGTGCTCTATAAATTTCTTAACAGGCTTTGCCTAAAATCTCTGTTTAGTGACTACATGACATTATACTATAATATCTTGTTCGTATACATGTGGTTTCTAAATAATGTCGTTGTAGGTAAAAAAGAAGTTGAGAGAATAGTAATCCCAAAGAGCCATAAAACAACCATGGAATGGAAGATTGCTTGAGGTAATGAAAGCATGGATTTCGTGGTTGAAATATCCCAAGAGCCATGGGAACAATCACAATTGACATATGAAATGCATATTGAACAGCCATGCAAAGAGCATACCCCAACTTAGTTAATGATGATAATTTTCTATCTTTGTGTGATGATTATGAAATAACTCGTGTGTTTGATGATTAGGAAAATTTGAGGAAGAATATTTTTCAAGAGGGAGGTCATGATGAAATTATCCCAGTGGTGTCTTACCAAGTTAATAGGAGTCCAAACACTCGAGTTCAACCAATCGCACTCAATTGAGAGACCACCAACTTTGGGGAATCCTGGAGTCAATTGAACCATCTTGAAGAGGACAACTCAAACGAGGATGAAAGAATACTCGTAACTTGGGTTCAAGAAGATAATGGAGCACTTGACGATTTCCAAACAAAACGAGTGGCACTAATGTCGAAGCCATTTCAAAATCAAGATTTTTCAAGAACGCAAGAAGGAGCAGACTACTCTCAACCTATCTTCGGAGTAAAGTTATATTATGATGCAAGGAGACCCTCCATCAAGTTTGAGAGAAATCATAGCTGAATAAAAAATGAAGGTCAACAAGTAAGGAGGACTCCTTTCCTTGCAAGGCAAGGAATCCTTCTCCTTTCTTTCCATTCGTGAACAAGGCTTTATTTTTCTTGTAATTTCATGGCCTCTCTATCCTATATAAAAACTCTCTTTCCTATATAAAAAGGGTAAAACCATCATAGTTAAGTAGAACACCCATAATAAAGTTTTAAGTAAATTTCGGCCTAGAGCTATCTTTTGTATTTATTTTGTTCGAAGCACGTCGTTGCTAGGCTAGAGAATTATGGTTTGTCATAGTCGGGCTCTCACCCCCTCTTTGTTGCACTATTCACTTTTGAGAATTTTCCCCTCTCTTCTACATCAATCGAGTGGTTGGTTAGGTAACATTACAATTAACATAACGTCCTTTTTTATTTTTATATCAAAATTTTTCTCTAATGAATCTGCCAACAATAACAGAGTATAAATCTTTACCACCAACGAAAAAAATAGAGCAATCACTTCTCCATTATGTTGTTTCTTTTCTTTTTCCATCCTCCCTTTCTTTCATACTAAACTCAAATCCCACCCCATTCATACTCATTTAACAACTTTCATTCAAACTCATTTATCATGTTCCATTCAAATAATTAACCCATGAATCTCTTCATCAAACGAGTGACATATATAGCAAATAGCATTATAAATAGTAGATGCACCCACATTTTAATAAACATATATGCCATATTCGAGGACGGAAATGAATAGTGAATCAAACAATATAGAGTATGATGAATGACAATGCTACTGTCATGAACTAATGATTTGGATAATTTGATTTTGGTTAGGGATTTCATAAGAGAGGAAGATTGGCGGGTATATCAATTGGATCATCTTCTTTCATAATTAGTCATTTAATTTACTCTTATGTGATAAGTTATTTATCTATGATCCAAGTAGTTTCAGATGATTATAACTAGTTATTAAGTTGTGTAAATAGTTACAAATAATTACTCATATAACTAGTTATTAAGTCGTGTAAATAATTGCAAATAATTATAAATAGTTACTTGTATAACTAGTTATTAAGTCGTATAAATCACCAAAAGTGGTGGGGATGAAAGAGATGGAATTGAGAGGGAAGGAAGAGAACATGCATTTGTTGGAAGATGGATCTTGTTAGGACCAAATACTGATGGATGAAGGCATTTGGTTCTAGTAAGTTTGTTGAGGTCCGACCAAGAAGAAAAATATAAGAAGAAGAGATAGAAGGGGAAGAAAGGACAAATTCAGTATGATGTGGCTGCCCTGTTAGATACTGACTTGACAACTTCCTTTCATTCCACATCAAATTTCAGTCAAATATTTTAGCGTAGTGGTAGTTGGTGAAATCACCTAATGAGATTAGTGGTATTAGGTGCACTAAATAAAATTTTAATGGAATATTTTTAACGATTTTAGAAGTTGAATGATATATGGTGTAATTAAGTATATAACTAGTTATAGGCCATTCACTAGTTACATATGATTTTAATTTTTTATAGATGCTTATTATATGTTACATGCAATTATAACATCTTACTCGTATAATTGACCACTGACGATTATAACCTATCACAAGCGATTATAACTTGTTACTCATGTAACCTGTGCTAAATGATTACAACATGTTACATGTGTAACATGTTATAGACGATTGTTTTCTTGAAAATTCATTGGAAACTCGTCGAATAGTTGACGTAAAAGCCTAGATCTGGTTGTTTAGATTCATCTTTAATGTTTTTAAAACTAATTGAACGTATATTATACAATTATCCTTTAAGTTTTCTAGAATAAGTACTTGAGCTAGAAACATGGTTTGAGTCAAAGATCTGCGTAATATATGGTAGAACATTTCCTGCCAATGCCAACAATCATTTTTCCACCCATTCTATTTTTTTTTGGTAAAAATGTTTTGACTCAAGGTCCTAATTATTAATACTAATGGATCATGGGAAGGATACCCCAATCATATCAGCATGACCACAATCAATAGCATTCCGAGGGAAAGAACTAATAATATGCATTCTGAAAGGGAGGGAATGCCCAAGAAGAGCGAAAAGGTTGGTCACACGGTATCCTTCTCGATAGATGGAGAAGTTGATGCAGCTCTGTTATACTCCACAGCATTGGGTTACGAGCATATGCGTCAACAACGGCGGAATCAATTTGTAGATGCACTTGGAGGTGCTCTAGAATCCATTGAAATTGTGAACCATTAATAGGAGCTTTGATATCAGCTCGTGTGATAGTACATTCCCCGAAATTTGCTGCAAAGGAACCCTAACTAGCCCCTCAAGAATCACGCAAAATACCGCCTCCCCCCTGTGGAGCTCTTCAAAGATTATAAGACTGAATCGTCTATGTTGAGGGTAATCTCAACATTGCTACGAACCGACCAACCCACCAGGCCCATCAGTCTATTGTGATAGAGTAACTAAGGAAAATACATTACCCTATTTGGGCCCTTCCATTTCCACAAATATTTCCAACTTGAATGGGTATTACCACTGTCGATACCTGCCAACACCTGATAATCATTCTTGAATGTAAATTTACCTTTCTAACTTGGTCCCTTATGAAAGAATCGTTCTCTTCTCCATAAGGCGTTGGCATTCCTTGAATCGGGCCTTTAATCGGGTTTGGAAGAAGCAAATCTAGGGTTTCCCGTTCCCAAGTGCCATCTTCCGTAAGCAAATCGCGTACCGTGAGGTGGCCGAACTGTTAGAGTTGAGTAGAGGAGATCCACTCAGCCAACATTAACCAATTATCCATCCACACATCATGCCAAAATTTTGTGTCCTTACCTCCCTACACATTGATATGAATGCCGTGAAGCAGCACCTCCCAGAACTTATACAAACCCCTCCATAGACCCGAGGAAGTTTTCACACGTATTGGAATACCTCTATCTGGCCCATCCTTTATATATTTTGAAATGATAACTTTGACCAGTTTTGAAAGCTCGTCAGGATGTGAAAGAATGTTCCAAACTAGTTTCATCAAGAAGGCTTCATTCATTTGCTTAGCCTTCCGAAGTCTATGCTCACCTTGATCTTTTGGGCTGCACACGATATCCCAAGATAATAGGTCGGGTTTACCGTCCTTCAGGAGGCTAACCCACACAAAGTTATGAATGCACATATCAATTTTGTTACAAATATGAAAAGGGAGGACAACAGCTTGCATGGCATAGGAAGGAATGGCATTGAAAATAGAAACAGCAAGACTCACTTTGCCCGCTAAAGAGAGAGGCTTGCACTTCCAACCCGCCTATTTACAATCAATGCGATTAAGGATATATTGGTAAGTATTCTTCCTAGTACAACCATGCAAAATAGGCACACTAAGATACTTCCCTAAATTTAAAGTCTCTTGAAAGTTAAGAGTCCTACAAATAGTGCACCTGAAACCAAGAGAAGCATTCCTACAAAAGAAAATTCTAGATTTCTCATTACTAACCACTTGGCCTGAAGCCGCACAAAAATTCTTAAGAAAATCTCTAATAGCAAGACATTGGGCCATATTAGCATGACCAAACAATACCAAGTCATCGACAGAGAATAAGTGGGACAAAGGGGGGGCCTCCTATACCAAGGGAGAGAGTATTCCAAGCCCCGTGGTCAATTTTATCAATGATCAAATTACTCAGACATTCAACACATATAGTAAAAAGACAGGGAGAAAGAGGACATCCTTGCCGAAGCCCGCGCCCAGGTTTGAAAGGCTCGGAAAGGCCACCGTTCCATTGAATCTAAGTAGAAGGAGTCGAAATACACGCCATGGTAACACCAATGAAACTCTCCAGAAGGTTCACTTTGTGTAGAGTGTCCTCCACAAACTCCATTCAAGCAATCATAAGCTTTTGAAAGATCAAACTTTATAATAAAAGCCCCTTTTTTGCCAGTTTTGAGCCAGCGGGAGTGGACCACTTTCTACAAAATGATGGTATTTTTCAGAAATTTGCGAACCCGAAATGAAACTAGTTTGGTTGGGATCAATGAGCTTCTTCATAGGTCCCTGAATTTGGTTAGCCATGCTTTTAGTCAGAGCTTTATAGACCACTGAACAAAGGCGAATAGGCGGAACTGGGTCATATTCATCGGTTTGTTGACTTTGGGGATGACGAAAACAACTGTCTCATTAATGCTCGAAATCAAAGCCATGTTCTTGAACCAAGTTGTCACAAAATCAGCAAAATCATAACCCATAGTGGACCAACATTTCTGAAAAACCATCCTTCTCTAGTGATTAAAGAGCGCCCATAGCTTATAAACTAGTCTGGATTTCATGTGCTGTAAAGTGGCTGCCAATTGGGAGACTATCAAGTTTCGAGAGGGATCGATGGTGAACATCATGAAGCTATAACAGAGGTCCCTCATTGGTAGTAAATAACTCAATGAAATAGTCACGCACCATGGTCATCAACACTTATTGGCCCCAGACCCATTCACCACTAGACGTCTTGAGACACTTGATGTGGTTAACAATACGCCTTCGAAGAGTGGAAGTATGGAAAAAAACTCGTGTTCCTAGTACCTTTCAAAGTCCATTGATGCTTAGACTTTTGTAACCATATGAGATTCTCCTTCCAAAGGGTAACCTCGAGCTCTTTACGGGTTTTGATCTCCTAAGGAACAAGTGGACTCGAAGGATTGCTCTCGGCTTTAGCTTCCAATCTATCAAGTTGAACTTCCAATTTCCTTTTGCTCTTGAAAAAATTGCCAAACACTTCTTTATACCAGGCAATGAGTTTCTTCTTTATACCAGGCAATGATTCTCAAGGAAAACCTTGATAAGTCGATGATCCAACTTAATTTTCGTAAGTTGCAAGTTGGTGGACTTAGGGAACTTAAGGAGCCAGTCCACATTGATAAGGGTACGATCGAAGCAAACAAAGAGTGATCCCCGACTCCATGTAAGTCAAGGACCCATGAACCCTAAATCAAAATTATAGCACATATCCAAGCAATTTTTGAAATCTTCACCCCGTGGTTGTACTAGGAAGAATACTTACCATTTTTTGTAGTCGGGAGCTTCAAGTGGTCGGCGGGCAGAGCCTGCAGACAAGCTCTGATGCTGGCTGAGCGCCTGATCTGACTTAAGTAATTGATTCTTGGGACACGCATCAGTCTCATAAACTATACATCCACAATCAAAGCACTAGGAGGGCAGATTTCGGTAAACCACTTATTGCCAAGCATCATCCACAAACACACTCATTTCAACTGCCGCTCGAAGATTGACTTCCACAGCCAAACACGTAAATTTACTTCAAGCAGTGGTAAGCATTTGTTGATGTATGCAAACCTTACGTCCAATAAGGTCGCCCAATCCCCATATGATCTCTTTGTGATAGAATTGGATTGGTAACTTAGGAAGGCGAACACAAATAACCATTTTAGGTGGAAGAACGGGAGTAACACGAAAGGAAGGATCCCATCCATGCCAATCTAGGTAGTGATTCAAAATCATCCATGGTACTATAGTAAGAGCAAAGTCATAATCATTGGATTATCGAAATAAACAAAGAAGACATCATTATCAAGGTCAATCATTCTCATATTGCCTTCTAGTCTCCATAGACTTTGATGACGGTCATACATGTACTAGCTATCGATAGTTTTCCCCATAAGCTTAACAATTAGTGCTATTGAGTAGCTATTGGTTGGTAGAGGAGAGTAGAGACGGAGACTAGACTATGGAGTGGGAGTAGCTCACTAACTGTTTGTGTGAGTGGAAGAAGATCGATGCCTAGCGCCAACTTGCATGTGACTCTGAGAGCTTATAGATTTCCCTGACGCTTGTTTCTACTCATAATCCCTGTTGTAAATGAGTAGCTCGGCATTTGGAATTGGCAATGGGAAGACGACTGAGAGTATAAGTGGCTATGCTCCGCTATCATGACATCTTGGGGAACAACTCGGGAATGGGGAAGGGATTGGGAACTTTGATCTTAATTATAATTTTTTACCTAACATTGGGATACTGGGTAGTAGTGTACGATGACGTGTGATGAAACCGTTTGGGTGTTGGGGTATTTCTGTTTGTTACCTGTTAAAGTCGATTAACTCGAGTTAACCGATGATTTAACTAATTCATCGTTTAACCGAATTCAGCCATTACCTTTAACCGTTCCCCGACCAACCTATTGTTCGGTTAAACCGCCCTTTAACCGACTCGGTTGGTTAATTGGTTTTATCGAAACAGAAATGCCACCCTTAACTTTGGCATTTCATTGGGCAATGCCAATCCTCTCAAAACTCCAATTTTTTTATCTGGAAACTGGTTCATGATGTCCTACCTTATGGCTGATGGTTTAAGTAATCGTAATGTTGAGATTCGACCTGTATGTTAGGTGTGTGGTTTATAGGATGAGACCCTACATAACTATTCTCCTGTTTTCTGGTCGATAACTATCATCTGTTGGTGCTATAGAAGTCCTATTGCTTACGATCAAAGCGAATGCTATCAAGATGGTTTATTTGTTGTAGCGGGTTTGGAAATCAAGGAACTTGAGGGTTTCGAGCACTTGCAACACTCAATCCAGGCGCTAGAATCATTAACCGAGGAGTTGTGCATTTCAACAACTCCTCGGTTAATGAAGCTAGTGTTGGAAAACTTCTTTCTGAACTTCGAATCCTCCTTTTCCCCTCCCTCTAGTTTCCCTACATTTTATCTCTCATTCAGGTAATTGTGCCCCCCATTCACTGACACGTGAGGCTCTTAATTACCCGATCATCTCTTATTCCATCCCTTTGTTGTATTCTATTCCCCCATTAGGGGTTAATGCTTACTATTCTTGTTTTTCTCTTGAATATCAGGAACTGATATCTTTGACTAAATAAACTATACCTATTGTCATTATATAAAAAGATAGCTCCTATATTGACGATAAAATCCTAGCAGCTTGCACATTCCCTTAAGAAGTAACAGATGAAGCTGCCAATAACTAGGCTTGTGAGATTTCAAGAATGCATATTTAAGAAGTGCACCTAAAATTTTCAAAACGAGGCTAAGGAAAGATAACCATCATTCCATGCAACATAGTTTGCCACTTTCGAGTCATTTGACGTAATGTCACATTTTCTCTTTGCTTTCGAAAAGAAGCAAACACGTAGGACCATAGAGATAACAAGGTTAGAGATTGAGAAAAAGCAAGAAACTGCAACTAATGAGAAAAAGAGAGAGCAAAGTCTTTAAGCTCGTATCTGCCCATCATTCTCATTTTTGTTAATGTCATAAGGTCATAGGGCGGCATATTTTCTATCCATGATCTCGCACTTTACTCCACCATCACATTAACTAAATCTGTAGATGTTGTTACTTTAGAGTTGCTTTTCTTTTTACCTGTTGATTAGCAAGTAAATTTCAGTTTTTAGTTTTGTATTAGAGATAGCTTCAGCCTGCATTGCACCTTCAATTACGATCCATTAGAGATGCCTTCACCTGCAAACAAACATGTACGAAGCTCATTAGGCCTTTTTTCTAAAGGAGAAAAAACCATTATGGGGAGAATCCATTAACTCGAATGACTGTGGCCTATACCACCTACCCACCTCCTTTACTTAGACGGAAGCCTGAGAGTAGAAAACTAGGAAGAATAGAATTAATCCTACTTAGACGGATTAAGAACTTAACTGAAGCGCTTGGCTCATTCGATATTCATTAACATGAACTTCTCAATGATTAGTATTAGTGCCCGCCACGTCTTTTTTTACTTATGATATTAGTTTGTAACTAAGCCGCCCAACCTTGTATAACAAAATAGGGAGTAAGTCTGACAGTAAGCAAGTCTGCAGCAAGCACCTGGTTAGTTTTACGGAGGATAGGAGCTAAAAACCTGGGCTTTTGGGTTGTATCCTCAATTTACGAATGGGGGATGACTCTTGAATTAAACTTTTTGCTGTATCCCGAGAATTTTTGTTGCAAGCCATAATGAGTTGCAAATTTTACAATTCCCCTTCGAAAGAGAGTCCCTGCATGGCCCGGGTTGTGTTGGTAGGTGAATATCCAGAAGTTCATTCCCATAAAGGTACGGCCGCGAGTAGGGTGGGTTGCTAGTTCAAGTGTGCCAAGCGGCCCGGTCAATCATACTGCCATCAAAGCAGTAGGACGTATGGCTAGGCTAAGGTAAGCTGTTGGTCTAGAAATAGAAACTAGGCTCGATGTAATTACCACTGATAAAGATTCTTATTACGCCTTTATAAGGTCTCTATTGGCTTGAAACGATGGTATATACTGGCCAAAATAAAAAAATAAGAGAAATTCAGCCGAAGGAGATATGGAATATCGATAGAGTGATAGATAGCTTATAGAAGAACCCAATGTGAATCATTACCAAATCATTGGAAGGCTTTTACTGTTGGAACTCGCTTGTCGATGCAAAATGATACTTATCCAAAGCCCATGAAAGTAAAGCTATATTTAAAGTCCTGTTTGAAGCAAAAGTTATCCAGCTGGAGTTCCTAGATCCTTTCTCTGGTAGGCCTGATTGGATTAATATCTTGTACGGAGTTATGAAAGTACTAGTGGATATCTCACAATGAAAAGTCTGTTATAGTTCGAGAAGGTAGAGGTGATGAGCCAAGAAGCTCCACACAAGTAGCTCGTAAGTTAAGGCAGTATAAGTGGTACAGCTCTGCAATCCGTGAAGCAGTCTGACCTCTATATGGGGTAGGTTCTATATCCCGCAGTTCCATCTTACTTAGGATCTATATCTCGAGGTTCTGTGTATGGAGGAATGATCGGTCATGTGGACACTAACGCATACCATTGAACATAGTCCTAGTGGTCGGTCAAATGCATCTCGAAGTCTCCTCCAACACCTAAACTGATCTCTTCAAGTGTCTAGTGAACTTATGATGCAGTTACAAAAGAAAAAAAGATGTCCTTTCCCTTACGGTCGAGCTACTTTATGCCTCTCTGTGGGGTTAGTTAATCATACTCATCCCATTGATAGCTAATAGTAGCTCATATTTCCCTTCCTTACATGTTTTTTCCAGAGACTACTAGTTGTAGGGCACAAACGATACTTAGCTATTCCTCTTCGTTGTTAGCTAGTAGGAAGCTATATTTCTATGAAAGAATGCACGGCCATTGGAATCCCAGCTCTCTCTCCTGTGGATGTCAGTTGCTCTCAGAACAAGAAGCACGAGAATCCTAATGAGATGGCAACGACAACCAAGCCCTCAAGAGAGCTTCAATCCTGAATATGTCACCCAGGGCGGCTTTCTCCCGAATAGTGAATTGGGAGAAGATCATCCTCCGTCTTTCATGTAGCCTGCTGTTTCTTATTTCTTATTTTTTAACTTTTTACAGGGTCCTGGCGAATAAAGTACGAAACCTAGACAAGGATAAGAAAGTGGTGGGAGATTGGCCTATCACCATTTGGGTCGTGAACTTCTTTTCCCGTAGAAGAAGCAATGACGGTATCTGGGGAATAAGCATCGGCTAACTCTGTGCCAGCAGCCGCGGTAATACAGTGGATGCAAGCAATATCCGGAATGATTGGGCGTAAAGCGTTTATAGGTGGCTTGTTAAGTCCACCGTCAAATCCCAAGGCTCAATCTTAGACAGGTGGTGAAATTTGCTAAGCTGGAGTACGGTATGGGCAGAGGGAATTTCTGGTGGAGCGGTGAAATGCGTTGAGATCAGAAGAACACCAACGGAAAAGCACTCTTCTGGGCCGCTACTAACACTCAAGAGACAAAAGCTAGGGGATCGAATGGGATTAGCCACCCTACTAGTCCTAGCCATAAATAATGGATACTAGGCACTGTGCGTATCGACTCATGCAGTGTTATAGCTAATGCGTTAAGTGTCCCGCCTGGGGAGTACGTTTGCAAGAATGAAACTCAAAGGAATTGACAGGGGCCTACACAAGTGGTGGAGCATGTGGTTTAATTCGATGCAAAGCAAAGAACCTTACCAGCGCTTGACATGTCGCGAATCCTCTTGAATGAGAGGGGTGCCTTCGAGAATGCGGACACAAGGGGGTGCTTGGCTGTCGTAAGCTCGTGCTATAAGGTGTTGGGTTAAGTCCCACAACGAGCGCAACCCTCGTGTTTAGTTGCCACCGTTGAGTTTGGAACCCTAAGCAGACCACTGCTGATAAATTGGAGGAAGGTGAGGATGACGTCAAGTCATCATGCTCCTTATGCCCTGGGTGACACACATGCTATAATAGCCAAGACAAAGGGTCGGGATCCTGCAAGGGTGAGTTAACTCCAAAAAACCATCCTCAGTTCGGATTGCAGACAACAACTCGCATGCATAAAGTCAGAATCGCTAGTAATCGCTGGTGAGCCATATGGCGGTGAATTCATGCCCGAGCCTTGTACACAGTGCCCGTCACACTATGGGAGCTGGCCATTCCCGAAGTAGTTACCTTATCCACAACGAGGGGGATGCCAAAGGCTGGGCTAGTGACTGGAGTGAAGTCGTAACAAGGTAGTCGTACTGGAAGGTGCGACTAGAATGGTCTTAACGAGCCTTTTCCTTGGATGATCGCGGAAATAGCGAGAGGTTGTAGTCCCTCGCATACCATAACTCATCCAACATTCTAAGTTCCTGAATAGACCCCGTTCAATATCTTTCCTATGATGACTCCCCTCTAACTTTTTTTACCCGGCCGAGCTAGGAACATGCTCTTGGATTGGTCATCCCCCAGCCTACCTAGATAGGGGCCGGAAGGAGGGAGACGGAATCAAGGCTGCTTCGACCAAACCCACCCTTACATCATTCAGAATAGGAGAGCAGGTGCCTACTTCCTTGTCGTGGAGCATAATAGGTTTGAGCAACCGATGTGATCTTTGGTCATATCGATCAGGCGTTGTTCTATAGTTTTTATTTATTTTCAGGCGTAAGTTGTTTGTTCGCCTATATCACCTCCAGAGAGATGTGGGTGCTCCCTCCTACTAGGATGAGGGGAGTTCAGTCTCCTTGTCGTAGGAAGTTTTTTGGGAGATTTGGACTCCGATACGAGAGAGGAAGCATCTTCGCCCGCTAGCAATTACACTGGAGTATGTGGAGTGGCTTCAACGATCCGACCTATAAGAGTCCCACCCGAGCCCATTCTGAATGGATAAGGAACAAAGGGGAGCAGAAAGAAAGGTTTTCCTTTGGATTTTGTTGCCTAAGCTCGTAAAATGGTTATAGGAACTGTAGCTAACAAGTGTTTCCCACGAAGCAGTAAGTTTTTCTTTCTTTATTAAATGATAATCACAGTTATTATTGGTAGTCCCAACATTCAGTTGAGGTAGCCTACTACCTTGCTTGTTCTAAGTCATTAACGAACGGAAAGAAAAAAGTCCAAATACAGATGCTAACCAACTGAGAGATCAATTAATTGCATCATGGAAAGATCATTTTAATGAGAAAAAGCATCCTACTAAGATGATCGACATGATGAAAGAGTAAGAACGATGTGATTACAGGGTTGAATATCTCAAGCTGCTAAGGAGAGATTCCTAGTCTGGTAGCAGGTTATTGGATTGTTTGGGTAGTCAGCTCGTTACCGTAAAGCTCTACGGATAGAGAAACAAAGAGACTTCAGACTATGCAGTTGCTGCTCAACTAAAATAAGTTGCACGAGAGCCCTCAACCTTTCATCAAGCATCTACTAATCCATCTAGGGCACTTCTTTTTCATATTCAAATAAATAAGGAATCTCCGCCATGTTCTCAATCCATTTATTCCATGTATATAATCGAGCGGCTCACGCATATGTTATATATGATCGTTGTTTGATCTCCACCGACTCCCTATGTATGTTGCTCTGGCATCGCATCGGGTCAAGAACTCCGGCGGCGGATATGCATCGTCGATCTATTCCTGATGTGGTGTCCTTTCAATCCACTAGTGCTACTCCCTGGCTTCCCTCCTATACGGAAGACTTCCGTTAATAGCGTGTGTCACTTCCTAGCATGGATAGCTACCACCTCTTCTCTTTACTTTCCTTCGTTTCAGGTATACTAAGAAAGTCTTCTCTATCATTCAATCGTCACAACCTACCTTTCTACAAAGATCCAAAGAAAGTAGGAAGATTGGCTTGGCCTCATTCTTACCAATTGTACTCCCTAGAGCTTCCTATACTTCTCCTGCGACTCCTATTGCTATTACTACTGCTACATAAAAAAAGAAAGGTGCCTCCTACTCCTTCTTCCCTTCCAGTGACAAAACTACTCTTGCAAACTAAAAAGATAAAGGTTCACGTCTTCGTCACTTGTCTTACAATGGGTACTAGCGTCTCCAGGCCCCTGCCCCTAACTAAAGGAATCCTTCTAGGTATAGAGCCCTATTAATCAATGGTTTTAGAAAGATTAGGATTCCAAATCAAAGCATTCTTCGTTCACTTGACCTGGTTATGAACACGAAGAGAGAATGAAGTCGTATGTGCTCCCATTCGTGGAATACGGTTTTATCTTTTTGTGCAGTGTTATTAAGGCGGGAGACAAGACCACGCACGCATCTCTTACCATTTGTTAAATCGGTAGCTGCCAATAAGCCTGTCTTTCTTTTTTGTTACAGAAAAAAGGACTTATTCTTTCCGGCTAGCTTGAAGGGAAAGCAAGAGCTCTTAGACCATTAATGGAGCGAGAAGGCCGGCGGGGAAGATGGCTATTAAAGGCCTATTTGAGCATTTTCATTGACCTATACTCTATCTTGGTTTCAGTCCAGTCTATGGTCTCCCCACCAAAAGTCGGATATCACTTCTTACTCCCGTGGATGGGAATCAGGAACATTATATGAGTGAAACTGAGAATCCCCTAAAGGAGGTATGGATGTCTTTGGGGAGTGCCGAAGCCATTTGGACCGGAAGAAGGAGAAAGAATCCAAAGTGAAGTACAAGCGTTAATATAAAAAACATTTCTGCAAAAGAAATAGCTTATGTAGGGGATAAAATAGTTTTGAGAAAGCTTCTTCCTCTGATGGTGGGGCCCCCCTTTATTTTGGATCGGTCGAGACTTCGTTCCTCTTGCGGTCCCTTTTTGAGTGGTAGTTGTGCTGCTCCTTATAAAAAAGGTAATCTTTTTTCTTTCTCCCAACGTGAATTGCAGTAGAAGAAGTTGGAGTGCTATTTTTTACGTTTTTCTGTCTACTCTTTCTCTCTTCCAGTTCCTGTATAGGATTACCAGCCTATAAAATATATAAATATATGAGTGAGCTTACCTCATAGCATATTAGTATAAGCTATACATATTGCATATTTCCTTAACTAAGTCTTCTCTGTAATAGCATATTCCCTAGGAATGAAAGCATATTCCACAATAGAATCAGTCGAATCACTTTCGAGAGGCCTTTGATAGAGGGAGTAGTCCTCTTTCTATCTTGGAATACCAGAGGGAAGGCAGTCGATTGAGATTGATTCTTCTTCTTCTTCTAAGTGGCAGTGGACTGAGTCTCCGTCTTGAATGCTCAAATTTCCAGCTTCCCACCTTTTTGTAGAGTTGCCTTGGGACTCTACTTTAATAATAGGCAACTAGCCTCCACGAATACCAGTCCGTCTACATGTTTTCTTCCTTATTTCTTCCCCCTGCAGTGTTGTCCCTAGTAAGATCATAACCTAAGCCCTCTGTTACGCCATTGATGAATGGATTTCTTCATTTTACTAATAGTAAGGTAGGTGCTTACCACAGGTCTAATCAAAAGAAAATATCGATGAAAGCAGGTGGGATAGGCTAGGCCCCCTCTATTATGTATCGGTCGAGCATATTTAAACCTATCCCGAAGGTCGGCTACTTCTTGCCCCCTATTATGGATTGTTTGAGACTCCGTTCTTGTCCTTGACCTTGCTTCCCTTCTTCCTTCCTAGGAAGCAGGCCTATTTAGTGGCACATAATGCTCTTTGTTATCCAAACACAAGTCATCTCATAAATCTATTATTGGGTTGTTTGGTATGTGTGATATTGAAGTGATATAGAATCAAATATCACCCAATACTGGAGATATCAATATTGCAAAAAAACTCCAAAAAGGAGGATATTCAATACAATCCCCAAATATCATATCGGCCAGACAAATTTACCCTTACTATTCGCTGAAATTACATGCCATGTGTGAGCCACCTAGCAACTTTTCTCTCCTAATCATTACCCCATGTTCCAATTTCTCTCACCTTCCCCATCTATCTCGTTTTATGGGAAGAGAAATCCACCAATGTTCACTCACTTTCTCCATCTTTACTGACCGGTGATTTGCATAAGAAATTGACGATGAGGGCTTTTATCCTATTGGATCCGGCCAGATCAAGGAGGAGGTCTCTGAGGTTGATGTTCTAGTTTGCCGAAAGTTGAAAGATTCAGCGAGTGGGAATCAGAGGAAAGAGATCAAAGGGATGACTACGGAGATTGATTCGATATAGGCGCTTTGTCGGTCACTGTTGACAGCAATGGGTGTCTAGTTAGGCAGTGAGATTAAGACCAAGAGGGGTTGCCCTTTGTTCCGTATTTTGCTGCACTTTTTATTTTATGCAGGGTGCCGGGGATAGGTTCTTTTTCTTTAGATTTTATGGACATTGGATGTGTGCCCACATTGTCCAAGGGCTGGGTTTATTGTGCACTGGTTTCATGTTTAGGTTTCATGCACTCAAATTGATATGATTTAGCAAGAAGGTTGATTTTCTCGACTCCAATTTGAAATTGATCATTTCTCTCGAAATAGGATTTATGTCAACTATCATTAAAATATGATATTTGATCTCCCAAAGTGTTTATTTGCCACCAACTATCACAAACCCAGTTCCCCCATAATTTTATAAACAAGGTAAGAGCAAATTGATTGAAGATTAAGTGAGGGTAAAGTGAGGATATATGTGTAATTATAGCTTAATATAAATCTCGACTTACCAAACAAAAATATTAGCATTTTCTCCTATCAATATCAATAACACCCAATATCGCGATATCTCAAATGTCATGATATTTGAGATAACACATACCAAACAAGCCCAATATTATTCTTTGTTCTTTGTAATCTATCTTTGTGTGCCAAGACCTGTTACCTTCAAATAATAGTAGAATAATAAAAGAAGGAAAAAATCAACTCTACTAATCAAATCAACCATAAATCATAAATAAAAAAACTTACAAGTTTGTAATCATTCCAACGATTAAATTATGTTATCATTGATTACGTTCTTCATCCCTAGCAAATCAATTTAGAAAAAGTTTCATTATTTTTTAATTCACGAGTTTCTCTTCAATTAGTTTTGGGCCGAAAATTTTAGAGAAGGAGGAGATGGGATTGAAATTTGTGAAGGAGAAAAATGAACCATGTATTGGAAAGCTTTTATTACACTAGGCTGTTTCAATCACTGTACCTGAAAGATGGCAAACTCTCAACTGAACATACAACCCCTAAATCGAGTCAGTTACATCACTCATTTCGAAGTGACTGGATGGAGGAAACAATTGTTATGACAACAAAGGCAATATGAACTAGGCAACCATATGGGAACTGTATGATTATAGTGACGACGATGTTGTCGATTCGTCCTTCCTTCATGCGGCAACCGGCGACACGAGGATGGTTGAAAATGGGAATCGTGTGTTGAAATTGGGAAACGATTTGGTAGATTGATTTTAGCGGTATACAGTGATGGTTGGATGAAGGGAGGAAGGTTTGTACGATGCATGGGATTTGATGTTGGTGATGAAGGCAAATGGGGCGTCGGGTTCATAATGTAGATTTACTTATTTTAGTTTTTTTGGATAGTTTTTATTTTGGTTTAAAAATAAAAATAATTGTGTAATTAGGAAAAAAAGTATTTATTTTTTAGAAATTTTGGGCGTTAATAATTCTTTTTTATCTTGGCGCATATTAATTTATTTGGTTAAAATATGGACTGCAAATAGCAATTGGCTAATTGAACAGATTATTTCAATAGGTCTATTATATAGTCAGCAAAGGGTAATAAAAAAATTAATGATATGTTCTTCTTTGGGTTAATTTCTTTTGCTTTCATCCTCGAAGATTCATCTTCTTCAATTGTTCCTTTTCTCCGTTCTAATTGTAGCTCCCTAATATAACTCTAGCTAGCCAGATCTGAGCATTACTTTTCTCTATTTCATTCTCGTCAAAATGCCACCAAAACCCATGAACCCCTTCTCCCGCATAGCTCTCTCAGTTCCATTAATGGCGCTTTCCATTGTATCATTAAACTCCATTTATGTGTCCTCCTCACATTCGGTAACACCCCAATTTTGGGTCAATTGTTGATTCTGAGTTTTAATTGGATTCTGTGAATTCAAGAAATCTGCTTATGAACAAACATTCACGGCTGTGACTGTCAGTATGTCATGGGATTGGTTGTGAGATAGACCATGACTGTAGTCCGCATCATTCACGATCGTGATGAGCTAGAGATCACGACCGCAACCATTAGTAGGTCATGGGCGTGGTTGTCAGGCAGTCACGAGCGTGCTGGTAAGTCAGCCACGGGCGTGGCATGCTTATTATGAAAATAGAGTCACGACCTGCAACTCAGATTACCGATACCAAAAACTCACAATCCTCTCTGACAAACGGCGATCAATTTTAGGAAGAGGAGAATGAAAACCTTCCGATAACCTGGAAACATGAAAGCGTCTAAAACCAAGAAAAGGGATAATCGAGGTACATATTGCATACTAACTAAGTTTATTTTTTATCCCAAATGATGTAGTCGTTAAACAAATCAAGTGATAATAACTTAGATGAGAAGTTAATCGTCTAAGCATATTTCAACAGTTTAAAATATGATGAATGAAGATAAAATATTGGAGTTAACACTTGCAACTCCATAAAAAACAAATGATTTTTTTATCTAAATTGGATGACCTTAAATTTTTTTTTCAATTATAGTTACTTGACTACCCACAACTATAAAAACCTTGTACTAGATTGATATTTGTTCCTATGTACTTGTGGTTTTTGTACTCTTCTGATATGTACTTGGTTTTTTTGTACACGCTTGTTTCATTTTAATTGTTGCTTGTAGATTTAGAACTTGTATGAATATGAAAAGTACATAAAACAAGAAACAAAGAAATCCAAAAAATTTGTACACGTCGTCAAATTCATACAATTCAGATAATATCCAGTTAAAACAAGTACATAACAATAATAACCAAACTATTACACATGGTCAAGAGCCTTGAATACAATACGATCCTTGAACTGATTTTAGTCACTCAACACTACATCATGGAGGATGTGTTTCCTGATTTTCTCCAACACTTATGTCTTGTTCCATTATGTGCTCATGTATGGCATGTACTTGCCTTCCCAACCTTTGCAAATATTAAGCACATATAGGCCGGTACAAGAAAGGTAGTACGCCTTCATCCTCTGTTGTATGTTCTATTTCTAGGTGCTCAAATCCATTAACTTGTACCTCCTCCTGAAATCATTATAGATGGCATATGATTGCAAATAATACATCAAACGTTCCCCAAATACTCCATGAGACATCATAGTTGTTTTGACTTTATGGAGCAAAGAACACATACTTTTTGTTGATGTTGTTGAGTTCAAAAGAATGTAATGCCCCCACAACTGAAATGGTACGAACCATGGCACACACAAAACCACATACACACACATACCATGTCAATTGCTTTAAGGGAATCAGGTGGATGAAAACAAAACCAAGTACAATACACTAAAATGGGTACAAAATAATAAACATCAACATACAACGTCACCTTTATTGAAGTGAAGTGGTTGGGCCCAAACGGGTATAACATTTTGGACTATCTACGAAACAACTTCAATTAGGCAACGTGTTGCCATGGAATAACCGAACACATACTTCTGCAAATACTAACGAATAATTTAAGTACATTACTGAGAAACAAAAATAAAATGAATAAAAATTAAGTACATATTAATGTGCTTACTTGCAAAAGCCTCTTCAATCGCTTGACTCTCCCATCCACAATGTTAGATTAGTTCAAACGATATGTATAGAGATCAAGTATATCCAAATTAACATCACTAGAAAGGTGAAATGATAAACCGATTCTCTTGATGTTTAGTTGCAATTTATAATATGCCTTTCAAGTTGTTGCAATTGATGACAGTTACTTGTCAAAACTTCGATGCACTTAGCATTCAAAGCCATGATCTGATTCTTTTTTCGTTTAGCCTGGCATAAAACAAAATAACCAAAAGAACACTTAAAAAGTAATACAAGTATAAATAGAAGCATGCAATGATATAATGGGGGCACTTACAGCTATTAATGAAGTAATCAAAGATAAATTGGCAATCTTAGGACACTTAGGTGCACTCTCATTACTGGTAGGTTTGGGCTTCCACTTCAATGGGAAAGAAGAGGAAGGATAGTCATGAAAATACTTTGATCTTGCCTCCATACCAGCACTAGAAGCTCTGCGTAAACCTTTCTCAAATACAACCCTTTTACCCTTAGTAGTAGAATACAATTCCTTTAATTTATTCCCATTTTTTGAATCAACACATCAATGTGGTCAGAAGCTACGGATTTGTGGCAGCATGAGGAATCATGTCAAGTGAGGTCAAACAACCAAGTTACGACTATCTTCTCTTATGATCTTCCAAGTTTCTTGCAATCGGATTCCATCGATCTCCCACTCTCGAACTATAAAACGTACTGATCTCCATTGCCAAAGACTCCATCAACCTTGGTGCGAAGAACAATCACAAAAAGGTCAGTGCATGGAGAAAAGCCCCAAAACCTAAATCTTTCAAAACCAAGAAACTTATTTCTAACATCCCACCTAAGTTAATGGCCAACATGAAAGGTCCGACCAGTTCTACCCGATAACTACCCCGAGCATAGCACGCCTATGCTAGTTGGTCAACTACTGAGTCAACTCCTCAAATTAATTAAATTAATTTGGTTTTAAACTCCCGACTTCTACCGAACGAGTAAGATTTTAATCAAACCAAAATTTAAACCGCTGGGCAAACTTGTGGTGTCATAACTCTCCCCTCTTACAAAATATTTCGTCGCAAAACCTGAACCTTACCGCACTGAGCGTGAAAGATTCGACGCAACAGTGTTCGATCCCCGACTCTTACACCCCTACTTGGTACCAAACGACTGTTACGTGTTTTCCTCCTCAACGACCCAACCGGTCCACTCCCCAGAAATGACCCATGGTCAAACCAAAACTATCTCCTAGAAGACCGACAGTAATCCGCACCTCAGCTTGCCTAAATCTAGCTCAACCCACCCGAGGGGAAAGTCTGGGCTCATTTCTTGCCCCCACCAAACTCCTTCAAGCTTGAACCTCAAAAACCGCTCCTGACCAAGCCGAGATTTCAAGGCTAGGTTGGGCATGCCTTGCAAACATAAGCCTATCCCCTTTTTCCTTAAGCCACCGTCAACCATGCTCAACACATAGCCCGCCCCTCAAACTCACTGCCCATCGAGCACCACTACCTGGAAGCCTCCTGAGAAGCCACTAAACAACCAAAGTTGAAGCCTTAATACCTAGGATCAACTATGTGCATCGTCCAGCTTTCTGCATGAAACCGGGTTTCAAATGATGGCACCTTATCTCCATGCCAAATCATGTGTTCTACTTAGCCCATTGCATCACTATCCCCAAGACTAGCCCCTTGGCGCACCATGCCTGCAACCAGCGGGCCTGCCACGCTAGTGGTTATCAATCCATGATTTGTCTGTCACACATCTCATGTTGTCTCCATTCCCATCGACAACATAGTCGCGCGTTCCCTATGGTCTGTAACGTCACTGACTACCACACCCATGGATTCCTAACACTTCATGCTCATGATCTACTAGACTATGCATGTGCTAGTTCTCTGTCTATGCTCGTGACTTACACTGTCACATGTGGGATCAGCATACTAACCACGACCGTTCCCCTCGCACCACACTTGTGATCCATTGATTACATCTCCCGTGACCAACAGAGCATCACACATGTGGCTTACCAAATAACCTTGATGGTTGCTCGTCATGCAACTCCCACTGCCTCCACTCTTCTTAATCTCTGTTGCTCATAGCTCTTGTTCATCCAACTTATTACTAACACTGGATTCCAGATGCTAGTTGCTCCTATCACCTATTTCATCCCCAAGCCATCCACAATTTTTCCTCTGATGAGCTTTCATTACTCCATGAACATTTTCTTACTACATTGAAATCCCTTCAAGGAACATTAAGATCGAACCTTATGTTGAACTTTCATTTAAAATCCCCAGAAGCCGACACCCAAAAAGAGTGCAGGGATCCGTCTTTCGAAAGTGACACCTTTAAAGCAACGAGTGAACCCATGGATAATGCTAATCCGTCTTTCTACTCCACTTCTTATTCCGTTAACTCTTCTTCCTTTTGACTCAAGCATCAAAGGCTCGTAACTCGCTCATGCCCTCTTAGCACTTTGCTTCTCAATCCTTTATTAGTTTCCCTTGAATATGAACACACCTTGTCCTTCTCTGATGGTGCCAAACCATTGTAGTCACAATCTAGCGGAGACACTTCACTTGTCCTAACAAAAATTAGCTCCTCGCTTTCAATACCTTTAGGGATTCTACATCCCCTAAGCAATGTTGCTAGTTAGTCATCATGTACAACCATGTTCCAGACATGGAAGTGTAGAGACTAATACTTGTAGTGCTACTTCAAAGATGCAGCTAGTCAAGCGACTAGCTCAACCTCGTAACTTTCATGTTCCTGCAGATACTGTCGTTCCCTATTTTCCTATATGATCTTGCCTCAATTTCCACTCAGTCCGGTAATACTAACCACATAGTACTACCAAAACCTTAGTCAAACTCCCTGCATTACATCATCCATTGATATGATGACGGGATCCTCAAAACCCTGGTCATTCTCCTCTATTTAACTCATACCCTTCTAACATCTCTTTCACCTATCCTTCTCCTGACCTCCTTTCCAACTATTTTCCCATGGTATGCCATGCCCTAATTTGTTTTACTATTGACAAATATTGTGACGAGGTGTTATGTGATGTAGTACCAATGGAGGTTGCGATCTTGTTCCGTTCAATCCCAGACCTATGTTTCTCGACCCATAGGTTCACCATACGTCCAAGGGTCTTCCATGGATGGATTCATGGCCCTAGCAAAGGCCTAATATCCGCCATATAGACTATGACCAACTAAGCCCACTTTTGGAGTTTAAGTGCCCCCTATATTTTATTCACGTTTTAGTAGTTTAATTTGGGATTTGTATCCAGACTTTGTAGGTTTGATTAAGGCCAAAGAAGCCGTCCTAAAGAGCTCCTTGGCCGAATTTAGTCTTTGAAGTGCAAGGGTTGACTTAGTCAAAACTTATTCCTTAAGTAAGGAGGATTCATTTCCTTGCCTTAGGAATCCGTCTCCATTCTATCCTTGGTGAACAAGGCTTTATTTTACTATAATTTCATGGCCTCCCTCTCCTATATAAGAGGGTACAACGACTATAGTTAGGCAGAATGCCCATAATAAAGTTTAAGTAAATTTTGGCCTAGAACCGTCTTTTGAATTTGTATTGTTTGAAGCAAGGATTATGGGAAAATTCCTATGTAATCTTCATAGAAAAGCAAAGTAAAAATCGGAAAAATTAAGAGGTCATCAAAAGACTTCAATCCAACCACCTCCCCCATACACGTTTTCAAAGTTTGGGTTCGTATAGTTTATTTCAAGACAAGGGCAGTGATTTTTTTGTTCTTTACCAGCTTAAAATCGAGTTTCAAACTTTGAAAGTTCATAAAATAATTTTACCTAGTCCTAGATAAGATTAAGTATTGTGGCTTCTTTGAATGCAATATTCTTGGGAATCTTACGCCTGAAAAATTCATTGCTAGTGCTAAGATCGTAGCTCACCGAATTACCTCACCATATATGTTTCTCGGTTTAAATTGAGTGAAACACTAGTGGTAAAACAACGAGTGGTGAGATTCAAACGTTTATAGATTGAGAGATTTTGAGAGGTCCATTATTTATGCACTAACCATGTTTTGCAAGGTTCAAAATAAATTGGCGGGATACGACAAAGGCTCAAGGACACTCAACCAAAGCCACAAAAGAAGGCTAAACCACTTGAAGTGGCACCAATGCCAACACTCACACTTGTTGGACATGGAGTATCTGAACTATTCAATTTTTAGAAATAATCTCGACGATCAATTTAATTAAATTCTAAATTTAAGATAATTAAAAATTCAAAATACGAATTTTTCAAAAAAAATTAAAATAACGAAATAAGCACTATACTTCATTCCAATTAACATAACGTATTTTTTTATTTTTATATGAAAAATTTACCTCTTATGAAGTTGCCAACAATAACAGAGTATACAAAAATAGAATCAATGAAAAAAAACAGAATCACTTCTCCATTATGTTGTTTCGTTTGTTTTTCAATCCTCCCTTTCTTTCATACTCATCCCAAATTCCACCCCATTAATACTCATTTATCATCTTTGTTTCAAACACATTTATCATCTTCCATTCAAATAATTAACCCTTGAATCCCTTTATCAAACAAGAGACATATATATAGCAAATAGTATTGCAAACAGTAGATGTACCAACGGTTTATACATACATATATATATATATATATAAGTGTTCTCTGACATAAGGTTCAAAGACTCATCACAAATTGCTTATTCAAAAAAATGCACCACATATTAAACTATAATGCAGTGCGGATGAAAAAAGCAAAGTAGCGATGGAGTGACAAAATAGATTGCATTACCCTATCCAAACAATATGCCATTGTTTTTTCGAACCATATTTGAGGAAGGAAATGAATGGTGAATCAAACAATATAGAGTATTGAAATGAATGATGAAAGACTGGGGAAGATTTTGGATGCAGGTTTTTATTGGAGGACAATATGGAAGGTCTGTGGACATTTCATGAAGAACTGCGATCCATGTCAACGTTTCACTAACATTTCAAATAGGAATTAAATACCAAAGACAATATCCATGTCTGTAGAGATTTTTTATGTATGAGAGATTGATTTTATGGGTCCTATCCCACAGTCCCATAGTAATAAGTACATTCTTATTATTGTGGAATATGTGTCAAAGTGGGCAGAGGCACAAGCACTGCCTACTAATGATGCTAGGACAATGGGAAAGTTTATCACTCGCCTTTTCATGCTTTTCGACACCCTTTGCACTATCATTAGTGACATGGGGGTACTCACTTCTAGGGTCAATTCGATCTAGTATGCTAAAAATTTGGCGTAACTTATTAATTGACCACCGCCTACCATCCACAGGCAAGCAATCAAGCGGACGTGATGAATCGTTGATCAGTCGATCAGTCTCGCAAGGATTGGTCGATTTAGCTCGATGAAGCTCTATGGGCTTATCGAACCGCTTTCAAGAATCCTTTCAGAACATCACCATATCGACTGGTTTATGACAAGGTTCTGCTTTACAACTCCTGCCTCAGACTGTTTCCAAGCAAATTCCAATCAAGATGGTCGAGACCCTATGAAGTCACGCAATCTTTCCCCTACGTTATCGTAGAGATCACACATTCGGGCCAAGGAACATTCAAGGTCAACGGTCACCGTCTCAAGCGCTATCTTGGTGCCAATCCTACCGACGGAGTCGAAGTTCATTACTTCAAGAATTCTTAATAAAAGGCCATGTATATTTTAGCTGAAAGACGTTAAAGAAAGAGCGCTTCATGGGTGGAAGCCCATGTTTGGAGTCAGTATTTTGGTCCTCTATACCGCACTTTTGCTGTAATTTTGAAACTTCTGTCTCTGGAATATTAACAAAAAATGCGCGGTAGAAAAACCAAAAATGCGCGGCGCGCTTTCAGTTCATCTATAGCGCACTTCTTTTCTATTATCATGACCTTTTAGGGAGTAGCTCAGCATTTTTTCAAACATTTTACTTCATCCCCTTCGACCAAAATCGGCAAGCACCACCATCGCTCACTATGTTGTCGTCACCAGACCTTGCCGCCACCGCCGATAGCCATCGCTGCTGCTCCCCCTCTTATCACATTCAAATCCATCAAGTTTTCATCCCGTTTGAGCTTTCTCAATACGTTTTTTCACCCAACTTCAATTTTTGCTAAATTTGTGTGTTTCTTCGGTTCATTCTCCTTGGCTAAGTACCTATGTTTTCTTCTCACTTGTTTATTGTCGTTGGATTGCTCAAATTGTGCTCGAATTGATATTCAGATGAATTTTGTGAAGAACCCTAATTTTTTAATTTGGAGATTTTAAAAATTGCACGTGCCGTGATGAAATTGGGTACGATATGATTTTGTTGATCTGCTTTGCTCCATGAATGGATGAGTTTTGCTTGACGAAAATTGTGACTTCGGTCGAAACTTTTAGGGTGTTTTTAGATATTGGTTATTGAGTTGCATTGCTCTTGATTGTTGGATTGTGGATGTTGAAAGCGGCCTTGAGATTATATTGATTATTTTGAGCATCGTACAATACTAGCTACACTGACTATGGTCATCAACATCGACAACATAAGACTAAGGAGGACATCTCGAGCAATGTACGATTGATGCTCGGCTACATCTCCTCACTCTTTAGGAGTTTTGGAGTTCTTTTAAATTCAAGTCTCGGGCGCAATACAAAGATTTCAGGTGTGCTTCATATCGCCTTGGGGGAGATCATATACCGAGACACTTGATCGTAGGACTATGCACGAAAAGGGGTTGGACCATGGTTGGGATGGAGTGCCCGTGCCACCTGTGCCTCTGATGATGAATGTTGGGGTGGACAATTTGGAATCCATGAACATTGACCTTAATGTTATTTCCTTGGATCCGACTGGGATCAGTCTCGTCATCCTCGATGGGGCCATTCAGCAGAATACAAAGCTCAGATGATGGGAAGTGGCCGAGGCCGCGGTCCTGGAGTTGCTCAGCTGGGAGAGCAGCCAAAGGGGACATATCAAGAGATACATAAGGTGAGCCGTGAATTTGTTGTATATGACAATGCCACTATTCTATGGTTTGTGAAACCGGCTAATACAACCACACCACCATTAGTTTCGAGTGGCTAACGATGATGCATTGAATGATTTTTCATATATCCCCGAGATGAAAGAAAATGGTGTAACATAATGTGATTATTAAATGTACTCTTTTTCCTTCATTAGGTTTTTATCCCATAGGGTTTTCCTAGTAAGGTTTTAATAAGGCATATTCTCATCTAATGGTCATCCAAAGGGAAGTGTCATGTGAATATTATAGATGACAGTCGATCATATTGATGCATACATTATATGCACAAAGTGAGCTGAAATATTCAGAAACTGTATTCAAAGAATGATATCTGTAACCAATGAAAATTTAAGGGGGAAAGTAATGAGTATATTAGTTGTATCATTTGAATTTCCATTGTAACTCATCATCTATTGATCATGTTAATCAATGTAGTCAATTACTCTCATTGATTTGTATTACTCTTATAATTTGTAGGTTATCATATCATTAGCCTATAAATAGTACTCTCCATATATATTTGAGATACACATGAATAAGAACTATTCTCCTCCATTTATCTCGTATTGTCTTCTCATTACTTAGTTTCATAAAATAAAAGAAAACTTATGTGCATACATAGCAATGAGGTTAGTGTAAGTATAGTTCATTTATTTATTACTTTCTATCTTGTACTGATCGAAAGGTCTCTATTTTAACAAAAATATTTACCTATACCCACTATAAAATTGCGTCACTTAAACATTTTGTTATTGTAACTATAAAAAGTAAAATAACTACTTAATATAAACATAAAAATTCTCATCATAATTCAAAAGTTTGGGGTCAATACTACTTTACCCTACATGTATTCTAATGTTATAATTTTTAAAGTCTCTAAACATAATCAACTCAAATTTGGCCTTATTTGATCGATCTCTATCACCATCATAACACTTTATGTTGACATCCTGATCGACAAGTTATATAAATTAAATTAAACAAAAAAATTAGAATTAGAGAGTTGTTATTCGGTGGCCTAACTTTCGGAAAAAACACCCTAGATTCAAATTGTGTGTGTATAATTAAACATGGGTTTAATAAATTCATAACACCGGGTCATATTTTGATTCACTTCTCCGAGTTACCACAACTGCAGACACACCACCACCACGGCCATCACCACCTGTGCCACCACACCGCCGCCGCACCACATCTATCGCTGCTGCCCCACCTCAGGCTCTATGTTCCTTGCTACCTCCGCCCCCCATCTCCTCCGACCACCGCCACCCATCGCCACTGACCAGGTCATCCAAACTCTAGCTCTTGCACCTATGACTTTACACACATAGATACAATATGGAAACAAACATCTGACGGGGTCAGTGCTCAGCAATAAGTGGCTATCTGAACTCGCATATAACATAGAGTGAAACTTAGGATAGAACATAGAAGTCATCCTAGTCCCTACTCTAATAAAGTGACCATATGGTCCTGTAGTAAAAAACCTAGCATCACCCACCCCTAACTGTGTGGATAGCCTCATGGTGGATCAGACCATTAAACCACCCTGAAAATAGTGTGAGCAGCATCTATAAGCATACTCAAGACGTCTTGCCTGAAACCTAAACGTTAACTGGGGATTGCACAATCCGAGGCTTTGTGACCGATGTATAATCACCAGAGCTAATCTAGCTAGGCATATCTTGTCCTATCATGAACTGTGGATCACACGCCATAGTTCTAATGCCAAGAGCTTATACACGAAATATAATAATTGTTTCACTGTAGATCACACGCAAATGTACAACATGAGAGCCTTCAATCATCATTCTGTCACAACAATTTTATAGTAGATCACACGCTACTGTACAATCTGAGAGGCTTCACTCCAAATCATATGGAGGATCCAATCATTGGATTCCCCAACATCCCATAAAGCATAATGTAATCTTAAACCATCACCTTTTGAGGAGTGTTGACATCTCTCATTCTGACTTAACATGATTCCTCATTGCAAGAAACTTATTTCTAACATCCAACTTGAGTTAATGGCCAACATGAAAGATCTGACCAGTTGGACGCGATAACTATCCCGAGCCTTGCAAGCCTTTGATACTGGGTCAACTACTGAGTTAACTCCACAAATTAATTAAATTAATAGGGTTTCCCACAACGGACTTCTACTCAACGAGTAAGATATTAATCAAACCGATTTAAACCGCTGGCCAAAATTGCAGTGTCAGAATTCTCCCCTTCTACAAAAGGTTTTATCGCAAAACCTGAACCATACCCCACTGAGTGGGGCGGATTCGACGCAACAGTGTTCGAACCTCGGGGCTTACACCCCTACTTGGTAACAAATGATCCTTACATGCCTTCCTCCTCAACGACCAACTGGTCCACTCCTCGAAAATGATCCAAGGTCAAATAACAACCATGCCCTAAAAGATCTACAGTGGTCCACACCCCAGCTTGCCTAATCTAGCTCGACCCACCCGGGTAGAAACTCTAGGCTAATTTCTTGCCCCCACCAAACTCCTTCAAGCTCAACTTTAAAAGCATGCTCCTAACCGAACCGAGATTCGAAGGCTAGGTTGGGTATGCCTTGCCAACATTGGCAGTAAATAACTCAATGAAATGGTCATGCGCTATGGTCATCAACACTTATTGGTCCTAGACCCATTCACCACTAGACATCTTGACACACTTAATGTGGTTAACAGCACACCTTCAAAGAGTGGAAGTACGGAAAAAACTCATGTTCCTATTACCTTTCAAAGTCCATTGATCTTAGAGTTTTGTAACCTCATGGTTCCAAAGGGTAACCTCGAGCTCTTTATGAGTTTTTATCTCATACGGAACAAGTGGACTTGAAGGATTGCTCTTGGTTTAAGCTTCCAATCTATAAAGTTTACCTTCCAATTTCCTTTTCCTCTTGAAAATATTGCCAAACACTTCTTGAAAATGGACTTTTATGAAGATCATACATGTACAGGCTATCGACAGTTTTCCTCATAAGTATAACAATTAGTGCTATCGAGTAGCTATTGGTTGGGAGAGGAGAGTAGAGAAAGAGACTAGACTGTGGAGTGGGAATAGTTCACCGACTGTGATTGTGAGTCGAAGATGATTGATGCCTAGCGCCAACTTGCATTTACTCTGAGTGCTTATAGATTTGCCCGGTGCCTGTTTCTACTCGCAATCCCTATCGTAGACGAGTAGCTCGGAGGTTGGATAAGGCAATGAGAAAGGATACTGAGAGTATCAGAGGCTATGCTCCGTTATCATGAAATCTCGGGGAACAACTAGGGAATGGGGAAGGGATTGGGAACTTTGATGTTAATTTTAATTCTTTTCCTAAAATTGGGGTACTGGGTAGTAGTGTAGGCTGACGCGCGATGAAACCATTTGGGTGTTGGGGTACTTCTGTTTGTTACTGGTTCAAGTCGGTTAACTCGAGTTAACCGATGATTTCACTAATTCGCTATTTAACCGAATTCAGCCATTACCTTTAACCATTCGCCGACCAACCTCTTGTTCGGTTAAACCGCCCTTTAACCGACTCGGTCGGTTAATTGGTTTTATCAAAACAGAAATGCCACCCTTAATGTGGGAATTTTCTTGGGCACTCCCAATACTCCCAAAACTCAAATTTTTTTATCTGGAAACTGCTTCATGATGTCCTACCTTTTGGCTTATAGTTTAATCAGTCGCAATGTTGAGATTCCACCTTTATGTTAGGTGTGTCGTTTAGAGGATGAGACCCTACATTACTTATTCTTTTCATGTCAAGTAACTATTCTCTTTCGCTAGGAAGTGGACTGCTCCTGTTTTCTGCTCGTAACTGTCATCTGGTGGCGCTATGGAGGTCCTATTGCTTTATGAACAAAGCGACTGCTATCAAGATGGTTTATTTGTTGTGGCGGGTTTGGAAATCAAGGAACTTCCGTGTTTCGATCACTTGCAACACTCAATCCAGGCTCTACTTTGACAGTTTCTTTTACATCGGCTAGAAGGAGGAGGATGTGAACTTGCTTCAACAACTATTCCCTCGACTCAAGTCTTTCAACCACCTCGACGCTATTCACCGAATCCAACTTGGCAATTTTATGTTGATGTTGTTGTCCATACACCTTTCGGCAACCTTCACTATGGGTTGATTGGGGTGATGCTACTGAGACGATGTGGATTTCAAATTTTAGGTATAAGGCACATCATCAAACATATTGTGGACCCCTCGTGATTTAACTATCATCTTCTCCGATTCTGCAGAAGTTGTACATCTCATCAACTCCTTGGTCAATGATCCTAGTGTTGTAAAACTTCTTTGTGAACATGGAATCCTCCTTCTTCCCCCCCCCTCTAGTTTCCCTACATTTTATCTCTCTTTTAGGTAATTGCGCCGCCCATTCAGCAACACGTGAGGCTCTTAATTACCCAATCATCTCTTATTCCATCCCTTTGTTGTATTGTATTCTATTTTTCTCTTGAATATCAGGAACTGATATCTTTGACTAAAAAAACTATACTTATTGTCGTTATATAAAAAGATAGCTCCTATATTGACGACAAAATCATAACAGCTTGTACATTCACTTTAGAAGTAACAAAAGCAATCTCTCAATAACTAGGCTTGTGAGATTTCAAGAATGCATCATTAAGAAGTGCATATGAAATTTTCAAAACCAGGCGAAGGAAAGATAACCATTATTCAATGGAACATAGTTTGCCACTTTCGAGTCATTTGACCTAATGTTACATTTTCTCTTTGCTTTCAAAAAGAAGAAAACACGTAGGACCAAAGAGATAACAAGGTTAGAGATTGAGATGAAGCAAGAAACTGCAACTAATGAGAAAAAGAGAGAGCAAAGTCGTTAAGCTAGTATATGTCCATCATCCTCATTTTTGGTAATGTAATAAGGTGATAGGGCAACATATTTTCTATCCATGATCTCGCACTTTACTCCACCATCACATCAACTAAATCTGTAGATGTTATTAGCTTAGACATGCTTTTCTTTTTACCTATGGATTAGCAAGTAAACTTTAGTCTTGAGTTTTGTATTATAAATGGCTTCAGCGTGCATTGCACCTTTAATTATGATCCATGGAGCGATGGATTCATTTAAACTTGGTGGCTTTAGACTTACTTTAAACTTGGTGGAAACTTTACTGCTATCTTTACATGTGCCTTCACCTGCAAAAGAACATGTACGAAGCTCATTAGGCCTTGTTTTCTAAAGAAGAAAAAACCATTATGGGGGGAATCCATTAACTTTCTCGCATTTTCCAATTTTAATCTATCAATTATGATCCATGGAGCGAAGAACTTAATTTATATGTTAGGTTTGGCAACCAAAATCAAGATTCCTAAGAAACTTTACAATCCATTTGATTTGATTGGGAAACACAATTACATTTTGAAGCTTTGTATTCCTTTATTCAAAGTTTCCTTCCACAACTCCTCTCCATTCGAAATCAACTTTTTGACACTAGTCTCAACTCAACTTTCTTACAATTCATAATTCTTGATGCCAAACCTAGCTAGTAGTAGAGGTTTAAAAATCATACTAATAAATACAAAACCTAGATATACCAGCAACCTCACACTCCTAGTCATGGAAAAACTAAGTCTTTTCGCAAAGCAAGAACTATGGCAGTACATTTGGACAGAGGGTACAAAAGTTCATTCAAGTATGACTTGATTGGGCCCTGCATGCGATGATAGGCTTAGGCTGGCTCATTATTCATCCAAAATAAGTTTGATGCATTATTATACATATATCCTAAGAATCCAATATCCTATCCAAAGCATTTGAATGGCAAGATGGGCAGTCACCAGCAATAAGCAAAAAACTAAGTAAAGCACTAAAAGAAATAAACCAAGAAATGATAAAAATACCATCAGCAACTTTCATCTCTACATCTTCCATGGTGGCAAGTCTTTTTCCTACAACTTCTTTTTGGTTCAATAATTACCATAGCCGAAATGAAAAAAATCAGTAAAATTCACCTACAAATACTCTTTGCTTTTACATTACGGAAACAAAAAGGTTCAAGTTAAAGCACAAGACAACTGACAACGATAAAATGAATTGATGAACTTACTCTGCGCCATTTTTTCAATAGCTTGCGCTTATGTTTACCAGAGACTGATTGATTTTTTAATTTAGCCTTCAATTTAGTGGTAAGAGGATCACCATGAGCGAGTCTCTTTTTTCCAGCTATTGCTCCTCTCTTCCTCTTGAGCACTTCATTGAAATTTTCCATTGTTTTTTATGTCCGTTTCTCTCAAGAGTCATAAAACCCTTAACAAAAGTAAATAGAAAGTATCGGGTTTGGTATGTGATCAAATCAAATTCGGGCCCGGTGTTCAAATTTTGTTGGGCTTAATTAGCCTCCAATCTGGAAGTTATAGCTTAAACCCAATGTTTAGAAAATTGAATTAGAGATTGAGCTAGTAGGTTAGACGTTCAAGTTTTGACAAGGGTTGGATCGTTTTAATTAGAAATTAAATATGTAAATATGATTAAGCTGGATCGAACAATTTTTCATTGAAATGAAGCAAACCGTTAGTATAGATAGACTTGACAATAGGTGCACGGGTTTCGGGTACCCACTGAATCCTGCCCGAAATGAGTGGCCCAAAACCTATGAGAGGCAGATATTTAACAGGCTCGTGGTGTACCCAAGGCCCGAGAACAACGGGTGACTGGTGGTCACAGATATTGTGGTATTCGCTCTGAATCCGCCCCGATGATGAAACGACTTCATTTTTAGTACTATAAATATTATGTTTCAGTTAATGTTTAAGGTTTCAAAATTTTTCACCGTCAGTTTCATTTCATCTCCTGACTTAGGGAAACCCTAAAATTATTTCCTCTCAATTTGATTTCAATTACAACCTCCAAAATTCTAAAATCGCTTGGATTCCCACTTAATTTCCTTAATGTTAACATATTCTCTCTCAATAATCTGCTAATCAATAATCTGACATGCATCCACGGAAAATGCATAAATCAACATAAATTTGCTTCAAATCAGGCATGCATCCGCGTATCTTACCTTTTTCCCAAACTCAAAAATTATAATCAGCTATATTTTATTGGGATTTCATCCTTCCCGGTAAGTATCTAAACTTTTTTTAGATATTTACTTCTTCATGTTATATTGTATACACATCTAAGTCTAACTAATGAGTAACAGGTTATTTTACAGATGTTATCTTTATTTGAATTTGGTGAGTGAATAAAAGAATATGATAAATGATGAGTGATGAAGAAAGGTTGAAGCTTACTTGTCAAGATTAGTTGGTTCTAAGATTCATGTTTATGGAATTCGAAGTTCATGTTATTGAGTTCTAGGTTCATGTTTTTGTGTTTTGGGTTCATGGTTTTAGGTCTGGTTTCATATTTTTGGGTTCTGGGATTGTTAGTCTGACCATTTAGATAATCAAATATTCAATACAAATGAAACTTTTATATTTCAATTTAAGTTTTGCTCTCTCTACTCTTGTCGGGTAAAACTAGCAATCATGAGTTTCCACATTATTCACTATATAATGGGCATGGTTGTAGTTTTTTACCCGTCAACCTTAATGGAGCCGGCACAGGTAAAACTTGAGGGTATGAAATGCGGGTAAAACCCGAGGGTGTGACACGATGCCTCGTAAAGAGCATGTCTGATGGTCATGCATTCAAGGGTTTGGTGATCCACAATGTGATGAACCTATCCGAATAAGGAAACCAACGATTCATAGCTACGCTGTTCCATGAAACCAACATCACCAAAACCCAGAGTCATCAGTCTATCTTGCAGTCGCGTCAACATGAATAGTCCAAATCGTGTCTTGGAGGCCACGAGAGAGGAAACCAGCTAGAGCTGGGGAAGGACACTAGATCCACCACTTTGAGCAGCAGCAAAACTAGCAGCCTCCACCTAGTATGGATAGAATTGACGCGCCAAAGAAGTGATGATATGCTGGTACATATCAACGATTACCATATTTCTTGATTTCCATAACCACCACCAGAAGGAGAAAAGTTTGATCGCATCTTCTGTATCACTTGAATGAATGTGCCTCCATAACGTCACCTCATGTTGTATATATGTTAGGAACGATCCTCAATTGAAAGCAAAATTGAAGGCACGTTCGGATTCCTATTGAACATAACCTTTGCCATAGAAAGGATTCCCTGAAAAATCTTCCATACGAAAAAAAGAAATTTAGGTTCAATTGGGAGAGTGACCAAAGTTTCCTCTCTCCCCGCCCTAACCCCCGTCAGGTGGGAATCCAATTCCATCAATGAGATCAGATTCAATGGTTAGGTACTTGAGAGAGGGGTTGTGGAATTGTTATTATTTGAGATACCAAAGAGGACGTGAAAATTAATGATAGGAGGGGTACATTCCATTGGTCGTTCGAAATGAAAGGATTGATCGTTATAGGGATCTCATAACTTCTCGGTTGGGAAACTAGGATTGACGTCCCAAATCCAACTAGACAATAGCCACCAGCTGGGAGCATGTCACAACCATAGATGATGCATGTTGATCCCCAACTTGACGAATGTAGAGTTTATTTTTTCCGGAAACTAGTATTTTAATAATACAATCCATGCAAAATAGATTTTTATTTGAGGTGTCTCAGTCTGTTCATGTAAAGTATGGACCGCGCAAAATAAAATAAGGACCGCAAATAGCAACACCGTTGAATTATTTTTATGTCATCATATATGTCAAAGTATTCAAAAAATATCACGATGTTACTCACGATTAATCTGATTTCGCAAGCCAACTTATATGGCGTATGAACCAGATCTTTTAACAAAATACTTACTAGCCACCTCAGTTTAATTAATGCTTACATGGACAAAAATCATTTTATGGATAAATCTCCATGCCAAGTTTCGTAACCATTTTAGTTTGATTCGAAAACATAGTCAATTTGGAATGAAAATGAAATATGATATTTAGTTGATGATTTGTGAAATCTGGAAAGTTGTAAATGAAATATGATATTGTGCTTAGGAGATAAATTCATGAGAATATTTGTGTTATTAATAAATATTCTCATGAATTGTAACGCAATGTATTAGGTATATCCCACTGTAACTCCCATCATCCATTAATCATTGTGAATCAATGTAGTTCATTACTTTTATTGATTTATATTAATATTATAATGTGTAAATTATGATTTCATTAGCATACAAATAGTACTCTTCTTGTATGTTTGAGATATATCTGAATAATAACTATTCTCCTCTCTTTCTCTTGTATCGTCTTCTCGTTACTTAATTTCATAACACATTTCCAAAATATAGCTCTATCTTTACAGATTCAAGAAGGTTGCTAGTAAATATATCTTGCTTAGTTTAGTTGCTCTAGTTTATCTTTTTTTATGTGTGGTTTTGTCTATATAATTTCACTTTGTCTAATGTATGGGCACAGTTGGATGATATTTGACACCCATTTTTCTATCACAGTTGTTCTTATTCTTTATTTTTAATTTTTCTTCACCGTTTCAAAGGTAACGATATATAGAAAATTAATATTTTATTCCTCGTTCATTCTTAAAAGATTTTTTATTTATTTAGTTTGAATTATGTTCTACAGAAAAAGATTTAATCATACATTTTGGTATAAATATGTACCCTTTATTAGTGAACAATTGACATAATTCACCCAACTCAATCCAATTAATTATCAATTCGTTTCTCTTGTTAACAGATGATCCTATCAATTGACTACCATTAGAGTTAAGATGTTTATAAGTTGTAAGAAACATATCAATATTATACTTCTAACATGATGACTAAGATCATAACTAATTAATTAGTTTGCAATTAGAATTGCTCTAACTCTCTTAAGATGGTAGTGAATTAAGAATTGAATATGAACAAAATTTGTAATTAATTAGACTAATTCATATATAGGTAATTTAGTTGGATATAAATTAGAGAATAAGAATAGACTCCGACTATGATTAATATGATTATAAATTGATAATATGTTTTAGTGTAATTTAATATGATTATGAATTTCTTTTAGATTTGTCCTAGACTCGTGAGAGCTTGCATTTCTAAAATGCAAAAATGAAATAACTAAGTTGGATGTTAACCCTCTTCCAGGAGTGAATAAACTAGCCTATCGTGTGAGAAATTCTAAATCAAGAAATCGCCTAGTGGGTATCTTTGTCTCAAAAGAGCGAACTAGAATACCAGATCGTGATTAGAGAAGAATTGCGACAGTGTATTTCTTCTATCGTATTTCCTGTAAATCATGGAATTTTTCTTTCATTTGTGAATTAGAATTGCCTAGGGGGATTCGGCATCTAAGAAGTTTCATCTTTGATTGTCTAAACTTGTATCGTGCAGTCTTGCAAACCATGTACTTTAAAACAAATTTCATTTTTACTTTCTTTGGTTGATTGATCCTCATGGCACCTTGGTATCGTTGGAATTATCTCGTTGTCCTCTATCCAGATAATACCTGCAACCTCACATATACAATGAGAAAGCAAGTCAAATGGACCACAATGGTCCGTTCGAGAAAACGAATAAAGAAACCCTTATTTCTTCCAACCAATCACAAAGGACGGTCAGAACTAGGTCAAACAAGGTCAACAAGCAGGCAAGATGGGGTCAAATCGATGATGAATAATCGTGCAATAAGACCTAAAACACATTCATTGATACCTTGATTGATATTAAAACTCTGATTGAGATACTAAAAGAGACCCTAGGGAGATTCAACTCCGGTAAATTCATTAGCTGGATTATTTTGATAACTCCTAAGAACGTCCATCAAATTGATGTCGTTGTCGGGGATTTCTTTATAGTAAATGAAAGTAGTTTGATTAGTATTAATCTGCACTATTTTAAATTTTTGCGTTCACAGTTACTTTTTATGATCTTTGTTTTTTTTTTGCGCATGACAGAATTCATTACATATCACCAGTAGTGATACGATCAATATAATGTCAACATTAGGATTCACGCTCATCAATACAAAGACCACAGTTATACTTCCAGGATTACTGAACCAATGGTGCCAGCAAGAACCCTTGCCAATTACACCAAGCCTAGTGCTGCAAACTCCACATCAAGTGTGGTTACTCCTGAGCAAGATGATGCTAGTTAAGAGATAAAGAAGAATCTCATCTCCTTAAGCCTATAGTGGAGGACTACAATGCAAGTACTCCTCAAGGAAATTCAAGCAACCAAGGACCGCCAAGATTTTCAAACAAGCCACCTCAACAACCACCACAACAAGATTTGGCCACCAGTAGAGGATTTAATGATGACATTACCTACATGATGAAGACCATGCAGGTGTAGTTGGCAAATCAAAACATTATTTCGGAGGCATCCTACACAGATCTCAGCGATGCAACATAGATCTCCCTATATGAAGAAGGCTTAGCTATCCAAGTCGGACCGACAAAGCAAAAAGACCCAGGGAGCTTTACTTTACCTTGCACTATTAAGAATATTAAAGCTGGTAGAAGTCTTATTGATCTAGGTGGTTGTATATGATGCCATATAGTTTCTGTGAGAAACTAGATATAGGTGAACTTAGACAGACTGAGATGGTTCTTCAACTTGCCAAATGGTCTTTGGTAAAACCTAGGGGATTCATAGAGGTTGTTCCAATTTGTGTAGGACCTTTTGAATTTCCTGTTGATTTTATTGTTCTAGATACTCATGAGAATGATTTGAATATTTTGTTAGAACTTCCATTCGTGGCTACTACTGAAGCTGTGATAGGTGTTTGCAAAGGGTGTCTAACTTTGAAATTAGTATAGGATGAGGTCCCATTTCACTTAAAAGATGGGATGAAACTCTAAGGTTCATGATGATGATAATATTTCTGATAACTATCAAGATGCCTCTAAAATGTTTGAATTGTCCCATATCCTTGTTTGAGATGTCACCGGTGATGGAACTTCCAAAGATCCCGAAGATACTCACATCTTATGAAGAACCACCGGAGTTAGATTTGAAGCTACTACCATACTATCTCGAGTATGCCATTCACAGAGAGGGTTCAAAATTACCAGTCATCATCAGCTCAAAGCTTGAACCTTAGCAGAAGGAGGACCTTCTAGCTCTCTTGAAGAAGTATGAATAAGCCATGGCATGGACGCTTGCTAATATTAAGGGAATCGGTCCCTAATTTTGCACCCAAAAAATCAACTTGGAAGCTTATGTCAAATCTAGCGTGCAACAGTAACGTTGTTTGAATCCAGCTATGAAGGAAGTCGGGAAGAAGGAGTCACTCAAATTAGTAGATAAATGTATCATTTATCCAAGTTCTGACACTCATTGGGTTAGTCCTACACATGTTCTGCCAAACAAGGATGGAATCATGGCTATGCCTAACATCAAGAGAGAGGTCATACCTTCTTCGATAGTCACTGGATGGACAATGTGTATTGATTACAGAGGCCTCAACAATGCTACAAAGAAAGACTAGATACTGGAGAGGGTCATCGATCATGAGTTTCACTGCTTCCTATATGGGAGGTCTGGTTACTTCACATGCCCTGTCGGCACATTACGTATAAGCACGTCCTTTTCGGTATGTGTAATGCACCCGTGATGTTTCAAAAGTGTATGAGAGCAATTTTTGGGCATTTGTTAGAAGATGTTGTCGAAGTCTTCGTAGATGACATCTCTGTTCATGGTGGAGAAGGGGATCGTGCTAGGCCATGGGGTCTCCAACTAAGGTATTGAGGTGGATCAGGCTAAGGTCAAAAGCATCTCTCAGCTTCCTCCCCCTATGAATGTTAAAACGGCACGTATCTTCTTATGACATGCAGGTTTCTATCGTGGATTTATTAAGGATTTCTCTAAAATTACATTGCCTATGGCTAGGTTGTTAGAGAAAGTTTTACCATTTGTATTTGATGATAAATGTCTGCAGGCATTCGAATCCCTCATGAAGAAGCTAACAATTGCACTGATACTGGTCTCTCCGGATTTGGGAGCCCCTTTTGAACTAATGTGTGATACTAGTGATTTTGCAGTTAGAGCAGTCTTAGAACAAATGAGAGATAAGAGGTTCCATTTAATCTACTGCGCTAAGAAGAAGCTTAATGATGCACATAGGAACTATTTGGAAGGATTGTGGAAGATTTTGGATGCAGCTATGTATTGGAGGACAATATGGAAGGGCTATGGACATTTCATGTAGAACTGCGATCCATGTGAATGTGCAGGTAACATTTCAAATAGGAATGAAATGCCAATCACAATATCCATGTCTGTAGAGATTTTTTATGTATGGACGATTGATTTTATGGGTCCTTTCCAAAAGTCCCATAGTAATAAGTACACTCTCGTTGTTATGAATATGTGTCAAAGTGGGCAGAGGCGCAAGCGCTACCTACTAATGATGCTAGGACAGTGGGAAAGTTTATCACTTGCCTTTTTGGCAACCTTTGCACTATTATTTGTGACATGGGGGGGTACTCACTTCCATGGTCAATTTGATCGAGTTTGCCAAAAATTTGGTGTAACTTATTAATTAACCACCCCTTTCCATCCACAGGCAAGCGGTCAAGCGAAAGTGACGAATCGTGAACTAAAGCAGATTCTTGAGAAGACAGTCGATCAGTCTTGCAAGGATTGGCCGATTTGCCTCGATGAAGCTCTATGTGCTTATCAAACCTCTTTCAAGACTCCTATCGGCACTTTGTCATGTCGATTAGGTTATAGCAAGGCTTGTCATCTATCGGTCAAGCTTGACCATAAGGCATGGTCGGCCATGAAGTTACTGAACATGGGTACTAGTCTCGCAGCCTCTGAATGGAAATATCAGCTCCTTGAGCCATAAGAGTACGTGTTTCAGACTTATGAGAGCTCATTCTTGTACCAGGAGAAGATGAAACGCATCCATGATGCAAAGCTCAAAGTGTCGTAGAATTCAAAAAGGGAGCCAAAGTGCTGCTTTAGACAACTCCCGCCTCAATCTGTTTCCAAGAAAATTCCAATCAAGATGGTCAATACCTTAAAGTCAGACCGACAATGCGAAAAGACACAAGGAGCTTTACTTTACCTTGCACTATTAAGAATATTAAAGTTGGTAGAAGCCTTGCTCATCTAGGTGCTAGTATACATGTGATGCCACATAGTTTGTGTGAGAAACTATATATAGGTCAACTTGGTGATAGGTCTTTGGTAAAACCGAGGGGATTCATATAGGATGTTCCAATTTGTGTAGGACATTTTAAATTTCCTTCTAATTTTTATTGTTCTAGAAACTCATGAGAATGATTATAAAATTTTGTTAGACCGTCCATTTCTGGCTACTACTGAAGCTGTGATAGGTGTTTGCAAAGGGTGTCTAACTTTGAAATTAGGATAGGATGATGTCCCTTTTAACTTAAAAGATGGCATGAAATACTCTAAGGTGTAGGATGATGATAATATTGCTGAAAACTATCAAGATGCCTTTAAAATGTTTGAATTGTCTCATATTCTTGTTGGAGATGTATGTCCTATTATAGGTGTTTATTGAGATTGGATGAACGACATGGAGGAGAAGGCATAGGAAAAAGCCCTTGAACAACTCGAGACCTACTCTAGTGCGTCACTGGTGATGGAACTTCCAACGATCCCGAAGATGCCCACATCTTATGAAAAGATACTAGAGTTAGATCTGAAGCTACTACCATAACATCTCGAGTATGCATTTCACAAAGACGGTTCGAAATTACCAGTCATCATCAGCTCAAAGCTTGAACCTTAGCAGAAGGAGGAGCTTCTAGCTCTCTTGAGAAGTATGAATAAGCCATATCATGGATGCTTGCTAATATTAAGGGAATCAGTCCCTCATTGTACACTCACAAAATCAATTTAGAAGCTTATGTCAAACTTGTAGCGCAACAATAGCGCTGTTTGAATCCAGCTATAAAGGAAGTCGTGAAGAAGGAGCCACTCAAACTACTTGATGCATATATCATTTATCCAATTTCTAACACTCTTTGGGTTAGTCCTACAAAGGTTGTGCCAAACAAGGGTGGATTCACGGCTGTGCCTAAAAGCAATGGAGAGCTCATCCCTACTCTGACAGTCAGTGGATGGAGAGTGAGTATTGATTACAGATGCCTCAAGGATGCTACGAAGTAAGACCACCATGAATGTTAAAACTGTGTGTATGTTCTCATGACATGCAAGTTTTTATCATCGATTTATTTAAGGATTTCTCTAAAATTACATTGCCTATGACTAGGTTGTTAGAGAAAGGTGTGCCATTTGTATTCGATGATAAATGTCTGCAGGCATTCAAATCTATCAAGAAGAAGCTGTCAATCGCATCGATACTGGTATCCCTGGATTGGGGAGCTCCTTTTGAACTAATGTGTGATGCTAGTGAGTTTTCATTTGGAGAAATGTTAGAACAAATGACAGATAAGAGGTTCCATCCAATCTACTTCGCTAGCAAGATGTTTAATGATGGACAAAAGAACTACAGAACTACGGAGAAGGAGCTTGGTGATTGTCTTTGCATTCGACAAGTTCAGGTACTATCTAGTGTTGTCTCATACTGCGGTTTCACTGACCATTATGCTCTTAAGCATCTTCTAGCTAAATAGGATGCCAAACCAAGATTAATTCGATGGGTCCTACTCCTTCAAGAGTTTGACATATCTAGAAAAGAGTACATGCCATCATTTTTTTATGCGTGGGGGATTGATTTTATGGGTCCTTTCCCACAGCCCCATAGTAATAAGTACATTCTTGTTGTTGTGGATTATGTGTCAAAGTGGGCAGAGGCGCAACCTCTACCTACTAATGATGCTAGGATAGTGGGAAAGATTATTACTCACGTTTTCATGCTTTTAAGCACCCTTCACACGATCATTAGTGACATGGGGGTACTCACTTGCACGATCAATTTGATCGAGTTTGTCAAAAAATTTGCGTAACTTATTAATTATCCACCCCTTACCATCTACAAGTAAGCGGTCTAGCGGAAGTGACGAATCATGAACTAAAGCAGATTCTTGAGAGGACAGTCCATCAGTCTCGCAAGGATTGGTCGATTTGCCTCGATGAAGATCTATGTGCTTATCGAACTGTTTTCAAGACTCCTATCAGCACTTTGTCGTATCGATTAGGTTATGGAAAGGCTTGTCATCTATCGGTCAAGCTTGAGCATAAGGATTGGTGGGCCATGAAGTTACTGAACATGGGTACTAGTCTCTCTGCCTCTGAAAGAAAATATCAGCTCCTTGAGCTATAGGAGTAGGTTTCACACTTATGAGAGTTCATGGTGGTACTTGGAGATGATGAAATGCATCCACGATGCAAAGCAGCAAAGTGTCAATGAATTCAAAGAGGGAGAGAAAGTGCTACTTAACAACTCCTGCCTCATACTATTTCCAGGAAAATTCCAATCAAGATGGTTATGACCTTATGAAGTCACGCAATCTTTCCCCTTTGGGACCATAGAGATCACAAATTCGGACCAAGGAACATTCAAGGTGGCAGCCTATGTCTGGAGTCAATATTTTGGACCTCCATAGGCACTTTAGGTGCAATTTTGAAACTTCAATCTCTAGAAATTATACAACAAATGCGCTATAGAAATACCAAAAGTGCGTGGCGCACTTTTGGTTCATCTATAACGGACTTTTGATCTATTATCATGAGCTTTTTAGTAGTAGCTCAACATTTTTTCAAACATTTAATTTCATCCCCTTCGACCAACATCGTCGACCACTATCGCCGCTCGCTCCGTCGTCATTGCAGGACATCGTCGCCATCGCCGGTACCACCGCCACCACTCCCGCTCCGATCACATTAAAATCATCAAGTTTTCATCCCGTTTGAGCTTTTTCAATCCGTTTTTTCACCCAACTTTGATTTTTGCCAGATTTGTGTGTTTCTTCGATCGATTCTCCATGGCTAAGGGGAAGTACGTACCTGTCTTTGCTTCTGCCTTGTTTATTTTCGTCAGATTGCTCAGATTGTGCTCGGATTGATCTCCTGATTAATTTTGTCAAGAACCCTAATTTTCAAATTTGGGGATTTTGAAAATGATTGTGCCGTGATGAAATTGGGTACGATATGATTTAGTTCATTTGATTTGTTGCATGATTGGATGAGTTTTGCTTGACGGAAATTGCAATTTCGGTAAAATATTGTAGGGTGTTTTGAGATATTGTCCTATTGAGTTGCATTGCTCCTTACTGTTGGATTGTGGATGCTGAAAGCGGCCTTAGGATTATATTGATTATTGTGATGTGATGAATTTTTAATGAAATGTAAATGTTATGCGAAGAGGGGATAGTTGGAGTTTGTATGCTTTAATGAGATATGTGTGGGGGTGGCTCTTGAATGTTTTGTTATGTGGTTTTATTATTTTGTATTAAGCGTGGACATGTTGCTAATACTCAAGCTTCCACTAGTCGAGCAGCTCCACCTCCCTCATCATCATCTTTGGAGGGAGAACAAGAGCGTCCTGCACATGTTCCGGCTCCACGAACTAGCGAAATGTGCATCTTTTGTTCACTTCCATGGACAACAGGGCATGGTTCAGGTATTGGGAGCATTGTACAGTACCAGCTGCACAAACTATGATCATCAACATCACAAGAGCATGGAATCCTGATTGCGTGGATGAAATCGTAGAAGAACTTACCCAAGGAGTACTTCTTGAGCAATGTCAGATTGACGCTTAGCCGCATCTTGTCACTCTTCAGGACTTTTGGAGTTCTTTTAAATTCAAGTCTCAGGCACACAACAAAGATTTGAGGTATGCTTCATATCGCCTTTGGGGGGATCATATACTGAGACACTTGATGAGTTCCAAGAGTCATTGGGTTTCCACTTCGAAAACCCAAATAAACTCTTTTGACCCATGTCCGTACAAGTCAATTATATGACAACAATTATTGTACATGTTCTTTACCTTATCGAAGGTATCTTAATTCTTATGGGATGTCCCCTAACTCAACTAATAAGCCCTACCACCCAAATTGTGAAAATCGTGGATGTCTACGAGAATGTATCCCTCAGACAACATATCGTGTAAATCGTGGATTTCTCGGAGAACATATCCGTCAGACAACATATCATGTAAATTGTGGATGTCTGGGAGAACGTATCCGTCAGACAACATATCTTGTGGGTGATAGTCTAGATAGTGACTTCATGCTTTTAATACACCTATTAATCATATAGGTATAGTGTTCTTCCTCACTACTCACTCGTCATCTAACCTTATCATAATTCTAACCTTAACGGTCTAACGTTGATGTTAGTCTAGCATTGTCATCATTTAAGGGCACAACTTGCATCATTTTCTAATAACATAAACATATCATAAACACTTAATCATAAAATTAATAACAAGAACATAAAGTAAACACTTAACCATGGAGTCATAACATAAAATTAAATGCATCAAGTAATAAAACATAGAACCTAGCTCATGTCAACCTTGATGCAGAGGGACATATTGGGGATGTACAAGTAGTTTAGTAGTTTCCAGATGTTTTCCCAGAGGACGTACCAGAGGGACAAATTGGAGATGCTCAACCCTACTGTATGGCACCAGTAGTGCTGAAGGAGCTCAAGGAACATTTGCAGGAGTTGTTAGAGAAGGGTTTCATCCACCCGAGTGTGTCACCCTGGGGTTTGCCAGTGCTTTTTGTGAAGTAGAAAGATGGGTCTATGCGGATGTTCATAAATTAAAGAAGGCTAAATCAGTTGATAGTGAAGAACTTGTAGCCCCTTCCACGCATAGATGACCTATTTGATAAAATTCAGGGAGTAGTAGTGTTCTCTAAGATTGATATGAGGTTGGGGTATCACCAGTTGAAGGTTGCATAGGAAGCTGTTCCTAGGTTGACATTCTGAACCAGATATAGTCACTATGATTTCATAGTGATGCCTTTCGGTTTGACCAAAGCCCCTGTAGATTTCATGTTGATGATGAACAAGGTGTACCATGGATATTTGGATATGCTTGTTACAATATTCATTGATGACATCTTGGTCTACTCCAAGATGGAAGAGGAGCATGCAGGGCACTTGAGGATAGTGTTGGCTACTCTGAGGAGGGAACGGTTGTATGCTAAGTTCTCTAAGTGTGAATTTTTCTGGAGGGAGGTACTCTTCCTTGGAGATGGAGGGGATAGTATATTGGTCCACGCCAGTACTCACTTTGCCAGTGGCTAGTGAGTATGTGATTTATAATGATGCTTTATACTTAGGGATTGGTTGTGTTATGATGCATAACGATAGAGTGGTGGCTTATGCATCACGCCTGTTGAAAGTTCATGAAGTGAACTACCCAGTCCATTATTTGGAGCTAGCAGCAGTGGTTTTCGCACTAAAACTCTGGAGGCATTATTTGTATGGCGCTTTTAGGATCAAGACTGATCACAAGAGTCTCAAGTACTATGTGATGGAGCAGAAGCAGCTGAACAGCAAGCAGAGACTTTGTTAGTGGTTTTCCCTTGGTCAATGGGAAGGATGCAGTGTGGGTTAATTGACCATGATACCACATTTCATACCCATTCGATTAAAGCCAGATGTGGAGGATTAGTCAAGTTTATATGTAAAGCAGATTGTGAGATTGCACGGTGTGTCTAGGATGACCGTATCGGATCGGGACCCCAGTTTGACCTCCCACTTCAGGGAGGGCTTGCATGCAGGCATGGGGACCAAGGTGATCTTCTCTACAGCTTACCATCCTTAGACAGATGGTCCGTCATATTGGACTATCCTGATATTTGAGGAGTTCTTAGGCACATGTGTGTTGGAGTTTGATGAACTATGGTTGAAGGTTCTATCCATGTTTGAGTTCGTTTATAATAATTCATATCAACACAATAGGAGTAGCTCCTATCGAGGCACTGTATGGAAGAAAGTGCAGGACCTCTGTATTCTGGGATGGCGAGGGAGAGAGGTTGTTAGCTGGACCCTAGAGAGTCCAGGAGACAGCCTCACGAGTCATAGTGATTCGAGCTTAGATGGGAGTAGCTCATAATCGGCAGAAGCAGTATGCTGATAGGAAGGCTAGAGACGGTAGTTTCAAGGAAGGGGATAAGGTTTTCCTTCCAGTTTCCCCTTCGAAAGGAGTGATGTGGTTTGGAAGGAAGGGAAAGTTGGCTCCTCGATTCATTTGTCCTTACCATATAATTCGAAGGATAGAACAACTAGCTTATGAGCTAGCCTTACAAAGAGAGTTCAGATACATAATGTATTCCGTGGGAGTGTGCTTCAGGCTTATATTGGCAAGCCGAACCAAGTGATTCAACCATATGAGATTAAACTAGAGAGAGACTTGACTTTTTTGGAGAAACCAACCTAGATTGAGGACTAAAGTTCCATAGTTGAGAAGCAAAGAAACACCTATGCTTAAGGTGATTTGGCAAAATCAGGATGTCGAGGCAGTGACATGGGAGACCGAGGCTAGCATGAAAGAACGCTATCTACAACTTGTGGAGAACTACCTAGCAGGTAATCCCTTTCCACCATGGTACACTTTTCACATTAAGGTTTCAATATGAAACCTTTTACAGGAAGGGAGAGTTGTCACTCTACTTAATTCCAACAAATGTCAAGTCTTAATTTAACATATATAAACTAGTACATCATTGTCATGGCAGAGGTTTTTTCTTCTTTTTTGTACCTTTATTTCAATATAAGATCCTATATAGCTTTATAAAATCATTGATCTTCAACATTTGAGTAATCATTTATGGCATGTGTGGTGAAATTAACATGAAAAGCAGGTGCTTTAATGATTTTGGGAAAGCCAATTGTAAGAATTGGTGGAAAAATTCACAAAACTTAGTCATGGCTTTCTCTCAACTCCAAAATTCTAGTTTCTACCTCTAGTCTTTCCGGAGGTCCGACCACCCGATACGGCCCCTAATTTGATGATGTCCGATCTCCAGCCACCTGTTACCCAGCGTCCGACATGTGCTAAGCCGATCACTCCTCTAGCCAAGGCTGCTATTGTGTTGAATTCCTGTAATAAACTAATCCTGCCAATGCTTCTTCGGTTGTCATCAAGGAAAATGACATCTCCCTCACTTGGAAGAATGGAAATGGTTATCTCTGTACCACGGGTGAATTACATGTGAGAGTCAAAACCTGTTCTTAAGAATCATCAGTAGGTCCACCGGTTACGAACTTCTGTAATGGTTGCTCCAGATATTATCCCTACACTGTCTCCCTATCTTTCTGCATTAGTGCTTCCTATAGCTCACGTATCTCAAACTACTAGGACCAAGGTGGGACAAAAGTTGGTGCCTACTCTAAAGACAATTTCAATTTTGAACTCTTCAATGGGGATTGGTAGTGTTCCTGCTGGCAAACCCATTGTCTCACAAGCGGCAAATTCTTATGTCAACAAGCTCGAGATTATGGCCATTGACAAGCCTGAGGTTTCCAAATCGCTTATGTGATGGTTTGAGTTTTCGCAAATTTTAAACCTACGTCTTGAACAATGATAGCTTCTCCGCATACACGTGGAAAGCCCTGGATTCTGCACCGTGTTAAACCAAACACTAATCTTCCATCATTTGGGCCCCCGTGAATGAAGATTGGAAGGTGGACAGACTCAGTAACAAACCCCAAAACAAAATTAGAGAAGAAGCGCATGCTTCAAAAACTGTCAAGTCATCTTAAATTGGAAGGCTTTGTGTTTGGAGTGCTAGAGAAAAAATCAAACGCGATGGCGAAATTCCAACTTAAAGCTTCCACCCTTTCAGAGTTGGAGAACATCCCTCTAAATCAATTTGATCTTTATAAGCCACATGCTGAAACTCTGCCTTCTGAAGTTATGGAGGACTACGCTAGAACGCAGGGTACGGGGACTGCGGCCTCCATTACACCATAATGTTCCGAGTATTTTTCTGTTCTCCTTCTATCATATGTTAATGATTAGTTTTCTGTCTTGGAATTACCGGGTGGGGCCACTAAAATTTTGTTACTGTTGTGTTTTATTATGTGCAGATGCATCATCCCACTGTCCTTGATATTTGGGAACCAAAAACTAGTGGCGATATTGTGCCTGATGTCATCGAGAAATTACCCTCCTTGAATAGTTTTGTTGTCGATGCTATGGGGCGTGCGGTTGGTAATTAGGTGTTGTGGAATAACTAGGAAATCCTGCTTAATGTGTTTCGACACTCTATTCAAGTTGCTCACAGTCGGATTGGTTGGGAGGGCGAGGATCAATGTTGTGTCTCTTTTGTATACGTGGCTCCTCGTCGCTATGATCATTTTGCACTATGGGAGGAATTTATTGATGTTCAACATGATTTCAAGCTTTCTTGGTTTGTGATGGGGGATTTTAATGCATCCATTTCAGCCATGGATAAACAAGGAGGTGCTGATTTTTCAATTTCACAGGTTGAAGATTTCAAAAATTGCTTGCATATGTGCCGTCCTTTTGATATAGGGTTCATGGGTCCTTGTTTTACATGGAGCCAGGGATCACTCTTTGTTTGCTTGGATCGTGCCCTTATCAACCAGGAATGGCTCTGTAAGTTCCCTGAGTCCACCAAATTGCCCCTTACCAAAATTAAGTCAGATCATCTACCTATCCAGGTTTCCATTGATAATCTTAACTCTCAGATTCACTTAACTAGACCATTTCATTTTAATGTAGCTTGGCTTAGCCATGAGGATTTCCATCGTCTTATTTCTGAGAAATGGAATTCTAGGGGGGAGCTATTGTTGTTTCTTTGCAGGACTTCAAGGACAAACTCATTGCCTGGTGTAAAGAAGTGTTTGGCAATATTTTCAAGAGGAATAGGAAATTGGAACGCGAACTTGACAGATTGGAAGCTAAAGTCGAGAGCAATCCTTAGAAGATCAAAACCCGTAAAGAGCTCGAGGTTACCCTTTGGAAGGAGAATCTCATGTGGTTGCAAAAGTCTAAGCATCAATGGAGTTTTTCCATACTTCCACTCTTTAAATGCATGTTTTTAACCACATCAATTGTCCCAAGACGTCTAGTGGTGAATGGGTCTAGGACTAACAAGTGTTGATGACCATGGCGTGTGACTATTTCATTGAGTTAATTTCTAGGCAATGAGGGACCGCTGTTACAGCTTCATGATGTTCACCAATTATCCATCTAGAAAATAGTCTCCTAATCGGCAGCGACTTTACTTCACATGAAACCCAGACTGCTTGAAAAGCTATGGGCGCTCTGAAATAACCAGGAAAGGATGATTTTAACCCTTTGTTTTTTCTGAAATGTTGGTCCACTATGGGTCATGATTTTGCTGATTATGTGATAGCTTGTTTCAGAAAACTGGCTTTGATTCCGAGCATTAAAGAGATGGTTGTTTTCCTCATCCCCAAATCAACAAACCGATGAATATGACCTAGTTCCGCCCTATTAGCCTTTGTTCAGTGGTCTATAAAGCTCTGACTAAAAGCCTGGCTAACCAAATATGTGGATCTATGAAGAAGCTCATTGGTCTCAACCAAACCAGTTTCATTCCGGGTACGCAAATTTCTTAAAATATCATCATTTTACTGGAAGTGGTCAACTCCTGCAGGCTCAAAACTGGCAAAAAGGGGCTTTATTATAAAGTTTTATGTCTCGAAAGCTTATGATCGCTTGGAATGTAGTTTTGTGCAGGGCACTCTATGCAAAGCCGTCCTTCTGGAATGTTTCATTGTTGTTCCCATGGCGTGTATTTTGACTCCTTATATTTAGATTCAATGGAACGGTGGCCTTTCCGAGCATTTCAAACCTGGGTGTGGTCTTTAGCAGAGATGTCCTCTTTCTCCCTATCTTTTTACTGTATGTTTTGAACGTGTCAATAAATTGATCGTTGATAAAATCAACGATGGGGCTTGGAATCCTCTTTCCCTTGGTAGAGGAGCCCCCCTTTGTCCTAGTTATTCTTTGCGGATGACTTAGTGTTGTTTGGTCATGCTAATATGGCCCAATGTCTTGCTATTAGAGATTTTCGTAAGAATTTTTGTGCGGCTTTAGGCCAAGTGGTGAGAAATCTAGAAATTTCTTTTCTAGGAATGTTTCTCCTGGTTTGAGGTGCACTATTTGTGGGACTCTTTAACTTTCAAAGACATTAAATTTGAGGAAGTATCTTAGTGTGCCTATTTTGCATGGTTGTACTATTAAGAATACTTACCAATATAACCTTGATCATATTGATTTTAATTTGGCGGCTGGATGTGCAAGTCTCTCTCTTTAGCAACAGAGTGACTCTTAATGTTTTTATTCTGAATGCCATTCCTTCCTATACCATGCAAACTGTTGTCCTCCCTTTTTATATTTGTAACAAAATTGATATGTGCATTTATAACTTTGTGTGGGGCAGCCTCACGGAGGAGAGGAAACCCCACCCGTTATCTTGGGATATTGTGTGTAGGCTAAAAGAACTAGGCGAGCTTGGATTTCAGAAGGCTAAGGAAATGAATGAAGCCTTCTTGATGAAACTAGTTTGGAACATTATTTCACATTCTGACGAGCTTTCACAAACTGGTCAAATTTCTCGTTTCAAAATATACAAAGGATGGGCCAGATTTAGCCATTTCAATGTGTGTGAATACTTCCTCGGCTCTATAAGGTCTGGGAGGTGGTACTTCATGGCACTCATATCATTGTCTAGGGAGTTAGGGACACTAGTTTTTGGCATGATGTGTGGATGGATAATAGGTTAAAGTTGGCTGAGTGGATCTCGCCTACAGAACTCCAACAGTTTTGCCACCTCACGGTACGCGATTTGGTTACAAAAGATAGCACTTGGGACTAGGAACCCTGGATTCGCTTCTTCCAAACTCGGTTAAAGGTCTATTTCATGGAATGCCAACGCCTTATGGAGAAGAGAATGATTCTTGTATGCTAGTTCTTTTGAAACATCGTAATGAGTTTATTTTTAGAAATTTTTCAACCTCCTCTGATCAGCTGCGCCTACAAGTCTTTCATTGGATCGTTGGGGTCCGGGAGACAATGAAAATTGGAGAGTTGACACTTTCTAAGAATATACCAAAGCGAGAGATGAGCCTAGTGGGTTGGTCGGTTCGTAACGATGTTGTGATTACCCTTAACAAAGATGATTCAGTCAGATAATCTTCGAAGCGCTCGACAGGGGGCGGTATTTTCTGTGATTCGATATGGGCTTGTAAGGGTGCCTTTGCAGCAAATTTCGAGGAGTGTACTATCACACGAGTTGAAATCAAAGCTGCTACTATTGGCTTACAATTTGCATGGAATCTAGGGTACCAAAAAGTGCATCTACAAATTGATTCCGCCGTTGTTGACGCATATCTTCATAACCCCAATGTTGCGGATTTAAGGCACTATCCGAGTATAACAGAGCTGCATCAACTTATCAATCGTGATTGGATGTATTGTGACTCACATCTATCGAGAAGGAAACCGTGTGACAAGCCTTTTCGCTCATCTTGGGCATTCCCTCCCTATCGGAATGCATATTATTAGTTCTTTCCCTCGAAATATTATTGACTGTATTCGTGCTGATATGATTGGGGTTTCCTTCCCACGAGCCATTAGTATTAAGAATTAGGACCTTGAGTCCAACCTTTATACCAAAAACAAAGAATGGGTAAAAAATGATTGTTGGCATTGGCAGGAAATGTTCTACCATGTATTACCCAGATCTTTGACTCAACACATTTTTCCAGTTCAAGTACTTATTCTAGAAAACTTAATGGCTAATGGTATAATATAAGTTAAATTACTTTTTAAGAATTTCAAAGATGAATCCAAACAATCATATCTAGGCTTTTACGCTGACTGTTCGACGGGTTTCCAATTACTTTTCCAGAAAACAATCGTCTATAACATGTTACACGTGTAACATGTTGTAATCATTTATAACAGGTTACACGTGTAACAAGTTATAATCGTTTGTTATAGGTTATAATCGTTAGTACTCGAGTAACATCTTATAATTTCATGTAACATATTATAAGCATCTATAACAAATTGAAATCATATGTAACTAGTGAATGTCCTATAACTAGTTATAGACTTAATTACACCATATATCATTCAACTTCTAAAATCGTTACACAAATTCCATTGAAATTTTATTTAGGGCACTAGATACCACTAATCTCATTAGTTGATTTCAGCAACTACCACTAATCTAAAATATTTGACTGAAATTTAATGTGGAAAGAAAGGAAGTTGTCAAGTGAGAATCTGACATGATAGCCACATCATACTAAATTTTTCCTTTCTTCCCCTCTCTCTCTTTTTCTTATATTCTTTTTCTTGGTCGGAGCTCAGCAAACTTCCTAGAACCAAAAGTCTTCATTTATCAATATCGGGTCCTAACAAAATCCATCTTCCATCAAATGCATGTTCTCATCCTTCCCTCTCAATTCCTTCTCTTTCATCCCCGCCACTTTTGGCGATTTATACGACTTAATAACTAGTTATACAAGTAACTATTTATAATTATTTGTAATTATTTTTACGACTTAATAACTAGTTATAATCATTTGTAACTAGTTTGATCATAGAAAAATAATTTAGCACATAAGAGTAAATTAAGTGACTAATTATGAAAGAAAATGATCCAATTAAAAAACCCACCAATCTTCCTCTCATATAAAATCCGTAACCAAAATCAAATTATTCAAATTATTAGTTAAAGATAGTAGCATTTTCATTCATCATACTCTATATTGTTTGATTCACCATTCATTTCCTTCCTCGAGTATGGCTCAAAACAACAATGGCATATTGTTTGGATAGGGCAATGCAATCTGCTTTGTTTGTCACTCCATCGCTACCTTGCTTTTTTTATTCGCACCGCATTGTAATTTAATATGTGCTGCATTTTTTTGAATAAGCAATTTGTGATGAGGCTTTGAACCTTGTGCCAGAGAACACTGATGTATATATATATATTAAAATTTTGGTACTTTTCCTATTTACAATACTATTTGCTATATATGTCTCTTGTTTGATAAAGGGATTCAGGGGTTAATTATTTTAATGAAAGATGATAAATGTGTTTCCATGAAAGATGATAAAGGAGTATTAATGGGGTGAGATTTGGGTTTAGTATAAAAGAAAGGGAGGATGGAAAAAGAAAACAAACAACCAAATGGAGAAGCGATCGTTCCTCTTTTTTTTTTCTTTGGTGGTAAAGATTTATACTATGTTATTGTTGGGAGCTTCACAACACTTAAATTTTTCATATAAAATAAAAAAGGACGTTATGTTAATTAGAATGAAGTAGAGTAATTATTTTGTTTTTTGAATAATTTTTTGAAATATTCAATATTTGAATTATCTTAAATTCAGAAATTAATTAATTATTCATCGTTGAGATTATTTTATAAAAATTGAACAGTTCAAATGAATTTAAATAGGTAGGAGTACTTAGTACTCCGAGAGTACCGAAGTTCTCACCTTATATTAATGGAATAATATTGAATTGATTGCAAAATCATTTTGAACATGCAATTAAATAGTAGTTTATTGTTAAATACAAAAATACTAATTAGTAGTTGTTATGATGGCATGGAATACTCTAAGGCTCGGACGATGATAATATTTCTGAAAATTATCAAGATGCCTCTAAAATGTTTGAATTGTCTCATATGCTTATTAGAGATGTATGAACTGATATAGGTGTTTATTGTGAGTTGATCAACGACATGGAGCGGAGGGCACATGTAAAAGCCCTTGAACAACTTGAGACCTACTCTGGTGCGTCGATGTGATGGAACTTCCAAAGATCCCAAAGATACCCACATCTTATGAAGAGCCACCAGAGTTAGATCTGAAGGTACTACCATAACATCTTCAGTATGCATATCACAAAGAGGGTTCGAAATTACGAGTCATCATCAGCTTAAAGCTTGAACCTCAGTAGAAGGAGGAGCTTCAAGCTCTCTTGAAGAAGTATGAATAAGCCATAACATGAATGCTTGCTTATATTAAGGGAATCAGTCCCTCATTTTGCACCAACAAAATCTAGTTGGATGCTTATGTCAAACCTGTTGCACAACCACAATGCCGTTTGAATCCAACTATGAAGGAAGTCATGAAGGAGTCACTCAAACTACTAGATGCAGGTATCATTTAACCAATTTCTGACACTCATTGGGTTAGTCCTACACAAGTTATGCCAAACAAGGGTGGATTCACGGTTGTGCCTAACAACAAGGGAGAGTTCATCCCTACTCCGACAGTCAATGGATGGAGAGTGTGTATTTATTACATACAGCTCAACAATGCTACAAAGAAAGACCACTGTCCACTGCCTTTCATTGATCAGATGCTGGAGCGCCTCACCGGTCATGAGTTATACTATTTCCTAGATGGGATGTCTTGTTACTTCCAGATCCCAATAGAGCTAGAGGAGCAAGAGAACAAGACTTTCACATGCCCCTTTGGCACATTTGCGTATTATCGCATCGTTTTTGGTTTGTGCAATGCATATGTGACATTTCCAAAGTTTATGATGGAGATTTTGGGCATTTGTTAGAAGTTGTCAAAATATTTGTCATTTGTATTTTATGATAAATGTCTGTAGGCATTCGAATCCCTTAAGAAGAAGCTGACAACTGCATCGATATTAATCTCCACAGATTGGGGAGCCCCTTTTCAAATAATGTGCGATATTAGTGATTTTGCAGCTAGAGTAGTGTTAGAAAAATGAGAGATAAGAGGTTCCATCCAATCTACTTCGCTAGCAAGACACTTAATGATGCGTAAAGGAACTGCACAACTACGGATAAGGAGTTCTTGGCGATTGTCTTTGCATTCGAGAAGTTCAGGTTCTATCTAGTGTTGTGTAATACAACGGTTTTCACTAACCATTCTGCTCTTAAGTATCTTCTAGCTAAATAGGATTCAAAATTGAGATTAATTCGATGGGTCCTCCACCTTTAATAGTTTGACATGTCTATCAAAGAGCAAAGAAAATGTTGTAACATACCATCTTTTTACGCCTTGAGGGTCGTCTTCCAGGTCAATTTTTTTAATCAGATTCAATGAGCTCTTCGCGGATAAACATCTATTCCTCTTAGAAGACGCAGAGAAAGTCTCCGAGCATAACTCTAACAAACACCCATGGTATTCTGAGATAGCTAACTTCCTCGCTATTGGGACATTTTGAGAGGATTACAGTTATTAGCAATGGAGGAAACTGATTTTTTATGCCAAGCATTAAATCTGGGATGATCCCTACCTCTTCCATTCCGGGTCTAATGGAGTGATTAGACGATGTCTCACCGCGCATGAGTCGCTCAAAATCATGCTTGGCTATCACACAAGTCCCTCTGGGGACATCATAGTGGAAACCGTATCGCTTGGAAGATTTTAGATGCAGGTTTCTACTAGAGCACAATTTGGAAGGACTTTGGACATTTCATGAAGAACTGCGATCCATGTCAACATTCAGGTAACATTTCAAATAGGAATGAAATGCCAAGACAATATCCATGTTTTTAGAGATTTTTTTATGTGTGGGGGATTGATTTTATGGGTCCTTTCCCATAGTCCCTTAGTAATAAGTACATTCTGGTTGTTGTTGATTATGTGTCAAAGTGGGCAGAGGCACAAGCGCTACCTATTAATGATGCCAGGACAGTGGGAAAGTTCATTACTCGCCTTTTCAAACTTTTCAGCACCCTTCATGTTATCATTAGTGACATGGGGGGTACTTACTTCAAGGGTTAATTCGATCGAGTTTACCAAAAATTTGGCATAACTTATTAATTGACCACCGGTTACCATCCTGAGGAAAGCGGTCAAGCGAAAGTGACGAATCGTGAACTAAAGCGAATTCTTGAGAAGACAGTCGATCTGTCTTGTAAGGATTGGTCGATTTGCCTCAATGAAGCTTTATGGGATTATCAAACCACTTTCAAGACTCCTATCAGCACTTTGTCGTATCGATTAGTTTATAGCAAGGCTTGTCATCTATCGGTCAAGCTTGAGCATAAGGATTGGTGGGCCATGAAGTTACTGAACATGGGTACTAGTCTCGCAGTCTTTGAAAGGAAATTTCACCACCTTGAGCTAAAGGGGTACAGGTATCACACTTATGAGAGCTCATGGTTGTAGTAGAAGAAGATGAAATGCATCCTAGATGCAAGGGTCCAAAGTGTGAAAGAATTCAAAGAGGGAGACAAAGTGCTACTTAACAACTCCTGCCTCATACTGTTTCAAGGAAAATTCCAATCAAGATGGTCGGGACCTTATGAAGTCATGCAATCTTCCCCCTAAGGGACCATAGAGATCACACATCGGGACCAAGGAACATTCAAGGTCAAGGGTCACCGTCTCAAGCTCTATCTTTGTGCCAAGCCTACCGACAGAGTCTAAGTTCATTACTTCAAGGATGCACAATAAAACTAAGTAATGAACTTCACGAATCGTCTAGCTGAAAGACGTTAAAGAAAGAGCACTTCATGGGAGGGAGTCTATGTCTGGAGTCAATATTTTGGACCTCTATAGCACACTTTTGGTGCAATTTTGAAACTTCAATCTCTGGATATTATACAACAAATGTGCACTTTTGGTCCATCTATAACGCACTTTTGGTTTATTATCATGACCTTTGACTTCATCCCCTTCCACCAACATCGCCGACCACTATCAAGGCTCACTCTGTCGTCGTTGTCGGACGTCCCCGCTACTCCCGGTACGCTGCCACCACTCCTGCTCCGATCACATTGAAATTCATCAAGTTTTTATCCCGTTTGAGCTTTTTCAATCCGTTTTCTCACCCAACTTCAATTTTTGCCGGATATGTATGTTTCTTCAATCGATTCTCCATGGCTAAGGGGAAGTAAGTGCCTGACTTTGCTTCTCCCTTTTTTATTTTTGTCGGATTGCTCAGATTGTGCTCAGATTTATCTTCGAATGAAGTTTTGTGAAGAACCCTAATTTTCAAATTTGGGGATTTTGAAAATTGATTGTGTCATGATTCTATTGGCTACGATATGGCTCTATTTATTTTATTTGCTACATGATTGGATGAGTTTTGCTTGACGAAAAATTGCTATTTCGGTCAAAAAGTTTAGGGTGTTTTGAGATATGTCCCTATTGAGTTCAATTACTCTTGACTGTTAAAAGCAGCTCTGAGATTATGTTGATTATTGTGATGTAATGAATTGTTAATGAAATGTAAATGTGATGTGAAGAGGGGATAGTTCGAGTTTGTATGCTTTAATGAGATAAGTGTGGGGGTGGCTTTGGAATGTTTTGTTATGTGGTTTTATTCTTTTGTAGTAAGCGTGGACCTATTGCTAATACTCAAGCTTCCACTAGTGGAGCACCTCTATCTCCCTCATCATCATCTTTGGAGGGAGAACAAGAGAGTCCTTCACATGTTCCGGCTCCGAGAACTAGCGGAATGTTCATCGTTTCTTAAGTTCCATGGACAGTAGGGCATGGTTCAGGTATTGGGAGCATCATACACTACAAGTTGCACTGATTGTGGTCATCAACATCAATATCACAAGAGCAAGGAATCTTGATTGGGTGGATGCAATCGTAGAAGAACTCATCCAAGGAGTACTTCTTTAGCAATGTCAGATTGACGCTCAGCCGCATCTCCTCACTCTTCAGGAGTTTTGGAGTTCTTTTAAATTCAATCTCGGGCGCAATACAAAGATTTGAGGTGTGCTTCATATCGCCTTGGGGGAGGGGGATCATATACTGAGACACTAGATGAGTTCTAGGCACATCACCTATATCCATAGCACCCTACTGTATGGCACCAGCAGAAGTCTTTGGAGGAGCGCAAGGAACATTTGCAGGAGTTGTTAGAGAAGGGTTTCATCCGCCCGAGTGTATCGCCCTAGGGTACGCCAGTGCTTTTTGTGAAGAAGAAGGATGGGTCTATGCGGATGTGCATAAAATATAGGAGGCTAAATCAGCTAATATTGAAGAACAGGTAGCCCCTTGCATAGATGACCTGTTTGATCTAATTTAGGGAGTAGCAGTGTTTGCTAAGATCGATCTGAAGTTTGGGTATCACCAGTTGAAGGTTGCACAGGAAGCAGTTCCTAAGACCACGTTCTGAACCAGATACGGTCACTATGAATTCCTAGTGATGCCTTTCGGTTTGACCAAAGCCCCTCTAGCTTGCATGGTGATGATGAACATGGTGTTCAATGGATATTGGGATAATCTTGTCACAGTATTCATTGATGACATCTTGGTCTACTCCAAGACGAAGGAGTAGCATGTAGAGAGCACTTGAGGAAAGTGTTTGCTACTCTGAGGAAGGAACGGTTGTATGCTAAGTTCTCTAAGTGGGAATTTTGGCGGAGGGAGGTACTCTGCCTTGGAAATTTGATTAATGGTTGAGACATTGAGGTAGACCCAAAGAAGATGGAGGCGATGGTAGATTGATCCCCGCCAGTACTCACTTTGCTAGTGAGTATTGATTATGAGTTTATAGTGATGCTTTGTACTAGGGGATTGGTTGCATTCTGATGCATAATGATAGAGTGGTGGCTTATGTATCACGCCTGTTGAAAGTTCATGAAGTGAACTACCCAGTCCATTATTTGGAGCTACCAATAGTGGTTTTTGCACTACAACTCTGGAGGCATTATTTGTATGGCGAGACTTTCAGGATCAAGACTGATCACAAGAGTCTCAAGTACTATTTGATGGACCAGAAGGAGTTGAATAGCAGGCAGAGGCTTTGTTAGAGCTGCTTAAGGACTATGACTAAGTGATAGACTATCACCCACAAAAGGCCAGTGTAGTGGCTGATGCTTTGAGCATGAAGGAGAGGTTGAATGAGCTGGTCGAGTTGAGGAGCATGGGTATAGAGTTTGAGGTAGATCTAATCAAGGGGTTACTGGCCAGATTATTAGTTCGACCCTTATTGATGGATCAAATTATAGAGGCTCGGGCGATAGACGAGTTGGTAGTGGAAGCTCAGCAACGGGTGACGGCCGGTAAGGTTACACCCTACACTTGGAAGGATGGCTTGATGCTATTCAGGGTTGAAGCTGAGAGAGGTTATTTTGGATGAGGCACATTCGTTCGCTTATGCCATGCACCCATGTTAGACAATGTACCAAACACTTTGTCAGCATTACTGGTGGTCTGGTATGAAGAAGCAGGTTATTCCGCATGTGGCTAGTTGCTTAATGTGCCAAAAATCAAAGTTTGATCATCGGGCACCAGGAGGATTGCTTCATCCCCTGTGTCTACCAGTGTGGAAGTTCGAGGACATTACTTTGGACTTCATTAGTGGTTTGCCCTTAGGCAATGGGAAGGATGCAGTGTGGGTTATAGTAGACCGATTGACCAAGATAGAACATTTCATACCCATTTTGTTCAAGCCAGATGTGGAAGATTTGTCAAGTTTATATGTGGAGGATATTGTTAGATTGAACGGTGTGTCTAGGACGATCGTATCAGATTGGGACCCCAGTTTCACCTCCCACTTCTGTGACGGTTTGCATGCAGGCATGGGGACCAAGCTGATCTTCTCTATAGCTTACCATCCTCAGACAGATGGACCGGATACATAATGTATTCTATGTGAGTGTGCTTCGTGCAAATATTGGCAAGCCGAACATGTGATTCAGCAAGATGAGATTAAGCTAGAGAGAGACTTGACTTCTGTAGAGCAACCAGCCCAGATTGAGACTAAAAGGACCATAAGTTCAGAAGCAATGAAACACCTATACTTAAGGTGATTTGGTAAAATCAGAATGTCTAGGCAGCCATATGGAAGACCAACGCTAGAATGAAAGAACGCTATCTACCGCTCGTGGAGGACTACCTAGCAGGTAATCCCTTTCCATCATGGTAAGTCTTTCACATTCAGGTTTCAAAATGAAACCTTTTATAGGAAGGGAGAGTTGTCACTCTACTTAATTCCAACCAAAAAGAAGAGAAAAACTCTGTCATGACAATGACATACTAGTACAACATTTATATACATATAAGATCGTATATAGCTTTATGTGATCATTGATCTTCAACGTTTGAGTAATCATTTATGGCATGTGTGGTGAAATTAACATGAAAAGCAAGTGCTTTAATGATTTTGGGAAAGCCAATTGTAAGAATGGGTGGAAAAATCCACAAAACTAAGTAATGGCTTTTCTCTCAACTCCAAAATTCCAGTTTCCACCTCTAGTCTTTCCGGAGGTCCGACCACCCAATCCGGCCCCTAATTTCATGATGTCCGATCTCCAGGCACCTGTTACACAGAGTCTAACTTGTGCTAAGCCGATCACTCCTCTAGCCAAGGCTCCTACATCATATGCTTCCATTGACTTGAATTCCCTGCAATCAACTCATCCTGCCAATGTTTCATCGATTGTAATCAAGGAAAATGACATCTCCCTCACTTGAAAGAATGGCAACAGTTATCTTTATACCAGTGCTAGAGAAAAAATCAAAAGCGCTGGCGAAATTCCAACTTAAAGCTTCCTACCTATCGGAGTTAGAGAACATCCCTCTAAATCAATTTGATCTTTATAAGCCACAGGCTGAAACTCTACCTTCTGAAGTTATAGAGGACTACGCTGGAATGCAGGGAACGGTGACTGCGGCCTCCATTACAACATAATGTTCCAAGTATTTTTCTGTTGTCCTTCTATCATATGTTAATGATTAGTTTTCTGTCTTGGAATTACCGGGGTGGCGGGCACCAAAATTTTGTTACTGTTGTGTTTTATTATGTGCAGATGCATCATCCCACAGTCCTTGTTATTTTGGAACCAGAAACAAGTGGCGATACTGTGCCTGATGTCATTCAGAAATTACCCTCCTCGGGGCGTGCGTGTGGTAATTGGGTGTTATGGACTAACCAGGAAAGCCTGCTTAATGTGTTTCGACACTCTACTCAAGCTGCTCACTATCAGATTGGTTGGAAGGGTGAGGATCAGTGTTGTGTCTCTTTTGTATACGGGGTTCCTTGTCGCTATAATTGTTTTTCACTATGGGAGGACTTGATTGATGTTCAACACGATTTCGAGCTTTCTTGGTTGGTGATGGGGGATTTTAATGCATCCATTTCAGCCATGGATAAACAAGGGGGTGCTAAATTTTCAATTCCACAGGCTAAAGATGTCAACAATTGCTTGCATATGTGCAGTCCTTTTGATTTAGGGTTCATGGGTCTTCGCTTTGTTTGCTTGGATCGTGTCCTGATCAACGAGGAATGGCTCCTTAAGTCCCCTGGGTCCACCAACTTGCACCTTACCAAAATTAAGTTAGATCATCCACCTATCCAGGTTTTCCTTGATAATCGTAACTCTCAGATTCACTTAACTGGACCCTTTCATTTTAATGCAACTTGGATTAGCCATGAGGATTTCCATCATCTCATTTCTTAGGAATGGAAATCCAGGGGAGCTATTGTTGTTTCTTTGCAGGACTTCAAGAAGAAACTCATTGTGTGGTATAGAGAAGTGTTTGGGAATATTTTCAAGAGGAAAAAGGAAATTGGAACGCGAACCTAATAGATTGGAAGCTAAAGTCGAGAGTAATCCTTCAAGTCCACTTGTTCCTTAAAAGATCAAAACCCTTAAAGAGGTCGAGGTTACCATTTGGAAGGAGAATCTCATGTGGTTACAAAAGTCTAAGCATCAATGGACTTTGGAGGGTGATGGGAACATGAGTTTTTTCACACTTCCACTCTTCGAACACGTGCTGTTAACCACATCAACTGTCCCAAGACGTCTTGTGGTGAATGGGTCTGGGATCAAGTGTTGATGACCATGGCGTGTAACTATTTATTTGAGTTAATTTTTAGCCAACGAGGGACCGTTGTTATAGCTTAATGATGTTCACCATTGATCCCTCTAGAAAGTTGATAGTCTCCCAATCGGCAGCGACTTTACTTCACATGAAACCCTGACTTCCTGAAAAGTTATGGGCGCTCTTAAATCACCAGGTTAGTATGATTTTAACCTTTTTATGAAATGTTGGTCAACTATGGGTCATGATTTTGCTGATTTTGTGACAGCTTGTTTCAGGAACCTGACTTTGATTCCGAGCATTAATGAGACGGTTGCTTTCCTCATCCCCATGGTCAACAAACCGATGAATATGTCCTAGATCTGCCCTATTATCCTTTGTTCAATGGTCTATAAGGCTCTGACTGGAAGTCTGGCTAACCGAATTTGTGGATCTATGAAGAAGCTCATTGGTCCCAACCAAACCAATTTCTTTCCGGGTACACAAATTTCTGAAAATATCATCACTTTACAGGAAGTGGTCCACTCTCGCAGGCTCAAAACTAGCAAAAAAGGGGCTTTTATTATAAAGCTTAATCTTTCAAAAGCTTATGATCGCATGGAATGGAGTTTTGTTGTTTCTATTCCTAATGTCATTCCTTCCTATACCATCCAAACTATTGTTCTCCTTTTTCATATTTGTAACAAAATTGATATGTGCAATCATAACTTTGTGTGGGCTAGCCTCCCGGAGGAGAGGAAACCCCGCCCGTTATCTTGGGATATTGTGAGTAGGCCAAAAGAACAAGGCGAGCTTGGACTTCGGAAGGCTAAGGAAACGAATGAAGCCTTCTTGATGAAACTGGTTTGGAACATTATTTCACATTCTGACGAGCTTTCACAAACTGATCAAAGTTCTTGTTTCAAAATATACAAAGGATGGGCCAGATGGAGCTATTCCAATATGTGTGAAATCTTCCTCGGCCCTATGGAGGGGTATGCGTAAGGTCTGGGTGGTGGTGCTTGATGGCACTCATATCATTGTCTAGGTTGTTAGGGACACAAGATTTTGGCATGATGTGTGGATGCATAATGGGTTAAAGTTGGCTGAGTGGATCTCCCCTACTCAACTCCAACAGTTCGGCCACCTCACGGTATGGGATTTGGTTACGAAAGATGGCACTTGGGACTGGGAAACCGTGGATTCGGTTCTTCCGAACTCGGTTAAAGGCCTATTTCAAGGAATGACAACGCGTTATGGAGAAGAGAACGTATCTTTCATCTGGGGACCAAGTGAGAAAGGTAAATTTACAATCAAGAGTGGTTCTCAGGTGTTGGCAGGTATCGATAGTGGTAATACCCATTCTAGTTGGAAACATTTGTGGAAATGGAAGGGGCCGAATAGGGTAATGAATTTTCTTCGGTTAGCCTATCACGATACACGAATGACTAATGAATAATGGTATCGACATCATATTTCCCATGTAGCTACGTGCTCTGCTTGCGACCAACAACTGGAAACACTTTTGCATGCTCTTCGAGATTCTCCAGGGGAAAAATAGCAATGGATAAGCATCCTGGGAACGCAGCTTCCAAGAAATTTTTTCACTCAAGTTACTGTATTATTACAGGGACCAGTATTTCCAAACATAAGATTGAGTTTGGTATTGTATGCTGGTTCTTTGGATATATCGTAATGAGTTTAGTTTTAGAAATGTTTCAACCTCCTCTGATCAGCTCCGCCTACAAGTCCTTCATTGGATTGTTGGGGTTCGGCACACAATGAAAATACGAGAGTTGACACTTTCTAAGAATAACCCAAAAGCGAGAGATGAGCTTAGTGGGTTTGTCGGTTTGTAACGATGTTGAGATTACCCTCAACAAAGACGATTCGGTCAAGTAATCTTCAAAGAGCTCGACAGGGGGCAGTATTTTGCATGATTCGTGATGGGCTTGTCAGAGTGACTTTATAGTAAATTTCGAGGAATGTGCTATCACACGAGCTGAAGTCAAAGTTGCTATTCTTGGCTTATAATTTCCATGGAATCTAGGGTACCGAAAAGTGCATCTACCAATTGATTCCGTCGTTGTCAACGCATATGCTGATAACCCTAATTATGCGGAATTAAGGAACTATGCGAGTATAACAGAGCAGCATGAACTTCTCTATCATCTATCGAGAAGGAAACCGTGTGACAAGCATTTTCGCTCATCTTGGGCATGCCCTCCCTTTCGGAATGCATATTATTAGTACTTTCCCTCCCATGAGCCATTAGTATTAATAATTAGGACCTTGAGTCCAACCTTTGTATATAAAAAAAGAATGGGTAGAAAAATGATTATTGGCATTGGAAAGAAATGTTCTACAATGTATTACCCAAATCTTTGATTCAACACATATTTCCTGTTCAAGTACTTACTCTAGAAAAATTAATGGGTAATGGTATAATATAAGTTCAATTACTTTTAAGAACTTCAAAGATGAAGCTATACAATCGGAGTTTCCAATGACTTTTCCAGAAAACAATCGTCTATAACATGTTACACGTGTAACATGTTGTAATCATTTATAACAGGTTACACGTGTAATAAGTTATAATCGTTTGTAATAGGTTATATTTTTCAGTAGTCAGAGTACCATGTTATGATTTCATGTGACATATTATAAGCATCTATAACAAATTAAAGTCATATCTAACTAGTGAATGGCCTATAACTAGTTATAGACTTAATTACACCATATATCATTCAACTTCTAAAACCGTTATACACATTCCATTAACATTTTATTTAGTGCACTCGATACCACTAATCTCATTAGTTCATTCACCAACTACCACTAAGCTAAAATACTTGACTGGAATTTGATGTGGAATGAAAGGAAGTTGTCAAGTCAGAATCTGACATGGTAGCCACATCATACTAAATTTGACCGTTCTTCCCCTCTCTCTCTTCTTCTTATGATCTTCTTCTTGGTCGGAGCTCAGCAAATTTCCTGGAACCAAAAGTCTTCATTCATCAATATCTGGTCCTAACAAGATTCATCTTCCATCAAATGCATGTTCTCTTCCTTCTCTCTCAATTCCATCTCTTTCATCCCCACCACTTTTGGCGATTTATCCGACTTAATAACTAGTTATATGAGTAACTATTTATAATTATCTGTAATTATTTATACGACTTAATAACTAGTTAGAATGATTTGTAACTAGTTTGATCATAGAAAAATAACTTATCACATAAGAGTAAATTAAATGAATAATTATGAGAGAAGATGATCCAATTCAAACACCCACAAATCTTCCTCTCATATGAAATCCCAAACCAAAATTAAATTATCCAAATCATTACTTCATGATAGTAGCAATTTTATTCATCATACTCTGTTTAGATGAATTTAAATAGGTAGGAGTACTCAGTAGTCTTTGAATTGATTGCAAAATCTCTTTGAACATGATTGCAAAATCTCTTTGAACATGCAATTAAATAGTAGTTTATTTTTTAATAAAAAAATACTAATTAGTAGTTGTTATGATCTAAATTCCATGCATAATTGATCACGATATCAGAATGAGATGGTGGAGGCAGGCATTTCTTGCCACAGTTTGTCAACCATGTTGTTTTTGCTTCAACTTGAAGGCAGCACCCTAGTAAGAAGAAATCACAACATGAAGAATTTTGGGAGCCAATTGCCATGCAACCAGAGATGTAACTTGATATGAGCCGGAATGCACTAACGACGATTGAGACAAGCTATCGAAAATGGTTTTCAAAACAACAAATGAAATCCAAAATATAGGATGGGAAGTTACCTAACCAACCACTCGATTAATGCCAAAGAAGTAGTGAGAACCAAACTATGACAAACCAGAATCCTCTAGCCTAGCAACGACGTGCTTCGAACAAGACAGCTCTACGCCAAAATTTACTTAAACTTTATTTTGGGTGTTCTGCCTAACTATGGTGGTTGTACCCTCTTTATATAGGATAGAGAGGCCATGAAATTACAAGGAAAATAAAGCTTTATTTACCAATGAAAAGAAAGGAAAAGGATTCCTTGCAAGGAAAGGAATCCTCGTTACTTAAGGTCAAGTTTTTAGTATGTCAATCCTTGCTCCATATGGCTCGAATCGATGAAATTCGGTGAAATCAGAAGTTTGCACCTTCATTTTTTATTCAGCTATAATTTCTCTCAAACTTGATGGAGTGTCTCCTTGCATCATAATATAAGTCTAGTCCGAAGATAGGTCGAGAACAGTTTGCTCCTTCTTGCGTTCTTGAAGAATCTTGATTTTGAAGCGGCATTGACATTGGTGCCACTTGTTTTGTTTGGAAATCTTCAAGTGCTGCATTATTCTCATGTACCCAAGTTACCAGTGTTCTTTCATCCTCATTTGAGTGCTCCCTTTTTGGATGGTTAAATTGACTCCACGATTCCCCATAATTGGTGGACTCTCTGTTGCGTGCGATTGGTTGAGCTCGAGTGTTTGGACCCTTGTGAACTTGGTTAGGCACCACTGGGATGACCTCTTGAAAAATATGCTTCCTTAAATCTTCCCAATCATCAAACACACGAGTTATTTCATAATCATCACACAAAGATAGAAAATTATCATCATTAACTAAGGAACATCCCTAAATAGTTGGGGTGGGCTCTTTGCGTGGTTGTTCAATCTACATCTCATATGTCAATCGTGGTTGTTCCCATGGCTCTTGGGATCTTTGAACCAGGAAATCCATGCTTCATTACTCCAAGCAATCTTCCATTCTATGGTTGTTTCATGGTTTTTGGGATTACTATTCTCTCAACATCTTTTATACCTACAACGACATTATTTGGAAATCACATGTATACAAACAAGATATTATAGTATAATGCCATGTAGTCACATAACTGATATTTTAGGTCAAAGCCTAGGCTAAGCAATTTATAGAGCACGATTTTAGTAGGCAAAACATCATCATTAAGTACAAAAAACGTATACAAAGAAAGGACCCTCGAAATCTCTCAATATATAAACGTTTGAATCTCACCACTTGTTGTTTTATCACTTTTGTTTCACTCGATTGAAACAGAGAAACATAAATGGTGAAGTAATTTTGTGAGCTAAATTCTTAGGACTAGCAATGATTTTTTGCAAGCCTTCCCAAGAAAATTGCAATTAAAGAAACCACAATACTTAATCTGATCTATGACTAGGTAAAATTCTTTATTAAACTTTCAATGTTTAAAAAATCGAATTTAAACTTGTAAACAACCAAAAAATCTCTGCCTTGGTCTTGAAATCAACTATACTAACCCCAACTTTGAAAACGTGCATGATGGAGGTGGTTGAATCGAAAGCTTTTGATGACCTCTTGATTTTGCCAATTTTTTCTTTGCTTTTCTTTGAAGATTTTGTCAGATCTTTCCCACCTGCTTTTCTTTTCAACATGTTAGATAGTGAACACAAGGATTCCCGGCCCTAGATAGGCAAATATCCAAAATCACAAATACCGAACCAAACTAGGATTTTGCCTGACCAATTCTTTTTAGGGTGTTTTCTTGATTTTTTTAACTATCGAAACTAATGTCAAAAATTGAAATGATACCTAGTTTTTAAAAGTAATAACGACGCTTTGATAACAAAATGATATGAGCTGGAACGCACAAACGACGACCGAGACAAGTTATCAAAAACGATTTTCAAAACAACGAACGAAATCCAAAAAGTTGGATTGAAAGTTACCTAGCCGACCAATCGATCGATACTAAAGGGAAGGACCAAGTCTCAAACAAGAATGGTGCCACGAAGATGGGGTGCTAACTCGATTACGATAAACCGGAATCTGATAGACTAGCTACAACATGCTTCAAACAAGAAAAATTCGAAAGACGGTTCTAGGCCAAGATTTACTTAAACTTTATTATGGGTGTTCTGCCCAACTATAGTGGTTGTACCATCTTTATATAGGAGAGGGAGGCCATGAAATTATAGAAAAATAAAGCCTTGTTCTCTAATGAAAGAAAGGAGAAGGATTTCCAAGGCAAGGAAATGAATCCTCCTTACTTAAGGAATAAGTTTTTACTAAGTCAACCGTTGCTCCTCAAGGAATAAATTCGGCCAAGGAGCAGTTTAGGAGGGCTTCTTTGGCCTTAATTAAACCTACAAAGTCTGTATACAAATTCCAAATTAAATTACTAAAATGCAAATAAAAGATAGGGGGATGTACGGATGCTCTTGATTTTGAATTGATGCGACAAGTGGATTTATTAACTCCAAACAAGAATCAGGCCGCCTGCTTATTTATGTGATTGCAAAGACCGAACAAAAATTGAAAATCGACATTATATAGTAGGGCAAGGCGTAAGCAACCAACTTCATCAGAACCTCCATTCTAGTTGGCGATAAACACTTCGTCTTCCACCCTTGTAGCCTGTTAGCAATGCAGTCTTTAATGTAACAAAAACGAAAAGCACATGAACATGAAAAATGGGCAAGGAGACCAAGATACTAAAAGCACGTTTGAAACATGCAGCTGATGACGTAGTGATTGTTGTAAAGAAATATGTGTATTTGAGCTGAAACAAATAACATATTTCGTGAGATTTACCAGTTGGCCGCTATGGGCCTCATAATGGTCAAGAATATGTATCAAGCTAGAGTAGCCACTAGTAGTGGCTTCTAAGAAGAGAAAAGTATCATTGGCAAAAAGAATGTGAGAGAGGACAGGGCACAAATGGTTAAGGCAGATACCAGCGAGCTAATTAGGGGAAATGGCAACCGATATGAGGGAAAGAAGACCCTTAGTACATTGAAAAAGTTGAGGAAGGACACAATTGACAAGGAAAGAAAAAGAAGCCATGGATAGGCATTCACAGATCCAACCAATCCATTTGGAATTCAAACCAAGTCTGGAGAGCACAAATTCCAATTGCCCAGGTTTAATTCATGTAACACCCTCATATTTTACAGTTTATTAAATTACTAAAATGCCCTTAAAGTAGCGGAAAACTCAAGATCACATGAGGGCTTTAGGGTCTTTAACAACATCCATACTATTTATCAAAATGCCCGACCAGGGTACTTTAAAATAAAATAAAATAAGAAAGAGAACTAATAAAATAAAAGCTTGATTAACAACTACTACAATTAAATGACAAAGTTTATGAAAACAAGTCTCATCAAACATCCGTAAACACAGTTAAAATCAAAGTCCACCATCCTACATCCATATCAGCTGCACTCTACTCCTGCAAAAAAATCAACACCATGGTGGGTGGTTTGGGGTCAGTCTTTCCTGCTCATATCATAAAAAATCCAAGTAAACATTAGAACACTAGTCATGTAATTTCATAACAATCATTTTTATTTTCTAAATAAACACATCAAATAAAGCAGTCATCTTCATGTAATCATAACTTATAAGTAAGCTTAACACAACAAGTAGTCATTGCAAACAATCAACATCAAAGATTGAACTTCAAATCGATCATGTTAGATGTATTATGCATTCTTGAGTATCATGGTTCTTGTAACTTGTTATATCCTAATCATCATGTTCGTACAAGTAAATTATGACATTAATTATTGTACTTGTTCTTCGCCTTATCTAAGGTATCTTAATTCTTATGGGATGTTTCCCAATTCAACTAACTAGCCCTACCGCCCAAATCGTGAAAATCGTGGATGTCTGGGAGAACATACCCGTTAGACAACATATTGTGTAAATCGTGGATGACTAGGAGAATATATCCGTTAGACAACATATGTTGTGGGTGATAGTCTAGATAGCGAGTTCATGCTTTTAATCTACCTCTTACTCACTACTCACTCGTCATCTAACCTTGTCATAATTCTAAACTTAACGGTCTAACGTTGATGTTAGTCTAGCATTGTCATCATTTAAGGGCACAACTTGCATCATTTTTTAATAACATAAACATATCATAGAATCTTAATCATAACATTAATAACATGAACATAGAGTAAACACTTAATCATGGAGTCATGACATAAAATTAAATGCATCAAGTAATAAAACATAAAACCTTGCTCATGTAACCCTTTATGCAATGAGACAGATTGGGGATGTACCAGTAGTTTAGGAGTTTCTAGATGTGTTCCCAGAGGACGTGCCAGAGGTACCATTTGAGAGGGAGGTGGCTTTTGATATAGAGTTCGTGCCAGGCTCATCACCTATATTCATAGCACCATACTGTATGACACTAGTAGTGCTCAATGAGCTCAAGGAACGCTGCAAGAGTTGTTAGAGAAAGGTTTCATCCGCCCGAGTGTGTCACTCTGGGGTGCATCGATGCTTTTTGTGAAGAAGATAGATGGGTCTATGCAGATTTGCATAGATTGCAGGAGGCTGAATCAAGTGACAGTGAAGAACAGGTACCCTCTTCCGCGCATAGATTACATGTTTGATCAAATTCAGGGAGCAGCTGTGTTCTCTAAGATGGATCTGAGGTTGGGGTATCACTAGTTGAAGGTTGTAGAAGAAGTTGTTCCTAAGACGACGTTCTGAACCAAATAAGGTAACTATTAATTCCTAGTGATGCCTTTCGGTTTGACCAGTGCCCTTGCAGCTTTCATAGCGATGATGATCAAGGTGCTCCATGGATATTTTGACAAGTTTCTGATAGTATTCATTGATGACATCTTTATCCACTCCAAGACAGAGGAGGAGCATGCTAAGCACATGAGGGTAGTGTTGGCTACACTAAGTAGGGAACAGTTGTATGCTAAGTTCTCTAAGTTCGAATTTCGGCTGAGGGTCCCTGGACATTTGATTAGTGGTCCAGACATTGAGGTAGACCCAAAGAAGGTGGAGGCAATAGTAGATTGGTCCCCACCTAGCACTGCGATAGAGGTGAGAAGTTTCCTAGACATGGCAGGGTAATAAAGGAAATTTGTAGAGGGGTTTTCTAAGATAGCAGGACAACTCTAAAAGTTGACCAGGAAGGACACGCCTTTTATTTGGAGTAAAGCCTGTCATGAGAGCTTTGAGTAGCTGAAAACGAGGCTCTACATCGTGCTAGTAGTCACTTTGCCAGTGACTGGTAGTGATGCTTCGTACTCAGTGTTAGGTTGCATTCTGATGTAGAACGACAAAGTGGTTGCTTATGCATCATGCTTGTTAAAAGTTCATGAAGTAAACGACCGAGTCCATGATTTGAGGTAGCAGTAGTGGTTTTCGCACTAAAACTCTATAGTATTGCTTTATATGTAGAGCATATTTTGAGATTGCACTGCATGCCTAGGACAATCGAATCTGATCGGGACCCCAGTTTCACCTCCCACTTATGGGAGGTTTGCATGCAACTTCTCTATAGCTTACCATCCTCAAACAGATGGTCAATCAGAGCGAACTATCCTGACGTTGGAGGAGCTGTTACGCTCATGTGTGTTGGAGTTTGGTGAACCTTCGTTGAAGGTTCTATCCATGGTGGAGTTTGTTTATAATAATTCATATGGGAATCAAAGCATTTTAGAATTTTGGAGGTTGGAATTGAAATAAAATTGAGAACAAATAGTTCTACGACTTCCCTAAGTCTGGAGATAAAATGAAACTGACGACAAAAAATTTGGAAACCGTAAACACTAACTAAATTATAATATTTATAGTACTACAAAAGGAAATCTTTTTTATCATTGGGGCGGATTGGGACCGGATACCATAGTATTCGTGATCACCCGTCACCCACTATTCTTGGGCCTTGGGTAGACCTAGTCTCACGGGTTTTGGGCCACTTATTTCGGGCAGGCTTCAATGGACCTATGTTCAACTCTATCTATACTACCGGTTTGATCCGTTTCGATGAAAAAATTATTCAATCCAGCTTAATCATATTTACATATTTAATTTATAATAAAAATGATTCAACATTCAAACCTTCAAACCTTGAACCTCTAACCTACTAGCTCATTCTCTAATTCGATTTTCAGAACATTGGGTTGAAGTTATAACTTTTAGATTGTAGGCTAATTATGCCCAACAAAATTTGAACACCGGGCCCAAATTTGGTTTGGTCACATACAAAAACACGATAACTGCCACTTACTTTTGTTTAGGGTTTTATGACTATTGAGAGTAACGAAGAAAGAAAACAAAGGCAAAGTTCAATGAAGTGATCAAGAGGAAGAGAGCAGCGATAGCTAAAAAAAGAGAATCGCTCACGGTTATCTGCTTACCGCTAAATTGAAGGCTAAACTACAAAATCAATTCATCTCTGCAAATGCAAACGCAAGCTGTTGAAAAAATGGAACCAAGTATTTTCGTCAATTCGTTTTATTGTTGTCAGATTTCTTGTTCTTCAACTTGAACTTTTTTCTTTCTTTAATGCAGAAGCAAAGAGTATTTGTAGGTGATCTTTATTGATGTTATTCATTTTGGCTACTGTAATTACAAGACCAGAAAGAAGTTGTAGAAAATGGACTTGTCACCATGGAAGATGTAGAGATGGTGGTTTGTGAGGGTATCTTTATCATTTCTTGGTGTACTTCTTTTAGTGCTTTACTTAGTTATTTGTGTACTGCCGGTGACTGCCCTATCATCGCCTGCGGGTCCTAATCAAGTCATACTTGGATGAACTTTTGTACCCTCTGTCCCAATGTACTACCATAGTTTTTGGTTTGCGATAAGACTTGGTTTTTCCATGACTATGAGGGTGAAATTTCTGATGTACAGAATTAGGATTCCTAGAAAAGTTAAGTTGAGATTTGTGTCAATAAGTTGATTTGGGATAGAGAGGAGTTGTGGAAGGAAACTTTGGATAAAGGAATACAAAGATTCCAAATGTAATTGTTTTCCAATCAAATCAAATGGATTATAATCTTTCTTAAGAATCCCTTATATCTCTTGATTTAACATTCTTTTACAACACCTCCAACCTCAAACTAACTAGGAATCTTGATTTTGGTTGCCAAACCTAACATATAAAATAAAATCCTCGGTCCATGGCTCAGGATTGATAGAATGAAATTGGAAAACAAGAGAAAGTTAATGGATTCTCCCCACACTTGTTCTTTTGTAGGTGAAGGCACACCTAAAGATAGCCGTAAAACTTCCACCAAGTTTAATGTAAAAAGGGGACTGAAGTTGAAGCAGTTGGACCGTAAAAACGGTTAGATTCCAATTTATTGCTTACTCCTGCTATAATAGAGAAGGCACATTGTAGATTGAAGCCATCTCTAATCTAAAACTCAAGACTGATATTTACTTACTAATCAACAGGTAAAAAGAAAAGCAAGTCTAAGCCAACAACATCTATAGATTCAATTGATGTGATGGTGGAGTAATGTGCAAGATCATGGATAGAAAATATGCAGCCCTATGACGTTATGGCATTACAAAAATTGAGGATGATGGGTAGATACTAGCTTAAGGGTTTTGCTCTCTCTTATTCTCAATAATTGCATTTTCTTTCTTCTTCTCAATCGCTAACCTTGTCATCACCTTGGTCCTATGTGTTTGCTTATTTTCGAAAGCAATGAGAAAACGTGACATTAGATCAACTGACTAGAAAGTGGCAAACAATGTTTTATTGAATGATGGCTATGTTTCCTTAGACTGGTTTTGAAAATTTCAGATGTTGCACCTGTTACTTCTTAAGTGAATGTGTCGCTGCTTAGGATTTTGTCATCAATAGAAGAGCAGTCTTTTTTATATAATGACAATAGGCATAGTCTTTTAGTCAAAGATATCAAGTCATGTTAGTCAAGAGAAAACGATAATAACAAGCATGAACCCCTAAGGGGGAATACTATAAAACAAAGGGATGGAATAAGAGATGATCGGGTAATTAAGAGACTCACATGTCACTGAACGGGTGGCACAATTACCTAAACGAGAGATAAAATATAGAAAAATTATAGGGAGGGAACAAAGGAGGAATCAACATTTAGAAAGAAGTTGTCCGACACTAGCATCATTGACCAATGAGTTGATGTGATGCACAACTTCTATAGAATCGGAGAACATGATAGTCGAGTCATCAGGTTTTGTACGAGTAGCGTAAAAAGCTTATCAGATAGCCTAAGATTCAAGAATGAGGGGTCCACAATATGCTTGATTATGAGCCCTATAGCAGAAATTATAAATCGACATTGTCTTAGTAGCACCACCCCAACAACGAAGGCTGCCAGAAGGTGGACGGACAACAACATCAACCTAAAATTTCCAAGTCGGATTCGGTGAACAGCGTTTAGGTGGATGAAAGACTTCAGTCGAGGGAACAGTTATTTAAGAAGCTTCACATTGTCCTCCTTCCAGCCAATGTAAATGAAATTGTTGATGTAGCGCCTGGATTGAGTGTTGCAAGTGCTCAAAAACCTCAAGTTCCTTGATTTCCAAACCCGCCAAAAAAATAAACCACCTTGATAGCATTTTCTTTGTTCGTATTGCAATAGGATCTCCATAGCACCACCAGATGATAATTATCGACCACACACCAAATGAAGAGAGTAAGTAATGTACGGTCTCATTTTCCAAACCACATACCTAACATAAAGGTGGAATCTCAACATTGCAACTAATTAAAGCATCAGCCAAAAGGTACGATATTATGAAATAGTTTTCAGATAAAAAAATTGAGTTTTGGGATGATTGGTAGTGCCTAGGAGAATGCCAAAACTATGGGTGGGTTTTTTGTCTTGATAAAACCAATTAACCGAACGAGTCAGTTATAGCGCGGTTTACCGAACAAGAGGTTGGTTGGGGAATGGTTGAAAGTAATGGCTAAATTCACACCAATCAAGGAACATGCGTCAGGCGAATCTGCAAGCACATTTGCAACAAGAGCATTCACACTAATCAAGGAGGGGTGTGAAGCATACCTAGCTCATGTGACGGTCGTTCTTCTTTTAAAAACTAGGTATCCTTTAAATTTCTGACTTTAGTTTCAATAGTTACAAAAATCAACAAAACACGGTAAAAAGAGTTGGTCCGCCGAAATCCTAGTTTGGTTTGGTATTTGTGATTTTTGGATTTCTGCCTATATAGGGCTGAGAATCGTTGTGGTTGGTATCTAACATGTTGAAAATAAAAGTAGGTGGAAAATTTCCGATGAAATCTTCAAAGAAAAGCAAAGAACAAATCGGCAAAATCAAGAGGTCATCGAAAACCTTCAATTCAACCACCTCCACCACACACATTTTCAAAGTTTTGGTTAGTATAGTTGATTTCAAGACCAGAGCAGAGATTTTTTGGTTCTTTACAAGCTTAAACTCGAGTTTTCAAACTTTGAAAGTTCAGAAAAGAATTTTACCTAGTCTTAGATCAGATTAAGTATTGTGGTTTCTTTGATTCCAATATTCTTGGGATTCCTGCGCCTGGAAAAATCATTGCTAGTCCTAAGACCTTTGCTCACCGAATTTCTTCACCATTTATGTTTCTCTCTTTAAATTGAGTGAAACACAAGTGATAAAACAACAAGTGGTGAGATTCGAATGTTTATAGATTGAGAGATTTTGATAGGTCCATTCTTTGTGCACTAACCATGATTTGCGAGGTTCAAATTAAATTGGCGGACATACGACAAAGACTCAAGGCCACTAAAAAAAAGACACATAACAAGGCTAAACCACGAGATGTGGCACCACTACCAGCACTAACACTTGTTGGACATGGAACACTCATTGCCGCATCTTTTGAGGATCTACATTGATGAGAGAATCGTTTCTACACAAATTCCATCATCAACAATTTTAAGTGTAGCTTAGTCATCAACTAAGAGAGCTCTAAAAACGTGGCAAGCCCCATTTTCATGAAGAAAATGGGGCTGCCCACAACAAGATATTCAAAGCCATCCAAGTTTCAAGGGTTAGGAATGGAGTAGAATTAAGAGTGTCGAGGAAAGTCCTACCTTGAGTATTAAAATTATTGTGACGAGCTGTTATGTGATGTAGTAGCAATGGAGGCTGCCCAATATTTTTTAGGTAAACCATGGAAATTAGCATTACATGCTCTCTAGTACTTGAGGCCAAATGGTTATGTCATCACCCATGGATCGAAGAGATTCACTCAAAAAGCTCTTACACCAATTGAATTTCATGAAGATATATTAGAGAGACGTAGGGCAACAGAAGTTTCAAATCAAGAGCTCAAAACAAGTGAAGTTTAGAGGAGAGAAAAAAAGTCAGATACACCTAGTGAGGATGTCCAAGCATTAGTTGATAGGAAATCCCTTTGGTGCCACACCACGGGAGTGTTTAGATTTAACTAACGTGGCACACCCTCTTCCTAGTGTTTGTCTTGTCTAAATTGCAGGAACTTGAAGGAGATCGTTCGGAAGCATGCTAGCCTCTTGATATTATTAGGACCGAATGTATTCCTAGGCCATCCCAACAAGAAAAAAATGCATTGGAGGGAACATAAGAGCTACAACTACACGTGATGAATGAGTCCAAGATGATGTTTCAAGTCAAGCTACCACGAGGAATACCACCAAGCATTTGCTTGGAAATTTCAGCGAACAAAACTGATATGTCTTCATATCCTTACCTTTTGAATATGAATATTAGCAATTTGAGTTTTGAATGTTCAAAACTTGCTATGGTTAGGAATAAAGAATAACTTTTGCCTTTGATGGTTACAACTAGTTATCATAGGATTGGTTGGATCATGTCTATCTTTAAGATCGTATTATATTTTGCTCATTTAAAGTATAAACTCAATCAACCTAAAGATAATAATAAATCATTTGATTTGAGTGGTCCCATAAAGCATGTTATAGAATTTTTTTATCACAGAGATGTGAATGTAATTAGTGAATGCGAAATGCTTGTTAATACTAGTCATGAACTTAATTCCCTGAAGCTTGACTAAGGTTCAGTAGTACTATGAGTTTAGTATTACCTGTCGATGGGGAACTTGAGCTAAGAGCGATATGATTATGAGGGATGGTAGTGTAAGCTGCAAGGTGAAAGTTGCAATGTTGAGCTAGTCGCTCGACTAGTCGAGTATTCGAAGTACCATACCACAAGGATTGGCCTTTGCACCTCCATGTCTGGAGCATGGTAGTGTGGGGCTTGTTGAACTAGCAATTGTGCTTAGGGGATGAACTGTTCGTAAAGGTACTAAAAGCATGGAGTTGATGCACGATGAACTGTTCATCTCCTCTCTTGTGGTATGGTACAATTGTGCTTAGGGGATGAACTGTTCATAAGGGGAGACTTTCCGCCATATGGTGACTACCAAGGGGCCGATATCATCTTGGAAGGGCAAGGTGTGTTTAGATTTCAAAGGAAATCAGTAAAGGATTGAGCAGTGTAGTTCTGAGAGGTTATAAGAAATGTGCAAGCCTATGAGGTTTGAGTAAGGAGGAAGGAGAGTTAGGGAAGCAAGAAGTGGAATAGAAAGGAAGGACTAGAGGATGTGGAGCATTTTCTATAGATTAACTCATTGCTGAAAAGGCTTCACTTTTTTAAAGGCGGATCCCTGCACCTTTTATTGGTGTCAGGCTCTCAGTGATTTAAGTGGATTTGAGGATTTCAGCTATGTTTTAGGATGTCCTGAAACGTGCTGGTTGTAAGGAGGTTTTATTGCTGCCTTTGGGCTGGCTAAGTGTTAAAGAAGTTTGAAGGTCTATCATGACTTCCGTTTTAATGAACTTTGCTTTGAAGTTAGATTGAGCTTAGTATGCGCACAGGATGTTACTTCATGAGGATGTACATTTTAAGGAACTAATGTATGGTTTGGATATTCAAAACTCAGGTTATAAAGGTTTACAAGGTTTTCCACTCTTTTTAAAAGTTATACATTCAAGACTTCTTATTTATTTTGGGTTTGACTTGTTCTTAGTGTTGGAAAGGTTTTATGGCCTGTTTTCATCAGTTTGACGAAGGATGGTCGGTCTTGTTTTGAGGGGCTTAAACTTGAGGATGGGATTTTAAAGTATTTTAAAAGTGTATCTTAACTTCATAAGACAATGTTCATGTGCTACTAGAAGCTCATCTAAAGAGAAGTAATGGATTGCTTGGGATGAATGTGGTGATAGTAGAAACTGTGTTCTGAAAGGCTGCATTAGCAATTGGTTGGAGGAACAAGAGGTTACTAACAGCCGAGGATGAGGGACTATGGAGACAACAAAAGATGTGTGACATACAGATTGTGGTTGGATGGCATTCCACGTGTGTCATGCTATGTGGCCATGGGCGTTGTGTGTTGCTAACCATGGGCGTGGCGGGACTGATGGTTACGGGGTTGGTGCGCCGCTACCCACGTGGAAAGTGATGCAGTGGGCTAAGTAGAGCACATGATCAGGCTGCAATAAGGTTTGGTCTCATGCAGACTGTTGAATGATGCACATAGTTGATTCTGAGTTCGCTCACAGGTGACATGGACCTAGAATAGTGGGATAAGGCTTCAAATTTGGTTGTTTAGTAGCTTCTGAGGAAGGTGCCATGCAGTGGTGTTCAATTGGTTGTGAGATTGATGAGCCAACTCTATGTTGAGCATGGTCGATCCAGTTCTATGGCAAGAGGGATAGGCTTGTGTTGGCAAAGTCTGCCAAACTTAGCTTTAGAATCTCGGCTCGGTCAGGAGCAGATTCCGGGGGCGAGTTTGAACTTTTTTGTAGCAGTAAGGAATGAGCCCCGAGTTCCAATTGGGTGCGTCGAGTTAGGGTTAGGCAAGCTGAGGTGTGGACCATTGTTGGTCTTTTAGAACAAGATTGTGGTTTGGTTTTGGTTTGACCTTAGGTCATCCCCAAGGTGCAGATTGATTGGGTCCTTTGAGGAGGATGGAATAGTAGGGTCAAGTGTTACTAAAAAGGAAGACAAGGTGAGCTATAAGTTATTTTGGAACTGTTGGTCAAAGCTTGACCTTAGTGCTTCCAAGTAGACTTTAGAGTTGTCGTGGTTCAACACCAGTGTATTTCTTCACTGAAGCATCAGATCTTTTCTACTTACTGGGGGTGAAGTTAGGTTTTGGGACAAAACATATAGAAGTTGGGAAGAGTTGTGACACTGTGATTCTCGATTTGGTCAAATCTTACTCGTTGAGTTGAAGTTGAGAGTTGAAATCTAAATTAATTTAATTAAGTCAAGGAGTTGACTCAGCAGTTGACCAACTATTACATGCCTGTTAGTCTCGGGATAATTATCGGATTAACTAAGTCAATCGGAGGCTAAGTTAACACTTTGATTTGTTAAGTCATGAGCTGAAGATATTATCAGATCGATCTAACGGTGAGGAGTTGACCTTGAACCATCAAAGTGAAGGAAGATGATAGCTAGCTTTGAAGGAAGAGTTTGTAGTGCCGTCGGTTGGGCCCAATGGTCAGTCGAGCCCAATTACATTTAATTGGCTCAGAATTTTGTGAGTCACCCCACTTACCTATACCTAATTGGAGATGCAGAGGGGGGAGTTCTTTTTCTACCAACTTCTAGTACAACGACAACGATCGATGGAAGGTTTCAAAGGTGAGAAGGGATCAAGATCAGCGGCAGATCCTTGCTCACAAGAGGCGAGGGTGCGCGATGGAGTTTTGTATTTGGAACAGAGATGGAGGAGAAGGGAGCTGCGATCGGTGGTCGTCGGAGGCATCAATCTAGGGGAGGAAGTCCTCTCGAGGTGAGCGATCGAGAGGAAGAAGGTTTTTGTGGCTCGTGGACATGCGTCGGTCGATAGCGAAGGAATTGGGATGAAACGACACCGGGAGGCGGCAGTACCAAGAATTTGGGAAGTTGTCGAAGCCTCGTCAGATTCTGGGCAGAGGTCGCCGGTGGCGACCAGCCTCACCGTCGAAGTAGAATGACCTCCACGTAATATTCGAGGAGTTCAGTGACCCTATCTGCAAAGCCTTGATAGATAAATGGGTATTTTGTAATAAATTCATATTAAGTCTAGCTTCCGTGGTTTTGAATTTTTTGATGGTTTACAGTTAAGGACTTGGGACAGTTTTGTCAGCGTCTAGAAGTTTCAGATTAGGCAGTGTAACGAGAGAGCATTGGAGGACTGGTGCAGGGATTATGCTCAAGCAAGTTTCCATTTGTTGCAAAGAAGTATATGGAGCATATAATCGTTGGAGCTTGAAATGACACACAATCAGAAGATATGAGTCGTGGTTGTGAGGGGAATCATATAAAGTCAGAATCAGAGGTGTCAGCTCTTCTTAAAGGTGGGGTTTATATTTTTTTACTCAATAGTCAAGTGTAGAACTGTGTTTAGATGTTGAGGAATCCCATGAATGGAATTTCCTTGAGATGGTTGATGATGTAGACTAGATCGTATTGTTTTTCATTGGTCAGTCACCCCGGATTACAAAATCCCTATTTATAACAGGAAAGGTTTTGGACGTGTTGATGTGCATGTGCCTATAGATGCTGCTCACACTGTTAGGTCTTGTATGGTCGCATTACTAGTATATACTTGAGGAGTTTATATGATATCTTCTAAGAGATGTTTCCCTTTTCGTTCATCGGACACAATTCCTCCTTGGATGATGTTTAGGCACTCAATGGTTAACACTTACCCCGTTTGGATATTTTCTTTAAGTAGTATCTATGAGTTCAGTCACTATACTTGAGTTGGATGGTAGGGAGAGCTGGTCAGGCTTTAGTATCAATTGATATCATCTTTTGATTTATTTTAAAACTGGGAGTTGTATCTCCTCTTGTTGTATTGTATTTTGGGATCCAAGATCCATGCCTTGTCTATTGAAAAGTTTAATAAAGGTTTTAGCTTAGGATTTAATGCTGGTTTATGAGAATGTCATTCAATGTTGGTTTCAGTTGAGCCTAGTGGAACCTGAGTTAGTATGCATGGGCCAAACCAATGGTTCAACCAAGTCTTCTAGGATCAGGATTTACTCTCAGCTTATCATCTATAGGGACTTGCTTGTGCTTGCCCCTGTTTCCCTGCTAGGAGGGCGGGAAGAAGAGCCTACACCTAACATCTAAACAAAAAGAAAGGGAGAGAGAGACAATCAAAGATGAGCTACGGATCTGACCATAGGCATCAACAAGTACTCACTCTAGGAAAAAGAGTTTTAAGAAGCGAGTTCATTAAAAGAATTAATCTTTTGTGTAAATGATCAATCTCGAGTTAGGATTGGATATTAACTATAAAAGAATTATGTTGATAATGTCTACAGCCAGTAGACAAGTAAATCAAAGCGTGAAACATGGGAACTTTTACTTAAAGGAAACACTAGGATAGCAGGGAAATACACAAGTTTGGAAAACCATGATATTTAACTGGGAATTCAGGAAGCAAAAATGTTCTAACAAGAGGCCGAGAAAATGGAAATGCAGTTTTGAGCAAGCTTTTCACATGAAATTTTGTTAACTCTATAGGACGACTTCTATGTTCTATCCTCAGTTTCAGTCTAAGTTCTACGTGAGTTCAAGTAGCCACTAAGTGCTGAACGCTGACACCGTCAGATGTTTGTTTCCATTGTATGTGTGTACAATCACAGTTGCAAGAGGTGGAGGTGGGATGACCTAGTTGGAGATTCGATATCATCTTATATATGATTTTTATGTATTTAGAACTTGGGAGTTTCATCTCCTCTCTTTATGTGTTGTCTTTCGGGATTTAGGATCCTTGTCTGTCAGGATTTGGAAGGTTTAATAAAGGATTTCAGTTCAGTATTAATGATTTTTTTATTCATTTTTTAGCAGTTGTGGGTTTGAGTAGAGTCTTGTGGAACCCATGTAGGTTGCATGGGTCAAACCAGTGGTTCGACCAAGTCTTTTAGGGTCTGGTTTCACAAGTATAATCCTATGTAGACCAAAAGCGATGTAAGTCCCATTTGTGCAGCAACTTGCAGTGTTAAGAAACCTCTGAACTTCAGGTCTAGAAGGAAGACCAATTGTTGGACACAAAATACACCTACATAATGTTACGAATTTTCGATCTTGATCGAAAAACTGAATCACCCATAATCTAACCTCTATGTTTAACATCCCATAAGGTGGTTCACAAATTTAAAATGTCTTTTATCATAATTCCTCTAACAAATTTTTCAACTCAAGCACTTGAACACCCATAACTCGATGGTATGTAAGAAAAATTCCATCTAATTTGTTCAACAAAGTGTGAAGCCACGTCTTCAAAGACAAGTGAGCCAATTCCACCCTATTCGTCCTGGTGTTACCGAGGTCGAACACTTGGTTAGTGCAACAATGAGCCAACCTATGCTTGCAAAGTAGCCCTTTGGCGGTCAAATAATCCAACAACTCTTTATTTATCCCACTATTTACTAAATCATGCCATTTGTCATAAAACCCTTGGCTTGTTTTTACATTCAACACTCTCCCCACGGGCCTAATATGAAAGGCTCAGCTTTATCTCTACATCCCAACAACTTTGTTACTTTCACTTCTATATTCCTCTTCATGTGCCATACATAGAGGAAATGGTGCAAAAAAGGAATAGCTCTGTCAATACAACCTCCAATCCTCTCTCTTTATCCATTAAAAGGCATTTGGGACCCGACTGCCTAGAACAACCCGCACCTGTTTCTTAACTGGCGTCACACCGATCAACTGAACTACTGCCTTCTTGTAGAAGTTTGTATTGTACGTGAAGTCTATCAACACAAAAAAATACCAAGCGTGGGCCATCTGAACGGCCTTTGGGTGAGAAATGACGGTTAGTGCTTATTATCCACTTAGTGAAGTAGTTCCTTTTTTTTGCTTCCGTCAATGCCCATTTCAAAGCATTCACGCTACCCAATCTTTGAAGCCTATTACAATACAACTTCTGCTTCCTGGAAAATCAACAAAGAAGACTATGTAACATGTTACATAAGCTTGTAACTAGTACACATCAATAACAGGTTGCAGACATGAACAAGAGTTAGGGGGATGAGTAGGGAATAACTTATTGATCACGCTCATCACTCAAGCAGTAATTAATCACGTGATCCCTAACAACGTCATCGAACATGGGAGCTCCAGCATGTCAAATAGTGTTCACCCCTAGTAGTTATTCTAATATTCAGGCTGAGAGTGTTAGGTACTACTATTGGTTGATAGGAAGAAACATATTAAGGTGAGACAATGATTTGAGAAGATGGCTCGTGCTTGGCAAGAAGATCATTCAAACTTCAAAAGCTGTCTACAAAACTAATCTGTTTTGGTTGCAGAAGTTTCCATGAGGGGGTGGGGTACTGAAAGGGACAGAACTGCCGTCGAAATTAAGGGTGGAGGACAACACATTCTCAATCGCTTTATCGTCAGGATGCTTAACTTCAATACTGTGAATAGTATCCATTATAATTCGAGAGGCCCCTGCCCCGTCCATTACTTGATTCCCATCCTGATTCTAATCGACAGACTTCTCATCAACACCTTTTTGTTCATTAGTTTTCCCATCTTTATGCTGGTCCACATTTGTGTCATCATAACCTTTCTCTTCATCACCACCAGCACTTTGTCCCTTACCACCTCTGTCCGCACCATCATCACCATCCTTCTATTTTAGTTTTGAATCTAGAAACTCAGGAGCATCAAAGGCATTGTCATTGTCTTCATCGTCACGATAATCATCATTGATGACACCATCCCGGTCCGCAACTTTGTTCCCATCCTAATTCTGATACACATGCCTGTCATCAACACCTTTGTCGTCATCAGTACTAACTCCTTGTCTCGTAGCACCTTTTTCCATACCATCACCACCATCGTTTCCTTGGCTGTCCCAACAGGGCCGCCCCTTCAACAATAGTCTCTTCCAATTCTTTGTCAGCCTTTTCGTTATCGTCTATGCAACTACTGATTTAGGCTCGATACTTAGCAGTAGTTTACATTGGTACTAATTCTGGACCTTTACTAGGATTCGTTTCCTTACATAGCCATCTTAAATAGAAATTTTTTAGATTTGCCTTCATCTCGTAAGAGGTTGCATATCTGGAACTCTGAAATTAATCAACTAGGTTAGGAGTTAAACGTCACCCAGAAGAGAATAAACTAGTCCGTCGTGTGAGCAGTTCTCATTTGTTTTGTCGCCTAGTGGATTCTAGATATTTATATTGAAAGAGTGTACTGGGATAATAGATAGGTAGAAAATTAACAGACCCGAAAGGGCATTATTTGATTAGAGAAGAACTGCGATGGTGAATTAAATCTGTCTTGTTTGTTTAAATCATGGAATTTGTCTATCATTTGTGAATTTGGATAGCCTAGGGGGATTCAAAGTCTACGTAGTTTTCTCCCATTTGGGTCAAACTTTATATCGTGCATTCTTCCAGCCTTGTGTTACTTTCTTTTTCATTTTCATTATTAGAATAATTGATAGATTTAGAAATTCGTGGAACCTACACCACAAAACATGTTTAATCGATTAGCACTTTTTATAACTTTGATTAGTCACGACATTGAAAACTTAGGGAGATTCGACTTTAGGTAATTCGTTAATTAGGATTATTTTGATCACATCTAAAACCGTTCATCGGTGCACATTCATCTACTACAAAATGCACAAAGAACATAGGATCATTGTGTATACCAAAATTTCAGGACAAGTTAAGGTACACCTTCTCTGCAAACCCTACTCTCTATGTACTCAGTTTTTAGATGCATTTACCTAATACTGAGCTTGCATTCAGGTCACATTATGGTCTTGTAATTGTTTCCTGTCATATTGTACTTGTTTTCATGACAAGTTTTACTTGATTTTTAAGGTACATCATGTACGACATAGAAACTGAAGTAGAGCATGAGTTTGAATGGAAAGTTCTTACTGAACCGTTTATGCAAGAAAAATACCCTAAATGTCGTAGATGGTTAGACTCCTTTTCTAGATTAAGGAGCAATGGTGTTGTATTTGGCTTAGAAAGCCTTTTTTCCTTGGCATGAAATCATCACAACAAAGTGAGGTTTGTAATGGCAACCTAAGGGCATATGTGAAAGCAGATATGTAACTTGTAAGATAATTTGCAAATTTCAATCATATGATCGAGGATAAAAGGATCGAAGAAGACCAACTGAACTCCAATATGATACAAATAAGGGTTGACAATAGGTATCACAATAACACACTGACTACCCATGCCGTAAAACTGTACATCCCACAAATATTCAAATTCTTCCAAAAGGAGTACAATGAGGCATCAAGTTACTATTTCGATGAGATGGGGATACAACATGAAGAGGGTACTGAAAACTTATAGTGTTTACAAGGATGCATGGGATAAATTAAGATTGGGTGAGAAAAATATGATGATAGTTGAAGTAGAGGACATATTCATGTGGTTGGACATAAAACACATCATACATGCGTTTGATTACATGGGGTTGGTATATTGAATTATGAAGTAAAAAACATTGCTGAATAAGTATATAGTGAAAAGTACGATAAGGGATGTAAGATTTGGGTTGAGTATAGTTTTGAAGTACCTACTAAGTTTAGCACATCACCACTTAACAAGGTATGTTTCCAAGCCTCTCTGCCATGATATTGAAGCTAATTACAATAGCTTGTGGGAACAATGCATTCTATGAACGTGTGCTTTAATCAATAAAGAATTATAGTTACTAATGTCAGTAAGTCTCTAGTCTGTACTTGATTTTACGTAAAGCTGTACATACTGCCTACTAACTAAGTTTATTTTTCATCCCAAATGATGTAGTTGTTAAACAGATCAAGTGATAATAACTTAGATGAGAAGTTAATCATCTAAGCATATTTCAACAGTTTAAAATATGATGAAGGAAGATAAAAGATTGGAGCTGACACTTGCAACACCATAAAAAGCAAACAAATTTTTTTATCTAATTTGGATGACCTTAAATTAATTTTTCAATTATAGTTACTTGACTACCCACAACCATAAAAGCCTTGTACTAGATTGATATTTGTTCTTATGTATTTGGGGTTTTTGTACTCTTCTGATATGTACTTGATTTTTTTACATGGTACTTTTTTACACGCTTGTTTTGTTCTAATTTGTGCTTGTAGCTTTAAATCTTATATGAATATGAAAAAGTACATAAAACAAGAAACAAAGAAATCTAAAAAATTTGTACATGTCATCAAATCCAAACAATTCAGAGAATATCCACTTAACAAAATTACATAACAACATTTACAAAACTATAACACATGGTCAAGAGTCTTGGATACAATACGATCATTCAACTGATTTAAGTCACTCAACAATACATCATGGAGGATGCGTTTCCTAATTTTCTCCAACACTTATTTCTTGTTCCATTCCATGCTCATGTATGGCCTGTACTTGCCTTCCCAACCTTTGCAAATATTAATCACATATAGGCCAGTACAAGAAAGGTAGCTCAAATCCATTAACTTGTACCTCCTCCTAAAACCATTATTACATCAAACATTCCCCAAATACTAGATGAGTAACATCATAGTTGTTTGGAATTTATAGATAAAAGAACTAATACTTTTTGCTTATGTTGTTGAGAACAAAAGAATGTAATGCCCCCACAACCAAAATGGTACATACCACTGCACACACAAAATCACATACATACACATACACCATGTCAATTGCTTTAGAGAAATCAGGTACATGAAAACAAAACCAAGTACAACACACTAAAATGGGTAGAAAATAATAAACATCAACATAGAAAGTCAACTAGTTGGGCCCAAACCGGTATAGTATTTTGGACTATCTGTCAAGCAACTTTGATTAGGCAAGGTGTTGCCATGGAATCACTGAACTCATACTTCTGCAAAGAATAACGAATAATTTAAGTACATTATTGAGAAACAAATATAAAATGAATAAAAACAAGTACATATTAATGTGCTTACTACAAAGGCCGCTTCAAAAGCCCATTGCTTGACTCTCCCATCAACAATGTTAGATCAGTTCAAACGATATGTATAGACATAATGTATATTCAAATTAACATCACTAGTAAGGTGAAATGACATAGCTGATTCTCTTGATATTTATTTGCGATTTATAATATGCCTTTCAAGTCGTTACAATTGATGATGGTTACTTGTCAAAACTTTGATGCACTTAGCATTCAAAGCCATGATCTTATTCTTATTTTGTGTAGCGTACCATAAAACAAAATAAAAAAATAACACTTAAAAATTAATACAAATATAAATAGAATAATGCAATGATACAATGGGGGAACTTACAGCTATTAATGAAGTAATCAAAGATAGATCAAGCAAAACCGGTTGGATCTTAGGACACTTAGGTGCACTCTCATTAATGGTAGTTGTGGCCATCCACTTCAATGGGCAAGAAGAGGAATGATTATCATGAAAATACTTTGATCTTGCCTCCATACCAGAACTAGAAGCGGTAAACCTTTCTCAAGTGCAACCCTTCTACCCTTAGTAGTAGAATACAAATCCTTTAATTTATTCCCATTTTTTTGAATCAGCACATCAATGTACAAAGGCAGATATGGGGCGGTTTCCAATAGGTACTTCAGGGAATATAATTTGAAGGAAAAACACCTAGAAGAAAAATAAAGTACATATAAATCAAATACAAGACACTGGAAAATAGGTACAAAACACTAAAAAAAGGGTACAACAAATAAAACCAGCAAAAAGGACCATTATTGATAGGAATTATAGTTCACCAAGGATTTATTTCCTACTAGAGATTTTATCCAAGGCATCAACAATCTACCCAAGAATAAATTTACACCAGTTGTATTTTTTGAAGTGTTCACTACCTCCACTAATAAGCAACAGAATATGAATATCTACTCGATAATGATTGTGTGGCATGAACACACCTCCAATCAGCAGTAATAAAGTCAATCTAGTCCACATATAGAACCGGCATAAATTAGTATCTTCAATCCGATCTCACCACATTTAACATGGTCATGAACTAAAAGATCCATAGCGATATGCAATGCACTTTCAAAATCAACATCTTCAAGAGGAAATTGTAACTCTGGGCAACCCATAAACTAACTGAATTGCTGCTTCGGTCGACATCAAATATTAACTAGAAGGAAGTTTAATCGACTACTCCTATCATCATAATACAGTAGTAACTCATCCAAGACCTTACTGCATATTTGGTGCACCTAACTAGAAGCAAATGCACCAACTCCATACTCATCTACAACTGCAATCCTAGATGCATCCATGTGTAAAACGCTCTTGCATATTTGGTTTGGAGCACATCAACTTGAATATATATAAATAGAACTCTTCCCATTCTTCTTCCTATCATTATCAACAAATGATGATGACAAATCAACAGGACCACTACAAAAACCAAATGAGAATGAAAAAAGGGTACAATTACCACAAATAAATACAAGAAACCCTAACCTATAGTAGCAAGTACAACAACCTAACAACAAGAAAGATAACCTAGTACATAACCCCAAAACACAGTACCCCTAAAACTTAGTACCTAACCCCCAAAACCCAATACCCCCAAAACCTATAACCCCAAAAACCCAGTACATCACCCTAACAATAAAGATCAATACAAAGGAACCTAAAATTCTTACCTATCGTTCGAATGACGAGGATTTGAGTTAATCCAATGGCTCGACCTCGACCATGCTGCGCCATTGCTTTATTGAAGTGATGGGTTAAAGAATGTGAGAGAAGATAGAAAAATAAAATGGATGATGGATAGAAACTATACAGATTTTTATTAGCCGATTCAGTCATTGAAAGATACTAATATTGAAAAGAAGCAAAATGGATGATGGAAGAAAATGAAGAGAGAAATAAGTGTCACTGATGGTTCTGAAATTGAAACTCAATTGAATATCGAATTACTCGATTTTTAGAAGAGAAAGGAAAGAGACTCAAATATATTTAAATTCCCATAAAGCCCTTGGGATAAAGAGGTCATGTGATACGTGTGATAGAACATGTAAATGGACGGAGAGGATATTTCCTTGGTAGCGTAAAAATACTCCCGTCTAATATGTCATGGACATGGACTCTTTAAAGAGTGGAAACAATTCATCATCATGATTTCCGCCAAGATACGCGTGAAAATAAATGGAAGGGGATAAAGGGTGATGTCATAAGCGACACCATTATGAGAACATCAAGGGTGGAAGGAAAAACAAAAACAAAAACATATTGCTAGAAGGGAGACTGAAACTCTTGCTATTGGAGAGGATGGACAAGAGTTCCAACCATTTTGGCTGAGCATGTTTATTGCACCAGTTACACTCTCAAGTTTTGAAGTCCATTTCTAAAAGCCGAATCCCATTCCTTCAAAGATACATACACACCGCCTATTAACTATGTTTATTTTTTTATCCCAAATGATGTAGCCGTTAAATAAATCAAGTGCTAATAACTTTGATGAGAAGTTAGTCATATAAACAAACAGTTAACGAATTAATCCTAGTTAACGATGTCGTGACTACTCAAAGTTATGAAAAGTGCTAATCGATTAAACAGGTTTTGGTTTTAAGAATTTCAAATAAGAAATTACGTCTTTAAGATTAGGGTGTAATAAAGAGACGTAGAAGAGGTATTAAGGGTCGATTACATTGCTTGGTTGTTTGATGAGCTAAATATAGAATATTTTACTAGTCGGGGACTATATCACCCGATTCACGCTAATCGGTGAGGAAGTTTGGTTTTCTCTTCCTCTTTTAATTTCTCGCAAAATGCCAATTTGCAATCTCTATACCATGTGATACCTCTCAACTCAATTTGTAAATCCGCAATACTTAATACATCGAGAGTTAATAATTGTTTTGTGGGTTTTATTATTAGAGACTTTTTTCGCAAGATAGAGCTTGAGTTCAACCCCTTGTTTGGACTTAATGTTTGTTGTAGGAGTAACATTATTTCATTTAACTCGGTTATGTTCTATAGTAACGTTGATTCTAGGTTAACATTATTTCTTATAACTTAAGTAGGTGCTTGCAGGGTACTATATTTCTTATCTTTTCTCCTGATATGGATGTTCTTTGAGTGCAGTTTGGGATTTGGTATATTTTCGCAGTGTACTATATTCTTGATCTTCTATAACTAATACTTTGTTGCTGACTTGCAATGTATATGTTTAACATCATGAATGACCGGTGATCTTGCATTTTCTGTACAAAGTTCATTAACAAGGGTGACATTAATTGAAGGGTAACATTGATTCACTGAAGATTGGTTGTTTTACATGCCAACTTGGGTTTCTAACTGAAGTCATGTGTTGGATCGGTTTACATGCTAACTTGGGTTTCTAACTGAAGTCGTGTGTTAGATTGGTTTATATGCTAACTTGGGTTTCTAACTAAAGTCGTGTGTTAGATCGGTTTGAAGCGGATCAAAAAATCGATCAAGGAATTCTTAGCTAGAAGGGTTGAATTTGAACTAAGATTTAAAGGATAATTTTTGTAAAACAATCTCATACGAGAATATGTTAGACGTACTCAGACTATAGGCTACCTAAATACAGAAAACAAATGGATTCTTCTATTTACGTAGGATGGGCTTCAAGATGATGAAGTACGTTCACAGTATTTGTTTTACCTAGTGGGAGCGAGCTTTGCAGAGAGGTTACGTTTGATTATGGATTACACAGATCTAAGGGTAGTGATGGAAATTAGGAAAGCAGGCAAAGATAGACACGTGTGTGAAAGAGAATTTTTTTTTGGGACAACTGTAGTCGTTTGATTGGACCACAGAAATTGACAAATTACAGGGTAGTTTTTTTTTTCGTGTTGTAGAAATTGATAAATTACAACGACATTTTTTGGTTTCATGTAGCTGAAATGATAATGTTGTCATAAATAGAAATATTAAAACTAACATTGAATTATTAGAACCCCCAATGTATGAAATTATAAACATAACCTTAAATTATCGTATACATAAAATTACAACAATCATAAGAGGGGGAAGACCTACAATTACTAACATCATCGAGTATCATCTCTCGTCGATCCATTACATTGTTGATACATCGTTATCTCTAGGATCTACACATAAAAAGATAAGAAATGAGATCTCTTAACACATAATTTAAAAAGCATTCAAATAGTTAAAACTCACGACAAAGATAGACACGTGTGTGAAAGATAATTTTTTATGGGACAACTGTAGTCGTTTGATTGGACCACAGAAATTGACAAATTATTGGGTAGTTTTTTTTTCGTGTTGCAGAAATTGATAAATTTCTGAGACTATTGCTATGATTTACAAAAACTCATCGAAATCATCCTTTTGTTGGTGAAATGGCTGCTGAGACTATTGCGGAAGAGAAGGCTGGGAATAAAAATATGGTTGACTCAGAACAAATGGAGTAGAAGGGATTGTTCTTCAAGCAGATGGAGAAGCTAAAAGAGATTGGCTCCCAACGAACGACTGGTCGGGAGTCATGTTAGGCAGAACAAATGAAGAACAACCACCAAACTACAAAGTCATCATTGAATACATCGTCAAAATTTAATACGTCCTAATTGCCAACTGCTGCAACATTCTCTATAAATCATAGTCGAGGCAATAATTATTTCCACTATCTTCTAGTTCAAAGCTATATATTAATAGTTTGAATTTGGTCACATTACTGCCACATTTCTTGCATACTCAGACTTGTAACTTCCATCCGACCACTGAAAGAACTTGACGAACATCTAGCCTCTAGAAGGTGGCTTACCCATGTTTGCTATTGTTTCCTCAATGTAACGATCCCGTGACCTTCTTCCTCCTTTATGATTTTTCTTTTGGTGTCCTCAATTTTCTTTGTTTCTATGAACTAATTTCTGCAACAAAAAGATACTTGAATTAGAATTTATTCAAGGAAATTGCAATTTTTGAACATATATATTTAATACCTCAAACTCCTCGCCATTTACTCTCTCCAAGTACGCTACCTAGTCAGGTAATGTTTAGCCCGTCGAGGATTATTGATAGTCCACTTGGGTGGCAGGTTGTTATTCCCTGCATGCTTCACTATGTCTCTCCAAATTCCGAGTCTTGACTTCCCCCAAAGTCGTTAAAGATTTCGATCCAAATACATCCGAGCTTTAACCATCTGATTGAGATTTAAATGGAAACTAGTCTATGAAGAAAAACATAAAATAGTTACATCGTCATCTTGTTCATGTTCATTTATAAGTTAGGTTAACTATACACTTACCAGCACAAATTGCTCCCAAATTTGCATCTTCACCTGCAGCACATCTTCTTCCAATCGACACGAGAGATTGGATAATAAGCTTAATTCCTTGAACACTAGCCTATATATGATCCCATGAAGGAAAGAAGATAACTGCCAGGCCTAACCCTTCAATTCTTCAACTCAAGCACAATGTGGTTGCCCGCGGCCACTATATCCCGAAACTCATAATATGATATATCACTTTGTTTCTTCAAGCTAGCATGGTGTAGAGAAAGAAAGAACAATTTAGCATATAGTTGTTAAACTAACCTATGTAATTCATTTTGTACCAACCTCTAATCTCCAAACGGTAGTGAAATGAAAGAGCTTTTTGGTAGAGCTCCAGTCATTAGAGTCTCTACATCCTCATCCTCACCCTCAAAGCGCTCATCCTCATCATCGTCCATATTTTAAAACAAACCAACATATGATTATTAAAAAAGATCACAACTTCAACTTTCATTTATTTACACAAGGCTACTTTTCATTCATTCCAACCGAATAAGAGAGTAGCCGTTGAAATATAATGAGAGAATGAAAAAATTGGTAACTCAATTAAATCAATAACAATAACTATTACAGCAATCAAGAATTATCACCTTAAAGTGACTGGCAGATAAAAAATCCTAATTCTTGGGTAAACAACCTTATCTGGAAAATAATGGACTTCCAAAAAAATAAAGAGAAAATGAGAAATGTCAATCAATAGTTTCAATTTATAGTCACAAACAATTTTTGGGTGTCGGCTTTTGGAATTTAAGTAAAAATTCAACATAAGGTTGGAGGTTAAAGTGCCTTGAACATATTTTAATGTAGTAAGAAAATGTTCATGGGGTAATGGAAGCTCATCCAAGGAGATATAGTGGATGGCTTGGGGATGAAAGGGTTGATAGTAGAAACTAGGTCCTGGAATCCAGTGTTAGTAATAAGTTTGATGAAGAAGGGGTATGAGAAATAGTAATTAAGAAGAGTGGAGGTAGCAGGCGTTGCATGACGGACAACCATCAAGGTTATTAGGTAAGCCACGTATGCAATGCTCTGTTGGTCACAGGAGAGGTAATCAATGAATCACAGTTGTGGTGCAAGGTGAACGGTCGTGGTTAGAATGCTGACCCCGCATGTGACAGTTTAAGTTACGAGCATGGCCAGAGAACTAGCAAAGGCATGGTCTAGTAGATCATGAGCATGACGTGTGAGGAATCCACAAGTGTGGTAGTAAGTGACCTTACAGACCATGGGGAGCGCGAGACTAGGTTGTCGATGGGGAATAGAAACAATATGAGATGTGTGACAGATAACTCGTGGATGTATGGTTAACCACTAGCGTGGCGGGCCTGCTGGTTGCAGGTATGGTGCACCGAGGGGCTACTCTTGGGGTAGTGATGTAATGGGCTAAGTAGAGCACATGATTTGGCATGGAGATAAGGTGTCATCCTTATTCAAACCCGGTTTCATGCAGAAAGCTAGAGGATGCCCATAGTTGATCCTAGGATGACTTAGAGGTGAGTTGGACCTGGAACAGTGGTATTGAGGGTTCGACTTTGGTTGTTTAGTGGCTTCTCATGAGGCTCCCAAGTAGTGGTGCTCTATGGGCAGCAAGCTAGAGGGGTCTGCTCTGTGTCGAGCATGGTTGATGGTGGCTTAAGGCAAAAGGGGATAGGCTTATGTTAGGAGCGGTTTTTGAGGGTCAAGCTTGAATAAGTATGATGGGGGCAAGAAATGAGCCCAGAGTTTCTTCTCAGGTAGGTCGAGCTAGATTTAGGCAAGCTGAGGTGTGGACCACTATTGGTCTTCTAGGATATGGTTGTGGTTTGACCTTGGATCATTTCCGAGGAGTGGACCGGTTGGGGTGTTGAGGAGGAAATCAAATAAGGGTCATTTGCTACCAATTAGGGGTGTAAGCGCCAGGATTAAAACACTGTTGGGTCGAATCTTTCCCAGTCAGTGGGGTTAGGTTCAGGTTTTGCGAAGAAACCTTTTGTAGTAGGAGAGAATTTGACACCACAATTTTGGCTAGCGATATAAATCGGTTTGATTAAAATCTTACTGGTTGAGTTCCAAGAGTCGTTGGGTTTCCACTTCGAAAACCCAAATAAACTCTCTCGACCCTACCGATAAGACAATGACCCTACCATGGTGTGCAACTACCTTGATGTGATTCGGGGGGGCTATGATATTCAATGACGACCTCCACATCATCTTACACTGAGTTTCGCGACCCATTCACCAACATGTTCCACCTGTTCTTTCGTTACGGTCTCGCCTATAGGGATAGGAAAGAGAGGGATCCCACCATGTCCTTAAGGACGAGCTCATTTTCTTTTGTGCCCATGTGTACTAGCTGGCCACTTCACTTGGGATAGGTGGTCGCCGAGTTCTTTCATTCTCAATAGAGTAAGAAGATGGCCGCTTTGCCCGACGGACAGTTTGATCGTAGGATTGGATAACATTGTTCTATCTTGTACTATTTCTTTCTTTCTTTTCGGATGATGTATCCACTGTATTATGTATGGGACTTAGACACTTGTCCCGGTCTCATTTTACTTCTTTTTTTTGTGTGTGCGAGTGTGTTTCAAGAGAGAGTTAGCCACTAAATTCGAACTTCATTGATCTTGTTCGAGAGTCATAGATTTCTATTAGTATCCAGGTTTTCCTATGCAACTTTTTCATTTCATTTAGTGAGGACACTATCCGAACTAAATGTGGGGGTGGGTTTGCGTAGAGATTTGTCTATGCTAGTCTCGTTGGGTAGTCGTCTTGCATATTAGTCCAAATCCCAAGCTTGTTGGAACCATCTTTGAATTGATTACTTGACATGCTCAAAAAAATTCCCCAGTGATTTGTGCACTTGAATTGTTGATTTACTTGTGAACCTATATTTGATAAGAGTATTGGCCATTGATGAATGTCTATTGATTCATTTAGAGTTATTTTGATGTGTTTAAAGTAGCACAAACTCTCCAACTTGATGTGACCAGGCATGCATGTTACTGAATTACCATCTAGCAAACCATTATGAGGCTTAAAAGACCATTTTTAAGTATAGATAATCTGCTTCATTAGTAGATTAGTTCTTAAATTATTTTGAGCGGTCTTCTCTGTTTGTTACTAATCTGATACTTGCATGATACCGCGATGCATCTGCTTGGCACTGATGCACTAACATGATAGAAGCACTTAGAAAAGCTCCACTAAAAACTAGCCATCTCCTCCTTATATTTTTGCCTTGGTAATCCAATCATAGCCAAACAACCTTTTCATACCCTCTGTAATAATGTATCCCTTTTCTTTCAAGCTTTCATTTGATCATGTGTACATTAGTGGAATGTAACTGGGTCGAGTCTAGAAATCAAAGTTGATATGTATTGAAGAATGTAGAATCTAAAAAATTTGATAAAAATAGAAAAGTTGAAAAGAAGGTCAAAAGGTCTAGAGTAAGATAAAATAACAATTACAAAAGCTCAAAGTAGTAGTTGTGCGTAAGGGTTAGACGAGCTAGTTTGAGCTTATGGCAGTTTTTTTACATCCCTGCATAACATTGTTTGTAATTAGTAAATTAGCTCCATCTTAGAATAGACCGAGTCGTTCGCCAATAAGTACAATTACCACCAAAAGTCATTTCACCTTCTCTTCTCTTCTCTTCTATGTCCACATTCCAAAGCTAAATAAAAGACCTCTAGATTAGTGTTTAAAGTGTCTTGATGTGATGAGTAGGAGTACGTTGATATGCATGTGTTGGAAGCAAACTTTAGAGTTGATGATGAGCACATAGACACTCTTCATAACGCACTGTAACCCGTTTGACTAAAACGTGAACAACCCAAAATCCACTTAGTCCATAATCCAATGAACCTGTGACCCGATAAACTCGTGGCTAATTAACCCATTACCCGATTAACCCGTAACTCGATTAACATGTAACCCGAAAACCAATAACCCAATTAACCTGTCACCCGCCCAGCCTGCCGTTTAAACCGTCATATAATCTGACAAAATATGAAATTCTCTCCCAACTATAGATAATTAGTCCATAATCTCGATTTAGTTTGATGGAATTTGCTTTAAAAATAATAGTTCATTTTAAATAAATTTTCATAAAAGAGACCTTTTTGTATTGTTGAGTAGTCACTTGCAAGTTTAAATGGTTGGTGTAACGTGTATAATGATGTGTGGCCAATTTGAGAACTTCTTCAGGCCTATACTTCGTATTTCGGTTCATATGTTTGTTAAATAATTTAGGGATGCATTGAGGACTATGGATTTTCTTTGCTTTGTTAATTAATAGTTGATTTGATTGTAGATGTGTTCCATGGCTTTTATCAGCCTTTTACTTGAGGACAAGCAAAGCTTAAGAGTGGGGGTGTTTGATGACACTCGAATTTTCTTGTTCGTCATCCTCGTTTAAGTGACATTTCACGCATATTCGTATAGTTTGGGGTAGAAGTTTAGGATGTTAAGTGTATTTCTAACTCATCCCTCGATTTAATGTCTTGGACTCGTTCGGGGTCCATTTGAATTTGTTTCATAGTGTTTTTATCAATTTCAGCCACACAATAACATTAGGGAATTATTTGGAACCGTATGATGTGCAAGGAGGAGCTAAATGCATCCAAGAATGGAAATATCATGGAGTTCAGGCGTTGAACCAAAAGTGTGCCTCAACAATACCAAAAGTGCGTCGCACACTTTTGGTTGGTTTTAGCGCAATTTAGGTCATTTTTCAAAGTTCAGGTCTCTGACATTTACACCAATAATGCGTTATAGAAAAACCAAAAGTTCGCGGTGCAACTTTTGTATTCGTTAGACCTTACGAAGCGCCCAATTGGATCCCATTCTCAGACAAATTTTTCCAGACGAAATTTAGAGCATTAGTGAGAGATTTGAGAGCGATGAGAAGGCAACTTCAAGGAGTTCGGAATTGGCGAAAGGATTAAGACGACAAATCAACTTCTCGGGAAGATTGGCGTAATTAGGTTTTTCATAACTTCATGCCTAGAATAAGTGATTTCTTCGTATGATTTTGAATTGTCTTCCGAAGTCATGAGTAGTTAAAATTCTCTTGCATATATTAGATAAACCCTAAGTTAGTTCCTATGAATGAACGATTTGATATGTTTGACGTCTTATGCGAGTTGGATGGATTTCATTGCATATTTGATTTCGTTTTCGATTTTTATGGCTTGATTAACTTGAATGAATCTCTGTTGGATTTTTCGTAGATTGATGAGAGCTTGCATTTCTAGGGTGTAGAAATCAAATAACTAGGTTGGACGTCAACCCTCATCCGGGAGCGATGTACTAGTTTATCGTGTGAGCAATTCGAAATCGATAAATTGCAAAGCGAGTTTTAGATCTTTCTCTTGAAAGAGCGGACTAGAATACTAGATAGGTAGGAAATTAGTGGTCCCGAGTGGGCGTGATTTGATTAGAGAAGAATTGCGACCGTGTATTACTTCTGTCCTATGTCGTATACATCATGGAATTTGTCTGTCATTTGTGAATTAGAATTGCCGAGGGGGATTCAACATCTAAGCAGTTTCATCTTTGATTGATGGTTTGATCCTCGTAGCACCTAAACCACATTTATTGATACCTCGATTGATGGTAATAACAACTTTGAGTAAGATACTAAAATAGACCCTAGGGAGATTCATATCTGGTAAATTCATTAGCTGGATTATTTTGACAACGCCTATAAATGTCCATCAATACTAAAAATTGAAATACCACATAACTTAAGTAAAACGATAGAGGAAAGATAACAGAGCAACTATGGCTCAAATAGATTTCTAACAACAATATGAAAACATCCAAAAATAGGGGAATCAACATCCAGAGATAAGTCTATCAAAACAAGTGAAAACCATCCAATCAGCCGAAAATATCAAAGGCGCAAATATATTGAATTTTTCCAAACAATGTTATAACCCTATATATTACCACTTTTTAGCGTATTGTCAATTGGAATTTGCATTCCATATTTTAACAACATAAATTAATATGTGCCTAGATAAAAAAGAATTATTAACGCCCAAAAATTCTAAATAAATGAATATTTATGTTCCTAATTACCCAATTATTTGTATGTTTAAACAATAACACAATTTGTCCAAAAAAACTAAAATAAGTAAATCCACATTGTGAACCCCAAACCCCATTTACCTACATCGCCGACATCAAATCCCCTGCATCGTACAAAGCTTCCTCCTATCATCCCACATCACTGCATACTTCCAAAATCAATCTACCAAATCATTTCCCAATTTCAACACGATTCCCATTTCCAACCATCCTCGTGTCGCTGGTTGCCGCATGAAGGAAGGACAAATCGACGCCATCGCCGTCACAGTAATCGTATAGTTCCCATAAGGTCGCCAGGTCCATATAGGCTTCGTCATCAAAACAATTGCTTTCTCCATCCACTCGCTTTGACATGAGTAATGTAACTGACTCGATTTAGGGGTTGTATGTTGACTTCAGAGTTTGTCGTCTTTCACGTGCATTGATTAAAACAGCCTAGTGTAGTTTAAGGTTTCCAATACATTAGGTCATTTATCTCCTTCACATATTTCCATCCCATCTCCTCCTTCTCTAAAATTGTCGGCGAAAAACTAGTTGAAGAGAAACTCATGAATTAAAAAATAATGAAATATTTTTGTAAATTGATTTACCAGGGATGAAGAACATAATCAATTATAACATAATTTAATCGTTGGATAAAAGAACTTAATTAATTATAACATAATTTAATCGTTGGACCAATGAACATGATTTTGCTGGATTGATTAGAAATTTGTAAGTTTTTTTATTTATGATTTATGGTTGATTTGACCTGTAGATTAAATTTTTTTCTTCTTTTTTGTAACAAAGATAACAGGTCTTGGCACAGAAATTATAGAGACCAAGGAATAATATAGGGGTCATTTGGTATGCGTTATCTCAAATATCATGATATTTAAGATATCACGATATTGGGTGTTATTGATATTGATAGGAGAGAATGGTGAAATTCTTGTTTGGTAAGGTGAGATTTATATTAAACTACAATTACAAAAATATCATCACTTTACCCTCACATTATCTTTGATGAATTTTCTTTTGCCCCATTGATAAAAATTTTGGGGAACTAGTTTGTGATAGTTGGTGGCAAATCAACACCTTGGGAGATCAAATTTCATATTTTAATGATAGTTGAAATCAATCCTATTTCGAGAGAAGGATAAATTTCAAATTGGAGTCAAGAGAATCAACTTTCTTGTACAATCATATCAGTTTAAGTACATGAAACCTAAACATGAAACCAGTGCACAATAAACCCACCCCTTGGACAGTGCGGATACACATCCAATGTCCATAAACTCTAAAGAAAAAGAACCTATGCCCGCGAACCCTGCATAAATTGGAAATGCAGCAAACAACTGAACAAAGTGCAACCCCTCCTACCCCGCTACTTCCCCTCTGTCACAATCACTATCATCTTAATCTAACTGCCTCGCTAGACACCCATCGCTGTCAACAACGACCGATGAAGTGCCTACTTCAAATCAATCTCAATAGTCGTCCCTTCCATCTCTTTCCTCTGCTTCCCACCCGATGAATCTTTCAACTTCCAGCGAACTAGAAATCCAACCTCAGCAACCTCTCGATCTGGCTGGATCCAAGAGGATACAAGCCCTCTAGTCGATTTCTTATGTAAATCCGCGGTGAGTACAGATGGAGAAGGTGAGTGAACATTGGTGGATTTCTCTCCCTAGAAAATGAGATAGATGGGAAGGAGAGTGAAATTGGTATAGGGAGTAATGATTATGAGAGAAAAGTATCTTGGTGCCCACAAATGACATGTAATTTCAGCCAATAGTAAGGGTAAAGTCGTTTGGCCAAAATGATATTTGGAGATCGTATTGAATATCCTCCTTTTCTGAGGTTTTTTGTGTGTTGATATCTCCAATATCGCAATATTCGTAAGCCAAAACACTACAACATCATGAGATTTGCAATATCACTTAAATATCACCCATACCAAACAAACCAATAATAGATTTAGGAGATGACTAGTGTTTGGATAACAAAGAGCATTGCGTGCCACTAAATAGGTGATGTACTTATCGAAGCACGAGACTTGAGGGAGATACAAACGGTAGAGATTTGATAAGATGCCAGCATTCCAAAAGAAGTTGGCCAACTTGAATATCATTGTCCAAAGAAGTAATAAGGCGGATGCACTCAGCGCAACCCAAGAAGATGAAGAAAGAATCAAGATAGCGACACGACACCACGTAAAGTGCCTTCTTGATGGCCATACAATCAAGGGTTAGGTGATCCATAATGTGATGAACCTGTCCGATTAAGGAAACCAGCGATCCATAGCTATGTTGTACCACGAAACTAATATCACCAAAATCCCAGAGTGATTTGTCTATCATACAACCGCATCAATGTATATAGTCCAAGTCGAGTCTTGGAGGCGACGTGAGAGGAAACCAGCCAGACCTAGGGAAGGAGACTGGATCCAGCACTTTGAGCAGCAGCAAAACTAGCAGCCTCCGCCCAGTGAATTGTCGCGCCAGAGAAGTGATGATATGCTAGTACATATCAAAGATGACCGTATTTCTCTATTTCCTTAACCAGCACGAGAAGGAGAAAAGTTTCATCGCATATGCGGTATCAGTTCAATGAACGCGTCTCCATAATGTCACCACATGTTGTATATATGTTAGGAATGACCCTCAATTGAATGTAAACTTGAAGGGACGTTCGGATTCCTACTGAACATAACGTTCGCCATAGAAAGGATTACCTAAAAAATCATTCGTAAGAAAAAATGAAATTTAGGTTAAATTGGGAGTGTGACCAAAGTTTCTCCTCCTTCCTCTCCCCCCCCCCCCCCGGGACGGCAGGTGGTAATCAACCAATTAAGGTCCGTTCTTGAGTGGAGTTGGTGGTTGATGCAAGGAGACTGGATAGTCGCAATTCCAGCAATCAGACCCGATTCAATGGTCAGGTACATCACAGAGGGGATGTGGAATTGCTAATATTTGAGATACCATAGGTGACATGAAAATTAATGATAGGAGTGTTACATTCCATTAGTCGTTCGAAATTAAAGCATTGATTGTTGCAGGGATCTCATGAGTAGTCCGTTGGGGAACTAGCATTGGGGCAGTTCATAATCAAGGTAGCCAGAGGGTTAGGATTGACGTCCCAGATCCAACTAGCCAACCACCACTAGCTAGGAGCATGTTGCGACCGTAAATGATGCATGTTGATCCCCAACTTGACGAACATAGAGTTGATTTTTTCCGGAAAACTAGTATTTTACTAATACAATCCATGCAAAATAGTTTTTTATTTGAGGTGTATCAGTCTGCTCATGTAAAATATCGAACGCGTAAAATAAAATATGAACCTCAAATAGAAACACCCTTGAATTATTTTTTTATGTCATCATATATAGTATTCAAATAATATCACGATGTTACTCACCATTAAGCTGATTTGGCAAGCCGACATATATGGAGTATGAACCGGATCTTTTAACAAAACACTTACTCGCCACCTCTGTTTAATTAATGCTTGCATGGACAATAATCATTTTATGGATAAATCTCAATGCCCCCGTTTAGTAACAATTTTAGTTTGATTCAAAAACATATTCAATTTGGAATGAAAAAAAAAATTAGAATCAAAGTAAAGGCTGCAAACAAAAACTTGTTTAGTTGATGATTTGTGAAATTTGGAAAGTTGAAAATCAAACATGATATTGTGTTTATGAGATAAATTCATGAGAATATTTATTTTATTAATAAATATAAAATGTTACGCAATGTATTAGTTATATCCGATTATAACTCCCATCATCAATTAATCATTGTGAATCAATATACTTATTACTTTTATGAATTTGTATTAATCTTATAATGTATAGGTTATGATATCATTAGCCTATAAATAGTACTCTTCATATATGTTTGAGATACATCTGAATCAGAACTATTCTCCTCCCTTCTTTCGTATCGTCTTCTCATTACTTAATTTCATAACACACTATCAACATATGGCTCTATCTTCTACATATTCAAGTAGCTTGCTAGTAAATATATCTTGCTTAGTTTGGTTGCTCTAGTTTATCTATTTTTATCTGTGGTTTTGTCCATTTAATTTCACTTTGTCTAATGTTTGGGCACATGTGGATGATATTTGAAACTCATTTTTCTATTACTGTTATTTTTTTTTCTTCGTTCTATTTTTTCATTTCTTCTGGGTGGTGGAATACTCATGAAACTCAAATTTGTGATTGACATTTTCTTAGTGTTGATTATGCCTTGTTCCAACCTTTTATTTTTATTCTTTATTTTTAATTTTTCTCACCCTTTCAAAGGGTATCATACATTAAAAAGTAATATTTTATTACTCGTTCATTCTTAAAAGAGTTTTTTATTTAGTTTGAAGTATGTTTTAGAGAAGAAGATTTAATCACACATGTTGGTATGAATATGTACCCTTTACTCGTGAACAATTGATTTTGAGTATTTTGTGGAGCTTGAATATTATAACCTAGCCTATATACTAATTGTAGTTTCATGTTTGAGCATTTCATGGGACTACATTACTATGTTTCCATTTTTTTAATGATTAAATGGTTATAATTTTTCCATTTATTTGGCTTCCAAATAGACATTTTTATTGCTCAATTCATTTTGTTTAATTTCATAGTTCTAGGACCAGTTCATATGGTCATTTTGTTTCTATTCAGCATTGCTGAATTGATATTATTTGATTAGTTACTGTTCCTAGCTATTATCATTTTTAATCTGTTCTTAGCGATTTTTCTTACCGTGTGGTATTATGGAGGTATCGAGACACATATTATGAGCAACCAAGGCTATCGTTTAGGTCTCCAATGTTGATGGTCCAATGAGACACAAAATCATTATTCCTAGAAGTTAATAATTGTAATCATATGTCCACAAAGAGACACATCTTATCAAAGGCTATCTAGCCAGTATATCTCAAATTATGATCGCTGAAGATATACAAAATCATTCCTAGAAGTGGATGATTATTATATATATTTTGTCAATAATGACAATATATATTCCCACAAGTATGACCTTGTGGAAGAAAAGATCTATTATTTTGGCCATGAGAAAGAAATTTGAGAAATATATATTTTTCTATGAAAGAGAGTTGTCAATTGATGAAAATTTCCAATCACATGAAGGGCGATACAAGCATCAACTTTATTTTGATGATCATAATCCGAATGATATTTTAGCACTTCAAGTGAATGTTCAAAGCCACATATATTACATTATTTTAGAAAGTGCATGTAGCAAGATATGATCATCTTTTCATTCATATGGATCTAACATAGATCGTTGAATGTTTATAGATTGTGCAAGAATTGATCCCTTAATTGATGGCATTGCTGTTTGGAACTATCTAGATTTATCATTTAAACTATGCACCATTCTCATGAGAAAAATGAGCAAACTCTATGATGAGAATCAACATAATACACGGTGATATAAATCTCATCGATAGTGCACCATATATTCAGGAGTAAAAGGTTGGTCATGATGAAGAAATGTAAAGGGGTAAGTGATAAGCACTAAGTAGCTGAGCCTGAACATGAAGAACTAAACTAATATCTAGTAATGTGAGCTTGTGGTCCTGTCGACATCATCCTAACATTAGCCACCCCTAGCTATGAGCGGATGGCCTCATGGTGGATTAGACCATGAGCCACCCCTGAAACTTAATGTATCCTAGGATATCGCGCAATCTATGGGTTGGGTGACCATCTTATATCATAAGCTAGTCTATCTAGTCCTAATTCCTAATCCTACAAAATGAATTGTGAACATGCACGATTTCTCGTTGTGAGATTATGCTCGAATCATGAACAAATGTCTATACCGTAGATCACACTTTACTACAATGTCTAAAACTATGAATTGCATAACACAACCGTTTGTATAGTATATCACATGCTACTATGCAGTCCTAAAAATCCAATAAGGATTCCTGACAACTAATCACAATTCCTCACATAAAAGTAGAAAAGTAATCCTAACCACTACCTTTGAAAGCTTTCCACTAAAGGTTATGATCTAAAGCCATCTCTCTAGAGTTTGTTTGCCTGATCCATATATCCTGAAGGAAAATAATCATATGATTGAAATCCCAAAACCCTAAATCCAAACCTGTTAGGATTTTCTTACATTGGGTTGAAAGTATTGAGAAAGGAGGAAAAAGGTAGATTACCTGTAAAGCTTCCTTGACAATCTCTAAAGCACTCTTATTGGTCTGGAATCGCGACTCTGCTTTTTAATTCTATAAAGTGTCCACCACTCTTGTGGCCTACTACTTACCACACCCGCGATGACATGGCAACCACGTCCGTGACCTATTGATGGTCATGATCGTGATCCTGCTGCTGCCACAATCGTGACTGTCACTGACCACGATTTTCATCTACGTGATGATTACACCCGTGAGAGATTGTCCGTCACACCCATGATGGACCGTCTGATAGTTATTCTCACAAACTCATTGAAACTGAAATTAACCCAGAGTTAGACATCAACTCTAAATCGGGGTTTCACAACTCTCCCCTCCTATAATATGTTTCGTCCAGACACCTGAATGTGATAATCTTAACATGTTAGAAAGGGATTACCTGCTAGGTAGTCCTCCATGAGCTGTAGATACCGTTCTTTCATGCTAGCCTCGGTCTCCCATGTTGCTGCCTCGACATCGTGATTTTCCCAAATCACCTTAAGCATAGGTATTTCCTTGCTTCTTAACTGACATACCTTTTGGTCCATAATCTGGGTTGGTTTCTCCATCAAAGTCAAGTCTCTGTCTAGCTTAATCTCATCTATCTGAATCACTTGGTTTGGCTTGCCAATATCGGCCCAAGCCACACTCACATGGAATACATTATGTATTTGGTCTAACTCGGCTGGTAAAGTTAGCTCATAAGCCAGTGGTCCTATCCTCCAAATGATATCATAAGGACCGATGAATGGGGGAGCGAACTTCCCCTTCCTCTCAAACTGCATCACTCCTTTCCAAGGGGAAACTCAATGGAAACCTTATCCCCTTCCTTGAAACTAACCTCTCTATCCTTCTCATCAGCATATTGCTTCTGCCGATTCTGAGCTACTCCCATTTGAGCTTGAATCACTCTGACTCGTGAGGCTGTCTCCTAAACTATTTGGGGTCCAATAAACAACCTTGCTCCCTCCCCATCCCAGAAGAGGGGTCCTGCACTTCCTGCCATACAATGCCTCAAAAGGAGTTACTCCTATTCTGATGATATGAATTATTATAAGCGAACTCCACCATAGATAGAACTATTTGGGTCCTTGTCAATGGATGTCCTTCCTTAACTTTGTCAATGTACTAAGCGTATTCTTTCCCTCATCTCTGCTGCCATCTCCTCTAATTAGCGCACTGGTATTCGCCTTCACCATTTATACTCTGTCATCTCTCACATTCTTTTTGCTAATGATACTTTTCTCTTCTGCCACTACTAGTGGCTACCCTAGCTCGATACATATTATTGACCGTGATGAGGCGCTTAGTGGCCAACTGGTAAATCTCACAAAATATGTTGTTTATTTTAGCTCAAATACACCCATTCTTTACAACAATCACTGGGTAAGTGGCTGCATGTTTCAAACATTGGCTTATGTGATCAGTATCTTGGCCTCCCTACCCATATTTCATGTTCACGCGCTTTTAGTTTTTGATACGTTGAAGACGGCATTGCTGACAGGCTACATGGGGGGAGGTGAAGTGTTTATCGTCAACGGGAACGGAGGTTCTAATGAAGTCAGTTGCTTTCGCCTTTCCTTACTATATAATGTCGATTTTCAAATTTTTGTCTGGCCTTTGCAATCATCTGAATAACCAGGTGACTCGATTCTGGTTGAGAGGTATTAAATCCACTCGTCGCATCCATTCGAAATCATGAGCGTACGTACGTCAACCAAAATATGAAAGGGGTCTAGGCTTCTGAGCTTTTTCTTCCATCAAGCAGTTGCTTCTAGCCTGAATTTGTTGACAGCTAATGCGCTCCATCGATAGTCTTGTCTCTCGAATCCTTAAAGGTAGATATTTTCCTACTAGTAAATTTCTCAAAACCACAAAAGTTTTGTCTGATAGTTGGTGTTGGACTGGGATTCTTTTTGGCCAAGAACTATTACTTGCTGGCGATTGTTGGCTAATTGGTTTGGGCACCTCGAGTCCCAACTCTTGATTATCCTTGGCTAGTTTCCTCGCCTCCGTTGGCTCCGCATCTGCTCCTGACGACTCTTAATTATTCTAGAATCTATCAATGGCTTAATCATCCATGCCAGATGAAACCTTCCACTTTGGCAATCCCTTTTTATGTCCAAATCTGTTTGTCATATTTTATCCATTCCTCTTCCAATTATTTTGGTTTGAGATTGTTGGATTTCGGCATCATCTCAATCCGGGGACTAGTCCGTCTCAGCCATCATTTGGTCTCTCTGGCGCATGTTGTGAAAGCAGGACTGTCCTTGCTCGATAGCTCAATTTGGGCTATGGGTGAGAGTCGGTTAGGTTGGTTATTAACCATTGGTTAATGGTTGGATAAAATGAATTGAACAACCAAATCGGTTAACTTTTTTAACCGACCGACTAGTGTCAATGGTTAAATAGTCGACCATGAACAGATACTGGCACATGTTGCAACTCGCAGACGAGTAGCTCGGCGGTTGGAATTGGCAATGGGAAAGGCGAATTAGAGTCCAGAGGCTCTGCTCAGCTATCATAAAATGTTAGGGAAAACTACGGAATGGGGAAGGGATTAGGAACTTTGATGTTAATTTATTTATTTTTTACCTAAAATTGGGTTACTGGGTAGTAGTGTTGGCTGACGCGTGACGGCGCGCGTTTGGATGTTTGGAAGTTGGTTAACTCGAGTTAACCCTTTAACAAATTCACCGTTTAACCGAATTCAACCATTACCTTCAACCGTTCCCCGACCAACTTCTTGTTTGGTTAAACCGCCCTATAACCGACCGAGTTCGTTGATGGTTTAAGAAGTCACAATGTTGAGATTCCACCTTTATGTTAGGTGTGTGGTTTGGAGGATGAGACCCTACATGACTTACTCTTTCGGTATCAAGTAACTATTCTTTTTTCTAATGAAGTGGATTGATCCTGAAACGGATCAAAACAGTAGTATTGATAGACTTGACAATATGTCCACGGGTTTTGGCTACACACTGAAGCCTGCTCGAAATGAGTGGCCCAAAACCCGTGAGAGGCAGATATTTAACGGGCTCGAGGTGTACCCAAGGCCCGAGAACAACGGGTGATGGGTGGTCACGGATACTATGGTATCCGCTCCGAATTAGCCCCGATGATAAAACGACTTCATTTTGTAGTAATATAAATATTATGGTTCCGTTAGTGTTTAGGGTTTCAAAATTTTTTTTCGTCATTTTTATTTCATCTCCAACTTGGGGAAACCCTAAAACTATGTCCTCTCAATTTGATTTCAATTCCAACCTCCAAAATTCTGAAATCACTTCGATTCCCACTTTATTTCCTCAACTTTAACCTATTCTCTCTCAGTAATCAGCTAATAAATTAAAATCCTCATATATTTTTACCCAAAATCAACATGTATCCACGGAAAATGTTTCAATTAACACAAATATGCTTCGAATCAGGCATGCATCCGAGTAGCTTACTTTTTTCCCAAACTCAAAAACTATAATCTGCTAATGGGTAACTGGTTATTTTACATATGTTACTTTTATTTGAATCAGATTAGTGAATAAAAGAATATGATAAATGATGATTGATGAAGAAAGATTGAAGCTTTTATATTTAAATATTCAATATTCAATACTAAGGAAACTTTTATATTTCAGTTTAATTTTTGCTCTCTATGTTCTTGTCGGCTAAAACCGGAAGTCATGAGTTTCCACGTTATCTGCTACGTAATGGGCATAGTTGCAGTTTGATACCAGTCAACCATAATGGAGCGGGCATGGGTAGAACCCAAGGATGTGAAACGTGGGTAACATATTTGACGTATCCGTCCTGTATCTGACCCATTGTCAATATTACATTTGACATCACGATCTTCGGGTGCATGCTATTTTTGACAAAGGTTGTTGCTTGTACTTGGCTTGACCACTGTTCGACGTTGCTGCGCCGTGTCCCACGATTTTATAATCTCGATAGCTGCAGCCACTACCTGTCCCGCAGTTTGCGATGAACCATTCCGCACCCTCTCATTATAATGCGAATGTTACTATTAGAATAAGTATGATTATAATTATAAGTTTATGACTCTTATTCTTCCATGTTTGAATTATCATTAGCATGTGAATTTCATGCTAATTAGGGTAGATTCGAAACTACTACTATCGATTAACCATCTATCCCCTAATCGATTTAGTGAGGTAATTTAGTTACCAAGACAGTACTTAAATGCACCAAGAGAACTTGAATCATGAAACTGATTGTGGCCCTGCTGCAATGTACTCGGACCCATGACTTGGAGATCAGGAGTTTGAATATCAACAATAACCATATCGTTTATATTTTTTTCCTCTCTTAGTAGTTAATCCTGTCGATTGACTCCCATTGGAGTTAAGATGTTTATAAGTTGTAAGAAACATATTGATATTATACTTATAACATGATGACTACGATCATAACTAATTAATTAGTTTGATAATAGAATCGATTATAATATTCTTAAGATGGTAATGAATTAAGAATTGAGTATTAGCATGATTAATTAAATTTGAATATGAACAAAATTTGGAGTTAATTAGAAGAATTAGTATATCGATAATTTAGTGGGATATATAGTAGCAATAAGAATAGTCTCCGACTATTATTAATATGATTATAAACTGCAAATATATTTTAGTGTAATTTTAATATGATTATGAATTTCTGTTAGATTTCTTTTAGACTCGTTAGTTTTTGTTTCTAGAACGCCAAAATAAAAAAACTAGGTTAGACGTTAACCCCCATCCGAGAGCGAATGAACTATTCTATCGTGTGAGAAATTCTAAATTGGTAAATGGCCTAGTGGGTTTTCGATCTTTGTCTTGATAGAGCGGAGTAGAATACTAGGTAGGTAGCAAATTAGCGGTCCCAAAAGGGCGTGATTTGATTAGAGAAAAGTTGCGACAGTGTATTGCTTCTATCCTATTTCGTGTAAATCGTGGAATTTTTCTATCATTTGTGAATTAGAATGGCCTAGCGGGATTCGACATTTAAGCAGTTTCATCTTTGATTGTCTAAACTGTTATCGTGCCGTCTTGCAAACCATGTACTTTAAAGAAAATGTCATTTATACTTTGATTGATTGATTTATCATCGTGGGACCTTGGTATCATTAGAACCATCCCGTTGTCCCCTATCCATCGGATACCTGTAACCTCACATATACAATGAGAAAGCAAGTCGAACAGACAAAAATGGTCGGTTCGAGAAAATGAAACAAGAAATCCTTGTTTCTTCCAACAAATCTCAAATGACGGTCAAAACTAGGTGAAACAAGGTCAACAGGCAGTCAAGATGTGGTCAAATCAGCAACGAATAATCGTGCTATCACACCTATATGAAATTCATTGATACCTTGATTGATATTAATTATGACTTTGAGTAAGATACTAATAGAGACCATAGGGAGATTTGATTCAAGTAACCAGATTATATTGATAACACCTAAAAACGTCCATCAAATTGGCGTCTTTGCAGAGTTTTTCCTTGCTATTCTTTGAAAATTTCGTTGGAATTTTTCCACCTAGTTTTGTTTTCAACATGTTAGATACCAAAGACAAGGATTCCCAACCCTAGAGAGGCAAAAATCCAAAAATCACAAACTAGGATTTCTACCCAGCAACTCTTTTTAGGGTGTTTTCTTGATTTTTTTAACTATTGAAACTAAAGTCAGAAATTGAAAGGATACTTAGTTTTTAAAAGAAGAACGTGGATTTCATACCAAAATGATATGAGCCAGAATGCACAAACAATGATCGATATACGTTATCGAAAACGGTTTTCAAAACAACAAACAAAATCCAAACACCGGATGGAAAGTTACCTAGCTAACCAATCGATTGATGCAAAAGGGAGGGACCAAGTCTCAAACGTGAATGGTGCCATATAGAGGGGGCTCTAACTTGATTACGATAAACCGGAATTTTATAGCCTAGCAATGACGTGCTTCAAACAAAAGACGGTTCTAGGCCAAAATGTACGTAAACTTTATTATGGACGTTCATAAAATTATAGAAAAATAAACCCTTGTTTACCAAATAAAGAAAGGAGAAGGATTCCCATGGCAAAGAAATGAATCCTCCTTATTTAAGAAATAAGTTTTGACTAAGTCAACCCTTGCTCTTTAAGGATTATATTCAGCCAAGGAGCTCTTTAAGAGGCCTTCTTTAGCCTTAATTAAACTACTACAACGCGTATAAAAGATAGAGGGGCACTTAAGCTCCAAACGTAGGCTTAGTGGGTCGTAGTCTTGATGGCGGATAGTAGGCCTTTTTTAGGGCCATGAATAAATCCAAGGAAGACCCTTGCACGTATGGTGAACCTATGGGTCGAGAAACATACGCCTGGGAATTAACATATGCAAGATCGTAACCTCCATTCGTACTAGATCACATAACACCTCGTCACAATATTTGTCAATACTAAAATTAATTAGGGCATGACAAACCATGGGAAAAGAGCAGGAAAGTAGGTGAGGAGAAGGATAGGAGAAATAGGTGTTAGAAGGGTAAGAGCTAAATACAAGAGAATGGCGAGGCTTTTCAGGACTGTCGTTATCATATCAAGGGATGACGTGATGCAAGGAGTTCGACTAAGGTTCCGGTAGTACTATGTGATTAGTATTACGTGACTAGGTGGAAATTCAGCCAAGAGAAGATAGGAAAACAAGGAACGGTAGTATATGCAGCAAAGTGAAAGTTACGAGGTTGAGCTAGTTGCTTAACTGGTTGCATCTTTGAAATAGCACTATAAGGATTGATCTCTACATTTCCATGTCAGTATTACCTAACTGAGTGGAAATTGAGCCCTAACTAAGTGGAAATTGAGCAAGGAGAAGATAGGAAAACATGGAACGGTAGTATATGTAACAAGGTGAAAGTTAGGAAGTTGAGCTAGTCGCTTTACTGGCTGCATCTTCAAAGTAGTACTACAAGGATTGATCTCTACATTTCCATGTCTGGAACATGGTAGTACGTATTGATGAACAAGCAACATTTCTTAGGGGATGCAGAATCCCTAAAGGTATTGAATGCGCGGTGCTGATGTTCAGTAGGACGAGTGAAATCTCTCTGTGAGATGGCGACTGCCAAGGGGTTGGTACCATCAGAGAAGGACTGGGTGTGTTCATATTTCAAGGAAAACTAGGAAAGGATTAAGCAGCATAGTGTTGAGAGGGCATGAGTGAGGTACGAGCCTCTGATGCTCGGGTCAGAAGGAAGGATAGTTAAGGAAATAAGAAGTGGAATAGAAGCAAATGTATATGGGACGATGAGCATTATCTATGGGTTAACTCGTTGCTTTAAATGCGTCACTTTTTGTGTGACTTCATAAAGTCCTCACCATCTAGATTGGAGTATTGAAAGCGGTTTGATAAGCCCATAGAGCTTCATGCCAAATCGACCAATCTTAGCGAGACTAATCAACTGTCTTCTCAAGAATCCGCTTTAATTCATGATTCGTCACTTCAGCTTGACCACTTGCATGTGGATGGTAAGTGGTGGTCAATTAATAAGTTACGCCAAATTTTCGGCAAACTTGGTTGAATTGACCCTGGAAGTGAGTACCCCCATGTCACTAATGATAGTGTGAAGGGTACCGAAAAACATGAAAAGGCGAGTAATAAACTTTCCCCTTATCGTAGCATCATTAGTAGGTAGCTTTTTTGCCTCTGTCCACTTTGACACATAATCCACAACAACAAGAATGCACTTATGACTATGGGACTGTGGAAAAGGACACATAAAATCTATCCCCCATACATAAAAAAACTCTACAGACATCAATGTTGTCATTGGCATTTCATTCCTATTTGAAATGTTACCTAAACTTTCACATGGATCCATCAAGTTAATCTCAGTTTTGCATCCTATTTAGATAGAAGATACTTAAGAGCATAATGGTCAGTGAAAACCGTAGTATGAGACAACACTAGATAGAACCTGAACTTCTCGAATGCGAAGACAATCGCCAAGAGCTCTTTCTCCGTAGTTGTGTAGTTCTTTTGTGTGTCATTAAGCATCTTGCTAGCGAAGTAGATTGGATGGAACCTATTATCTCTCATTTGTTCTAACACTACTCAAACTGCACAATCACTAGTATCACACATTAGTTCAAAAGGGGCTCCCAAGTATGGGGAGACCAATATCATTGCAGTCGTTAGCTTCTTCTTGAGACATTCGAATGCCTGCACACATTTATCATCAAATACAAATGGCACATCTTTCTCTAACACCCTAGTCATAGGCAATGTAATTTTAGAGAAATCCTTAATAATTTGATGATAGAAACCTGCATGTCATAAGAAGCTACGCACAGTTTGAACATTCATAGGTGGAGGAAGCTGAGAGATGGTTTCGACCTTAGCTTGACCTTAATAACTTGTTTGGAGACCCCATGGCCTAGCATGATCCCCTTCTCCACCATGAAAGAGAAGTCATACATGAAGAGTTCGACAACATCTTCTAACAAATTCCCAAAAATCGCTCTCATACACTTTTGAAACGTCACAGGTGCATTCCACGTACGGAAAAGGACACGCTTATATGCAAATGTGCCAAGGGGCATGTGAAAGTGGTCTTCTCTTGGTCCTCTGGCTTGATTGAGATCTAGAAGCAATCACACATCCCATCTAGGAAGCAGTAACACTCAAGACTAGTGAGGCTCTCCAGCATCTGATCAATGAAAGGCAATGGAAAGTGGTCTTTCTTCGTAGCATTGTTAAGGCGTTTGTAATCAATAAACACTCTCCATCCAGTGACTGTCGGAGTAGGGATGAGCTCTCCCTTGCTGTTAACCGTGAATCCACCTTTGTTTGGCACAACATGTGCAGGACTAACCCAATGAGTGTCAGAAACTGATATATGCATTTAGTAGTTTGACTGACTCCTTCACGACTTCCTTCATAGCTGGATTCAAACAGCTTTGTTTTTGCACTACAGGTTTGACATAAGCTTCCAAGTTTATTTTGTGGGTGAAAAATGAGGGACTGATTCCCTTAATATTACCAAACATCCATGTTATGGCTTATTCATACTTCTTCAATAGAGGTAGAAGCTCCTTATTCTGCTGAGGTTCAAGATTTAAGCCGATGATGATTTGCTAATTTCGAACCCTCCCTATGAAATGAATACTCAAAATGCTATGGTAGTAGCTTTAGATCTAACTCTGGTGGTTCTTTATAAGAAACCGGGTATCTTCGAGATCTTTGGAAGTTGCATCATTGGTGACGCACCAAAGTAAGTCTCGAGTTGTTCAAGGGCTTTTGCTTGCACCCTTTGCTCCATGATGCTCATCCAGTCTTAATAAACACCTATAACGTACAGACATCTCCAACAAGCATATGAGACAATTCAAACATTTTAGACACATATTGATAGTTGTTAGAAATATTTTCATCATCCTGAGCCTTATAGTATTTCATGCACTACAGGTTTGACATAAGCTTCCAGGTTTATTTTGTGGGTGAAAAATGAGGGACTGATTCCCTTAATATTACCAAACATCCATGTTATGGCTTATTCATACTTCTTCAATAGAGGTAGAAGCTCCTTATTCTGCTGAGGTTCAAGATTTAAGCCGATGATGACTGCTAATTTCGAACCCTCCCTATGAAATGAATACTCAAAATGCTATGGTAGTAGCTTTAGATCTAACGCTGGTGGTTCTTTATAAGAAACCGGGTATCTTCGAGATCTTTGGAAGTTGCATCATTGGTGACGCACCAAAGTAGGTCTCGAGTTGTTCAAGGGCTTTTGCTTGCACCCTTTGCTCCATGATGCTCATCCAGTCTTAATAAACACCTATAACAGTACAGACATCTCCAACAAGCATATGAGACAATTCAAACATTTTAGAGGCATATTGATAGTTGTTAGAAATATTTTCATCATCCTGAGCCTTATAGTATTTCATGCACTACAGGTTTGACATAAGCTTCCAAGTTTATTTTGTGGGTGAAAAATGAGGGACTGATTCCCTTAATATTACCAAACATCCATGTTATGGCTTATTCATACTTCTTCAATAGAGGTAGAAGCTCCTTATTCTGCTGAGGTTCAAGATTTAAGCCGATGATGACTGCTAATTTCGAACCCTCCCTATGAAATGAATACTCAAAATTGTATGGTAGTAGCTTTAGATCTAACGCTGGTGGTTCTTTATAAGAAACCGGGTATCTTCGAGATCTTTGGAAGTTGCATCATTGGTGACGCACCAAAGTAGGTCTCGAGTTGTTCAAGGGCTTTTGCTTGCACCCTTTGCTCCATGATGCTCATCCAGTCTTAATAAACACCTATAACAGTACAGACATCTCCAACAAGCATATGAGACAATTCAAACATTTTAGAGGCATATTGATAGTTGTTAGAAATATTTTCATCATCCTGAGCCTTATAGTATTTCATGCACTACAGGTTTGACATAAGTTTTCGAGTTGGAACATTTTATGGAAATGGAAGGGCCCAAATAGGGTAATGCATATTCCATGGCTAGCCTATCATGATAGACTACTGACTAATGCATAATGGTATCAGCGGCATATTTCCCATGAAGCTACATGTTCTGTCTGCGAGCAACAACTGGAATCTCTTTTGTATGCTCTTTGAGATTGTGCAGGGCAAAACAGCTGTGGATAAGCATCCCGGGAACGCAGCTTCCAAGCAATATTTTTCACTTAAATTTAAGTGACCGGATTATTACAGGGACCACTATTTCCAAACATAAGCTTACGTTTGGTATCGTATGTTGGTTTCTTTGGAAATATCGTAATGAGTTTATTTTTAGAAATGTTTCAACCTCCTCGTATCAGCTCGCCTATGAGTTCTTCATTGGATCGTCAGGGTTCAGGAGACAACGAAAATGGGAGAGTTGATGCGTTCTAAGAATAAACCAGAGCGAGAGATGAGCCTAGTAGGTTGGTTGGTTCATAATGATGTTGAGATTACCCTGAACACAGGCGATTCAGGGGGCAGTATTTTGCATGATTTGAGAGGAGCTTGTCAGGGAGCCTTTGTAGCTAATTTCGGGGAATGTACCATCACACGAGCTGAAATCGGAGCTCTTATTCTCGGCATACAATTTCCATGGAATCTAGGGTACCGCAAAGGGCATGTATAAATTGATTCTTCCATTATCGACGCATATGCTCATAACCCTAATGCTGCAGATTTAAGGCACTTTGAGAGTATAACATAGCTGCATCAACTTCTTCATCATGATTAGATGGTGATTGTGACTCACATCTATCAAGAAGGAAACTGTGTGATGGACCTTTTCGCTTATATTATTAGTTCATTCCCTCCCTTCGGAATGCATATTATTAGTTCTTTCCATCAAAATATTATTAAATGTATTCATGCTGATATGATTGGGATTTCCTTCCCACGAGCCATTAGTATTAATAATTAGGACCTTCAGTCCAACCTTTCTCCCAAAAAAAGAATGGGTGGCAAAATGATTGTTGGCGTTGGCAGGAAATGTTCTACCATGTATTACCCAGATCTTGAACTCAAAACATGTTTCTAGTTCAAGTACTTATTCTAGAAAACTTAATGGTTGATGGTATAATATAAGTTCAATTAGTTTAAGAACTTCAAAGAAGAATCTAAACAATCAGATATATGCTTTTACGTCCACTGTTCGACGAGTTCCCAATGAATTTTCCAAAAAAATAATCTATAAAATGTTACACGTGTAATATGTTGTAATAATTTATAACAGGTTACACAAGTAACAAGCTCTAGTCGTTTGTTATAGGTTATAATCATCAGTAGTCAGTTATACGAGTAACATGTTATAATTGCATGTAACATATTATACGCATCTATAACAAATTAAAATCATATGTAACTAGTGAATGGCCTATAACTAGTTATAGAGTTAATTACATCATATATCATTCGGCTTCTAAAGTCGTTACACACTTGCCATTAAAATGTTATGTGGTGCACCCGATACTACTAATCTCAATAGTTAATTTCACCAACTACCACCAAGCTAAAATATTTAACTGAAATTGGATGTGGAATGAAAGGAAGTTGTCAAGTCAGAATCTGACATGGTAGCTACATCATAATAAATTTGTCCTTTCTTCCCCTTCTCTCTCTTCTATTTATATTCTTCTTCTTGCTCGGCCCTCAGCAAACTTCCTGGAACCAAAAGTCTTCATTCATTAATATATGGTCCTAAAAATATCCATCTTCCATCAAATGCATGTTCTCTTCCTTCCCTCTCAATTCCTTCTCTTTCATCCCTGTCACTTTTGGCGATTTAAATGACTTAATAACTAGTTATATAACTATTTCCATGAGTTAATAAATAGTTATAATCATCTATAACAAGTTGGATCATAGAAAAATAACTTATCACATAAGAGTAAATTAAATGACTAATTATGAAAGAAGATGATCCAATTGAAACACCCACCAAGCTTCCTCTCATATGAAATCCTTAACCAAAATCAAATTATCTAAATCATTAGTTCACGATAGTAGGATTTTTATTAATCATACTCTATATTTTTTGATTCACCATTCATTTCCTTCCTCAAATATGGCTCAAAACAACAATGGCATATTGTTTGGATAGGGCAATGAAATATGCTTCGTCACTACATATCTACCTCGCTTTTTTTATCCACAATGCATTATAGTTTAATATATGGTGCATATTTTTCAATAAGAAATTTTTGATAAGGCTCTAAACCTTGTACCAGAAAACACTTATGCATATATGTATATTAAAATGTTTGTACTTCTACCATTTGCAATTCTATTTGCTATATATGTCTCTTGTTTGATAAAGGGATTCATGGGTTAATTATTTGAATGGAAGATGATAAATGAGTTTTGAACGAAAGATGATAAATGATTATTAATGGGGTAGTATTTGGGTGTCGTATGAAAGAAAGGGAGGATGGAAAAAGAGAAGAAACAATAGAATGGAGAGTCATTGCTCTATTTTTGTTTTGCGGTAAAGATTACTCTGTTATTGTTTGACGCTTCATAAGACGTAATTTTTCCGTATAAAAATAAAAAAGGATGTTTTGTTAATTGGAATGAAGTAAGAATGTCTCATTAATGTAGATCCTCAAAAGATGCGGCATAGAGACGTCCATGCCGAACAAGTGTGAGTGTCGGTAGTGGTGCCACTTCAGGTAGTTTAGCCTTGTTATGTGGCTCTGCTTGAGTGGCCTTTAGCCTTTGTCGTATCTCCGCCAATTTATTTTGAACCTCGCAAAACATGGTTAGTGCACAAAGAATGGACCTCTCAAAATCTGTCAATCTATAAATGTTTGAATCTTACTACTCGTTGTTTTACCACTAGTGTTTCACTCAATTTAAATAGAGAAACATATACGGTGAAGCAATTAGGACTAGCAATGATTTTTCCAAGCGTAGGATTCATAAGAATATTGTAATACAAGCAACCACAAAACTTCATCTGATCTATGACTAGGTAAGATTCTTTTATGAACTCTCAAAGTTTGAAAACTCAATTTTAAGCTTGCAAAGAACCTATAAATCTCTGCCCTAGTCTTGAAATCGACTATACTAACCCAAACTTTGAAAACGTCTGTGGTGGAGGTGGTTCGAGCGATTGCTTTTGATGACCTCTTTATTTAGATACCAAACACAAGGATTCCCAGCCCTCTATAGGAAAAAATCAAAAAATCACAAATACCGAACAAATTAGGATTTCGACCGAACAACTCGTTTTAGGGTGTTTGGTTGATGTTTTTAACTATCAAAACTAAAGTCAGAAATTCAAAGGATACAAAGTTCTTAAAAGAAGAATGAGTCTTTGATACCAAAATTATATAAGCCATAACGCACAGACAACGACCGAGACAAGTTATTGAAAACGGTTTTCAAAACAACGAACGAAATCCAAAAAACCGGATGAAAAGTTACCTAGCCGACCAATCGATCGATGCCAAAGGGAGGGACCAAGTCTCAAACGTGAATGGTTCGACAAAGACGTGGTACTAACTCGACAAAGACGGAATCATATAGCGTAGCTACGACGTGCTTAAAACAAGACAAATTCAAACGACGGTTCTAGGCTGAAATTTACTTAAACTTTATTATGGGCGTTTTGCTAACTATAGTCGTTGTACCCTCTTTATATAGGATAGGGATGCCATGAATTTATAGAAAAATAAAGCCTTGTTCACCAAGAATATAAAGGAGAAGGATTCCCAAGGCAAGGAAATGAATCCTCCTTACTTAACAAATAAGTTTGGACTAAGTCAATCCTTGCTCCTCAAGGACTAAATTCGGCCAAGGAACACTTTAGGAGGGCTTATGTGGCATTAATTAAACCTAAAACTCGGAATAGAAATCCCAAATTAAACTACTAAAACACACAAAATGATCAGGGGCACTTAGGCTCTAAGAGTGGGCTTAGTGGGTCGTAGTCTTGATGGCAGATAGTAGGCCTATGCTAGGGCCATGAATACATTCAAGGAAGAGTCTTGGACGAATGGTGAACCTATGGGTCGAGAAACATTGGTTTGGGCTTGAACAGATGCAAGATTGCAACCTCCATTGGTACTATATCACATGACACCTCATCACAATATTTGTCATGACTAAAACAAATTAAGGCATGGCATACCATGGGAGAAGAGCAGGAAAGGAATTCAGGAGAAGGATAGGGGAAAGAGGTGTTAGAAGGGTAGGAGCTAAATAGAGGAGAATGACCAGGCTTTTCAGGACTTTCGTCATCATATCAAGGGATGACACGATGCAGGTAGTTAGACTAAGGTTCCGGTTGTACTATGTGGTTAGTATTACCTGACTAAGTGGAAATTGAGCTAGGAGGTGAAAGTTACGAGGTTAAGCTAGTCGCTTGAATGGCTGCATCTTCGAAGTAGCACTACAAGGATTGGTCTCTACACTTTGATGTCTGGAACATGGTAGTGCGTGTTGACGAACTAGCACATTGATTAGGGGATGCAAAATTCGTAAAGGTATTGAAAGTGCAAGGCTGACGTTCTGTAGAACAAGTGAAGTCTCTCTGCTAGAGGGTAACTACCAACGGGCTGTTACCATTAGAGAAGGACAAGGTGTGTTCATATTTTAAGGGAAACTAGTAAAGGATTGAGTAGACTAGTGCTGAGATTGCATGAGAGAGGTACAAGCCTCTGATGTTCGAGTCAGAAGGAAGGAGAGTTAAGGGAATAAGAAGTGGAATAGAAGCAAAGGTCTATGGGACGATGACCATTATCCATGGGTTAACTCGTTGCTTTAAAGGCGTCACTTTTGAAAGGTGGATCCCTACACTCTTTTTTGGGTGTCGGCTTATGGGATTCAAGTTAAAATTCAACATAAGGTTGGATCTTAAAGTGCCTTGAAGGTATTTTAATGTATTAAGAAAATGTTCATGGGGTAATGGAAGCTCATCCAAGGAGAAATTGTGGATGGCTTGGGGATGAAAGGGGTGATAGTAGCAACTAGGTTCTGGAATCTAGTGTTAGTAATAAGTTGGATGAACAAGGGAAATGAGCAATAGAGATTAAGAAGAATAGAGGCAGTAGCGTGGCATGACGGACAAACATCAAGGTTATTTGGTAACCACATCCGTGATGCTCTGTTGGTCACGGGGGAGGTAATCAATGAATCACAAGTGTGGTGCGAGGGGAACGGTTGTGGTTAGTATGGCGACCCCGCATGTGACAATGTAAGTCACGAGTGTGGCTAGAGAACTAGCACATGCATGGTCTAGTAGATCATGGGCGTGACTTGTGAGGACCACAGGTGTGGTAGTCAGTGACGTTACAGACCATGGAGAGCGCGAGACTAGTTTTTCGATGGGGAATGGAGACAATATGAGATGTGTGACTAATAAATCGTGGATGGATGGCTTACCACTGGTGTGGCACACCTGATGGATGCAGGCATGCTGCGCCGAGGGGTTACCCTTGTGGATAGTGATGCAATGGGCTAAGTAGAGCACATGTTTTGGCATAGAGATAAGGTGTCATCTTTATTTGAAAACCGGTTTTGTGTAGAAAGCTGGAGGATGAACATAGTTGATCCTAGGACAACTCAAAGGTGAGTTGGACTAGGAACAGTGGTATTGAGGCTTCGACTTTGGTTGTTTAGTGGCTTCTAAAGAGTCTGCCAGGTAGTGGTGCTCGATGGGTAGCGAGCTTGACGGGTCGGCTCTGTGTTGAGCATGGTCAACGATGGCTTAAGGAAAAAGGGGATAGGGTTGTGTTGGAAAGTGATGCCAACCCTAACCTAACCTTGGAATCTCGGCTCTGTCAGGAGCGATTTTTGAGGGTCGAGCTTGACGGAGTTTGGTGGGGGCAAGAAATGAGCCCATAGTTTTTGCTCGGCTGAGTCGAGCTAGATATAGGCAAAATGAGGTGTGGACCACTGTTGGTCTTGCAGGACATAGTTGTGGTTTGACCATGGGTCATTTCTGAGGAGTGGACCGGTTGTGCCGTTGAGGAGAAAGGCACGTAAGGGCCGTTTGCTACCATCCCGTTCTACAACTTTGTTCCCATCCTAATTCTGATCCATAGGCGTGTCATCAACACCTTTGTCTTCATCACTATTAGATCCTTATCTTCTACCACCTTTTTCGATACCATTATCACCATCCTTTCCTTTGGCTGTCCCATTAGGGCGCCTCTTCAATAACAGTCTGTTCTAGTTCTTTGTCAGCCTTTTTGTTGCCGTCCATGCAACTACTGATTTAGGCTCAGTACTCACAGTAATTGACATTGGTACTAATTCTGGACCTTTACTGGGATTCACATAATAACCGACCGCAGATCCATAATTCTCAAATTTTGTTGACATAGTCATAAAGTGTATGTCCCGAGCCACGACAGCTTGGGAGGATGAGTAGGGTGTTAGATGGACCCAAAAATTACTTCGATCAATGGCTTGGACGTGTGAGCTGACCCCCTTCTCCAAGGCAGAAGGGCGGTGCACGGGCGGAATGCGGTTCAAAATTGGAGACCTTCGCGAAAATCTCCATTCTAACTTCTAGTTTTAATTTAGAATACCGCGAGGTTGAATTCTTCTTATATGGTGCACTGGGTGATGGATAAGATGTTGATGCACCTAACTTGGCTACAGGTGGGCCTCCTTCTATTGGAGGTCACGAGGCTAATATGAACTTGTCACCCAAGACATTATCGAGCAGTTTGCATGGCAATAAGTGAGCCATTTGAGGTTTATTTCTTTATTTTAGTTTCTCGATCTTATATAAATAAGGAGAACACATCTGTACCCCATCTATATGGCAGATTTTCATTGGTTGTGATTAATTAAGCCACTAAATTATACTGTTAGTACCTTAATTTAAGCTACATTACAGCTTACACCCGATTAATTAGTCAAACACAGCTAACCATTAACCGCCTTACTCTGTTGCTTTCTTGCTTGTGTCTATAATTTTTTTTTGTTTAATAAATTTCATGGAATTGCATAACTAGTGAAGGGAAAGTTCATATACAGAAGTTGAACTCTGGTGACAAACTTGATGTTAAAAGCGACTAGCGGCTTCCTCAATGGTGTGGTCGGTGGCTATACCTTATTCTCCAATGATGTTTGGTATTCCAAGAAGGTCTCATGCATGATTTCCCGGTGGATGTGAGATTCCATGAAATGACAAAGTATTTGATGTCACGTGGGACTATCTCCACTGAGCTCTCAAAATAATACAAACAACGCACGCCAAAGTCAAGAGAGTATCTTAATTACAGTGAACTACAATTCTTCAAATATTTGATTCTGCCTACTAATTCCCTACCCAGACGTAATCGACTAATTTATGCACTAAACATGCATCTCCTTTTTTTTTCTATGGTGATGCAACATGAGCTCTTGACTGGGCATTACACTTCAATGTCGATGACTATGTCATGGAGTTGACACATCATCTAGCAATGGAAGGTCCTTTTGTGAGGCCGCCAATTGATCTCCCTATATGATTGATCGGTCTTCCCTTCCTCTGATCGATCATTGCCAAACCACAATACTACATATCACAAAGTTGACACACTCTTTGAGTATGATAGTCACTTTTGTTCATTGTTGATGAATGAACTTTAGGGAAATGAGATTGAAGTATGTGTTGTTTTCCCCACAAATAAAACCGTGGGATAACCTTGCTTAAGCATTCATGGAAGAATATTATCAACCCACAAAGACAGCAATAGTTTGAGAGTCCATTTCAAGAATCTACCAAAGGGATGACAAAAGTCTTTATGATCTATGGAACAGATTCCAAGAACTACTTGTTGAATGCCCACATCATGGATAAACCTACAACCAACTTACAAACATCTTCATGAGGAGCATCGATAGAGAGACAACAATCCAAGTTAATCAATTAGCCATCACAGATGTTACTGGTCTTACGCCCACTGTAAGTGTAACTTATTTTGCTAATTGTGTAGATAAATCGGGAAATTGAGCTCGAAATAAAATCCAACCAGCCAATGCTACTACCTTGGAATCTGTGGGGAACATTGCATTGAGGGCTCAAATCAATAGTTTAGAGAGGAACTTCAATGATTATACTGTGAAATTTTCTAACATTATACTTTGAAAATTTCCAATCCTCCTAATGCTTCTATTTCTGTGTTGTAGTTGGTGAGGTGTTTGTAACAGCAGGGACAATGCTCAAACTTCATCACCAATAACACCATGATAGTCGAAGAAGTGGATTTTCTGCCAAGGCTTCCCCTTTAATCAGCAAGGGTATGCAGATTACAGAGAAAAGAACTTAGGGGGTCGTCCAATAAAAGAATACAACTTCCAGAATGGAAGAGGACATACGCACTTCTACAAGCCTACGGTAGACAATGACTACAATAACACCACTTCACATGGCACTAATCAATATCCAAATGCAAGCTCGAGCAACAACACAAATGTATCCATTCAAGGGAACAACAACTAAGGACCACCAGGATTCCCGAAAAAGCCAAATCAAAAGCAACATCAACTGAATAATTTGGTCCCTCCTGGAGGAATCACCGATGATCTCATACAAATTATGAAGATGGTGCAAGCATAATTGATTAACCAAAATACTATTTTTAGGGACAACAAGCTATAATACAGAGGATGGAAAAGTCTTATGCATCCTTATCACAGAGCGTTGATCAAAGGCCTCTGAGGCAACTCGAAAGAAACTTCGAACAAAATCCTAACAATAATATGAACAAGGGACACATGGAGTTAAAAGAAATCGCACTTCAGAGCGGGATGACAATCTATGGGAATCCAAAATCCATCTAAGAACTAGAGATGATGCAGATCAGATAGCCATTGACATCCCTAAGGAAGAGGAGGGAACACCAACTAAAACTTCATATAAGGAATCTCCAGAGTTGAAATTAAAGCTACAAAGAGCATCTCAAGTAAGTATTCCTCCAAGAAAACTCCAAGCTACCAATAAACATCAGTTCAAAGCTGGAGCCACAACGAATGGAGCAACTTCTAACCCTCTTGAAGAAGCATAAACAAGCAATCGCTTGTAAGCTAGCATACATAAAAGGAATCAGTCCTTCATTCTGCACTCACAAGATCAACTTGGAAACCAATGTCAAACTAGTGGCACAACCCCAACAACGACCGAACCCAACTATGCGCAAAGCCATGCACAACGAAATGCTTAAACCTTTGGATGTAGGTATCATTTATCGAATTTCTTACAGTCACTGGGGCTGTCCTATGCAGGTTATGCCGAAGAAAGGCCGCTCCACGGTTGTACCCAATGATAAAGGAGAACTGATTCCAAATTGCGCAGTCACTAAGAAGGTTCACCTTCCACTACTGTTCATTGATCAATGTTGGAATGTATCGATGGGACAAGTTCTACAATTTTTCTAGATCGGATGTCAGGGTACTTTCAGATTCCGATGGAACTAGAAGATCAAGAGATGACTACCTTCATATGCTCCTTCGGTCAATTCCCATACATGGGAGTTCCATTTTGTCTTTTTAATGCATCAGTAACCTTTCAATGGTGTATGCCAATGATCTTTGGGAACCTAATAGAAGATGTTATCGAAGCCTTCATGGATGATTGCTGATTCTATGGAGATTACTTTTCCAAATGTTTAGAAAACTTGGACAAAGTCTTGGCAAGGTGTGAAGAAACTCATTCAGTTTGGAGTTGGGAGAAGTGCAATTTCATGGGGGAGAAGGGAATTGGCCTAGGCCATAAGGTGTCCAAAGGAATTATTAAAGTGGATCGAGCTAAGCTGGAAACCATCTTCCAATTTCTCCCTCTTAATATTGTCAAATCTATTTACAGCTTCTTAGAACATGTCGGTCATTTATTTTCTGTTTTCTATCTGATGCTGACATCCGTGGCTAACATCTTTCCACGCCCGTGACCAACATCAGCACGCCCATGGTATACATATGACCATGCCCATGATCTCTTTCACACTACGCCTGCGACCTACTGACTAACCACCCCCGTGGTCATCATCCAGCCACGACTCTTTTCCATAAGTAGCCATGTCCATGGTGGTTAGTTCCTCACGCCCGTGACTTACTTTCTCCCACACACGTCACTGACTCCCCATATTCAATTTGTAGAGAAAAGTTAGAAATTTACAAACACCTACACATATAAGAACATCTCCCCAGTTATTTAGTATTGAGGTCCTGACATTACTGGTCGCTTTGAGGTTCATGACGCCTCGGTACTAGATATTTTTAATCACATAGTAGAGAATAACCAAGCTCTGATACCCGTTGTGAAACCTGCCCCTGGACGACTCAATCGAACCATACGGTTCAGTTCATGCAATACTCACGTGTCACTCCATCACATGATTACTAAAGATACGCATGAAAACAAGTGTACTGAATGACCTCATAACATAAGTAAAACTGCCGAAGACTAACCGAGCGTCTATGGATCAAATCCAGTTTCAAAACATAAGCAAACATCTCAACATCTGGAGATAAGTATGATAAAACAACTGACACAAAGAAATGTCTAAAAACATGGAAGCTTGTGAAAACATAAAAATGATGAAAGGGATAACTAACGTCCTCCAAGGTACCTCTCTTTCCGACTCCCAGAGTCACTCCGTGGAGACATTGGTGCTCGTGCTGCTCTCTTAGGTGTCGTTTTCTCTTGATGTCCCAAGGTTGATCATACAAGACGAAATGAGATGGGGGTCATCGATAAGCACTAAATAACTAAGCTTGAGCATAAAGAACTGAACTAGTATCTAGTAAAGTGACCTTGTGATGTTGTACGCATCATCCTAATGTCAGCCACCCCTGGATCAGACCATGAAACCACCCTGAAGAGTTGGGAGAGCAATATTGAAGGTTAACCTATCACATCCTGTCTGAACCTTAATAAATCATGGGGCATTGCGCAATCCAAAGAGTGGGTGACCAACGTATAATGGGAGCTATCACACACACAGTTCATCGCTGTGAACTAATGCTCGAAAATATCAACTGTCAGTGCAGTAGGAACCTCAAATACTCAACTACAAATCACAACCACTTGTATAATAGATTGCATGGTACTGTACAGTCCTGAAAATACAAGCAAGTATTCTTGAGAACTAATTACAATTCTTCGCGTAAAGCAGAATAATCCTAACCCCTACCTCTAAAAAGCTTTCCACTGAAGAGTCTGATTTGTAGACACCTCCCTAAAGCTCGGTTGCTCGATCTGAATGACCTTTTGTGATCAAACATAGGATTGAAATCCCATAATCCCCATATCCTAACCTAACAAGAATTTCCTATGTTGGATTCAAAACAAAGGATTATGAAAAGAGGAAGAAGATATATTACCTTCTAAATCGTCCTTAACAATCTTTAAGCCTCTCTTACTGGTCTGGAATCAATCAATAAGGTCCTCCCCTCTGCCCATGGTCAACTTATCAACATGCACGTGGTTGAATGGCAACCATATTCGGGATTCTTCTATCTGTCACGATCGTGACCGTTATTGTCCACAGCTACGATCTACCTGGTGATCGCGCCCATGAGACTATCAGTCACGTCCATGATGGTCCATCTGACAGTCAGTTCTCAGAGACTCATAGAAACCGAACAAAATCTGGGTGTCACAAAAAGGTGCCCATTCTTCACTTGTTCCCTTGTCTGCTGGTTCTTAAGTAGGAAAGCTACCAACAGAACCATATGCATCACCAGGCCCTTCTAAAGGTGGTAAGAGATAAAGAGGTCCTTCGCACCAATGACCCAGTCAGACTGCACCCTCTGACATATTGTATGTCGAAGGAGCACATGCAGGAACCAGCGAATCAATACCTCAATCATGGCCGCCTTAGATTGATTCGACTTATAAGCTGGAGTAGGAGGTGATATGCTTCTCCAGAATGATCAAGCTTCAACCATTGTCCGATCTTTCAATATTGCCAAATTATGACTCCTAACCAAGTCCTCCTCCTTGTAAAGACCAAGGGATACCCCAAACTCATCGATATAACAACTCTACTAAACACAACCAAGTTGGAACTTGATGAAACCTTCTTTCTTCATGTTCTGGCTTCTCTTGAAAGTGATAGAATTGATCACTTCCTTTATAGCCAACACATTATCTTCCCTTTGAACTTGGAATAGAGGAAGCACTCCGCTTCCACCAAGCTATGCTTCAAATCAATCCTTCCACTATATGGTTATCATATATCGCTAATAAAGGTACCCTGTGGAGACATAACATTATCCCTATTCTCGTCAGGCTGTAATATCTCCCGTTGCGTCCACTTGAAGTGTTGAGAGAAAGAGCATAGGGCTAGTGCAGTAGTGCCTGAAGAAGAAGAATTGCTATCCCTTTGTCGCTTGTTGAATGGCCTAGGAGGGATGCTTGTAATCGACAAGAACCTGAAGACATAGACAGATTGAGGATGGGGCTCGAGTTTGGCCTTCAATGGTGGAAGCTTCTTTTTCTAAAATAAAGGAGATGATGATGGTAAAGGTTTTGGGGTAGATGATGGTAGTAGTTTGGGAAAGATAAGATGTGTGTTAATGATTGATGGTGGGTTGCAGAGATGATGAGGAGAAGGAGGAAACGTTGATGGTGGTAGTGGTGGGAGGATAGGTTGTGCTTGCATGAAGGAGAGGGGGAAGAAGATGGGAAAATTCGAAGAAAATAAGAAAAAAGAAATAGTTACTGCCATGGACGTAACACACGGCGTGCGGTAACAACATGACCGTGTGTTAGGAAGCAGCAGTTACGGATGATACAACACACGGTCATGTATTAGTAACACAAGGCGTGTGGTACCAATACAAGGCCTATGTTGACAAAAGAGGACCCTATGTTAGGAGGCTTGACATACAGATGATACAACACACATCGTGTGTTATCAATACACAACATTGTTTTCTTCTGTTGGTGGATTCTTCATCCTGCACACACTTAACAACACCATGTCACCCCAAACGTTCGAGACACAATTTGAACATCCAAACTCAATCAACATAACATTAGACTCACCACTAGACTTAAAATTTGAAAAATTACATATAAGAAATACTCAAACTTGAGTTGCCTCCCGAGAAGCGGTCGTTTTATGTCATGAACTAGACGCCTGAAGTCTTCGGCTCGGCTGGTTTAGGTTTCCCCTGATCAGTTGAGGGGCTAGTTTCATTTATTTGACCACTCTGAGGAATTCACCACTAACATACAGCTTCAAACTATGCCCATTTAACTAGAAAGGATCCACATCGAGGCGAGATTTTCTACAACTCCACCAGGAAAACCTTGTGTGACACTACACGGTCCAGACCAGCAGGATCTCAGCTTCCCTGGAAAGAGATGAACGCGGGAATTATAAAGGAGCATTTGCTTGCCAACCTTGACATCTTTCAGCTTTGAATCATGGATCCGTTTGGTACGTTCCTTGTGTAACTTAGAGCTTTCATAAGCTCACTCTCATCACTCCTCCAATGTGAGTACCTAGATTTTTCTTTCCTCTTTCGCAATACTACGATCAAAGTTAAGTGTTCTCAAGGCACAGCAAGCACCGTGTTCGAGTTCTATAGGAAAATTGTAAGCTATCTCATACACCAGAATGTAAGGGGAAGTACCAATATGAGTTTTAAAAGTAGTTCTATATGCCTACAAGGCGTCATCTAATCTAATGTATAATTAATTGTGTGAGATCACCTTTTCTAAGATATGTGTTAACTCCACAATTGTTCCTCCACTTGGCCACTAATCTGAGGGTGGTAAGCAATGGCTACATGATAGGTAACACCATGCTTTACACACACCCTATCAAATTGACCATGAAAATAAGTTCCTTGGTCACTTATAATTGTTCTAGGTGTACCGAATCTATAAAGCAGCTTCTATAAGAACTTTCCACCTACCCTAGCATCGTTAGTGGATAGTGCTTATGTTCTTATAAGATGTAGGGACAGGTCCCATAAAATCAACGTGCCATGCATAATAAATCTCTAAAGGCACATTCACTGTTTGAGGAATTTATCGCACGCATTAATGAAATCCTTATAGTCTCAAAATATGGTAGGCCAAACAGAAACCGACAATGAGAATTTTTCGAGCTGTTCGATTTGTGCCATCATATCCACCAGGCGGTCCCGAGTGATAATGAGTCATGATGTCATGAGCTTTACTGAGGGTGACACATCGGTAAATGATGTTGTGAGAGCCGATTCAGAAAAGATGTGGATCTTCCTAATAATACTTCTTGATGTCATGAAGAAACTTCCTTCGCTCGTGTCGAGAAAGGTCGTTCCTAATCTTCCCACCAACATGGAAGTTGGTGAAGTCAACAAACCAAGGTCCTTCGGCTTTGGTGATCATGATGGAATTTAGTTGTTACTTAGGAAACGTTTCCTGAATTTCAAAACACGTCTCTAGTCTAGCTGCAGGCCCCTCTAGGCGAGAGAGATGATCAACACCAAAATTCTCTAAGCCCTTTTTATCCTTGATTTCAATGTCAAACTCTTCAAGAAAAAGCACCAAACAGATCATTCTCGGTTTGGTATCTGGTTTGCTCATGAGGTACCTAATGGCTGCATAATTAGTCAAAATTTGTCAAAAACATAAACCATAGCTAATAACTCCTTTTCATGTAGTGGTGTAATTCCTATAAGTCTGATTTAGCATTTTGCTGGCATAATAGATGGGTCAAAGCGCTTCTCAATTCTCTATCCTTGTACTGCCCCGATGCAAAATCACTCGCATCGTCTATTATGGTGTTATAAGGATAGTAGCGATGGTGAGTTTAAAGTTGAGACCCTCAAATGCTTGGTGACACGCATCATCAAAATGGAAGGGAACATCCTTCTCAAGCAGGTGGGTCATTGGTAGTGTAATTTTGGAGAAATCCTTTATGAACCTCCTATAAAACCCTGCATGTCCCAAAAAACTTCTAACTGACTTCACTGGTAGGAGGAGGAAGTTGAGCTATGGTATCAAACTTGGCAGAATCAACTGTAAGCCTTTTCTTTAAAATCTTGTGTCCAAGCACAATTCCCTCTCTCACCATGAAGTAGCTCTTCTCCCAGCTAAGAGCTAGATTTGTCTCTTCACCTGTCACAAGTACTTCAAGCCATGATCCAATCAATCTCCATACACAGAAAAATCATCCTTGAATACCACCATGATTTTGTCGATTAGATATTTAAAGATGGCCATCATGCATCACCGAAATGTTACTGGCGCATTGTCGAGACCAAAAGGGATCCTTCTATATGAAAATGTATCAAAAGGACATGTAAACCTTGTTTTCTCTTGATCCTTTGGTGCAATAGGAATCTAGAAGTATCCTGACATCCTATCCAGAAAGCAATAATACTCATGACCTGGCAAGCGCTCAAGCATCTAATCAATGAAAGGAAGACGGAAGTGGTCCTTCCTAGTAGCCTCATAACTATCTATAGTCAATGCACGCTATCCAACCACTAACTATTCTAGAAGCAACTACTTCCCTCGCACCATTAGGAACTATAGTTATTCCATTCAACCCATTTGCTGTCTGAGATGGACAAATAATTCATGCATCTAGAAGTTAGAAATTATATTTTTGAACTACCTCCATCAAAAGCGAGTTAAGACGTCTCTAAGGTTAGCAAACTGGTTTTTTGCCTTCCTCAAGATAGGTCTGATGCTTGCAGTAAGTGGGGCTAATCCCCTTGATATAGGTCACTTTCCAAGCAATCTTGTGCTTATGCTTCTTAATGAGCGTAGGAAGGCTAGACTTTTGGGTCGACTTCGACATTTTCTTATGCGCCTCGGTAGGTGGTCTCTCTCTCCTCGTATCTCCATTTTCCTCGAGTGCCTGCATACGGCTTGTCACAAATAACTGGGAAGACATATTTTGAGCATTGTTAGTCTCAGAGATAGCCGAAGCATAGTTGCAAAAGGGATCAAGTTGATGGGTACTATCAATAGTGAGCTCGAAAGTATTACCACGGGAACGAGCAAACACTTTGAATTCTTTACCGAGACGGAATGATCATCTTCCCTTTGGGAGGTATCGATCAACGTTATTGCATATGTGAGGAAAGCTCATCCCAAGATAGCCGTCCTTTTCCAAGTAATGTCGGTGTCCACCACGACAAAGTCGGCCATGTAGTCGAAGCTTCTATTTTGACCGAGATGTTCTCTGTAATTTCCCGATGTGTACTTGACACCGGTCGACGAGTTGAAGGCTCAATTTTGTTGGTTTCAGGTCTTGATCACGTACTGCTTATAGATAAAGGAGGGCATAAGGTTGATGTTGGCCCCAATGTCTACGAGAGTTTCACAAATCGTAAGTGAGACAACTTGGCAAGGAAGGGTGTACCTACTCGGGTCATCAGTCTTGGTAAAGGTAGTACTTAGAAGTACTGTGGAGATCCATTGGCTCATTCTCAACAAGATGATCTAGCATTTCATCATTGAAGCCTTCATTTGGGTCTTATTCCGACTTCAGTAGAAAGCTCGATTGCGGGGGTTGAGGAAGCAACAAAGAGTGGATTTTCCTCTTGAACCAACGAGACCTTGGTGATCTTAGCAATGCATTCAATCTTTGATCTAGAAGGTCTTATGATCTCCATATTCACAGCTAACACATGCTTTTTAGACTTAGGGTTCACGTCAGTATTACTTGAAAAGTACCGTCTTGGCAGTTTGAGAGAACCTTAGTGAGAGTCCCTAGTTGGCTTTGGAGTTCCATCATGTGTAGTGGTGTTGAACTTATCTAGGTACGCCTGATGCTCTTAAAGAATCTTTGATTGTGCTTGGAGGAATGTTGTTTGCTCTTTAAGTATCTTGATTACAACAGAGATATCGCTCCAGGGTGCACTACCTTGAGTAGTTAAACTTTGGGAACCAGGCGGTGGCGGTAAAGCGAGCATGTTTGGCACTTGATAATCCCCTTGATTGAAACCTTGAGGTTGATAGTTGCTTGGATAGCTTCATTGGTATCCTCTTTGGTTCTAATTTGGGTTTCCATGATGCCCTTTACTGTTATAGCATTGAAAGCCTTGTAGGTATCCTCCTTAAGGTAGTCCTTGATTGTTATAGCATTGAAATCCACCTTGGAAACCTTGATTCGATCTTTGGAAGTTCCCTTAATTGCCTTGATTGTACTAAACACGATAGTTTTGACTACCTTGTTAACCTCCTACGGCATTGCCGTGTCGTCAACTTTTCAACCATTCATTCTTTCGGGACAAAAGGTTGACCGATATCTTGGTAGTGGAAACATCATGTCATTCGTCATCGCATGCTTCACACAAAATGATCCAAGTCACGTGACCCTTGAGTTTCTGAGCAAGAGAAGGTGGTGGAGCCTCTTAAGTCAAGGAACACTCTTGCTAAGGCATCCCAATCATCAAAGGAGCTCTACAGTTGAGTGTCAAGCCAATACTTCGCTGTCCTGAGAGAGAAAAGGGAAGTAGGATAACATCTTATGGGACATTGTTCAACCATATCAATTCAACTATCTCGAGGAAACCCTTGAGATGTCAAAATGGGCACTCAAAGTCGAGACCGCTATACTGACTATGTTGAACCATCTAGATATATTGGAACTTTAGCTTGACATTCTGGTTATCAATTGGTAGCCTCACCACATCTGAAGCGGTCCAATCCATCCACAAAATGCCTAGGAGTTCAGATAAGTTTGGGAGTATTATGAACCCAAGGTGAGGATTCTTAAGTCACTTATAGACATCCCTAGCATCCTGACTCGAACCGTGTCAATAGGTCGTCTTTGTTTTGAGTCGCCCACCAAGTGTTTGATGAAATGCCTACAAAGAAATCCTGCCTCTAAATGTAGAATTGGGGCTTGTTAATGAGAACCAACACCAACATTCTGACTACTATTAATGAATAGGAACATGGGAATTTGATCTCATAAAAGCCATAACCGATACAAGATAGCAAGCACCATGGTGTAAGCACAACAAAGCCATAAATAGATATCATTAACCATCCACATGTATCCAACCCAATGCTTTTAGGAGGAATCATAGAAACTACATCTCAAACAACCCAATAATTAAAAAGGGACTTAGGCTACCAAGGTAATAAAAGCCGAAGAGGAAGAATAAGAGAATCACATCTTCGTGGAAGATGGTTTTTAATATTCAATCTCCTTGAGTTTCTCCTTCCAATTGCCACCAAGTGCTCCAAGTTTCCTCTTGATCCTAGATGTTCTCCCTCGGGTTTGGAGAGGAGAAGAGAAGAGGCAAGAACGAGCTATCTGAGGTGTGGTTTAATTTAGGTCATCCCCGAGATGTCGATCGGTTGGGTCCTTTGAGGAGGATGACATGTTAGGATAATTTGTTACTAAGAAGGAGGACAGATGACGATGAATAGAGGACAACGGGACGATTCAAATGATACCAAGTTCCCACGATGATCAATCAATCAATCAAAGTACAAATGACATTTCCTTTAAAGTACATGTTTTGCAAGACGGCACGATAACAGTTTAGACAATCAAAGATGAAACTGCTTAAATGTCAAATCCAGCTAGGCCATTCTAATTCACAAATGATAGAAAAATTCCACGATTTACATGCAACAGGATAGAAGCAATACACTGTCGCAATTTTTCTCTAATCATATCACGCCCTTTTGGGATAGCTAATTTGCTACCTACCTAGTATTCTACTCCGCTCTATCAAGACAAAGATTTAAAACCCACTAGGCCATTTACCAATTTAGAATCGCTCACACGATAGAATTCATTCGCTCTCAGATGGGGTCAACGTCTAACCTAGTTATTTGATTATGGCGTTCTAGAAATCAAACTAACGAGTCTAAAAGAAATCTAACAGAAATTCATAATCATATTAAAATTACACTAAAATATATTTGCAGTTTATAATCATATTAATAATAGTCACAGTCTATTCTTATTGCTAATTTATATCCCACTAAATTATCTATATACTAATTCTTCTAATTAATTCCAAATTTTGTTCATATTAAAATCTAATTAATCATGCTAATACTCAATTCTTAATTCATTACCATCTTAAGACTATTATAATCGATTCTAGTATCAATTAATTAGTTATGATTGTAGTCATCATGTTAAAGTATAATATCGATATGTTTCTTACAACTTATAAACATCTTAACTCCAATGGGAGTCAATCGACATGATCAACTACTAAGAGATGAAAAAAATATAAACGATATGGTTATTGTTGATATTCAAACTCCTAATCTCCAAGTCATGGGTCCGAGTACTTTGTAGCTGGGCCACAATCAATTTCATGATTCAAGTTCTCTTGGTCCATTTAAGTACTGTCTTGGCAACTAAATTACCTCACTAAATCGATTAGGGGTTAGATGGTTAATCGATACTAGTAGTTTTGAATCTACCCTAATTAACATGAAATTCACATGCTAATAATTCAAACATGGAAGACTAAGAGTCATAAACTTATAATTATAATCATACTTATTCTAATAGTAACATTCGCATTATAATGAGAGGGTGTGGAATGGTCCATTCCAAACTGATGGACGGGTAGTGGCTGCAGCTATCGAGATTATAGAATCGTGGGACATGGTGCAGCCACGTCGAATAGTGGTCAAGCCAAGTACAAGCAACAACCTTTGTCAAAAATTGTTCCATCCAGCTTAATCATATTTACATATTTAATTAATAATTTAAACGATCTGACCCTAGTCAAACCTTCAAACCTTGAACCTCTAACCTACTAGCTTAATCTCTAATTTGATTTTTAGAACATTGGGTTTAAGCTATAACTTCCAGACTGGAGGCTAATTAACCCAACAAAATTGGAACACCTCGCCCAAATTTTGTTTGGTCACATAAAAACACCTAATAATTTCCATTTACTTTCGTTTAGGGTTTTATGACTCTTGAGAGAAATGGACAAAGAAGACAATGGCAAAGTTCAATGAAGTGCTCAAGAGGAAGAGAGCAGCAGTAGCTGGAAAAAAAGAGAATCGCTCACGGTGATCCTCTTACCACTAAATTGAAGGCTAAACTACAAAATCAATTCGTCTCTAGAAAACGCAGGAGCAAGCTATTTAAAAAAAGGTTTGTCCATGACTATGAGGGTGAGATTTCTGATGTACAGAATTATGATTCCTAGAAAAGTTAAGTTGAGATTGGTGTCAATAAGTTGATTTGGAATAGAGAGGAGATGTGGAAGGAAACTTTGGATAAAGGAATAAAAAGATTCCAGATGTAATTGTTTTCTAATCAAATCAAATGGATTGTAAACTTTCTTAAGAATCCCTTATATCTCTTGATTTAACATTCTTTTACAACACCTCCAACCTCAAATTAACTAGGAATCTTAATTTTGGTTGCCAAACCTAACATATAAAATAAAATCCTCGCTCCATGGCTCATGATTGATATAATGAAATTGGAAAATAAGAGAAAGTTAATGGATTCTCCCCACACTTGTTCTTTTGTAGGTGATGGCACACCTAAAGATAGCCATAAAATTTCCACCAAGTTTAATGTAAAAAGGTGACTGAAGTTGAAGCAGTTATACCGTAACAACGGTTAGATTCCAATTTATTGCTTACTCCCGCTGTAATAGAGAAGGTGCAATGTAGATTGAAGCCATCTATAATACAAAACTCAAGACTGCCATTTACTTACTAATCAATAGGTAAAAAGAAAAGCAAGTCTAAGTCAACAACATCTATAGATTCTGATGTGATAGAGGAGTAATGTGCAAGATCATGGATAGAAAATATGCCGGCATATGACGTTATGGCATTACAAAAAAAAGGATGATGGGTAGATACTAGCTTAAGGGTTTTGCTCTCTCTCATTCTCATTAATTGCATTTCCTTTCTTCTTCTCAATCTCTAACCTTGTCATCACCTTGGTCCTATGTGTTTGCTTATTTCGAAAGCAATGGGAAAACGTGACATTAGGTCAACTGACTAGAAAGTGGCAAACAATGTTTTATTGAATGATGGCTATGTTTCCTTAGCCTGGTTTTGAAAATTTCAGATGTTGCACCTGTTACATCTTAAGTGAATGTGTCGCTGCTTAGGATTTTGTCATCAATAGAAGAGTAGTCTTTTTATATAATGACAATCGACATGGATTTTTAGACAGAGATCAAGTCATGATAGTCAAGAGAAAACGATAATAACAAGCATTAACCCCTAAGGGGGAGTACTATAAAACAAAGGGATGGAATAAGAGATGATCGGGTAATTAAGAGCCTCACATGTCACTGAATGGGCGGCACAATTACCTAAACGAGAGATAAAATATAGGGAAACTATACGGAGGGAATGAAGGAGGAATCAACATTTAGAAAGAAGTTGTCTGACACTAGCATCATTGACCAATGAGTTGATGTGATGCACAACCTCTGTAGAATCGAAGAACATGATAGTCGAGTCATCAGGTTTTGTACGAGTAGCATAAAAAGGTTATCAGATAGCCTAAGATTCAAGAATTAGGGGTCGATAATATGCTTGATGATGAGCCCTATAAGGGAAATTGTAAATCCACATTTTATCAGTAGCACCACCCCAATCAACCCATAACGAAGGCTGCCAGAAGGTGGACGAACAACAACATCAACGTAAAATTGCCAAGTTGAATTCAGTGAATAGTGATGAAAGACTTTAGTCGAGGGAACAGTTATTGAAGCAGCTTCACATTGTCCTCCTTCCAGCCAATGTAAAGGAAACTGTTGATGTAGCGCCTGGATTGAGTGTCGCAAGTGCTCGAAAACCTCAAGTTCCTTGATTTCCAAACCTGCCACAAAAATAAACCACCTTGATAGCATTTGCTTTGTTCGTATTGCAATAGAATCTCCATAGCACCACCAGATGATAATTATCGACCACACACCAGATGAAAAGAGTAAGTAATGTACGGTCTCATTTTCCAAACCACATACCTAACATAAAGGGTGGAATCTCAACATTGCAACTGATTAAACAAATTGAGTTTTGGGATCATTGGTAGTGCGTAGGAGACTGCCAAAACTATGGATGGCTTTTCTGTCTTGATAAAACCGATTAACCGAACGAGTCGGTTATAGGACGCTTTAACCGAACAAGAGGTTGGTTGGGGAACGGTTGAAAGTAATGGCTAAATTCACACTAATCAAGGAACATGCACATCAAATTTCAGTCAAATATTTTAGCTTAGTGGTAGTTGGTGAAATCAACTAATGAGATTAGTGGTCTCGAGTGCACTAAATAATATTTTAATGGAATGTGGGTAACAATTTTAGAAGTTGAATGATATGTGGTGTAATTAAGTCTATAACTACATACGATTGTAATTTGTTATAGATGCTTATAATATGTTACATGAAATTATAACATGTTACTCTGACTACTGATGATTATAACCTATCAAAAACGATTATAACTTGTTACACATGTAACTTGTTATAAATGATAACAACATGTTACAAGTGTAACATGTTATAGACGATTGTTTTCTAGAAAAGTAATTGGAAACTTGTCGAACAATCGGCGTAAAAGCCTAGATCCGATTTTTTAGATTCATCATTGAAGTTCTTAAAAGTAATTAAACTTATATTATACCATTATCCATTATGTTTTCTAGAATAAGTACTTGAACTAGAAATATGTGTTGAGTCAAAGATCTGGGTAATACATGGTAGAACATTTCCTGCCAACGCCAACAATGATTTTGCTACCGATTCTTTTTTTTGGTAGAAAGGTTGGACTCAAGGTCCTAATTATTAATACTAATGGCTTGCGGGAAGGAAACCCCAATAATATCAGCACAAATATAGTAAATAATATTTCGAGGGAAAGAACTAATAATATGCATTCCGAAAGGGAGGGAATGCCGAAGATGAGCGAAAAGGCTTGTGAATGGGTTTCCTTCTCGATAGATGTGAGTCAAAGTCCTCATCCAATTACGATGGAGAAGTTGATGCAGCTCTATTATATTCACATAGTGCCTTAAATCCGTAGCATTGGGGTTATGAGCATATGTGTTGACAATGGCAGAATCAATCTGTAGATGCACTTTTTGGTACCCTATATTCCATGGAAATTGTAAGCCAAGAATAGCAGCTTTGATTTCAGCTCGTGTGATAATACATTCCTCAACATTCACTGCAAAGGCACCCTGACAAGCCCATCTCGAATCATGCAGAATACCGCCCCCTCTCGAGCTCTTCAAAGATTATATGACTGAATCGTCTTTGTTGAGGGTAATCTCAACATCTTTACGAATCGACCAACCCACTATGCTCATCTCTCGCTTTGGTTTATTCTTATAAAGTGTCAACTCTCCCATTTTCATTGTCTTTTGAACCCTAATGAAAGACTTATAAGCATATTATTTGTCTGTTCTTCTTCTTATATGTGTTTTCTTCGTCGGACCTTATCAAACTTCCTGGAACCAAAATCCTTCATTTATCAGTATCTGGTCCTAATAAGATCCATCTTCCATCAAATGCATGTTCTCTTCCTTCCCATACCCAAAACAAGAATGGGTGGCAAAATGACTGTTGGCGTTGGCAGGAAAAGTTCTACCATGTATTACCCAGATCTTTGACTCAAACCATGTTTCCAGCCATAGTACTTATTCAAGAAAACTTAATGGCTAATGGTATAATATAAGTTCAATTAAATTTTAAGAACATTAAAGATGAATCTAAACAATCAGATCTAGGCTTTTACGACAACTGTTCAACGAGTTTCCAATGAATTTTCCAGAAAACAATCGTCTATAACATGTTACACATGTAACATGTTGTAATCATTTATAACAGGTTACACAAGTAACAAGTTATAATCGTTTGTGATTGGTTATAATCATCTGTAGTCACTTATACGATGTTATAATTGCACGTAACATATAATAAGCATCTATAAAAAATTAAAATCATATGTAGCTAGTGAATGGCCTATAACTAGTTATATACTTAATTACACCATATATCATTCGATTTATAAAATCGTCACACACATTCCATTAAAATTTTATTCAGTGCACCTGATACCACTGATCTCATTATTTCATTGCACTAACTACCACTAAGCTAAAATATTTTACTGAAATTTGATGTGGAATGAAAGGAAGTTGTCAAGTCAGAATCTGACATGGGAGCCACATCATACTAAATTTGTCCTTTCTTCCCCTTCTATCTCTTCTTCTCATATTTATTTTCTTCGTCGGACCTCATCAAACTTCCTGGAACCAAAATCCTTCATTTATAAGTATCTGGTCCTAATAAGATTCATCTTCCATCAAATGCATGTTCTCTTCCTTCCCTCTCAATTCCATGTCTTTCATCCCAACCACTTTTGGCGATTTTATACGACTTAATAATTAGTTATACGAGTAACTATTTATAATTATTTGTAACTATTTATACGACTTAATAACTAGTTATATGAGTAATTATTTATTATTATTTGTAACTATTTACATAACCTAATAACTAGTTATAATCATATGTAACTAGGTTGATCATACAAAAATAACTTATCATATAAGAGTAAATTAAATGACTAATTATGAAAGAAGATGATCCAATTGAAACACCCACCAATCTTCCTCTCATCTAAATCCCTAACCAAAATCAAATTATCCAAATCATTAGTTCACGATAGAAGCATTTTCATTCATCATTCTCTATATTGTTTGATTCACTATTCATTTCCTTCATCGAATATGGCTCAAAACAACAATGGTTTATTGTTTGGATAGGGCAATGCAATCTGCTTCGTCACTCCATTACTACCTCGGTTTAATATACGATGCTTTTTTTTGAATAAGCAATTTATGATGACGCTTTGAACCTTGTGCCAGAGCATACTTATGTGTATATATGTATATTAAAATGTTGGTACATCTACTATTTACAATACTATTTGCTATATATGTCACTTGTTTGATAAACAGATTTATGGGTTAATTATTTGAATGGAAGATGATATATGAGTTTGAATGAAATATGATAAATAAGATTTAATGGGTTGGGATTTGGTTTTAGTATGAAAGAAAGGGCAGATGGAAAAAGAAAAGAAACAACATAATAGAAAAGTGATTGCACTATTTTTTTTTCTTTGGTGGTAAAGATTTATGCTCTGTTATTGTTGGCAGCTTCATTAAAGGTAAATTTTTCATATAAAAATAAAAACGGATGTTCTGTTAATTGGAATGTTACCTAGTCGACCGCTCGATTGATGCTGAAGAGAGGGGCAAAGTCTGAAATGTGAATGGTGCAACGAAGAGGGGGTGAGAACTCGACTATGACAAACCAGAATTCTCTAGCCTAGCAATGACTTGCTTGAAACAAAATAAGTACAAAAGATATCTATAGGTCGAGATTTACTTAAAACTTTATTCTGGGTGTTCTACTTAACTATGTTGGTTGTTCCCTTTTTATATAGGATAAAGACGTTTTATATAGGATAGAGAGGCTATGAAATTACAAGGAAAATAAAGCCTTGTTCACCAATGGAAAGAAAGGAGAAGGATTCCTTGCCTTGCAAGGAAAGGAATCCTCCTGACTTTTCAACCCTTACTCTTTGTGGATCGAATCGATGAAATTTGATGAAATCATAACTTTGAACCTTCATTTTTAAGCTATGATTCCTTTCAAACTTGATGGAGGGTCTCCTTGTATCATACTATAACTCTACTCCCAAGATAGGTCAAGAATACTCTGCCCCTTCTTGTGTTCTTGAAAATTCTTGATTTCGAAGCGGCTTCAACATCGGTGCCACTCGTTTTGTTTGGAAATTTTCAAGTGCTCCGTTATCTTCTTGAACCTAAGTTATGAGTATTTTTTCGTCCTCGTTTGAGTGCTGCTCTTCGAGATGGCTGAATTGAGTCAAGGATTCCCCAAAATTGGTGGTCTCTCAATTGAGTGTGATTGGTTGAGCTCGAGCATTTGGACTCCTATGAACTTGGTTAGACACCACTGGGATAACTTCATCATGCCCTCCCTCTTGAAAAAAATATTTCTTCCTCAAATCTTCCCAATCATCAAACACACGAGTTATTTCATAATCATCACACAAAGATAGAAAATTATCATCATCAACTACTAAACTTCCCTGAATTGTTGGGTGTGCTCGTTGTGTGGCTGTTCAATATGCATCTCATATATCAATCGTGCTTTTTCCCATGGCTCTTGGGACATTTTAACCACGAAATCCATGCTTTCATTACTCCAAGCAATCTTCCATTCCATGGTTGTTTGATGGTTATTTGGGATTACTATTCTCTGAACTTCTGTTTTACCTACAATGACATTATTTGGAAACCACTTGTAGATGAAGAAGATATTATAGTATAATGTCAAGTAGTCACATAACAGAGATTTTAGGCAAAGCCAGCTAAGCAATTTATAGAGCATAATTTTAGTAGGCAAAACATAATCATTAAGCACAAAAAAAGTACATATAATCATGTCCTCCAACATGATATGAGAATGCACATCTAAGAATTTTATGCTACTCATGGCATTGTCTATGTGAAAACAAGCATTTCACATTCACTAATCAGATTCACATCTCTAAGATAAAAAGTTCCATAACATGCTTTAAGGGACCATTCAAATCAAATTATATATTCTTATCCATAGGTTGTTTGATGTTATACTTTAAATGAGCAAAATATAATACAATCTCAAAGATAGACATGATGCAACCAATCCTATCATAACTAGTTATAACCATCAAACGCAAAAGTAATTCTTTATTCCTAACCCTAACAAGTTTTGTTCGCTGAAATTTCCAAGAAAATGTTTGGTGGTATTCCTCTTAGTAGCTCCACTTGAATCGTCATCTTGGACTCATTCATCAGGTGTAGTTATAGCTCTTGTGTTCCCTCCAATTCATTCTCTTCTTGTTGGGATGGCCTAGGAACACATTCGGTCTTAATAATACAAGAGTTGAGGATGCTTCGAAATGCTTCGAAACTTAGAAGAGACAACACTAGGAAGAGGGTGTGTCGTGTTAATTAAATCTAAACACTCCCTGTGGTGTGGCACCACAAGGGATTTCCTATCCACTAATGTTTGGATATCCTCACTAGGTGTATCTAACTTTTTTCCTATCCTCTCAACTTCTCTTGTTTTGAGCTCTTGATTGCAAACGTCTGTTGCCCTACGTCTCTCCTATATATCTTCACGAACCTCAATTGGTGTAAAAGCTTTTCGGGTGAATCTCTTCGATCCATGGGTGATGACATAACGATTTGGCCTCAAGTAGTGGAGAGCACCTAATGCTAATTTCCATAGTTGAATGAAACCAATTTAGGTAGCCTCCATTGGTACTACATCACATAACACCTCGTCACAATATTTTTAATACTAAAACGAATTACGACTTGCCTCGACACTCTTAACTCTACTCCATTGCTAAGCCCTTGAAGCTTGTAGGGCTTCAGATGTCTTGTGGTAGGCATCCCCATTTTATTCATGAGAATGGTGCTTGCTACGTTTGTAGAACTCTCTCAATCGATGACTAAGCTACACTCAAAATTTTTGATGAGGGAATTTGTGTAAAAAAGATTCTCTCATTGATTTAGATCCTCAAAAGATGCGAAAATGAGATCTAGGTAAAGTTCACAATAATATTGCAATGAAAGTAACCACAATACTTAATTTGATCTATGACTAGGCAAAATTCGTTTCTGAACTTTCAAAGTTTGAAAACTCGATTGTAAGCTTGTAAACAACCAAAAAATCTCTGCCCTAGTCTGGAAATCAACAATACTAACCCAAACTTTGAAAACTTACGTGGTGGAGGTGGTTGGATTGAAGACTTTTGATGACCGCTTGATTTTGCCGATTTGTTCTTAGCTTTTGTTTGAAGATTTCGTCGGAATTTTTCCACCTAATTTTCTTTTCAACATGCCCGATACCAAACACAAAGACCTAACCAAACTATGATTTCGGCCGAACAGCTCTTTTAAGGGTGTTTTCTTTATTGTTTCAACTATCAAAGCTAAAGTCAGAAATTGAAAGGATACATACTTTTTTAAAAGAAGAACGAGGCTGTCATACCAAAATGATATGAGCAGGAACGCAGTAACGACGACCAAGATAAGTAATCGAAAACCGGTTTCAAAACAACAAAAAAATCCAACAAATTAGATGGAAAGTTACCTAGCCGACCAATCGATCGATGCCAAAGGGACGGACAAAGTCTCAAATGTGAATGGTGCCACGAAAATAGGGTGCTCACTCGATTACGATAAACCACAATCCTATAGCCTAGCAATGATATGATTCAAACAAGACAAATTCAAAAGCAATTTTTAAAATCTCCAATTAAAAAATTAGGGTTATTCAAAAAATTCATATGAAGATCAATCCGAGCACAATCTGAGATATCCTAAAAAAATAAACAAGTGAGAAGCAAACACAGGTACTTACTTCCCCCTTAGCCATGGAGAATAACCCAAAGAAATACACATATCTGGAAAAAATTTAATTTGGGTGAAACAATGAATTGCGAAACCTCAAACGGGATGAAAACTTGATGGATTTGAATGTGATTAGAGGTGAATCGGCGGCGGTGGCTATCAGCGGTGGCGGCGAGGTCCGGTGACGACGACGGACCGAGCGACGGTTGTCGTTGCCGATTTTGGTCGAAGGCGATGAAGTGAAATGTTTGAAAAAGTGTTGAGCTACTGCTTAAAAGGTCATGATAAAAGACCAAAAGTGCGTTATAGATGATCCAAAACTGCGCTGCGCAGTTTTTTGTTTTTCTACAATTTCTGTATAATTTCTAGAGACTGAAGTTTCAAAATTACACCAAAAGTGTGTTATATAGAACCAAAATACTAACTCCAGACATGGGCTTCCTCCCATGAAGCACTCTTTCTTTAACGTCTCCCAGCTAAAAGATACCTGGCCGCTTATTGGGCATCCTCGAAGTAAGGAACTTCGACTCCGTCAGTAGGCTTGGCACCGAGATAGCGCTTGAGACGGTGACCGTTGACCTTGAATGTTCCTTGGTCTGGATGTGTGATCTCTACGGTCACGTAAGGGAAAGATTGCATGACTTCAAAGGGTTCCGACAATCTTGATTGGAATTTTCCTGAAAACAGTCTGAGGCGGGAGTTGTAAAGCAGCAATTGGTATCCCTTTGTGAAGTCTATGACACTTTTCAGCTTTGCATCATGGATGTGTTTCATCTTCTCCGTGTACAACCATGAGCACTCATAAGTGTGAGACATGTACTCTTATAGCTCAAGGAGGTGATATTTCCTTTTAGAGGCGGCGAGACTAGTACCCATGTTCAGTAACTTCATGGCCCACCACGCCTTATGCTCATGCTTGACCGCGAGATGACAAGCCTTGGCATAAACCAGTCGAAACGGTGAAGTGTTGATAGGAGTCTTAAAGTGGTTCGACAAGCCCATAGAGATTCATCGAGCCAAATCGACCAATCCTTGCAAGACTGATTGATTGTCTTCTCAAGAATCTACTTTAGTTCATGATTTGTCACTTCCGCTTGACTACTTGCTTGTGGCAGGTAAGCGGTGGTCAATTAATAAGTTATGCCAAGCGGTGGTCAATTAATAAGTTACGCCAAATTTTTAGCATGCTAGATCGAACTGACCCTAGAAGTGAGTACCCCCATGTCGAAAAGCATGAAAAGGCGAGTGATAAACTTTTCCACAGTCCTAGCATCATTAGTAGGCAGCGCTTGCGCCTCTGCCTACTTTGACACATATTCCACAATAACAATAATGTACTTATTACATGGGACTGTGGGATAGGACCCCATAAAATCAATCCCCCCATACATAAAAAATCTCTATAGACATGGATATTGTCTTTGGTATTTCATTCCTATTTGAAATGTTACCTGAACGTTGACATGGATCGCAGTTCTTCATGAAATGTGCACATCCTTCCAAATTGTCCTCCAACAGAAACCTACATCCAAAATCTTCCACAGTCCTTCCAAATAGTTCCTCTGTGCATCATTAGTGTCTTCCTAGCGAAGTAGATTGGATGGAACCTCTTATCTCTCATTTGTTCTCAGACTGCTCTATCTGTAAAATCACTAGTATCACACATTAGTTGAAAAGGGGCTCCCTAATCTAGGGAGACCGGTATCGATATAGTTGCCAGCTTCTTCTTGAGGGATTCGAATGTCTGAAGACATTTATCATCAAATACAAATGGCACGACTTTCACGAACAATCTAGTCATAGGCAATGTAATTTTAGAGAAATCCTTAATAAATTCACGATAGAAACTTGAGTGTCATAAGAAGCTACGCATAGTTTTAACATTCACAAGGGAAGGACGTTGAGAGATGGTTTTGACCTTAGCTCGATCCACCTCAATAACTCAGTTAGTGACCCCATGGCCTAGCACGATCCCCTTCCCACCATGAACAAAGGAGTCATCGATGAAGACTTCGACAAAATCTTCTAACAAAGGCCCAAAAATCTCTCTCATACACTTTTGAAACGTCACAGGTGCATTACACAGACCGAAAAGGACGCGGTTACACGTAAATGTGCTAAAGGGGCATGTGAAAGTCATCTTCTCTTAGTCCCTTGGCTTGGTTGCGATCTGGTCTTTCTTCATAGCATTGTTGAAGCGTCTGTACTCAATACACACTCTCCATCCAGTCACTATCGGAGTAGGGATGAGCTCTCTCTTGATGTTAAGCATAGCCGTGAATCCACCCTTGTTTGGCACAACATGTGTAGGACTAATCTAATGAGTGTCAGAAATTGAATAAATGATACATGCATCTAATGGTTTGAGTGACTCCCTTTTCATGACTTCCTTCATAGCTGGTTTGAAACGACATTATTGTTACGCTACAGGTTTGACATAATCTTCCAAGTTGATTTTGTGGGTGCAAAATTAGGGACTGATTCCTTTAATATTAGCAAGCATCCATGCTAAGGCTTATTCATACTTCTTCAAGAGATCTAGAAGCTCCTCCTTTTAGTGAGGTTCAAGCTTTAAGTTGATGATGACTAGTAATTTTGAGCCCTCTATATTAATGCATACTCGAGATGTTATGGTAATAGCTTCAGATCTAACTCCGGTGGCTCTTCATAAGATGTGGGTATCTTCCGGATCTTTCGAAGTTCCATCACCGGTGACAGACCAAAATACTGACATCTCCAACAAGCATATGAGACAATTCAAACATTTTAGAGGCATCTTGATAGTTGTCAGAAATATTATCATCATCCCGAGTCTTAGAGTTTCATGCCATCTTTTAACTGAAAAGGGACCTCATCCTATCCTAATTTTAAAGTTAGACACCCTTTGCAAACACCTATCACAACTTCAGTAGTAGCCAAGAATGGAAATTCTAACAAAATATTTCAATCATTCACATGAGTATCTAGAACAACAAAATCAGCAGGAAATTCAAAAGGTCCTACACGAATTGGAAAATCTTCTATGAATCCCTTAGGTTTTACCAAAGACCTATTAGCAAGTTAAAGAACCATCTCAGTATGTCTAAGTTCACCTATATTTAGTTTCTCACACAAAGTATGTGGCACACATTTATACTTGCACCTAGATCAACAAGACTTCTACCAACTTTAATATTCTTAATAGCGCAAGGTAAAGTAAAGCTCCCTGGGTCTTTTCACTTTGTCGGTCCGACTTGGATAGTTGCACCTTCTTCATATAGCCTCAAATAAATTTTTTTTTGCATGGATTGCATTAGTAAAATACTAGTTTTCCGGAAAAAATCAACTCTATGTTCATCAAGTTGGGGATCAACATGCATCATCTACGGTCGTGACATGCTCCTAGCTAGTGGCTAGTCGGATCTGCGACATCAATCCTAACCCTCTCGCTACCTTGATTATGAACTGCCCCAACCGTAGTTCCCCAACCGACTACTCATCAGTTTCCTGCAACAATCAATGCTTTAATTTCGAACGACATATGGAATGTAACCCTCCTATCATTAATTTTCATGTCACCTTCGGTATCTCAAATATTAGCAATTCCATAGCCCCTCTGTGAAGTACTTGACCATTGAATCTGGTCTGATTGCTGGAATTGCGACTATTCAGTCTCCTTAGGTTGTCCATTAAGCCACGAGCTGTATCACCCACCAACTACACTCAAGAACGGACCTCAATTGGTTGATTACCACCTGCCGCCGGGGGGGGGGGGGGGGGGGGGGGGGGGAGGAACTTTGGTCACACTCCCAATTCAACCTGAATTTCATTTTTTTACGCAAGATTTTTCAGGTAATCCTTTCTATGTTCAGTAGGAATCCAAACATCCCTTCTTCAATTGAGGGTTGTTCCTAACATATATACAACATGTGGTGACGTTACAGAGACGCGTTCATTGAAGTGATACAACATATGCGATGAAACTTTTCTCCTTCTGGTGCTGGTTATGGAAATCAAGAAATACGGTCATCTTTGATATGTTCTAGCAAATCATCACTTCTCTGGCGCGTCAATTCCATCTTCACTGGAGGCTACTAGTTTTGATGCTGCTCAATGTGATGGATCCAGTCTCCTTCCCTAGCTCTGGTTGGTTTCCTCTCACGTCGCCTCCGGGATCTGACTTGGGCTATATACATTGATGCGGTTGTAAGATAGACAAATGACTCTGGGATTTTGGTGATATTGGTTTCATGGTACACCATAGCTATGGAACATTGGTTTCCTTATCGGACAGGTTCATCACATTATGGATCACCTAACCCTTGAATGCATGGCCATCAGACACGCTCTTTCCGTGGTGTCGTGTCGCTATCTTGATTCTTTCTTCATCTTCTTGGGTTGCGCTGAGTGCGTCCGCCTTATTACATCTTCGGAAAATGATGTTCAAGTTGGCCAACTTCTTTTGGAATGCTGGCATCTTTTCAAATCTCTAACGTTAATATCTGCCTCATGTCCGGGCATGGATAACTACATCGCCTATATAGTGGCCCGCAATGTTCTTTGTTATCCAAACACAAGTCATCTGCTAAATCTATTATTGGGTTGTTTGGTATGATGATATTGAAGTCATATTGCAAATATCATGATGTTTACCAATTTCTCTCTCCTTCCCATCTATCTCATTTTCTGGCAGAGAAATCCACTAATGTTCACTCACCTACTCTATCTATACTCACTGCGGGTTTCCATAAGAAATCAACGAGAGGGCTTGTATCCTCTTGGATCTAGTCAGATCGAGAGGAAAGAGATGGAAGTTGAAAGATTCATCGGGTGGGAAATAGAGGAAAGAGATGGAAGGGACGACTTTTATGACAGCGATGGGTGTCTAGCGAGGCAATGAGATTAAGACGATGGTGATTGTGACAGAGGGCAAGTAGCGGAGCAGGAGGGGTTGCACTTTTTTCAGTTGTTTACTGCATTTCCAATTTATGCAGGGTTGTCGAGCATAGGTTCTTTTTCTTCAGTGTTTATGGACATTAGATGTGTATCCGCACTGTCCAAGGGGTGGGTTTATTGTATACTAGTTTCTTGTTTAGGTTTCATGCACTTACATTGATATGATTGTACAAGAAAGTTGATTCTCTCGACTCCAATTTGAAATTGATCCTCTCTCTCCAAATAGGATTGACTTAAACTATCATTAAAATATGAAATTTGATCTCCCAAAGTGTTGATTTGCCACAAACTATCACAAACCCAGTTCCCCAATAATTTTATAAACAGGGCAACAACAAATTCATTAAAGATAAAGTGAGGATATATTTGTAATTGTAGTTTAATATAAATCTCACCTTACCAAACAAGAATTTCAGCATTCTCTCATATCAATATCCATTACACCCAATATCGCGATATCTTAAATATCATAATATTTGAGATAACGCATACCAAATCACCCCTATATTATTCCTTGTTCTCTGTAACTTGTGTGCCAAGATCTGTTACCTTCGAACAAAAAAAGAAGGAAAAAATGTACTCTACAGGTCAAATCAACCATAAATCATAAATAAAAAAAAATGCAAATTTCCAATCAATCCAACAAAATCATGTTCATTTGACGGGAATGGCGTTGATTTGTCCTTCCTTGAAGCGGCAACCGGCGACACGAGGATGGCTGGAAATGGGAATCGGGTCGAAATTGGGAAACGATTTGGTAGATTGATTTTGGCAGTATGGAGTGATGTGGGATGATAGAAGGAAGCTTTGTACGGCAGTAGATTTGATGTCAGCGATGTAGGTAAATGGGGTTTGGGGTTCATAATGTGGATTTACTTATTTTATTTTAGTTCATATATTAATTTATTTTGTTAAAATATGGACTGCAAATTGTAATTGGCTAATCAAACAGATTATGTGTATTTTGGCAATAAGCTAAAACGTGGTAATATAGAGGGTTATAGCATTGTTTGGAAAACTTTAATATATTTCAGAATAATGATTATATGAGGAGGCCCAACTTATTCTGCCTTTACTGGAAATGGCACATCCTATTGAAAATGTTTTTTGTGGCATAACTTTGGAATTTTGTCAACTCCGTCAACTTAAAACTAACAGTCAATTAACCGAAGTTCGTGCGACTAACATAATGATGACATAGCATCCCTACGAAAAAATTTCAATGGTCTATTACATAGTCTGCAATGGCTACTAAAAAAAATATCTTCTACTTCGGGTTAATTTCTTCTACGTTCATCCTTGAAGATTCATCTTCTTCGATTCTTCCTTTTCTCCTTTCTAACTGTAGCTCCCTGATCTAAATCTAGCTAGCCAGATCCGGGCATTACGTTTCTCTGTTACATTCTTCTTTAAAATTTTACCGAAACTCACCAACCCCTTCTACCGCATAGGTTTCTCTGTTCATTAATGGTGGTTTGCTTTGTATCCTAAAACTCCATTTACGTGTCCTCTTGACATTTTTTAACACCCCAATTTTGGGTCAATTGTTAATTCTAAGTTTTTAATCTGGATTCTGAGAATTCTTGAAATCGGTTAATGAACAGATAGTCACGGGTGTGACCGTCACTCTATCACGGGCGTGGTTGTCAGATAGACCACGAAGGTGGTCAGCATCAGTCACGATCGTGGCCAGCTGGAGATCATGATCGTGACCAGCTGGAGATCATGACCGTGACCATCAGTAGGTCCTGTGCGTGGTTGCCAGGCACTCACGGGCGGGGTGGAAAGTCGGCCACGGGCATGGAAGATTTATTATGAAAGCAAATTTGTGACCTGCAATTGAGATTATCGAACCCAAAACTCACAATCCTCTATACAAAACGGTGATTGATTTTAGGAAGAATAAGACCAAGTTGATCAATCCCAGATTAGTAGGAGAGGCTTAGAGATTGTTGAGGAAGCTTTAGATGGTAATCTATCTTCTTCCTCCTTTCTCAATCCCTTGATTCAAATCCTATGTAAGAAAATCCTGACAGTTTAGGATTTGGGGTTGTGGTATTTCAATCCTAGAATTGATCTCTGCATGTCGGATGGAATAGGAGATTCAGCTCTAAGGATGCTGCTTAGATAAGACTCTACCAGGAAAGTGTATTTAGGGTGGGGGATTAGTATTTCTTTCTGCTTAGAATGTAGAACTGAAATTAGGATAGTCTAAATCCGGTGATCAGATTCTCAAAACTATACAAAAGCGTGTGATCTAATATACAGGTGTTGTAGAGCTGGGGTCCCTGGACTATGTAGTAGCGTGTGATCTACTATACGGTTGTTGTGATTATAGAGCCGGGCTCTCAGTACTGTTCAGTAGCGTGCGATCTATATAACAAGGGATGTGAAATAGACCCGAGCTTTCAGAATGTATAGAAGTGTATGATCTATTGTATATGTTGTTGTATAAGTTTGAGCATAAGCTCATAATGTTTGAACTATATGTGATAGTTCATATTTAGGACATGATTCAAATTTAGCTAGATTAGCTCTCGATATGTGTTGGTCACCCACCCATGGATTGCACAATCCCCTAGGTCATGTCCATGGTTTAGGGTGGTTTCATGGTCTGATCCACCACGAGGCTATGCACCACTAGCTAAGGGTGGCTGATGTTAGGATGATGCCTATAGGAAAACATGGTCACTTTACTAGAAGTCTACTTAATTCTACGTGAGTCTAGTTTACCCACTCACTACTTATAAGTGACCCCATCTTTATTTTCTATACATGGTCCACAGTGGAACCTCAGGAGAAAATGCCTCCTAAGAGAGCTATCTGACAAGACACCTTTACCGAGTGGCTCTAGGAGTCGTAGAAAGAGGTACCTTAGAGGACCTCGATTATCCCTTTTTTGTTTTCTGACGCCTTGATGTTTTCGGTTGATAGGATGGTTTTCAGTTGTTTTGATAGACTTATCTCTGGATGTTGATTCCCCTATTTTGGGATGTTTTCATATTGTTGTTAGAAATCATTTGAGCCATAGTTGCTCAGTTATCTTTCCACTATCGGTTTACTTAAGTTATGAGGTATTTCAATTTTTAGTATTGATGGACGTTTTTAGGCATTGTCAAAATAATCCAGCTAATGAATTTACCGGACACAAATCTCGCTAAGGTCTATTTTAGTTTTTTACTCAAAGTTGTAATTAATATCAATCGACGTATCCATAAATGTGGTTTAGGTGCCACGAGGATCAATCAATCAATTAAAGTAAAAATCAAATTTGCTTTAAAGTAAATGGTTTGCAAGACTGCACGGTAAGAGTATAGACAATAAAAGATGAAACTGCTTAGATGTTCAATCCCCCTCGGCAATTCTAATTCACAAATGACAGTCAAATTCCATGATTTACACGAAACATGATAAAAGCAATACATTGTCGTAATTCTTCTCTACTAAAATCACGCCCTTTCGGGAGGGCTAATTTGATACCTATCTAGTATTCTAGTCCACTCGTCCATGCAAAGATGTACAACCTACTAGGCGATTTACCGATTTAGAACTGCTCTTCCGAGACCAAGATCTAAATCAATTTTCTACAACTTTCAAAATCGAAGGTTTCTGTAAATATGAACAAAAGTGCGCTATGAAATGACCAAAAGTGCGCCATGCACTATTGGGAGTCCGTCAGGCTTAAGGAATCATTCTCTTTAAAAGCCCAGCTCTCGCTCACAATTAAATGACTTCAAGAAGCTTGTAATTTGCGCAAGGATTAAGACCTCGAATCAACTTTTCGGGAAGAACAGCAAAATTAGGTTCTTCATACTTTCTTTTGTAAACCTAGATTCAATGACTTCTTCTTATGATTTTGATTTGTCTTCCAAAACTATGAGCAGCTAAACTACTCTGTCTTAGATTAGATGAACCTAGGTTAATTCTTATGAACGAATGATTTGATAAATTTGATGATTTATGCGAGTTGGTTGGATGTCCATATCTGGAGTTGAGATGATTATTTCCAACAATGCTTCAACCAAATGGTTTCAGAGATGGCCACGAGACCAAGCAGATTGTAAAGGGATGCATGAGGAAGCCCTTTATCTTGAGAACGAGTTAGACTTACGATGGATACAGATTCAAAATACGCCATCGACAAGCTCGTTAAGAGTCAAATCCTTCTCTTCACGTCATCAGATGCGGTGAAGGGAGGAAACAAATATAAAATATAAGGTTATTTTTGAATTAAACTCTTAATGTCTAAGTCATGGGTCTGAGTACTTTGTAGCTGGGCCACAATGAATTTCATTATTCAAGTTCTCTTAGTGCATTTAAGTCCTGACTTGGCAACTGAATTACCTCAGTAAATTGATTAGGGTTTAGATGATTAATCGATAATAGTAGTGTCGAATCTATTCTAATTAACCTGAAATTCAGATGTTAATGCTAATTCAAACATAGAAGAATAAGAGTCGTAAACCTATAATTATAATCATACTTATTCTAATAGTAATGGTCGCATTATAATGAGAAGGTGTGGAATGCTTCGTCACAAACTGTGAGACGGATAGTGGCTGCAGCTGCCAAGATTGTAGAATCGTGGGACACGGTGCAACAACATCGATGAGTGGTCAAGCCAAGTACAAGCAACAACCTTTGTGAAAAATAGCATCCACACGAAGATCGTGATGTCAAATGTAATATTGGTGTTGTTTTGTTTCCGGAGCAGGCACAGATTGGCACAAGTATGTGTTTGTGGGATGTGTTGGGTATGATGCTTTCGTATCAAATGAAACATAAAATGGAGGTAATAGCATCAAGGAGTGTGAGGCTCTAGCGATGTTGGAGGGTCTGTGATGGTGTGTTGATCTTAACCTTTAGAGCATTATTTTAGAGTCAGATTCGCAAGCAGTCATCCAAGCTATTAATGCAAGTATGCTACATGATGGGTTAGAGTTTTGGTGATATCATCAGGCATTGTCGTGACATTCTTGCCTCAAAACCATCATTAGAGTGTAACAAAGTTGCTCATGTGTTGGCTAGGCAATCTAGGTTATTTGAGTCTCCTTAATTATATAGGGGTGACTCCTCCATCATTTCCGTTAAGTTCTTTGAATGATGTGTGTTTTTAAATTGATAATTAATACATGAGCAGACCTTTAGTTAAAAAAACAATAGCATTTTAATGAAATTTCTCTTAGAACTCAAGAACATGAACTTGGAATTCCATAAATATGAATCTTAGAACAGACTAATCATGCCAAGTAAGCTTAAACCTTTCTTCATCAGTCATCATGTATCATATTCTTTCACTCATCAGATTCAAATAAAGACAACCTTTCTAAAATATCATTAGTTAGACTTAGATGTTTATACAATATAACCAAACCATTGCATATTTGACAAGATGAAGAAGTAAATACCTAAAAAAAGTTTAGATACTTACTAGGAAGGGTGAAATCGCAATAAAATATAGCATATTATAGTATTTAAGTTTGGGCAAAAATTAAGGTACGCGGATTCATGCTTGATTCGAAACAAATTTGTGTTCTAGAGGCATTTTCCATGGATGCATGTCAATTTTGAGTAAAAACTGATGAGGATTTTAATTTAATAGTAGATTATTGAGAGAGAATAGGTTAAAGTTGAGGAAATTAAGTGGGAATCGAAGCAATTTTGGAGTTTTGGAGGTTGGAATTGAAATCAAATTGAGAGGAAATAGTTTTAGGGTTTCCCCAAGTCTGGAGATGAAATGAAACTGACGACGAAATTTTTTGATACCCTAACCACTAACTAAAACATAATATTTATAGTATTACAAAATGATGTCGTTTTATCATCGGGGCGGATTCGGAGCAGATACCACAGTATTTGTGACCGCCCGTCACCCGCTTTTCTCGGGCCTCGGGTACACCTAGAGCTCGTTAAATTTTCGCCTGGGTTTTGGGCCACTACATGTTTGATCCGTTTAAATGAAATAATTGTTCGATCTAGCTTAATCATATTTAGATGATTAATTAATAATTAAAACGATCCGACCCAAGTCAAACCTTTAAATCTAGAACCTCTAACCTACTAGCTCAATCTCTAATTCGATTTTTCAGAACATTGGGTTCAAGCTATAACTTCCATATTGGAGGATAATTAACCCAACAAAATTTGAACACCACGCCCAAATTTGATATGCTCACATACAAAAACTCGATAAAATCCATTTACTTTCGTTCAAAGTTTTGTGACTCTTGAGAGAAACGGACAAAGAAAACAATGGCGAAGTTCAATGAAGTGCTCAAGAGGAAGAGAGTATCGATAGCTGAAAAAAAAGAGAATCTCTCACGGTGATCCTCTTACCATGAAACTGAAGGCTAAATTATAAAATCAATCCGTCTCTGCCAACGCAAGCGCAAGTTGTTGAAAACAATGGTACAAAGTATGTTCGTCAATTTGTTTTATTGTTGTGAGTTGTCTTGTGTTGTAACTTGAACCTTTTTCTAATTAGAAAATATCTACCTTTAAGGATTCGAGAGACAAGACTGTCAATGGAGCACATTAGCCACCAACAAATTGACGCAAGAAGCAACTGATTGATAGAGGCAAAATCTCATAAGCCTATACCCTTTCCAATTTTAGTTGACATAAGCACGCTTATGATTTCCAATGGATGCGACGAGTGGATTTAATACCTCCCCACCAGAATCAAGCCACCTTCTTAATCAGATGATGGCAAAGGTCGGGCAGAAACCGAATTCAATAGAACATCCATTCTAGTAGGCGATAAACAATTCGCCTTCCACCCTTGCAGCCTTTCAGCGATGCAGTCTTTAATGTAACAAAAACTAAAAGCATGTGAACATGAAATATGGGCAGGGAGACATGATATTGATTGCATAAGCCAATGTTTGAAACGTGCAGCTGCTGACCTAGTGATTGCTGTAAAGAAATGGGTGTGTTTTAGCTGAAATAAACAACATATTTTGTGAAATTTACCAGTTGGCCGTTAAGGGCCTCAAAACGGTCAAGAATATGTATCAAGCTAGAGTAGCCACTAGTAGAGGCTTCTAAGAAGAGAAAAGTATCGTTGGAAAAAAGAATGTGAGAGAGGATAGGGCATAAATGGTGAAGGCATATACGAGCGAGCTCATTAGAGGAGATGTCAGCAGAGATGAGGGTAACAAGACCCTCAGTACATTGACAAAGTTGGGGAAGGACGTCCATTGACAAGGACAGAGAAAGAAGCCATGGATTGGCATTCACGAACCCAACAAATCCATTTCGAATTGAAACCAAGTTTGGAGAGCACAATTTCCAATTGTCCAAGTTTAATTCATATAACACCCTCATGTTTTAAGATTTAATAAATGAGTAAAATGCCCTTAAAGTAGCGGAAACTCAAGATCACATGAGGGCTTTAGGGTCTTTAACAACATCCATACTATTTATCAAAATGCCCGACCAGGGTACTTTAAAAAAAATTAAATAAGAAAGAGAACTAATAAAATAAATCTTGATTAACAACTACGACAATTAAATGACAAAGTTTATGAAAACAAGTCCACCATCCTACATCTAGAATCAGCTGCACTCTACTCCTGGAAAAAAATCAGCACCATGGCGGGTGGTTTGGGGTCAGTCTTTCCTGCTCATATCATAAAAAAATCCAGGTAAACATTAGAATACAAGTCATATAATTTCATAACAATCATTTCTATTTTCTAAATAAACACATCATAGAAAGCAGTCATCTTTATGTAATCATAACTTATAAGTAAGCTTAACACAACATGTAATCATTACAAACAATCAACATTGAAGATTGAAACTCAAATCGATCATGTTAGGTGTATTATGCATTTGTGAGTAGAATGGTTCTTCTAACTTGTTATATCCTAATAATCATGTTCGTATAAGTCAATTATATGACATTAATTCTTGTACGTATTCTTCGCCTTATGTAAGGTATCTTAACTCTTATGGGATGTCCCCCAATACAACTAACTAGCCCTACTGCCCAAATCATTAAAATCATGGATGTCTAGGAGAACGTATTCATCAGAGAACATATCGTATAAATCGTAAATGTCTGGGAGAACATACCCATCAAAGAAAACATATTGTGTAAATCGTGGATGTCTTGGAGAACGTATCCATCATACAATATATCATGTAAATCGTGAGTGTCTGGGAGAACATACCCGTTAGACAACATATCGTGTAAATCGTGGATGTCTAGGAGAACGTATCCATCAAACAACATATCTTGTGGGTGATAGTCTAGATAGTGAATTCATGCTTTTAATCCACCTATTAATCATATAGGTATAGTGTTCTTGCTCACTTCTCACTCATCATCTAACCTTGTCGTAATTCTAACCTTAACGGTCTAACGTTGATGTTAGTCTAGCATTGTCATCATTTAAGGGCACAACTTGCATCATTTTGTAATAACATAAACATATCATAGAATCTTAATCATAACATTAATAACATGAACATAGAATAAACACTTAATCATAAAGTCATGACATAAAATTAAATGCATCAGGTAATAAAACATAAAACCCTGCTCATGTCACCCTTGATGCAGAGGGACAGATTGGGGATGTACCAGTAGTTCAGGAGTTTCCAGATGTTTTCCTAGAGGATGTACCAGAGGTACCATTTTGAGCGGGAGGTGGCTTTTGATATAGAGCTGGTGCCATAGCACCCTACTGTTTGGCGCCAGTAGTGCTCAAGGAGATCAAGGAACAATTACAAGAGTTTTTAGAGAAGGGCTTCATCCGCCCGAGTGTGTCACCCTAGGGTGCGCCGGTGCTCTTTGTGAAGAAGATGCATGGGTCTATGCGAATGTGCATAGATTATTGGAGGTTGAATAAAGTGACAATGAAGAACAAGTACCCTTTTCCATGCATAGATGACATGTTTGATCAAATTCAGGGAGCAGTAGTGTTCTCTATGATGAATATGAGGTTGGGGAATCACTAGTTGAAGGTTGCAGTGGAACTTGTTCCTAAGACGACATTCTGAACCACATATACTAACTATGAATTCGTAGTGATGCCTTTTGGTTTGACTAATGCCCTTGCAGCTTTAATGGCGATGATGAACAAGGTGTTCCATGGATATTTGGACAAGTTTGTCATAGTATTTATTGATGACATCTTGATTTACTCCAAGATGGAGGAGGAGCACGTAGAGCACTTGAGGGTAGTGTTGGCTACTCTGAGGAAGAAACGGTTGTATGCTAAGTTCTCTAAGTACGAATTTTGGCTAAGGGTCCTTAGACATTTGATTAGTGGTTGACACATTGAGGTAGACCCAAAGAAGGTGGAGGCGATAGTAGATTGGTACCCGCCTAGTAGTGTGACAGAGGTGAGAAGTTTCCTAGACATGGAAGGGTAATATAGGAAGTTTGTAGAGGGGTTTTCTAAGATAGCAGGACCACTCCTAAAGTTGACCAGGAAGGACGCACCTTTTATTTGGAGTAAAGCTTGTCATGAGAGCTTTGAGTAGCAGAAAAGGATGCTCACTACCGCGCTAGTACTTACTTTGCAAGTGACTGGTGGTGATTATGTAGTTTATAGTGATGCTTTGTACTCATGGTTAGGCTGTATTCTCATGCAGAACAACAGAGTGGTGGCTTATGCATCAGGCATGTTGAAAGTTCATGAAGTGAAATACCTAGTCCATGATTTGAGTTACCAGCAGTGTTTTTGCATTGAAACTTTGGAGGCATTGTTTGTATGGCGTGAGTTTCAGGATCAAGACTGATCAGAAGAGCCCCAAGTACTATTTGATGGAAAGGAAGGAGCTGAATAGCAGGCAAAGACGTTAAGTAGAGCTGCATAAGGACTATAACTGCGTAATAGAATATCACCCAGGAAATGCCAATGTGGTGGCTGATGCTTTGAGCAAGAAGGAGAGTTGGAGATAGATCCAGTCAAGGGGATAATGGCCAGATTATTAGTTTGACCCTTGTTGTTGGATCGAATTGTGGAGGGTCAAGCAGCAGACAAGTTGGTAGTGGAAGCTTAGCATTGGGTGACGGCCGATAAGGTTACACCCTACACTTGGAAGGATGGCTTGATGCTATTCCAAGACAGAGTGTAGTACCTTCAGGGTTGAAGCTAAGAGAGGATATTTTGGATGATGCTCATTTGTTCGCTTATGCCATGCACCCAGGTGAGACAATGTACAGAACACTTCGTCCGCATTCAGCATATGTGGCCAGCTGCTTAATGTGCGAGAAAGCAAAGTTTTATCATCGGGCATCAGGAGGGTTGCTTCATCCCCTACTTATACAAGTGTGGAAGTTCGAGGACATTGCTACGAACTTCTTTAGTGGGTTTACCTTGGTCAATCGGAAGGATGAAGTGTGGGTTATAGGTGACATATTGACCTAGGTAGCACATTTCATAACCATTTAGTTCAAGCCAGATGTGGATGATTTAGAAAGTTTATATGTTGAGCATAGTTTGAGATTGCACCGCGTGCCTAGGACGATCGTATTGGATTGGGACCCAGTTTCACCTCCCACTTCTGGGAGGGTTTGCTTGCAACCATGGGGACAAAGCTGAACTTTTGTACAGCTTTCCATCCTCGGACAGATGGTCTGTCAGAGCGGACTATCCTGACCTTGGAGGAGCTGTTACGCTCATGTGTGTTGGAGTTTAATGAACCTTGGTTGAAGGTTCTATCCATGGTGGAGTTCGCTTATAATAATTCATATCATTACAATAGGAGTACCTCCTTTTGAGGCACTGTATGGCAGGAAGTGCCGAACCCATCTATTCTGGGATGGGGAGGGAGAAAGGTTAATAATTAGACCCTAGATAATCTAGGAGATAGCCTCATGAGTCAGAGTGATTCGAGCTTACATGGGAGTAGCTCAGAATCGGCAGAAGCTGTATGCTGATGGGAAGGATAGAGTGATTAGTTTCAAGGAAGGGGACAAGGTTTTCATTCGAGTTTCCCCTTGGAAAGGAAGTTGGCTCCCCAATTCATCGGTCCTTACGGTATCCTTTGGAGGATAGGACCACTACTTATGAGCTAACCATACCAGTAGATTTGGACCGTATACATAATGTATTCCATGTGAGTGTGGTTTGGGCCTATATTGGGAAGCCAAACTAGGTGATTCAACCAAAAGCAATTAAGCTAGAGAGAGACATTACTTTTATGGAGAAACCAACCCAGATTATGGACAGTAAGGTCTGCCAGTTGAGAAGCAAGGAAATACCTATGCTTGAGGTGATTTGGCAAAATCAAGATCTCGAGGCTGTGACATGGAAGACCGAGGCTAGCATGAAAAAACGTTATGAAGAGCTCATAGAGGACTACCTAGCAGGAGGATCACGGGCATGACCATCAGTAGGTCACATATGTGGTTTCCATGTCATCATGGGTGAGGTAAGTAGTAGGCCACGAGAGTGGTGGACAGCTTATAAAAGAAGTGTCGCGATTCCAGAATTACAACAACCTAAATCTTATTCCTTGAAATATTCTGACGTGCGGCGATTGTTCTAGGCAGAGAACAGGGCCTTAGAGACCGTCGAGGAAGCTTTAGAACGTAATCTACGTTATTCCTTCTTTCTCAATACTTTGCTTTGAATGCAATGTAAGAAAATCCGAACAGGTTTTGATTTTGGGGTTTTGTGATTTCAATCTTATAAATATTTTCCTTCACGTTATACAGATCAGGAAACGAATTCTAGGGAGATGGCTTCGAATAATAACCTTTAGTGGAAAGCTTTCAGAGGTAGGGGTTAGGATTCTTTTCTACTTTATGCCTAGAATTGTGATTAGTTGTCAGGAACCCTTGTTGGATTTTTAAGATTGCACAATAGCGTGCGATCTACTGTATAAACGATTGTGTTATGCGATTCATAGTTTTAGACTGTGTAGTATAGTGTGATCTACTACATAGATAGTTGTTCATGATTCCAGCATACGCTCACAATGAGGAACTGTGCATGTCATAGTTCATTTATTAGGATTACAAATCGACACTAGATAGACTAGCTCACAATATAAGCCGGTCAGCCACCCCATGGATTGTGTGATCCCCCATGTTACATTCAGTTTCAGGTAGGACGTGACGAGTAGGCCTTCAGTTGCTGCTCTCAACGTATTTCAGGATGGTTTGATGGTCTAATCCACCATGGGGCCGTCCGCTCATAGCTAGGGGTGGCTAATGTTAGGATGATGTCTACAAGACTATTTGGTCACATTACTAGATAGTAGTTCAGTTCTTCATGTTCAGGATCAGCTATTAGGTGCTTATCAATGACCCCTTTACATTTGTTCATGCATGACCAATCTTGGGACTTCAGGAGCCAATGCCGGCAAAAAAGGGAGCACGAGCAGTGACACCACCTCCAGATCCCCTCTGTGAACTACCTGACCATTGAATCTGGTCTCATTACTGATATTATATTTAGTCTCCTTCGGTTGTCGATTAAGCCACACGCTGCATCGCCCACCAACTGCACTCAAGAACAGGCCTCACTTGGTGGATTCCCACCTACCGCGAGGGGAAGGGGAGGAGGAACTTTGGTCACACACCCAATTCAACCTAAATTTCATTTTTTCTTATGGAATCTTGTTTAGGTAATCCTTTCTATTGCAAACGTTATGTTCAGTAGGAATCTGAACGTCCCTTCAATTCTTCATTCAATTGAGGATCGTTCCTAACATATATACAACATGTGGTGACGTTATAGAGACACGTTCATTGAAGTGATACATCATATGTGATCAAACCTTTCTCCTTCTGGTGCCAGTTATGGAAATCAAGAAATACGGTCATCTTTGATATGTACCAGCATATCATCGGTACATATCATCATCTTCACTAGGCGGAGCCTGATTGTTTTGCTCTTGATTCATTCTTCATTTTCTTCGGTTGTGCTAAGGGCGTCCGCTTATTACTTCTTCGGACAATGATATTAAAGTTGGCCAACTTGTTTTGGAATGCTGACATCTTGTAAAATCTCTACCGTTAGTATCTCCCTCATATCTCGTGCTTGGATAACTACATCGCCTATTTAGTGGCACGCAATACTCTTGGTTATCCGAACACAAGTCAGCTCCTAAATCTATTATTGGGTCGTATGGTATGGCTGATATTGAAGTGATATTGCAAATATCATGATATTACAGTGTTTTGGCATACAAATATTGTGATATTGGAGATATCAAAACAGAAAAAGCCTCAGAAAAGCAGGATATTCAATACCATCCCCAAATATCATTTTGGCAAGACGAATTTACCCTTACTATTGACTGAAATTACATGCCATTTGTGGTCCACCTAGCAACCTTTCTCTCCTAATCATTACTCCCTATACCAATTTCTCTTCCTTTCCCATCTATCTCATTTTATGGGGAGAGAAATCCACCAATGTTCACACACCTTCTCCATCTATACTCACCGTGGATTTGCATAAGAAATCCATGATGAAGGGTTTTATTCTCTTGGATCCAGCCAGATTGAGAGGTTGCTTAGGTTGGATTTCTAGTTCATTAGAATTTGAAAGATTCAGCGGGTGTGGAGCAGAGGAAAGAGATGGAAGGGACGACTATTGAGATTGATTTGAAGTAGGCGCTTCATCGGTCGCTATTGACAATGGTGGGAGTGATATTAAGACGATGGTGATTGTAACACCCAATATCGTGATTTCATTGAAGATTAAGTGAGGGTAAAGTGGGGATATATGTGTAATTGTAGTTTAATATAAATCTCACCTTACCAAACAAGAATTTCAGCATTCTCTCCTATCAATATCAATAACACCCAATATTGCGATATCTTGAATATCATGATATTTGAGATAACGCATACCAAACGACCCCTATATTATTCCTTGTTCTCTGTGATCTGTGTGCCAAGACCTATTACCTTCGAATAAAAAAGAAGGAAAAAATTAACTCTAAGGTCAAATCAACCATAAATCATCAATAAAAAAACATACATATTTCTAATCAATCCAACAAATCATGTTCTTTGGTCCAATGATTAAATTATGTTATAATTGATTAAGTTCTTTTATCCAACTATTAAATTATGTTATAATTGATTACGTTCTTCATCCCTGATAAATCAATTTAGATAAATGTTTCATTATTTTTTAATTCAGAAGTTTCACTTCAACAAGTTTTGCACCAACAATTTTAGAGAACGAGGAGATGGGATGGAAATATGTGAAGGAGATAAATGACCCAATGTATTGAAAGCTTAAACTACACTAGGCTGTTTAAATGAATGTACTTGAATGACGACAAACTCTCAACTCAGCATACTACCCCTAAAACGAGTTAGTTACATCACTCATGTGGAATTGAGTGGATGGAGAAAACAATTGTTTTGATGATGAAGCCAATATGGACCCGACGACCTTATGGGAACTGTACGATTATTGTGACAGCGATGGCGTCGATTCGTCCGTCCTTCATGCGGCAACCGGCGACATGAGGATGGTTGGAAATGGGAATCGTGTCGAAATTGGGAAACGATTTGGTAGATTGATTTTGGTGGTATGGAGTGATGTGGGATGATAGGAGGAAGCTTTGTACGATGCAGGGGATTTCATGTCGGCGATGTAGGTAAGCGGGGATTGGGGTTCATAATGTGGATTTACTTATTTTAGTTTTTTTTGGAAAATTATATTTTGGTTTAAACATACAAATATTTGGGTAATTAGGAACATAAATATTGATTTTTTAGAATTTTTGGGCATTAATAATTCTTTAATACCAAGGCACATATTAATTTATTTTGTTAAAATATGGATTGCAAATTGCAATTGGCTAATTGAACGGATTATGTATATTTTCGAATTAAGCTAAAAAGCGGTAATATACAGGGTTATAGCATTGTTTAGAAAACTTCATTATATTTTGGAATAATGATTATATGCGGAGGCCCAACTTATTTTGCCTTTACTAGAAATGGCACAACCTATTGAAAATGTTGTTTGTGCCACAACATTGGAATTCTGTCAACTCCGTCAACATAAAATTGATGGTCAATTAAAAGAAGTTCGTGCGACTAACGAAATGATGACATAGCATCCTTGCAAAAAAAATTCAATGCTCTATTACATAGTCTGCAATGGCTACTAAAAAAATATCTTCTACTTCCGGTTAAGTTCTTCTGTGTTCATCCTCAAAGATTCATCTTCTTCGGTTCTTCCTTATCTCCTTTCTAACTCTAGCTCCTTGATCTAACTCTAGCTAGCCAGATCTGGGCATTACTTTTCTCTATTTCATTCTTCTTCAACTTGCCACCGAAACCCACCAACCCGTTCTCCCGCATAGCTCTTTCTGTTCCATTAATGGTGCTTTCCATTGTATCCTAAAACTCCATTTATATGTCCTCCTTACATTCGGCAACACCCCAGTTTTGGGTCAATTGTTAATTCTAAGTTTTAATCTGGATTCTCTGAATTCTTGAAATCGGCTGATGAACAGATAATCACGAGCGTGACTGTAAGTTTGGCATGGGCATGGTTGTGAGATAGACCACGAAGGTGGTGAGCATCAGTCACGATCATGACCAGCTGGAGATCACGACCGTGACCGTCAGTAGGTCATGTGCGTGGTTGCTAGGCACTCACGGGCAGGGTGGAAAGTCGGCCACGGGCGTGGAAGATTTGTTATGAAAGCAGAGTCGCGACCTGCAACTCAGATTATCGAAACCCAAAACTCACAATCTTCTCTAACGAATGGCGATTAATTTAGGAAGAGGATAAGACCAAGTTGATCGATCCCAGATCAGTAGGAGAGGCTTAGAGATTATTGAGGAAGCTTCAAAAGGTAATCTATCTTCTTCCTCCTTTCTCAATCCCTTGATTTGAATACTATGTAGGAAAATCCTAACAAGTTAGGATTTGGGGTTTTTGGATTTCAATCCTACAATTGATCTATAAATGTTGGATGGAATAGGAGATTGAGCTCTAGGAATGCTGCTGAGGTAAGACTCTACCAGGAAAGCATATTTAGGGTGGAGGATAGGGATTTATTTATGCTTAGAACATAGAACTGAAATTAGGATTGTCTGAATCCAATGATAGGATTCTCAAAACTATACAAAAGCGTGTGATCTACTACACAGGTGTTGCAGAGCAGGGGGTCCCTGGACTATGCAATAATGTGTGATCGACTATACGGTTGTTGTTATTATAAAGTCGGGCTCTCAGTACTGTTTAGTAGCATGCGATCTATAGGACAATGGATGTGAAACAGACCCGAGCTTTCAGACTGTGTAGTAGAATATGACCTACTGTATATGTTGTTGTATAAGTTTGAGCATAAGCTCATAATTTTTGAACTATAATTCACAGTTTATATTCAGGACATGATTCAGATTTTCTTGATTAGGTCTCGATATGTGTTGGTTACCCACCTATGGATTGCACAATCCTCTAGGTCATGTCCATGCTCATGCTCATACAGGTTGTGTCGAGTATGCCTACAAATGATTCTCACATTGTTTAGGGTGGTTTCATGGTCTGATCCACCACGAGGCTATCTACCACTAGCTAAGGGTGGGTAATGTTAGGATGATGCCTATAGGACCACATGGTCACTTTATTAGAAGTCTACTTAGTTTTACATGAGTCTAGTTTACCCACTCACTACTTATCAGTGACCCCATCTTTATTTTCTATGCATGGTCAACAGTGGAACCTCAGGAGAAAATGCCGCCTAAGCGAGCTATCCGACAAGACACCTTTACCGAGTTGCTCTAGGAGTCGTAGAAAGAGGTACCTTGGAGGACCTCGATTATCCCTTTTCTTGTTTTCAAATGCCTCGATGTACAATTTCCATGGAATCCAGGGTACCGCAAACTGCATCTATAAATTGATTTCGCCATTATTGATGCATATGCTCCTAACCCCAATGTTGCGGATTTAAGGCACTTTGAGAGTATAACAGAGCTGCATCAACTTTTCCATCATGATTAGATGGTGATTGTGACTAACGTCTACCGAGAAGGAAACCGTGTGACGGACCTTTTCACTCATATTATTAGTTCTTTCCCTCCCTTCCGGAATGCATATAATTAGTTAATTCCCTCGTAATATTATTGAATTTATTCGTGCTGATATTATTGTGATTTCCTTTCCACGAGCCATTATTATTAATAATTAGGACCTTGATTCCAACCTTTCTACCCAAAAAAAGAATGGGTGGGAAAATGATTGTTGGCGTTGGCAAAAATGTTCTACCATATATTACCCAGATCTTTGACTCAAAACATGTTTCTAGATCAAGTACTTCTTCTAGAAAACTTAATCTAAGTTCAATTATTTTAAGAACTTCGAAGATGAATCTAAACAATCAGATCTAGGCTTTTACGTCGACTATTCCATGAGTTCCAATGACTTTTTCCAGAAAATAATCGTCTATAAAATGTTACACGTGTAACATGTTGTAATTAATTATAACAGGTTACACGAGTAACAATTTATAGTCGTTTTTATAGGTTATAATCGTCAGTAGTCAGTCATATGAGTAACATATTATAAGCATTTATAACAAATTAAAATCATATGTAACTAGTGAATGGCCTATCACTAGTTATAGACTTAATTACACCATATATCATTCAACTTCTAAAATGGGTACAGACTTTCCATTAAAATTTTATTTAGTGCACCCGGTACTACTACTCTCATTAGTTGATTTCACCAACTACCACGAAGCTGAAATTTGATGTGGAATAAAAGGATGTTGTCAAGTCAGAATCTGACATGGCAGCCACATCATACTAAATTTGTCCTTTCTTCCCCTTGTCTCTCTTCTATTTATATTCTTCTTCTTGGTCGGACCTCAACAAACTTCCTCGAACCAAAAGCCTTCATTCATCAATATATGGTTCCAACAAGATCCATCCTCCATGAAATCCATGTTCTCTTCCGCCATGAAATTCCATCTCTTTCATCCCCACCACTTTTGGCAATTTATACGACTTAATAACTAGTTATACGAGTAACTATTTATAATTATTTGTAATTATTTACACGACTTAATAACTATTTATAATAATCTATAACTAGTTGGATCATAGAAAAATAACTTATCACATAAGAGTAAATTAAACGACTAATTATGAAAGAAGATGATCTAATTGAAACACCCACCAATCTTCCTCTCATCTGAAATCCGTAACAAAATCAAATTATCCAAATCATTAGTTCATCATAGTAGCATTTTCATTCATCATACTCTATATTGTCCGATTCACCATTCATTTCCTTCCTCGAATATGGCTAAAAAAAACAATGGCATATTGTTTGGATAGGGCAATGCAATCTGCTTTGTCACTACATCGCTACCTCGCTTTTTTTATCCGCATTGCATTGCAGTTTAATATACAGTGCATATTTTTAAATAAGCAATTTATGATGAGGCTCTTAACCTTGTGCCGGAGAGCACTTATGTATATATGTATTAAAATGTTGGTGTAACATCCCAGTTTTTATATATTAAAATAAACGAGAAATTGTCCCAGGACGGACACTAGATACAATTTAGAAATAGTAAAATACTAAATATAACGATATTGGTAACGTTTTCAGAACAAACTAGAATATCATTGTTTATGCGACAGAGGATAGTGGAATAATAAAAAGAACATATCTTTCCAAATGTGGGTGGTTGCTGATAGATATAAACAAAATCAATCATCAATTGAGGCATGCGAGTTACAAATGAGATGTTACTGTTACTATGATAGGGACAATCAGAGATGGAACAACAGGTGGGTGGATGAATTCACTAGCCTGATAAATAAATTAAAATACACATTTCTTTCAGCCAAAAAATCTACTTTATAAACATGGTAAAGTAGACACTATTCTCAGGGAATCAGAGACATCCTTTAGCTCAGATAAGAAATTCATAATGCATAAACAATGATGCTACAGAATCACAATACTAAACAATTTATTTTCGGAAGCTGGTGTGAAACATTGAATGGATTCATATTTAAAACAAATCCCAAAAATACACATTCTCAACATCATCCCAACTCCAGTCTCATGACAGATGACCAGATCCTCTATTAATCCTTCTTATAGACTATAACTTGTCAAGAACTGGTGGGTGGCACGGGGTCAGTCTTCCGAATTTCTCATATAGATACCAATATTAGAAATCATTGGAAAAGACAACCATATAGCATGTAAAATACGTTGGACCACTCTGACTCTACTTTCCATGTTTTAATTGGGATCCCGGCTCACATATGCTGACGACCGATATACATGTTAGTGGTACCAAATCAGGCCGCATATAGTGGCACCTACCAAGGCGCACGATGACAGTTTGGGAAGCCCACCACGTAGCTATAGTGCATTAAGCACGATCGTCAACATATAGGCTCTAACTAGGTGATCAATCAATACCTATATTACTCTTGCAATAGAACTTGTTCAATTGAACAATTACATGTAACATATCATGTCAGAAATATATCACCTAGGGTATATTAGAATAGTATGTGGATCACATATAACTGACATGTCACGTTATCACATAGCATTTAAAACATTTAAAATCCAAGTATTATTCATATAATTCAAAGAATCATAAAGAAACATTTAAAATTTAAGATATTACCCCCTTAAATTTCCAAAATTCAGCGAGCCTTGAATAACTACTAAAACTCGAGCAAACTCGAATCGGATGACACGTAAGGCTTTGTCTCGATAATATGAAGTCAACAAAGGTATTTAGAAGTCATGGGTTGGTCTGGAACTTGCCGATGCAAGTCGACGTCAGAGAAGAAGGGAACATAGTTTTAGACTTGCTCCCCTTCAATACTGACTCTATATGATTGTCGTCAATGGAGGGGTTGGGTCTAGAACGTGGCATAAGGTATTGACACCCTGATTATGGCCTTCAATTTTTCAGAGATGCGCCAAAAATTCGTAACACTGCTGGTCGGAGGACGTGAGGAAGACAATGATGATGACCAGATTCACTTATCTCCAAAGGGAAGAGGATGAGCACACAAACCATTTGAGCTACAACTAAATAATTGATTATGTTTACAATCCACTTTAATTATTTATATCCCAAGAATTCAATCCTCACACACAAGTCTAATAATTTCAATCTTATTTATGATCAACATTTAGTTAAGCACTTTACAAATACAAATAATACTAGACAAGACTAGTATAAACCAAATTCTTACGGACAAGGTTAGAGACTTTTACATTATTAATATTTTTGTACTAGGATTGGGGTATTACAGTTGGTATTTCTACTATTTGCTATATATGTCTCTTGTTTGATAAAGGGATTCATAGGTTAATTATTTGAAGGGAAGATGATAAATGAGTTTGAATGAAAAATGTTAAATAGTGCCACTTTAGGTGGTTTAGCCTTGTTCTGTGTGTCTGATTGAGTGGCCTTGAGCCTTTGTCGTATATCCGTCAATTTATTTTGAACCTCGCAAAACATGGTTAGTGCACAAAGAATAGACCTCTCAAAATCTCTCAATCTATAAATGTTCGAATCTCACCACTCATTTTACCACTACTGTTTCACTTAATTTAAATAGAGAAACATATATGGTGAAGCAATTCGGTGAGCTAAGGTCTTAGGACTAGCAATGATTTTTCCAGGCATAGGATTCATAAGAATATGGCAATCAAAGCAACCACAAAACATAGTTTGATCTACGACTACATAAAATTCTTTTATGAACATACAACGTTTGAAAACTCAATTTTAAGCTTGTAAAGAACCAGAAAAATCTCTGCCCTAGTCTTCAAATCAACTATACTAACCCAAACTTTGAAAACGTGTGGTGGAGGTGGTTGGATCGAAGGCTTTTGATGACCTCGTTATTTTGCCGATATCTTTTTGCTTTTCTTTAAAGATTTCGTCGGAATTTTCCACCTACTTTTCTTTTCAACATGTTAGATACCAAACACAAGGATTCCCAGCCCTAGATAGGAACGAAATCCAAAAATTTAGATGGAAAGTTACCTAGCCGACAAATCGATCGATGCGAAAGGGAGGGACCAAGTCTCAAACGTGAATGGTTCCACGGAGAGGGGGTGCTAACTTGATTACGATAAATTGGAATCATATAGCGTAGCTACGACGTGCTTTAAACAAGACATATTCAAAAGACGGTTCTAGGCCGAAATTTACTTCAACTTTATTATGGACATTCTGCCTAACTAGGCCATGAAGTAATAGAAAAATAAAAGGTTCACCAAGAATAGAAAGGAGAAGGATTCCCAAGGTAAGGAAGTGATTCCTCCTTACTTAAAGAATAAGTTTTGACTAATTCTACCCTTGCTCCTCAAGGACTAAATTCAACCCTTGCTCCTCAAGGAGCTCTTTAGAAGTGCTTCTTTAGCGTTAATTAAACCTATAATGTCTGAATACAAATCCCAAATTAAACTACTGAATCGCGAATAAAAGATAGGGGGCATTTAATCTTCAAAACTGGGCTTAGTGGGTGGTAGTCTTGATGGCGGATAGTAGTCCTTTGCTAGGGCCATGAATACATCCAACGAAGACTCTTGGATGAATGGTGAACCAATGGGTCACAAAACATAGGTCTGGGCTTGAACAGATGCAAGATCGCAACCTCCATTGGTACTAGATCATATTACACCTCGTCACAATATTGTGAATCCTAAAACAAATTAGGGCATGGCATACCATCGGAAAAGAGCAGGAAAGGAATTCAGGAGAAAGAGATGTTAGAAGGGTACGAGCTAAATAGAGGATAATGACCAGGCTTTTCAGGACCATCATTATCATATCTAGGGATGACGTGATGCAGGTAGTTCGACTATGGTTCCGGTAGTACTATGTGGTTAGTGTTACCTAATTGAGTGGAAATTGAGCCAGGAGCAGATAGGAAAACAGGGAACAGTAGTATATGTAGCAAGGTGAAAGTTAGGAAGTTGAGCTAGTCGCTTTACTGGTTGCATCTTTAAAGTAGTACTACAAGGATTGGTCTGTACACTTCCATGTCTGGAACATGGTAGTACTTGTTGAAGAAGTAGCAACATTGCTTAGGGGATGCAAAATCCCTAAAGGTATTGAAAGTGCGAAGCTGATGATTGGTAGGACATATGAAGTGTCTCCGCTAGATTGTGACTACCAAGGGGTTGGTACCATTAGAGAACGACAACGTGTGTTCATATTTCAAGGGAAACTAGTAAAGGATTGAGTGGCATAGTGCTGAGAGGGCATAAGAGATGTACGGGCCTCTGATGCTCGAGTTAGAAGGAAGGAGAGTTAAGGGAATACAAAATGGAATAGAAGTAAAGGTCTATGGGATGATGAGCATTATCCATGGGATAACTCATTTGTTTAAAGGTGTCATTTTCAAAGGCGAATCCTTGCACTCCTTTTGAGTGTCGGCTTCTGGGGATTTATGTGAAAATTCAACATAAGGTTGGATCTTAAAGTACCTTGAAGGTATTTTAATGTATAAGAAAATTTCATGGGGGTAATGGAAGCTCGGAGATTTTGTGGATGACTTGGGGATGAAAGGGGTGATAGTAGCAACTAGGTTCTGGAATCTAGTGTTAGTAATGAGTTGGATGAAGAAGGGGTATGAGTAATAGAGATTAAGAAGAATAGAGGCAGCGGGTGTTGCATGACGGACAACCACCAAGGTTATTTGGTAACCGCATCCGTGATGCTCTGTTGGCCACAGAGAGGTACTCAATGAATCACAGGTGTGGTGCGAGGTGAAATGTTGTGGTTAGTAAGCTGACCCCGCATGTGGCAAAGGTAAGTGACGAGAGTAGCCAGAGAACTAGCACATGCATGGTCTAGTAGATCATGAGCGTGGTGTGAGGAATCCACAGGTGTGGTAGTCAGTAACATTACAGACCATCGGGAGCGCAAGAGTAGGTTGTTGATGGGGAATGGAGACAATAAGAGATGTGTGACAGAAAAATCGTGGATGGATGGCTAACCACTGGTGTGGCGGGCCTGTTGGATGCAGGCATCGTGCGCCGAGGGGTTATGCTTGTGGATATTGATGCAATGTGCTGAGTAGAGCACATGTTTTGGCATAGAGATAAGGTGTCATCTTTATTTGAAACCCGTTTTTGTGTAGAAAGCTGGAGGATGCACATACTTGATCCGGGACGAGTCAGAGGTTAGTTGGACCGAGAACAGTGGTATTGAGGCCTTGACTTTGGTTGTTTAGTTGCTTCTAAGGAGGCTACCAGGTAGTGGTGCTTAATGGGTAGCGAGCTTGAGGGGTCGGGTCTGTGTTGAGCATGGTCGACGATGGCTGAAGGAAAAGGGGATAGGGTTATGTTGGCAAGGCATGTCCAACCTAACCTAACCTTGGAATCCTGGCTTGGTCAGGAGTGATTTTTAAGGGTTGACCTTGAAGGAGTTTGGTGGGGGCAAGAAATAAGCCCATTGTATCCGCTCTGGCGGTCGAGCTAGATTTCGGCAAGGTGAGGTGTGGACCATTGTCGGTCTTCTAGGACATGGTTATGGTTTGACCTTGGGTCGTTTCTGAGGAGTGAACCGGTTGTGTCGTTGAGGAGGAAGGCACATAAGGGTCGTTTGCTACCAAGTAGGGGTGCAAGCGTCGGGGTTCAAACACTGTTTCGTCTAATCTTTCCCGCTCATGTGGGGTAAGGTTCAGGTTTTGCGACGAAACCTTTTGTAGGAGGGGAGAGTTATGACACTGTAATTTTGGCTAGCGGTTTAAACTTTGGTTTGATTAAAATCTTACTCGTTGAGTAGAAGTTGGGAGTCGGAAACCAAATTAATTTAATTAATTCGAGGAGTTGACTTAGTAGTTGACCAAGTAACAAAGGCTTGCCAGGCTTGGGATAGTTATTGGGTCCAACTGGTCGGACCTTTCATGTTGGTCATTAAGTCAGGTGGGTGGTTAGAAATAAGTTTCTTGCTTTTGAGAGATATATGTTTTGGGGTTTTCTCCATGTATTAACGTTTTTGTAATATTTCTTGGAATCAAGGTCGATGGAGCCTTTGGGAATGGAGATCAGTACGTCATCTAGTTAGAGAGAAGGAGATCGATGAAAATGGATTCCAGGAATCTTGGACGATCATTGGAGAAGATACATTTTTTGCAAAGTCAGGAAAGCTCAGTGACCAAGCTATATGTTCCGAAAAAGAAAAATTACATTTTTGTAGCTTAAGTAAAGTTCAAGGGCTAGATTATAGATTGAAGAAAATTTGATGACTGATCAGACATTAGTAAAATGTTCAGGGACTAAATCTGTAATTTTTCCAGTTGGGCACTGAAAGGACGATTCTGCCCCTACAAGTTTCAAAATGTCGCAAAGAAGTAAATGGAGCATAACTTGGCCATTTGAGCTCCAAACGACGCATGGTCAGAAGCTGTGGATTCGTGGCAGCGAGAGGAACCATGTCAAGTCATAATCAGAGGTGTCAACCCTCCTCAAAAGGTGGGGGTTTAAGATTATGTTTTGTTTTATAAGCGTAGAACTATATTAGGATCTTCCATGTGATTTAGAGTAAAGGCTTTCAGTTTGTACAATAGCGTGTGATCTACTATACAGAAGTTGTGACAGGATGTTGAGGGAGGGTTGTCACACTATACAGTAGCATATGATTTAATGTATGAAGAGGTATTATATTTGGAGTATATGAACTTGGCGTTTGAACTGTGGCGTGTTATCCACAGTTCATGATAGGACAGGATAGGACTAGCTAGATTAGCTCATGATGATTATACATCGGTCACCCACCCTCGGATAGCACAATCCCTAGTTAACATTCAGCTTTCAACCAAAACTTGTTGAGTATGCTTATAGATGCTGCTCACACAGTTTTTAGTGTGGTTTCATGGTCTGATCGACCATAAAACTATCCACATAGTTAGGGGTGGCTAATGCTAGGTTGATGCCTACGGGACCACATCGTCACTTTATTAGTGTAGTGAGTAGGATGACTTATGTGTTCTATCCTCAGTTTCAATCTAAGTTCTACGCGAGTTCAGATAGCCACTAAGTACTGATCATTGACACCGTCAGATGTTTGTTTCTATTATATGTGTATACAGTCACAGCTGTAAGAGCTGGAGTTGGGATGAGCTAGTCCGAGTTTTGATATCATCTTATATATGCTTTTTATGTATTTAGAACTTGGGAGTTTCATCTCCTCTCTATATGTGTTGTCTTTCGGTATTCATGATCCTTATCTTTCAGGATTTTTTAGGTTTAATAAAGGATTTCAATTCAGTATTAATGATTGTTCTATTCATTTTTAGTAGTTGTGGGTTTGAGTATAGTCTTGTGGAACCCAGATAGGTTGCATGGGTCGAACCAGTGGGTCAAACTAGTGGTTTGACCGGGTCTTCTAGGGTCTGGTTTCACAAGTATAGTCCAATGTAGACTGAATGTGATGTAAGTCCCATTTGTGTAACAACTTTCAAGTGCTAAGAAACCTCTGAACTTCATGTCTAAAAGGAAGACCAATTGCTGGACGCAACATACACCTATATAACGTTACGGATTTTTGATCTTCATCCAAAAACTGAATCGCCCATAATCTAACCTCTGTGTTTAGCATCCCATAAGGTGGTTCACAAATTTAAATTGTCTTTTGTCACGATTCCTCTAACAACTTTTTCAACTCAAGCACTTGAACACCCATAACTCGATGGTATGTAAGAAAAATTCCATTCAATTTGTTCAACGAAGTGTGAAGCCACGTCTTCAAGGACGAGTGAGCCGAGGTCGAACACTTGGTTAGTGTAACAAAGAGCCAACCTATTCGTGCAAAGTAGCCCTTCGACAATCAAATAATCCAACAACTCTTTATTTATCCCAGTATTTACTAAATCATGCCATTTGGCAAAGAACCCTTGGCTTGTTTTTACATTCAACACTCTCCGTAAGGGCCTAATATGAAAGGCTCAGCTTTATCTCTGCATTCCAACAACTTTGTTACTTTCACTTCTATATTCCTCTTCATGTGCCATACATAGAGGAAATGGTGCAAAAAAGGGAATAGCTCTGTGAATGCAACCCCCAATCCTCTCTCTTTATCCATAATAAAGGCATTTGGGACCCAACTACGAAGAACAACCCGCACCTGTTTCTTAACTGGCGTCACAGCGATCAACTGAACAGCTGCCTTCTTGTAGAAGTTTGTATTGTACGTGGAGTCTATCAACACGACAAAATACCAAGCATGGGCCATCTGAACGGCCTCCGGGTGAGAAACGAAGAGGTTACTGACACGAAAGTTCTCGCGTATTATCCACTTAGTAAAGTTGTTGCATTTTTTTGTTTCCGTCAATGCCCATTTCAAAGCATTCACGCTACCCAATCTCTTAAGCCTAATCCTATGCAACTTCTCCTTCTTGGAAAACCAACAAATAAGACTATGTAACATGTTACATAAGCTTGTAACTAGTTATACACATCAATAACAAGTTGCAGGCATGAACAAAATTTAGGGGGATGAGTAGGGAATAACTTATTGATCATGCTCATCACTCAACCATTAATTAATCACATGATCCCTAACAACGTCATCAAACATGGGAGCTCCAACATGTGAAATAGTGTTCACCCCTGGTAGTTATTCTAATATTCGGGCTGAGAGTGTTAGGTACTACTATTGGTTGATAGGAAGAAACATATTAAGGTGAGACAATGATTTGAGAGGATGGCTCCTACTTGGCAAGAAGATCATTCAAACTTGAAGAGCTGTCTACAAACCTAAACTTTTTTGGTTTCCGGAAGTTTCCATGAGGGGGGTGGGGTCTTGAAAGGGATATAACTGCCGTCGAAATTAAGGGTTGTGGACAACACATTCTCAATCTCTTTATTGTCAGGATGCTCAAATTGAATATTATGAATAGTATCCATTATAAGTCGAGAGCCCCTACCCCCCGTCCATTACATGATTCCCATCCTGATTCTAATCTACAGACTTCTCATTGGCACCTTTTTGTACATTAGTTTTCCCATCTTTATGCTGATCCACATTTGTGTCATCACAACCTTTTTCTTCATCACAACCAACACCTTGTCCCTTACTACCTCCGTCGGTATCATCATCACCATCCTTCTCTTTTAGTTTTGAATCTAGAAACTCGGAAGCATCAAAGGCATTGTCATTGTCTTCATCGTCACGATAATCACCATTGATGACACCATGCCGTTCCACAACTTTGTCCCCATCCTAATTCTGATACACATGCCTGTTATCAACACCTTTGTCTTCAACAGTACTAACTCCTTGTCTCGTAGCACCTTTTTCGATACCATCATCACCATCCTTTCCTTTGGCTGTCCCAACAAGGCCGCCCCTTCAACAATAGTCTATTCCAGTTCTTTGTCGCCCTTTTCGTTATTGTCTATGCCACTACTGATATAGGCTCGGTACTCACGAGTAGTTGACATTGGTACTAATTCTAGATCGTTATTAGGATTCACATAGTAACCGACTGTGGATCCATAATTCTCAAATTTTGTTGACATAGTCACAAAGTGACTGTCCCGAGCCACGAAAGCTCGGGCGGATGAGTAGGGTGTTAGATCCACTCAAAGATTTCATAACATTTTACCTTGCCCTTCTTATAGAACAAGGTTGGTGTATCCTATACCATATGGATCTCTTATGTGTTATGCTTCTCCAAGCCTTATACTTGCCATCTAGTTTATCGAGCTACAAACTTAGCAACAAAGTGTACAAAAATTATGAAACACGCCCCTGGACAAACCACACAGTTTGATCCATGCTTGGCCCACGGGTTCACTCAATATATAAATCATGATAACTGACATACATTACCTGAACTGAAAAATCCTCAATACTTAAGTAAAACGACAGCAGAAATAAACAAAGTGTCAAGGCTTGAAATCATCAACTAATATCACTGAAAAACATCCCATATCAGGGAAAACAACAACTACAAAATAGGTCTGACAAACGACTGAAAACATGAAAGACTGTATGAAAACCACAAAAAACACTAATAGAGATAGCTGATGTCCTCCATGGTACCTCTCTATGTGACTCCCAGAGTGACTGCGAGGTGGTGTCGCTGCTTGTGCTCCCTTTTTAGGCAGTATTGGCTCCTAAAGTCCTAAGGTTGGCCATGCAAGAAGAAACGAAAGGGTCAGTGATAAGCACTGAGTAGCTGAGCCTGAACATGAAGAACTGAACTAGTATCTAGTAATGTGACCTTGTGGTCCTGTAGACATCATCCTACCATTAGCCACCCCTAGCTATGAGCGGATGGCCTCATGGTGGATTAGACCATGAAACCACCCCTGAAATACCGTGAGAGCAACAACTGAAGGCATACTCGTCACGTCCTGCCTGAAACTGAATGTAACTTGGGAGATCGCACAATCCATGGGTTGGGTGACCGGCTTATATCGTTAGCTAGTTTATCTAGTCCTGATTCTTAATCCTAAAAACTGAAGTGTGAACATGCATAGTTCCTTGTTCTGTTTGTGTAGAAGATCACACTCTACTACATAGTTTGAAACTATGACTTGCATAACACAACTGTTTGTATAGTAGATCACACGCTACTATGCAGTTCTAAAAATCCAATAAGGATTCATGAAAACTAATGACAATTCTTCGCATAAGGTAGAAAAGTAATCCTAATCCCTACCTTTGAAAGCTTTCCACTGAAGGTTATGATCCGAAGCCATCTCCCTAGAGTTCGTTTGCCTGATCCGTATAACCTTAAGGAAAATAATCATACGATTGACATCCCAAAACCCCAAATCCAAACCTGTTAGGATTTTCTTACATTGGATTCAAATCAATGTATTGAGAAAGGTGGAAGAAGGTAGATTACCTTCTACAGCTTCCTCGACGATCTTTAAGGCTCTCCTATTGGTCTAGAATTGATCAACAAGTCCCTCTTCTCTACCCAGAACAATCGCCGCATGTTAGAAGATTTAAAGGAATAAGATTTAGGTTGTTGTAATTATGGAATCGCGACTCTACTTTTATAAGTTGTCCACCACTCCCATGGCCTACTACTTACAACAGCCATGATGACATGGCAACCACGTCTGTGACCTACTGATGGTTATAGCCATGATTTTCCTGCTGCCACATGGCCAATCCTCTCTCACGTACCTACTACGTAGTCCTCCATGAGCTCTAGATAGCGTTCTTTCATGCTAGCCTCGGTCTGCCATGTTAGTGCCTCGACATCTTAATTTTTCCAAATCACCTTAAGCATAGGCATTTCCTTGCGTCTCAACTGATAGACCTGTATGTCCATAATCTGGGTTAGTTTCTCCATGAAAGTCAAGTCTCTCTCTAGCTGCATCTCATCTGGCTGAATCACTTGGTTCGACTTTCCAATATAGGAACAACTCACATGGAATACAATATGTATCCGGTCCAACTTTGATGGTAAGGTTAGCTCATAAGGCAACTTCCCCTTCCTCCCAAACTTCATCACTCATTTCCAAGGGGAAACTCGAAGGAAAACATTATCCCCTTCCTTGAAACTAACCTCTGTATCCTTCTCATCAAAGATACTTCTTCTTCTGATTCTGAGCTACTCCCATTTGAGCTCAAATCACTTTGACTCGTGAGGCTCTCTCCTGGACGTTTTGGGGTCCAATTAACAACCTTTCTCCCTCCCCATCCAAGAAAAGAGGGTCCTGCACTTCCTACCATACAAAGGCCTCGAAATGAGCTACGACTATTGTGATGATATGAATTATTATAAGCGAACTCCACAATGGATAGAACCTTCAACCAAGGTCGTCAAACTCCAACACACATGAGCGTAACAGCTCCTCCAAGGTCAGGATTGTCCGCTCTAACTAACCATTTGTCTGAGGATGGTAAGATTTAGAGAAGTTCAGCTTGGTCCCCATGGTTGCATGCAAACCCTCCCAAAAGTGGGAGGTGAAACTGGGGTCTCAATCAAATACGATTGTCCTAGGCACGCGGTGTAATATCAAAATATTCTCTACATACAAACTTTCCAAACCCTCCACATATGGCTTCAACCGAATGGGTATGAAATGTGCTATCTAGGTCAATAGGTCTACTATATCTGCATCCTTTCCATTGACCAAGGGAAAAACACTAACGAAGTAACCCTTCTAATACTCGATGATAAAACTTTGCTTTCTGGCACATTAAGCAACTAGCCACATATGTTGAATCACCTGCTTCTTCATACCAAGTCACAAGTAATGCGGACGAAGTGTTTTGTACATTATCTCATATGGGTGCATGGCATAAGCGAACGAATGTGCCTCATCAAAAATATTGTTTCGCAGCTTCAACCTCGAAGGTACATACACTCTATTTTTCAATAGCATCAAGCCATCCTTCCAAGTGTAGGGTGTAACCTTACCGACCGTCACCCGCTATTGAGCTTCCACTACCATCTCATCTGTCGCTTGAGCCTCTGCAATTTGATCCAACAACAAGGGTTAAACTACTAATCTGGCCAGTATCCCCTTGACTGGAGCTACCTCCAACTTTGTACCTATGCTCCTCAACTCGACCAACTCGTTCAACCTCTCTTTTTTTCTCAAAGCATCAGCCACTACATTGGCCTTTCCTGGGTGATAGTCTATTACGCAGTCATAGTCCTTAAGTAGCTCTAGCCAACGCCTTTCCTGTTGTTCAGCTCCTTATTCTCCATCAAATAGTACTTGATACTCTTGTGACCAGTTCTTAATCCTGAAAGTCTGGACATACAAATAATGCCTCTATAGTTTCAGTGCGAAAACCACTGCTGCTAGCTCAAATCATGGGCTGGGAAGTTCACTTCATGAACTTTCAACTGGTGTGATGCATAAGCCACCCCTCTGTCATACTGCATCAAAATGTATCGTAACCCTGAGTACGAAGCATCACTATAAACTACATACTCACCACTAGTCACTGGTAAAATGAGTACTGGCGCTGTGGTGATCCTCCTTTTTAGCTACTCAAAGCTCTCATGATAAGCTTTACTCCAAATAACAGGTGTATCCTTCGTGGTCAACTTGTGGAGTGGTCATACTAACTTAGAAAACCCCTCTACAAACTTCCTGTAGTACCCTGCCATGTCTAGGAAACTTCTCACCTCTGTCACACTACTAGATGGGGACCAATCTACTATCGCCTCCTCCTTCTTTGGGTCTACCCCAATGTCTAGAACACTGATCAAATATCCAAGGACCCTCAGCCAAAATTCACACTTAGAGAACTTAGCATACAACCGTTCCCTCCTCAGAGTAGCCAACACTACCCTCAAGTTCTCTACATGCTCCTCCTCCATCTTGGAGTATATCAAAATGTCATCAATGAATATTATGACAAACTTGTCCAAATATCCATGGAATACCTTGTTCATCATCGTGGTGAAAGCTGCAGGGGCATTGGTCAAACTAAAGGGCATCACTAGGAATTAGAAGTTACGATATGTGGTTCAGAACATCGTCTTAGGGACAACTTCCTCTGCAACCTTCAACTAGTGATACCCCAACCTCAAATCGATCATAGAGAACACTACTGCTCCCTGAATTTGATCAAACATGTGATTTGAACAGTGTTTATGGATGTTTGACAAGACTTGTTTGCATAAACTGTATCATTTAATTGTAGCAGTCGTTAATCAATCATTTATTTTATTAGTTCTCTTTCTTATTTAACTTTCTTTTAAACTATCCTGGTCGGGCATTTTGATAAATAGTCAACATGTTGTTAAAGACCTTAAAGCCCTCATGTGATTTTGATTTTTCCGCTGCTTTACTGGCATTTTAGTAATTTAATAAATCGTAAAACATGAGGGTGTTACATGAATTATACCTGGGCAATTGGAAATTGTGCTCTCCAAACTTGCTTTCAATTCCAAATGGATTGGTCGGATTCGTGAATGGCTATCCATGGCTTCTTTCTCTGTCCTTGTCAATGGACATCCTTCCTTAACTTTGTCAATGTACTGAGGGTCTTCTGTTCCTCATCACTGCTACCATCTCCTCTAATTATCTCGCCGGTATCCGGCTTAACCATTTGTTCCCTGTCCTCTCTCACATTTTTTTTGCCAACGATACTTTTCTCTTCTTAGAAGCCACTATTAGTGGTTATTCTAGCTTGATACATATTCTTGACCGTTATTAATGTTATGATTAAGTGCCTATGATATGTTTGTGTTATTACAAAAAGATGCAAGTTGTGCCCTTAAATGATGACAATGCTAGACTAACATCAATATTACACTGTTAAGGTTAGAATTACAACAAGGTTAGATGACGAGTTAGCAGTGAGCAAGAACACTATGCCTATATGATTAGTAGGTCGATTAAAAGCATTAACTCGCTATCTAGACCATCATCCACAAGATATGTTGTCAGACGGATACGTTCTCCCAAACATCCACGATTTACACTATATGTTGTCTGATGGATACATTCTCCAGACATCCAAAATTTTCACGATTTGGGCGGTAGGGCTAGTTAGTTGAGTTGGGGGACATCCCATAAGAATTAAGATATCATAAATAATTCAAATAATAAGTACAACAATTAATGTCATATAATTGACTTGTACGGACATGATCATTAGGATATAATAAGTTACAAGAACCATGATACTCCAAATGCACAATACACCTAACATGATCGATTTGAGTTTCAATCTTCAATGTTGATTCTTTTTTATGATTACATGTTGTGTTAAGCTTACTTAAACCTTATGATTACATAAAGATGACTACTTTATGTGATGTGTTTATTTAGAAAATAGAAATGATTTTATGAAATTACATGCCTTGTATTCTAATGTTTACTTGTAATTCTCTTTATTATATGAGCACGAAAAACTGACCCGAAACCACCCACCATGGTTTTGATAGTTGTTGTAGGAGAAAAGTGAAGCTGATTCGGGATGTAGCATGGTGGACATTGATTTGAACAGTGTTTATGGATGTTTGACGAGACTTGTTTTCATACACTGCGTTATTTAATTGTACTAGTTGTTAATCAAGCTTTTATTTTATTAGTTCTCTTTCTTATTTAATTTTTTTAAAGTACATTGGTCAGGCATTTTGATAAATAGCGAAGATGTTGTTAAAAACCTTAAATCCCAAATGTGATTTTGATTTTTCTCCTACTTTAAGGGCATTTTAGTCATTTAATAAATTGTAAAACATGAGAGTGTTACATGAATCAAACCTGGGAATTGGAAATTGTGCTCTCCAAACTTGGTTTCAATTCCAAATGGATTAGTTTGATCGTGAATGCCTATCCATGACCTCCTTCTCTGTCCTTGTCAATGGATTTCCTTCCTCAACTTTGTCAATGTACTGAAGGTCTTTTTTCCCTCATCTCAGCTGCCATCTCCTCTAATTAGCTTGCCGGTATCCACCTTAACCATTTGTGCCCTGTATTCTCTCACATTCTTTTTGCCAACGATAATTTTCTCTTCTTAGAAGCCTGTACTAGTGGCTCCTCTTGCTTGATACATATTCTTGACCATTATGAGGCACTTAGTGACCAACTGATAAATCTCACAAAATATGTTGTTTATTTTAGCTCAAATAAACCCATTTCTTACAACAATCGCTGGGTCAGCCATTGCATGTTTCAAACATTGGATTATGTGATCAGTATGCTGGTCTCTCTATGCGAATTTCATGTTCACGTGGTTTTAGTTTTTGTAACATTAAAGACCGCATTGCTGACAGGCTGCAAGGGTGGAAGACGAAGTGTTTATCGCCAACTGGAATGGAGGTTCTGAGGAAGTCGGTTCCTTCCGCCTTAACCTACTATATAATGTCGATTTTAAAATTTCCGTCCGACCTTTGCAATCATCTGAATATGGAGGTGGCTCGATTCTTTTTGGGAGGTATTAAGTCCACTCGTTGCATCCATTCGAAATCATGAGCTTCCATACGTTAACCAAAATATGAAAGGGGTCTAGGCTTCTGAGATTTTTTCTCCATCAATCAGTTGCTTCTTGCATCAATTTGTTGACGGCTAATGTGCTCCATTGACAGTCTTGTCTCTCGAATCCTTAAGGGTATATATTTTCCTACAGGTACCTTTCTCACAGCCACAAAAGTTTCATCTCATAGTTGGTGTTTGAAGGGGACTCTTTTTGGCCAAGAACTATTACTTACTCGCGATCATTGGCTAATTGGTTTTGGCACCTCGAGTTCCAACACTTGAGTATCCTTGGCTAGTTTCCTCGCCTCCATCGGCTTTGCGTCTGCTCCCGATGACTCTTAACATTTATAGAATTTGTCAATGGATTAATCATCCATGGCAGATGGAACCTTCCACTTATGCAATCCCTTTTTATGGTGAAATCTGTTAGTCATATTTTATCCATTCCTCTTCCGATTACTCTGGTTTACAATTGGTGCATTTGGGCATTTTCACAATCTGGGGACTACTCATGTCTCAGCCATCATTTGCTCTCTCCGACAAGTATTGTTAAAGTACGTCTGTCCTTGCTCGATAGCTCAATTTGGGCTAAGGGTGAGAGTCAGTTAAGTTGTTTATTAACCATCGGTTAAATTTTTTAACTGACCAACTAGTCTCAACGGTTAAATAAACGACCGGCAATCCTACGGTTAATTCATCTTTTTTTAACTGACAGATTTTTCGCTTAACCTTCATAACCAACATAATTGACTGTTTAGCCATCGAACCTACTCTAACCGAATTATTCTATTCACATCAATCACCATTTTCATTTTCAGTCCCGGAAGAAATGAACGACTAGTCGCCGTTACGTAGTAGCTCTTGGTTGGGAGAGGAGAGTAGAGACCGAGAATAGACTGTCGAGTGGGAGAAAGGGGATGACCATAAGTGATGTCAGTTGCTTCTTGTGGACTTGTCATCGTCGAGGAGTAGCTCGACCACTGTGATTGTGAGTGGAAGAAGATCAATGCCTAGCGCCGACTTGCATGTGACTGTGAGTCGTTGCAGATTTGCCCGATTCATGTTGCTACTCAAAATCGTCGTTGCAGAAAAGTAGTTCACCGGTTAGAATTTGAAATGGGAAAGGAGAATGAGAGTACCAGAAGCTCTGTTCCGCTATCATGAAATGTCACGGAAAAACTACGGAATGGGGAAGGAATTGGGAACTTTGATGTTAATTTTAATTTTTTTACCTAAAAGTGTGGTACTGGGTAGTTTTGTAGGCTGACGCATGACGACGCACGTTTGGGTATTGGGGTAATTCTTTTTGTTACAAGTTAAAGTTGGTTAACTTGAGTTAATCGACGATTGACGTAATTCACCATTTAACCGAATTCAGCCATTACCTTCAACCGTTCCCCGTCCAACCTCTTGTTCGGTTAAAATGCCCTATAACCGAGACAGAACTTCCACACATAATTTTGGCATTCTCCTAGGCACGACCAATCATCCCAAAACTTAAGTTTTTTTATATGGAAATTGCTTCATAATGTCCTACCTTTTGCCTATGGTTTAATCAATCGCAATGTTGATGACTTTGTTTGGGGTGGTTTTTTCGGTTTGCTAATTTAAACATCAATCTGGTCTTAGTTAAGGTAAGGGAGTTTGTTCCTCCTCCCTTGCGTTCAATTCATTTAGCCGATAGAACTAGTCATTGATTTCCATGAGTTCGATTTCCATATTTTAATCCCTTAGCGGCGGCGACGTTTCCAACTTGTTCGGGGCCTTATAAGTATGACCGAAGCCTTTCGATTCATTTGGATAGCTTTGAAGAAAGGTCAGGAACTGATTCGTATGTTTGGTTGTCGTTTTTGTCGAGTTTTGGGGCGATTAGTTGTTCGCTGGAGCCTTGGATTCCCTCTCCGGAATTCTGGGTTTCTACTCCAAGATTACTGGAGAAGATGGCTGGTAAATCTCTGTGGTGGCACTTACCGTTTCCAGTGTTTCTGATGTGGTCACTTAACTTCCATAAAATTAGAAAGAGTACCCCAAATCTTAGTAAATTGCTTGACGTAAACAAACTTTCAGAATCTGACATTTCAGTAATCAGCTATTCCCAAACATCCATGATTTTCCACGAATGGGTGGTAGGGCTAGTTAGTGAGAAGAGGGGGCACCCTACATGAATCAAGAACACTTCAATAAATGTCAAGGCTAGTATAAGGATATAAGTCACATAGTTTGACTTTCATGCAAATGCCTACTATTACACGATAACACGATACCACGATTATTTTATATTGTACTTGACAAGATAATAATTGAGCACGAGAGACTAACCCCGACCCACCCAACAGATCATACGAGAGATACCAGAGCAAAGACGACTTGGAAGAGCTATAGTTGCTGCCAATCATGTCCCAAGACTCAGAGTGAGTAATCGGGATGGATTTTGGACACCTCTGATGTTTCCTTTGGAGTTACTAGACTTGAGATTTTATTTATGATTTACGTTGGACATGATTTTCCTATTAAGTTTTTCCCACGTGTTTAGGGCTATTTGTTTCGAAATAACTTCTTGATGTTGAATCATTTATTTTGGTGCACTTTCATCATGTACTACGAATAGTGCACCTAGTGATAGTGGAGTTCCACTATGTACGGTGCACCTTACAGCTTGGTACAGTGCATTTCCTTCCACTATACAACGTCAACCATGGCTACTTTCACCATGGACTATGCACCGTGCCCCATGGTGGGTGCACTTCCACCATCCACCTTGTACTTGGCACCTTACTACAATGCAGTTCCAATATACAGCTTCCATATTAGAATGATGTAGTTCCAACATTCACCATGCACCATGCACTATGCTATAATGCACTCTTACCATGTACCATGTAAAGTACACCATGTTATGATGCATTTCCACCATGCACCATGGATCGTGCACCTTGGTACAGTGAATTACGACTATGAACTGTGAAACGTGGTCTGGTGCATTTCCACCACCCACCTTGCACTTTGACCCATAAACTGGTGTAGTGCCACTAAGTAACATGCACATTAGAATGATGATATTCCTCCATTCACAATGCATAGTGCACTATGGTATGGTGCACTTTCATCGTGCACTGTAAACTGTGCACCTAGTTACGGTTCACGTTCACTATGCACCATCCACCTTGTAAAGTGCGATTCCAGTATATAAAGTCAACCTTGGTATTTTGTAGTTTGACCATGTATTATCATGTACTCGCAACACAAACTAGTTACCCTGCACTTGTACTACGCACCATGCACCTTGCAGTTTGGTATAGTGCAGTTCAACTATAAATACTCAAGCTTGGTATTGTGTAGCTTCACCTTGCTATATGCATTGTGCACCTTGGTATGGTGCTCTTCCACCACCCACCTTGCACTTTGCACCATAATATGATGCACTGTTCTCATTACTATGATGTAGTTCCACTATTCTTAATGCATCATGCCCAATAGTTTGGTGCACTTTCATCATATATACTATGAATAGTGCACCTAGTGATAGTGCAGTTCATATATGCACCGTGCACCTTACAGCTTTGTCCAGTGCATTTGCACTATACAACGTCAACCATGGGTACTTTCACCATGGACTATGCACCGTGCCCCATGGTGGGTGCACTTCCACCATCCACCTTGTACTTGGCACCTTACTATGATGCAGTTCCAGTATACAGCCTCCATATTAGAATGATGTAGTTCCACCATTCACCATGCACCATGCACTATGCTATAATGCACTCTTACCATGTACCATGCAAAGTACACCTTGTTATGATGCATTTTCACCATGCACCATGGATCGTGCACCTTGGTATAGTGAATTTCCACTATGCCTTGTGAAACGTGGTCCGGTGCATTTCCACCACCCACCTTGCACTTTGACCCTTAAACCGGTGTAGTGCCACTAAGTAACATGCACATTAGAATGATGATGTTCCTCCATTCACAATGCATAGTGCACTATGGTATGGTGCACTTTCATCGTGCACTGTAAACTGTGCACCTAGTTACGGTTCACTTTCACTATGCACCATCCACCTTGTAAAGTGCGATTCCAGTATATAAAGTCAACCTTGGTATTTTGTAGTTTTACCATGTATTATCATGTACTCGCAACACAGCACCTAGTTACCCTGCACTTGTACTACGCACCATGCACATTGCAGTTTGGTATAGTGTAGTTCGACTAAAAATACTCAAGCTTGGTATTGTGTAGCTTCACCTTGCCATATGCATTGTGCACCTTGGTATGGTGCTCTTCCACCACCCACTTTGCACTTTGCACCATAATATGATGCACTGTTCTCATTACTATGATGTAGTTCCACTATTCTTAATGCATCATGCCCAATAGTTTGGTGCACTTTAATCATATACTATGAATAGTGTACCTAGTGATAGTGCAGTTCATATATGCACTGTGCACCTTACAGCTTTGTCCAGTGCATTTGCACTATACAACGTCAACCATGGGTACTTTCACCATGGACTACGCACCGTGCCCCATGGTGGGTGCACTTCCACCATCCAGCTAGTACTTGGCACCTTACTATGATGCAGTTCCAGTATACAGCCTCCATATTAGAATGATGTAGTTCCACCATTCACCATGCACCATGCACTATGCTATAATGCACTCTTACCATGTAACATGCAAAGTACACCTTGTTATGATGCATTTTCACCATGCACCATGGATCGTGCACCTTGGTACAGTGAATTTCCACTATGCACTGTGAAACGTGGTCTGGAGCATTTCCACCACCCACCTTGCACTTTGACCCTTAAACTGGTGTAGTGCCACTAAGTAACATGCACATTAGAATGATGATGTTCCTCCATTCACAATGCATAGTGCACTTTGGTATGGTAAACTTTCATCGTGCACTGTAAACTGTGCACCTAGTTATGGTTCACTTTCACTATGCACCATCCACCTTGTAAAGTGCGATTCCAGTATATAAAATCAACCTTGGTATTTTGTAGTTTGACCATGTATTATCATGTACTCGCAACACAAAGACCTAGTTACCCTGCACTTGTACTACGCACCAGACACCTTCTAGTTTGGCATAGTGCAATTCAACTATAACTAGTCAAGCTTGGTATTGTGTAGCTTAACCTTGCCATATGCATTGTGCACCTTGGTATGGTGCTCTTCCACCACCAACCTTGCACTTTGCACCGTAATATGATGCACCATTCTCATTACTATGATGTAGTTCCACTATTCTTAATGCATCATGCCCAATAGTTTGGTGCACTTTCATCATATACTATGAATAGTGCACCTAGTGATAGTGCAGTTCATCTATGCACTGTGCACCTTACAGCTTGGTACAGAGCATTTGCACTATACAACGTCAACCATGGGTACTTTCACCATGGACTATGCACCGTGCCCCATGGTGGGTGCACTTCCACCATCCACCTTGTACTTGGCACCTTACTATGATGCAGTTCCAGTATACAGCCTCCAAATTAGAATGATGTAGTTCCACCATTCACCATGCACCATGCACTATGCTATAATACACTCTTACCATGTACCATGCAAAGTACACCTTATTATGATGCATTTACACCATGCACCATGGACCGTGCACCTTGGTACAGTGAATTTCCACTATGCTCTGTGAAACGTGGTCTGGTGCATTTCCACCACCCACCTTGCACTTTGACCCTTAAACTGGTGTAGTGCCACTAAGTAACATGCACATTAGAATGATGATGTTCCTCCATTCACAATGCATAGTGCACTATGGTATGCTGCACTTTCATCGTGCACTATAAACTGTGCACCTAGTTACGGTTCACTTTCACTATGCACCATCCACCTTGTAAAGTGCGATTCCAGTATATAAAGTCAACCTTGGTATTTTGTAGTTTGACCATGTATTATCATGTACTCGCAACACAGCACCTAGTTACCCTGCACTTGTACTACGCACCATGCACCTTGCGCTTTGGTATAGTGCGGTTCAACTATAAAAACTCAAGCTTGGTATTGTGTAGCTTCACCTTGCCATATGCATTGTGCACCTTGGTATGGTGCTCTTCCACCACCCACCTTGCACTTTGCACCATAATATGATGCACTGTTCTCATTACTATGATGTAGTTCCACTATTCTTAATGCATCATGCCCAATAGTTTGGTGCACTTTCATCATATACTATGAATAGTGCACCTAGTGATAGTGTAGTTCATATATGCACCGTGCACCTTACAGCTTTGTCCAGTACATTTGCACTATACAACGTCAACAATGGCTACTTTCACCATGGACTATGCACCGTACCTCATGGTGGGTGCACTTCCACCATCCAGCTTGTACTTGGCACCTTACTATGATGCAGTTCCAGTATACAGCCTCCATATTAGAATGATGTAGTTCCAACATTCACCATGCACCATGCACTATGCTATAATGCACTCTTACCATGTACCATGCAAAGTACACCATGTTATGATGCATTTCCACCATGCACCATAGATCGTGCACGTTGGTACAGTGAATTACGACTATGCACTGTGAAACGTGGTCTGGTGCATTTCCAACACCCACCTTGCACTTTGACCCTTAAACTGGTGTAGTGCCACTAAGTAACATGCACATTAGAATGATGATGTTCCTCCATTCACAATGCATAGTGCACTATGGTATGCTGCACTTTCATCGTGCACTATAAACCGTGCACCTAGTTACGGTTCACTTTCACTATGCACCATCCACCTTGTAAAGTGCGATTCCAGTATATAAAGTCAACCTTGGTATTTTGTAGTTTGACCATGTATTATCATGTACTCGCAACACAGCACCTAGTTACCCTGCACTTGTACTACGCACCATGCACCTTGAAGTTTGGTATAGTGCAGTTCAACTATAAAAACTCAAGCTTGGTATTGTGTAGCTTCACCTTGCCATATGCATTGTGCACCTTGGTATGGTGCTCTTCCACCACCCACCTTGCACTTTGCACCATAATATGATGCACTGTTCTCATTACTATGATGTAGTTCCACTATTCTTAATGCATCATGCCCAATAGTTTGGTGCACTTTAATCATATACTATGAATAGTGCACCTAGTGATAGTGCAGTTCATATATGCACTGTGCACCTTACAGCTTTGTCCAGTGCATTTGCACTATACAAAGTCAACCATGGGTACTTTCACCATGGACTACGCACCGTGCCCCATGGTGGGTGCACTTCCACCATCCACCTAGTACTTGGCACCTTACTATGATGCAGTTCCAGTATACAGCCTCCATATTAGAATGATGTAGTTCCACCATTCACCATGCACCATGCACTATGCTATAATGCACTCTTACCATGTACCATGCAAAGTACACCTTGTTATGATGCATTTTCACCATGCACCATGGATCGTGCACCTTGGTACAGTGAATTTCCACTATGCACTGTGAAACGTGGTCTGGAGCATTTCCACCACCCACCTTGCACTTTGACCCTTAAACTGGTGTAGTGCCACTAAGTAACATGCACATTAGAATGATGATGTTCCTCCATTCACAATGCATAGTGCACTATGGTATGGTAAACTTTCATCGTGCACTGTAAACTGTGCACCTAGTTATGGTTCACTTTCACTATGCACCATCCACCTTGTAAAGTGCGATTCCAGTATATAAAGTCAACCTTGGTATTTTGTAGTTTGACCATGTATTATCATGTACTCGCAACACAGCACCTAGTTACCCTGCACTTGTACTACGCACCAGACACCTTGTAGTTTGGCATAGTGCAGTTCAACTATAAATAGTCAAGCTTGGTATTGTGTAGCTTCACCTTGCCATATGCATTGTGCACCTTGGTATGGTGCTCTTCCACCACCAACCTTGCACTTTGCACCGTAATATGATGCACCGTTCTCATTACTATGATGTAGTTCCACTATTCTTAATGCATCATGCCCAATAGTTTGGTGCACTTTCATCATATACTATGAATAGTGCACCTAGTGATAGTGCAGTTCATATATGCACCGTGCACCTTACAGCATTGTCCAGTACATTTGCACTATACACCGTCAACCATGGCTACTTTCACCATGGACTATGCACTGTGCCCGATGGTGGGTGCACTTCCACCATCCACCTTGTACTTGGCACCTTACTATGATGCAGTTCTAGTATACAGCCTCCATATTAGAATGATGTAGTTCCAACATTCACCATGCACTATGCACTATGCTATAATGCACTCTTACCATGTACCATGCAAAGTACACCATGTTATGATGCATTTCCACCATGCACCATGGATCGTGCACCTTGGTACAGTGAATTACGACTATGCACTATGAAACGTGGTCTGGTGCATTTCCAACACCCACCTTGCACTTTGACCCTTAAACTGGTGTAGTGCCACTACGTAACATGCACATTAGAATGATGATGTTCCTCCATTCACAATGCATAGTGCACTATGGTATGATGCACTTTCATCGTGCACGTAAACCGTGCACCTAGTTACGGTTCACTTTCACTATGCACCATCCACCTTGTAAAGTGCGATTCCGGTATATAAAGTCAACCTTGGTATTTTGTAGTTTGACCATGTATTATCATGTACTCGCAACACAAGACTAGTTACCCTGCACTTGTACTACACACCATGCACATTGCAGTTTGGTATAGTGCAGTTCGACTATAAATACTCAAGCTTGGTACTGTGTAGCTTCACCTTGCCATATGCATTGTGCACCTTGGTATGGTGCTCTTCCACCACCCACCTTGCACTTTGCACCATAATATGATGCACTGTTCTCATTACTATGATGTATTTCCACTATTCTTAATGCATCATGCCCAATAGTTTGGTGCACTTTAATCATATACTATGAATAGTGCACCTAGTGATAGTGCAGTTCATATATGCACCGTGCACCTTACAGCTTTGTCCAGTAAATTTGCACTATACAACGTCAACCATGGCTACTTTAACCATGGACTATGCACCGTGCCCTATGGTGGGTGCACTTCCACCATCCACCTTGTACTTGGCACCTTACTATGATGCAGTTCCAGTATACAGCCTCCATATTAGAATGATGTAGTTCCAACATTCACCATGCACCATGCAATATGCTATAATGCACTCTTACCATGTACCATGCAAAGTACACCATGTTATGATGCATTTCCACCATGCACCATAGATCGTGCACCTTGGTACAGTGAATTACGACTATGCACTATGAAACGTGGTCTGGTGCATTTCCAACACCCACCTTGCACTTTGACCCTTAAACTGGTGTAGTGCCACTACGTAACATGCACATTAGAATGATGATGTTCCTCCATTCACAATGCATAGTGCACTATGGTATGATGCACTTTCATCGTGCACTGTAAACTGTGCACCTAGTTACGGTTCACTTTCACTATGCACCATCCACCTTGTAAAGTGCGATTCCAGTATATAAAGTCAACCTTGGTATTTTGTAGTTTAACCATGTATTATCATGTACTCGCAACACAGCACCTAGTTACCTTGCACTTGTACTACACACCATGCACATTGCAGTTTGGTATAGTGCAGTTCGACTATAAATACTCGAGCTTGGTATTCTGTAGCTTCACCTTTCCATATGCATTGTGCACCTTGGTATGGTGCTCTTCCACCACCCACCTTGCACTTTGCAACATAATATGATGCACTGTTCTCATTACTATGATGTATTTCCACTATTCTTAATGCATCATGCCCAATAGTTTGGTGCACTTTAATCATATACTATGAATAGTGCACCTAGTGATAGTGCAGTTCATATATGCACTGTGCACCTTACAGCTTTGTCCAGTACATTTGCACTATACAACGTCAACCATGGGTACTTTCACCATGGACTACGCACCGTGCCCCATGGTGGGTGCACTTCCACCATCCACCTTGTACTTGGCACCTTACTATGATGCAGTTCCAGTATACAGCCTCCATATTAGAATGATGTAGTTCCACCATTCACCATGCACCATGCACTATGCTATAATGCACTCTTACCATGTACCATCCAAAGTACACCTTGTTATGATGCATTTTCACCATGCACCATGGATCGTGCACCTTGGTACAGTGAATTTCCACTATCCACTGTGAAACGTGGTCTGGTGCATTTCCACCACCCACCTTGCACTTTGACCCTTAAACTAGTGTAGTACCACTAAGTAACATGCACATTAGAATGATGATGTCCATTCACAATGCATAGTGCACTATGGTATGGTGCACTTTCATCGTGCACTGTAAACTGTGCACCTAGTTACGGTTCACTTTCACTATGCACCATCCACCTTGTAAAGTGCGATTCCAGTATATAAAGTCAACCTTGGTATTTTGTAGTTTGACCATGTATTATCTTGTACTCGCAACACAGCACCTAGTTACCCTGCACTTGTACTACGCACCATGCACCTTGCAGTTTGGTATAGTGCAGTTCAACTATAAATACTCAAGCATGGTATTGTGTAGCTTCACCTTGCCATATGCATTTTGCACCTTGGTATGGTTCTCTTCAACCACCCACCTTGCACTTTGCACCATAATATGATGCACTATTCTCATTACTATGATGTAGTTCCACTATTCTTAATACATCATGCCCAATAGTTTGGTGTACTTTCATCATATACTATGAATAGTGCACCTAGTGATAGTGCAGTTCATATATGCACCATGCACCTTATAGCTTTGTCCAGTGCATTCGCACTATACAACGTCAACCATAGGTACTTTCACCATGGACTATGCGCCGTGCCCCATGGTGGGTGCACTTCCACCATCCACCTTGTACTTGGCACCTTACTATGATGCAGTTCCAGTATACAGCCTCCATATTAGAATGATGTAGTTCCACCATTCACCATGCACCATGCACTATACTATAATGCACTCTTACCATGTACCATGCAAAGTACACCTTGTTATGATGCATTTTCACCATGCACCATGGATCGTGCACCTTGGTACAGTGAATTTCCACTATGCACTGTGAAACGTGGTCTGGTGCATTTCCACCACCCACCTTGCACTTTGACCCTTAAACTGGTGTAGTGCCACTAAGTAACATGCACATTAGAATGATGATGTTCCTCCATTAACAATGCATAGTGCAGTATGCTATGGTGCACTTTCATCGTGCACTGTAAACTGTGCACCTAGTTACGGTTCACTTTCACTATGCACCATCCACCTTGTAAAGTGCGATTCCAGTATATAAAGTCAACCTTGGTATTTTGTAGTTTGACCATGTATTATCATGTACTCGCAACACAACACCTAGTTACCCTGCACTTGTACTACGCACCATGCACATTGCAGTTTGGTATAGTGCAGTTCGACTATAAATACTCAAGCTTGGTATTGTGTAGCTTCACCTTGCCATATGCATTGTGCACCTTGGTATGGTGCTCTTCCACCACCCACCTTGCACTTTGCACCATAATATGATGCACTGTTCTCATTACTATGATGTAGTTCCACTATTCTTAATGCATCATGCCCAATAGTTTGGTGCACTTTAATCATATACTATGAATACTACACCTAGTGATAGTACAGTTCATATATGCACTGTGCACCTTACAGCTTTGTCCAGTGCATTTGCACTATACAATGTCAACCATGGGTACTTTCACCATGGACTACGCACCGTGCCCCATGGTGGGTGCACTTCCACAATCCACCTTGTACTTGGCACCTTACTATGATGCAGTTCCAGTGTACAGCCTCCATATTAGAATGATGTAGTTCCACCATTAACCATGCACCATGCACTATGCTATAATGCACTCTTACCATGTACCATGCAAAGTACACCTTGCTATGATGCATTTTCACCATGCACCATGGATCGTGCACCTTGGTACGGTGAATTTCCACTATGCACCTTTGTGAAACGTGGTCCGGTGCATTTCCACCACCCACCTTGCACTTTGACCCTTAAACCGGTGTAGTGCCACTAAGTAACATGCACATTAGAATGATGATGTTCTTCCATTCACAATGCATAGTGCACTATGGTATGGTAAACTTTCATCGTGCACTGTAAACTGTGCACCTAGTTATGGTTCACTTTCACTATGCACCATCCACGTTGTAAAGTGCGATTCCAGTATATAAAGTCAACCTTGGTATTTTGTAGTTTGACCATGTATTATCATGTACTCGCAACACAGCACCTAGTTACCCTGCACTTGTACTACGCACCATGCACCTTGCAGTTTGGTATAGTGCAGTTCAACTATAAATACTCAAGCTTGGTATTGTGTAGCTTCACCTTGCCATATGCATTGTGCACCTTGGTATGGTTCTCTTCCACCACCCACCTTGCACTTTGCACCATAATATGATGCACTGTTCTCATTACTATGATGTAGTTCCACTATTCTTAATGCATCATGCCCAATAGTTTGGTGCACTTTAATCATATACAATGAATACTACACCTAGTGATAGTACAGTTCATATATGCACTGTGCACCTTACAGCTTTCTCCAGTGCATTTGCACTATACAATGTCAACCATGGGTACTTTCACTATGGACTACGCACTGTGCCCCATGGTGGGTGCACTTCCACCATCCACGTTGTACTTGGCACCTTACTATGATGGAGTTCCAGTGTACAGCCTCCATATTAGAATGATGTAGTTCCACCATTAACCATGCACCATGCACTATGCTATAATACACTCTTACCATGTACCATGCAAAGTACACCTTGCTATGATGCATTTTCACCATGCACCATGGATCGTGCACCTTGGTACGGTGAATTTCCACTATGCACTGTGAAACGTGGTCTGGTGCATTTCCACCACCCACCTTGCACTTTGACCCTTAAACTGGTGTAGTGCCACTAAGTAACATGCACATTAGAATGATGATGTTCCTCCATTCACAATGCATAGTGCACTATGGTATGGTAAACTTTCATCGTGCACTGTAAACTGTGCACCTAGTTATGGTTCACTTTCACTATGCACCATCCACGTTGTAAAGTGCGATTCCAGTATATAAAGTCAACCTTGGTATTTTGTAGTTTGACCATGTATTATCATGTACTCGCAACACAGCACCTAGTTACCACGCACTTGTACTACGCACCATGCACCTTGCAGTTTGGTATAGTGCAGTTCAACTATAAATACTCAAGCTTGGTATTGTGTAGCTTCACCTTGCCATATGCATTGTGCACCTTGGTATGGTTCTCTTCCACCACCCACCTTGCACTTTGCACCATAATATGATGCACTGTTCTCATTACTATGATGTAGTTCCACTATTCTTAATGCATCATGCCCAATAGTTTGGTGCACTTTAATCATATACAATGAATACTACACCTAGTGATAGTACAGTTCATATATGCACTGTGCACCTTACAGCTTTGTCCAGTGCATTTGCACTATACAATGTCAACCATGGGTACTTTCACCATGGACTACGCACCGTGCCCCATGGTGGGTGCACTTCCACCATCCACGTTGTACTTGGCACCTTACTATGATGCAGTTCCAGTGTACAGCCTCCATATTAGAATGATGTAGTTCCACCATTAACCATGCACCATGCACTATGCTATAATGCACTCTTACCATGTACCATGCAAAGTACACCTTGCTATGATGCATTTTCACCATGCACCATGGATCGTGCACCTTGGTACAGTGAATTTCCACTATGCACTGTGAAACGTGGTCTGGTGCATTTCCACCACCCACCTTGCACTTTGACCCTTAAACTGGTGTAGTGCCACTAAGTAACATGCACATTAGAATGATGATGTTCCTCCATTCACAATGCATAGTGCACTATGGTATGGTAAACTTTCATCGTGCACTGTATACCGTGCACCTAGTTATGGTTCACTTTCACTATGCACCATCCACGTTGTAAAGTGCGATTCCAGTATATAAAGTCAACCTTGGTATTTTGTAGTTTGACCATGTATTATCATGTACTCGCAACACAGCACCTAGTTACCCTGCACTTGTACTACGCACCAGGCACCTTGTAGTTTGGCATAGTGCAGTTCAACTATAAATAGTCAAGCTTGGTATTGTGTAGCTTCACCTTGCCATATGCATTGTGCACCTTGGTATGGTGCTCTTCCACCACCCACCTTGCACTTTTCACCATAATATGATGCACTGTTCTCATTACTATGATGTAGTTCCACTATTCTTAATGCATCATGCCCAATAGTTTGGTGCACTTTCATCATATACTATGAATAGTGCACCTAGTGATAGTGCAGTTCATATATGCACCGTGCACCTTACAGCTTTGTCCAGTGCATTTGCACTATACAACGTCAACCATGGGTACTTTCACCATGGACTATGCATCGTGCCCCATGGTGGGTGCACTTCCACCATCCACCTTGTACTTGGCACTTTACTATGATGCAGTTCCAGTATACAGCCTCCATATTAGAATGATGTAGTTCCACCATTCACCATGCACCATGCACTATACTATAATGCACTCTTACCATGTACCATGCAAAGTACACCTTGTTATGATGCATTTTCACCATGCACCATGGATCGTGCACCTTGGTACAGTGAATTTCCATTATGCACTGTGAAACGTGGTCTGGTGCATTTCCACCACCCACCTTGCACTTTGACCCTTAAACTGGTGTAGTGCCACTAAGTAACATGCACATTAGAATGATGATGTCCATTCACAATGCATAGTGCACTATGGTATGGTAAACTTTCATCGTGCCCTGTAAACTGTGCACCTAGTTACGGTTCACTTTCACTATGCACCATCAACCTTGTAAAGTGCGATTCCAGTATATAAAGTCAACCTTGGTATTTTGTAGTTTGACCATGTATTATCATGTACTCGCAACACAGCACCTAGTTACCCTGCACTTGTACTACGCACCATGCACCTTGCAGTTTGGTATAGTGCAGTTCAACTATAAATACTCAAGTTTGGTATTGTGTAGCTTCACCTTGCCATATGCATTGTGCACCTTGGTATGGTTCTCTTCCACCACCCACCTTGCACTTTTCACCATAATATGATGCATTGTTCTCATTACTATGATGTAGTTCCACTATTCTTAATGCATCATGCCCAATAGTTTGGTGTACTTTCATCATATACTATGAATAGTGCACCTAGTGATAGTGCAGTTCATATATGCACCGTGCACCTTACAGCTTTGTCCAGTGCATTCGTACTATACAACGTCAACCATGGGTACTTTCACCATGGACTATCCGCCATGCCCCATGGTGGGTGCACTTCCACCATCCACCTTGTACTTGGCACCTTACTATGATGCAGTTCCAGTATACAGCCTCCATATTAGAATGATGTAGTTCCACCATTCACCACGCACCATGCACTATGCTATAATGCACTCTTACCATGTACCATGCAAAGTACACCTTGTTATGATGCATTTTCACCATGCACCATGGATCGTGCACCTTGGTATAGTGAATTTCCACTATCCACTGTGAAACGTGGTCTGGTACATTTCCACCACCCACCTTGCACTTTGACCCTTAAACTGGTGTAGTGCCACTAAGTAACATGCACATTAGAATGATGATGTCTATTCACAATGTATAGTGCACTATGGTATGGTGCACTTTCATCGTGCACTATAAACTGTGCACCTAGTTACGGTTCACTTTCACTATGCACCATCCACCTTGTAAAGTGCGATTCCAGTATATAAAGTCAACCTTGGTATTTTGTAGTTTGACCATGTATTATCATGTACTCGCAACACAGCACCTAGTTACCCTGCACTTGTACTACGCACCATGCACCTTGCAGTTTGGTATAGTGCAGTTCAACTATAAATACTCAAGCTTGGTATTGTGTAGCTTCACCTTGCCATATGCATTGTGCACCTTGGTATGGTTCTCTTCCACCACCCACCTTGCACTTTGCACCATAATATGATGCACTGTTCTCATTACTATGATGTAGTTCCCATATTCTTAATGCATCATGCCCAATAGTTTGGTGTACTTTCATCATATACTATGAATAGTGCACCTAGTGATAGTGCAGTTCATATATGCACCGTGCACCTTACAGCTTTGTCCAGTGCATTCGTACTATACAACGTCAACCATGGGTACTTTCACCATGGACTATGCGCCGTGCCACATGGTGGGTGCACTTCCACCATCCACCTTGTACTTGGCACCTTACTATGATGCAGTTCCAGTATACAGCCTCCATATTAGAATGATGTAGTTCCACCATTCACCATGCACCATGCACTATGCTATAATGCACTCTTACCAAGTACCATGCAAAGTACACCTTGTTATGATGCATTTTCACCATGCACCATGGATCGTGCACCTTGGTACAGTGAATTTACACTATCCACTGTGAAACGTGGTCTGGTACATTTCCACCACCCACCTTGCACTTTGACCCTTAAACTGGTGTAGTGCCACTAAGTAACATGCACATTAGAATGATGATGTCCATTCACAATGCATAGTGCACTATGGTATGGTGCACTTTCATCGTGCACTATAAACTGTGCACCTAGTTACGGTTCACTTTCACTATGCACCATCCACCTTGTAAAGTGCGATTCCAGTATATAAAGTCAACCTTGGTATTTTGTAGTTTGACCATGTATTATCATGTACTCGCAACACAGCACCTAGTTACCCTGCACTCGTACTGCGCACCATGCACCTTGCAGTTTGGTATAGTGCAGTTCAACTATAAATAGTCAAGCTTGGTATTGTGTAGCTTCACCTTGCCATATGCATTGTGCACCTTGGTATGGTTCTCTTCCACCACCCACCTTGCACTTTGCACCATAATATGATGCACTGTTCTCATTACTATGATGTAGTTCCACTATTCTTAATGGATCATGCCCAATAGTTTGGTGTACTTTCATCATATACTATGAATAGTGCACCTAGTGATAGTGCAGTTCATATATGCACCGTGCACCTTACAGCTTTGTCCAGTGCATTCGCACTATACAACGTCAACCATGGGTACTTTCACCATGGACTATGCGCCGTGCCCCATGGTGGGTGCACTTCCACCATCCACCTTGTACTTACCACCTTACTATGATGCAGTTCCAGTATTCAGCCTCCATATCAGAATGATGTAGTTCCACCATTCACCATGCACCATGCACTATGCTATAATGCACTCTTACCATGTACCATGCAAAGTACACCTTGTTATGATGCATTTTCACCATGCACCATGGATCGTGCCCCTTGGTATAATGAATTTCCACTATGCACTGTGAAACGTGGTCTGGTGCATTTCCACCACCCACCTTGCACTTTGACCCTTAAACTGGTGTAGTTCCACTAAGTAACATGCACATTAGAATGATGATGTTCCTCCATTCACAATGCATAGTGCACTATGGTATGGTAAACTTTCATCGTGCACTGTAAACTGTGCGCCTAGTTACGGATCACTTTCACTATGCACCATCCACCTTGTAAAGTACGATTCCAGTATATAAAGTCAACCTTGGTATTTTGTAGTTTGACCATGTATTATCATGTACTCGCAACACAGCACCTAGTTACCCTGCACTTGTACTACGCACCATGCACCTTGCAGTTTGGTATAGTGCAGTTTAACTATAAATACTCAAGCTTGGTATTGTGTAGCTTCACCTTGCCATATGCATTGTGAACCTTGGTATGGTTCTCTTCCACCACCCACCTTGCACTTTCCACCATAATATGATGCACTGTTCTCATTACTATGATGTAGTTCCACTATTCTTAATGCATCAAGCCCAATAGTTTGGTGCACTTTAATCATATACTATGAATAGTGCACCTAGTGATAGTGCAGTTCATATATGCACGGTGCACCTTACAGCTTTGCCCAGTGCATTCCAACTATACAACGTCAACCATGGGTACTTTCACCATGGACTATGCGACGTGCCCCATGGTGGGTGCAGTTCCACCATCCACCTTGTACTTGGCACCTTACTATGATGCAGTTCCAGTATACAGCCTCCATATTAGAATGATGTAGTTCCACCATTCACCATGCACCATGCACTATGCTATAATGCACTCTTACCATGTACCATGCAAAGTACACCTTGTTATGATGCATTTTCACCATGCACCATGGATCGTGCCCCTTGGTATAATGAATTTCCACTATGCACTGTGAAACGTGGTCTGGTGCATTTCCACCACCCACCTTGCACTTTGACCCTTAAACTGGTGTAGTTCCACTAAGTAACATGCACATTAGAATGATGATGTTCCTCCATTCACAATGCATAGTGCACTATGGTATGGTAAACCTTCATCGTGCACTGTAAACTGTGCACCTAGTTACGGTTCACTTTCACTATGCACCATCCACCTTGTAAAGTGCGATTCCAGTATATAAAGTCAACCTTGGTATTTTGTAGTTTGGCCATGTATTATCATGTACTCGCAACACAACACCTAGTTACCCTGCATTTGTACTACGCACCATGCACCTTGCAGTTTGGTATAGTGCAGTTCAACTATAAATACTCAAGCTTGGTATCGTGTAGCTTCACCTTGCCATATGAATTGTGCACCTTGGTATGGTGCTCTTCCACCACCCACCTTGCACTTTGCACCATAATATGATGCACCGTTCTCATTACTATGATGTAGTTCCACTATTCTTAATGCATCATCCCAATAGTTTTGTGCACTTTCATCATATACTATGAATAGTGCACCTAGTGATAGTACAGTTCATATATGCACCGTGCATCTTGCAGCTTTGTCCAGTGCATTTGCACTATACAACGTCAACCATGGGTACTTTCACCATGGACTATGCGTCGTGTCCCATGGTGGGTGCACTTCCACCATCCACCATGTACTTGGCACCTTACTATGATGCAGTTCCAGTATACAACCTCCATATTAGAATGATGTAGTTCCACCATTCACCATGCACCATACACTATGCTATAATGCACTCTTACCATTTACCATGCAAAGTACACCTTCTTATGATGCATTTTCACCACGCACAATGGATCGTGCACCTTGGTACAGTGAATTTCCACTATGCACTGTGAAACGTGGTCTGGTGCATTTCCACCACCCACCTTGCACATTGACCCTTAAACTGGTGTATTTCCACTAAGTAACATGCACATTAGAATGATGATGTCCATTCACAATGCATAGTGCACTATGGTATGGTGCACTTTCATCGTGCACTGTAAACTGTGCACCTAGTTACGGTTCACTTTCACTATGCACCATCCACCTTGTAAAGTGCGATTCTAGTATATAAAGTCAACCTTGGTATTTTGTAGTTTGACCATGTATTATCATGTACTCGCAACACAGCACCTACTTACCCTGCACTTGTACTACGCACCATGCACATTGCAGTTTGATATAGTGCAGTTCGACTATAAATACTCAAGTTTGGTATTTTGTAGCTTCACCTTGCCATATGCATTGTGCACCTTGGTATGGTGCTCTTCCACCACCCACCTTGCACTTTCCACCATAATATGATGCACTGTTCTCATTACTATGATGTAGTTCCACTATTCTTAATGCATCATGCCCAATAGTTTGGTGCACTTTCATCATATACTATGGATAGTGCACCTAGTGATAGTGCAGTTCATATATGCACCGTGCACCTTACAGCTTTGTCCAGTGCATTCGCACTATACAACGTCAACCATGGGTACTTTCACCATGGACTATGCGCCGTGCCCCATGGTGGGTGCACTTCCACCATCCACCTTGTACTTGGCACCTTACTATGATGCAGTTCCAGTATACAGCCTCCATATTAGAATGATGTAGTTCCACCATTAACCATGCACCATGCACTATGCTATAATGCACTCTTACCATGTACCATGCAAAGTACACCTTGTTATGATGCATTTTCACCATGCACCATGGATCGTGCACCTTGGTACAGTGAATTTCCACTATGCACTGTGAAACGTGGTCTGGTGCATTTCCACCACCCACCTTGCACTTTGACCCTTAAACCGGTGTAGTGCCACTAAGTAACATGCACATTAGAATGATGATGTTCCTCCATTAACAATGCATAGTGCACTATGGTACGGTGCACTTTCATCATGCACCGTATAAACTGTGCACCTAGTTACGGTTCACTTTCACTATGCACCATCCACCTTGTAAAGTGCGATTCCAGTATATAAAGTCAACCTTGGTATTTTGTAGTTTGACCATGTATTATCATGTACTCGCAACACAGCACCTAGTTACCCTGCACTTGTACTACGCACCATGCACCTTGCAGTTTGGTATAGTGCAGTTCAACTATAAATAATCAAGCTTGGTATTGTGTAGCTTGACCTTGCCATATGCATTGTGCACCTTGGTATGGTTCTCTTCCACCACCCACCTTGCACTTTGCACCATAATATAATGCACTTGTTCTCATTACTATGATGTAGTTCCACTATTCTTAATGCATCATGCCCAATAGTTTGGTGTACTTTCATCATATACTATGAATAGTGCACCTAGTGATAGTGCAGTTCATATATGCACCGTGCACCTTACAGCTTTGTCCAGTGCATTCGCACTATACAAAGTCAACCATGGGTACTTTCACCATGGACTATGCGCCGTGCCCCATGGTGGGTGCACTTCCACCATCCACCTTGTACTTGGCACCTTACTATGATGCAGTTCCAGTATACAGCCTCCATATTAGAATGATGTAGTTCCACCATTCACCTTGCACCATGCACTATGCTATAATGCACTCTTACCATGTACCATGCAAAGTACACCTTGTTATGATGCATTTTCACCACGCACCATGGATCGTGCACCTTGGTACAGTGAATTTCCACTATGCACTTTGTGAAACGTGGTCTGGTGCATTTCCACCACCCACCTTGCACTTTGACCCTTAAACCGGTGTATTGCCACTAAGTAACATGCACATTAGAATGATGATGTCCATTCACAATGCATAGTGCACTATGGTATGGTGCACTTTCATCGTGCACCGTAAACCGTGCACCTAGTTACGGTTCACTTTCACTATGCACCATCCACCTTGTAAAGTGCGATTCCGGTATATAAAGTCAACCTTGGTATTTTGTAGTTTGACCATGTATTATCATGTACTCGCAACACAAGACCTAGTTACCCCGCACTTGTACTACGCACTATGCACCTTGCGGTTTGGTATAGTGCGGTTCAACTATAAATACTCAAGTTTGGTATTGTGTAGCTTCACCTTGCCATATGCATTGTGCACCTTGGTATGGTTCTCTTCCACCACCCACCTTGCACTTTGCACCATAATATGATGCACCGTTCTCATTACTATGATGTAGTTCCACTATTCTTAATGCATCATGCCCAATAGTTTGGTGCACTTTCATCATATACTATGAATAGTGCACCTAGTGATAGTGCGATTCATATATGCACCGTGCACCTTACGGCTTTGTCCAGTGCATTCGCACTATACAACGTCAACCATGGGTACTTTCACCATGGACTATGCGCCGTGCCCCATGGTGGGTGCACTTCCACCATCCACCTTGTACTTGGCACCTTACTATGATGCGATTCCGGTATACGGCCTCCATATTAGAATGATGTAGTTCCACCATTAACCATGCACCATGCACTATGCTATAATGCACTCTTACCATGTACCATGCAAAGTACACCTTGTTATGATGCATTTTCACCATGCACCATGGATCGTGCACCTTGGTACAGTGAATTTCCACTATGCACTGTGAAACGTGGTCTGGTGCATTTCCACCACCCACCTTGCACTTTGACCCTTAAACTGGTGTAGTGCCACTAAGTAACATGCACATTAGAATGATGATGTTCCTCCATTAACAATGCATAGTGCACTATGGTACGGTGCACTTTCATCATGCACTGTACACTGTGCACCTAGTTACGGTTCACTTTCACTATGCATCATCCACCTTGTAAAGTGCGATTCCAGTATATAAAGTCAACCTTGGTATTTTGTAGTTTGACCATGTATTATCATGTACTCGCAACACAGCACCTAGTTACCCTGCACTTGTACTACGCACCATGCACCTTGCAGTTTGGTATAGTGCAGTTCAACTATAAATAATCAAGCTTGGTATTGTGTAGCTTGACCTTGCCATATGCATTGTGCACCTTGGTATGGTTCTCTTCCACCACCCACCTTGCACTTTGCACCATAATATAATGCACTGTTCTCATTACTATGATGTAGTTCCACTATTCTTAATGCATCATGCCCAATAGTTTGGTGTACTTTCATCATATACTATGAATAGTGCACCTAGTGATAGTGCGGTTCATATATGCACCGTGCACCTTACGGCTTTGTCCCAGTGCATTCGCACTATACAAAGTCAACCATGGGTTCTTTCACCATGGACTATGCGCCGTGCCCCATGGTGGGTGCACTTCCACCATCCACCTTGTACTTGGCACCTTACTATGATGCAGTTCCAGTATACAGCCTCCATATTAGAATGATGTAGTTCCACCATTCACCTTGCACCATGCACTATGCTATAATGCACTCTTACCATGTACCATGCAAAGTACACCTTGTTATGATGCATTTTCACCATGCACCATGGATCGTGCACCTTGGTACAGTGAATTTCCACTATGCACTGTGAAACGTGGTCTGGTGCATTTCCACCACCCACCTTGCACTTTGACCCTTAAACTGGTGTAGTGCCACTAAGTAACATGCACATTAGAATGATGATGTCCATTCACAATGCATAGTGCACTATGGTATGGTGCACTTTCATCGTGCACCGTAAACCGTGCACCTAGTTACGGTTCACTTTCACTATGCACCATCCACCTTGTAAAGTGCGATTCCGGTATATAAAGTCAACCTTGGTATTTTGTAGTTTGACCATCTATTATCATGTACTCGCAACACGGCACCTAGTTACCCCGCACTTGTACTACGCACTATGCACCTTGCGGTTTGGTATAGTGCGGTTCAACAATAAATACTCAAGCTTGGTATTGTGTAGCTTCACCTTGCCATATGCATTGTGCACCTTGGTATGGTTCTCTTCCACCACCCACCTTGCACTTTGCACCATAATATGATGCACTTGTTCTCATTACTATGATGTAGTTCCACTATTCTTAATGCATCATGCCCAATAGTTTGGTGCACTTTAATCATATACTATGAATAGTGCACCTAGTGATAGTGCGGTTCATATATGCACCGTGCACCTTACGGCTTTGTCCGGTGCATTCGCACTATACAACGTCAACCATGGGTACTTTCACCATGGACTATGCGCCGTGCCCCATGGTGGGTGCACTTCCACCATCCACCTTGTACTTGGCACCTTACTATGATGCAGTTCCAGTATACAGCCTCCATATTAGAATGATGTAGTTCCACCATTAACCATGCACCATGCACTATGCTATAATGCACTCTTACCATGTACCATGCAAAGTACACCTTGTTATGATGCATTTTCACCATGCACCCTGGATCGTGCACCTTGGTACAGTGAATTTCCACTATGCACTGTGAAACGTGGTCTGGTGCATTTCCACCACCCACCTTGCACTTTGACCCTTAAACTGGTGTAGTGCCACTAAGTAACATGCACATTAGAATGATGATGTTCCTCCATTAACAATGCATAGTGCACTATGGTACGGTGCACTTTCATCATGCACTGTACACTGTGCACCTAGTTACGGTTCACTTTCACTATGCACCATCCACCTTGTAAAGTGCGATTCCAGTATATAAAGTCAACCTTGGTATTTTGTAGTTTGACCATGTATTATCATGTACTCGCAACACAGCACCTAGTTACCCTGCACTTGTACTACGCACCATGCACCTTGCAATTTGGTATAGTGCAGTTCAACTATAAATAATCAAGCTTGGTATTGTGTAGCTTGACCTTGCCATATGCATTGTGCACCTTGGTATGGTTCTCTTCCACCACCCACCTTGCACTTTGCACCATAATATAATGCACTGTTCTCATTACTATGATGTAGTTCCACTATTCTTAATGCATCATGCCCAATAGTTTGGTGTACTTTCATCATATACTATGAATAGTGCACCTAGTGATAGTGCAGTTCATATATGCACCGTGCACCTTATAGCTTTGTCCAATGCATTCGCACTATACAAAGTCAACCATGGGTACTTTCACCATGGACTATGCGCCGTGCCCCATGGTGGGTGCACTTCCACCATCCACCTTGTACTTGGCACCTTACTATGATGCAGTTCCAGTATACAGCCTCCATATTAGAATGATGTAGTTCCACCATTCACCTTGCACCATGCACTATGCTATAATGCACTCTTACCATGTACCATGCAAAGTACACCTTGTTATGATGCATTTTCACCATGCACCATGGATCGTGCACCTTGGTACAGTGAATTTCCACTATGCACTGTGAAACGTGGTCTGGTGCATTTCCACCACCCACCTTGCACTTTGACCCTTAAACTGGTGTAGTGCCACTAAGTAACATGCACATTAGAATGATGATGTCCATTCACAATGCATAGTGCACTATGGTATGGTGCACTTTCATCGTGCACTGTAAACTGTGCACCTAGTTACGGTTCACTTTCACTATGCACCATCCACCTTGTAAAGTGCGATTCCAGTATATAAAGTCAACCTTGGTATTTTGTAGTTTGACCATCTATTATCATGTACTCGCAACACAGCACCTAGTTACCCTGCACTTGTACTACGCACTATGCACCTTGCGAGTTTGGTATAGTGCGGTTCAACAATAAATACTCAAGCTTGGTATTGTGTAGCTTCACCTTGCCATATGCATTGTGCACCTTGGTATGGTTCTCTTCCACCACCCACCTTGCACTTTGCACCATAATATGATGCACTGTTCTCATTACTATGATGTAGTTCCACTATTCTTAATGCATCATGCCCAATAGTTTGGTGCACTTTAATCATATACTATGAATAGTGCACCTAGTGATAGTGCAGTTCATATATGCACCGTGCACCTTACAGCTTTGTCCAGTGCATTCGCACTATACAACGTCAACCATGGGTACTTTCACCATGGACTATGCGCCGTGCCCCATGGTGGGTGCACTTCCACCATCCACCTTGTACTTGGCACCTTACTATGATGCAGTTCCAGTATACAGCCTCCATATTAGAATGATGTAGTTCTACCATTCACCATGCACCATGCACTATGCTATAATGTACTCTTACCATGTACCATGCAAAGTACACCTTGTTATGATGCATTTTCACCATGCACCATGGATCGTGCACCTTGGTACAGTGAATTTCCACTATGCACTGTGAAACGTGGTCTGGTGCATTTCCACCACCCACCTTGCACTTTGACCCTTAAACCGGTGTAGTGCCACTAAGTAACATGGACATTAGAATGATGATGTTCCTCCATTCACAATGCATAGTGCACTATGGTATGGTAAACTTTCATCGTGCACTGTAAACTGTGCACCTAGTTATGGTTCACTTTCACTATGCACCATCCACGTTGTAAAGTGCGAATCCAGTATATAATCTCAACTTTGGTATTTTGTAGTTTGACAATGAATTATCATGTACTCGCAACACAGCACCTAGTTACCCTGCACTTGTACTACGCACCAGGCACCTTGTAGTTTGGCATAGTGCAGTTCAACTATAAATAGTCAAGCTTGGTATTGTGTAGCTTGACCTTGCCATATGCATTGTGCACCTTGGTATGGTTCTCTTCCACCACCCACCTTGCACTTTGCACCATAATATAATGCACTGTTCTCATTACTATGATGTAGTTCCACTATTCTTAATGCATCATGCCCAATAGTTTGGTGTACTTTCATCATATACTATGAATAGTGCACCTAGTGATAGTGCAGTTCATATATGCACCGTGCACCTTACAGCTTTGTCCAGTGCATTCGCACTATACAAAGTCAACCATGGGTACTTTCACCATGGACTATGCGCCGTGCCCCATGATGGGTGCACTTCCACCATCCACCTTGTACTTGGCACCTTACTATGATGCGGTTCCAAAGATACGGCCTCCATATTAGAATGATGTAGTTCCACCATTCACCTTGCACCATGCACTATGCTATAATGCACTCTTACCATGTACCATGCAAAGTACACCTTGTTATGATGCATTTTCACCATGCACCATGGATCGTGCACCTTGGTACAGTGAATTTCCACTATGCACTGTGAAACGTGGTCTGGTGCATTTCCACCACCCACCTTGCACTTTGACCCTTAAACTGGTGTAGTGCCACTAAGTAACATGCACATTAGAATGATGATGTCCATTCACAATGCATAGTGCACTATGGTATGGTGCACTTTCATCGTGCACTGTAAACTGTGCACCTAGTTACGGTTCACTTTCACTATGCACCATCCACCTTGTAAAGTGCGATTCCAGTATATAAAGTCAACCTTGGTATTTTGTAGTTTGACCATCTATTATCATGTACTCGCAACACAGCACCTAGTTACCCTGCACTTGTACTACGCACTATGCACCTTGCAGTTTGGTATAGTGCAGTTCAACAATAAATACTCAAGCTTGGTATTGTGTAGCTTCACCTTGCCATATGCATTGTGCACCTTGGTATGGTTCTCTTCCACCACCCACCTTGCACTTTGCACCATAATATGATGCACTGTTCTCATTACTATGATGTAGTTCCACTATTCTTAATGCATCATGCCCAATAGTTTGGTGCACTTTAATCATATACTATGAATAGTGCACCTAGTGATAGTGCAGTTCATATATGCACCGTGCACCTTACAGCTTTGTCCAGTGCATTCGCACTATACAAAGTCAACCATGGGTACTTTCACCATGGACTATGCGCCGTGCCCCATGGTGGGTGCACTTCCACCATCCACCTTGTACTTGGCACCTTACTATGATGCAGTTCCAGTATACAGCCTCCATATTAGAATGATGGAGTTCCACCATTCACCTTGCACCATGCACCATGCTATAATGCACTCTTACCATGTACCATGCAAAGTACACCTTGTTATGATGCATTTTCACCATGCACCATGGATCGTGCACCTTGGTACAGTGAATTTCCACTATGCACTGTGAAACGTGGTCTGGTGCATTTCCACCACCCACCTTGCACTTTGACCCTTAAACTGGTGTAGTGCCACTAAGTAACATGCACATTAGAATGATGATGTCCATTCACAATGCATAGTGCACTATGGTATGGTGCACTTTCATCGTGCACTGTAAACTGTGCACCTAGTTACGGTTCACTTTCACTATGCACCATCCACCTTGTAAAGTGCGATTCCAGTATATAAAGTCAACCTTGGTATTTTGTAGTTTGACCATCTATTATCATGTACTCGCAACACAGAGACCTAGTTACCCTGCACTTGTACTACGCACTATGCACCTTGCAGTTTGGTATAGTGCAGTTCAACAATAAATACTCAAGCTTGGTATTGTGTAGCTTCAACTTGCCATATGCATTGTGCACCTTGGTATGGTTCTCTTCCACCACCCACCTTGCACTTTGCACCATAATATGATGCACTCGTTCTCATTACTATGATGTAGTTCCACTATTCTTAATGCATCATGCCCAATAGTTTGGTGCACTTTAATCATATACTATGAATAGTGCACCTAGTGATAGTGCGGTTCATATATGCACCGTGCACCTTACAGCTTTGTCCAAGTGCATTCGCACTATACAACGTCAACCATGGGTACTTTCACCATGGACTATGCGCCGTGCCCCATGGTGGGTGCACTTCCACCATCCACCTTGTACTTGGCACCTTACTATGATGCGCCCAAGATACGGCCTCCATATTAGAATGATGTAGTTCTACCATTCACCATGCACCATGCACTATGCTATAATGCACTCTTACCATGTACCATGCAAAGTACACCTTGTTATGATGCATTTTCACCATGCACCATGGATCGTGCACCTTGGTACAGTGAATTTCCACTATGCACTGTGAAACGTGGTCTGGTGCATTTCCACCACCCACCTTGCACTTTGACCCTTAAACCGGTGTAGTGCCACTAAGTAACATGGACATTAGAATGATGATGTTCCTCCATTCACAATGCATAGTGCACTATGGTATGGTAAACTTTCATCGTGCACCGTAAACCGTGCACCTAGTTATGGTTCACTTTCACTATGCACCATCCACGTTGTAAAGTGCGAATCCAAGTATATAATCTCAACTTTGGTATTTTGTAGTTTGACAATGAATTATCATGTACTCGCAACACAAGACCTAGTTACCCCGCACTTGTACTACGCACCAGGCACCTTGTAGTTTGGCATAGTGCAGTTCAACTATAAATAGTCAAGCTTGGTATTGTGTAGCTTGACCTTGCCATATGCATTGTGCACCTTGGTATGGTTCTCTTCCACCACCCACCTTGCACTTTGCACCATAATATAATGCACCGTTCTCATTACTATGATGTAGTTCCACTATTCTTAATGCATCATGCCCAATAGTTTGGTGTACTTTCATCATATACTATGAATAGTGCACCTAGTGATAGTGCGGTTCATATATGCACCGTGCACCTTACAGCTTTGTCCAAGGCATTCGCACTATACAAAGTCAACCATGGGTACTTTCACCATGGACTATGCGCCGTGCCCCATGATGGGTGCACTTCCACCATCCACCTTGTACTTGGCACCTTACTATGATGCAGTTCCAGTATACAGCCTCCATATTAGAATGATGTAGTTCCACCATTCACCTTGCACCATGCACTATGCTATAATGCACTCTTACCATGTACCATGCAAAGTACACCTTGTTATGATGCATTTTCACCATGCACCATGGATCGTGCACCTTGGTACAGTGAATTTCCACTATGCACTGTGAAACGTGGTCTGGTGCATTTCCACCACCCACCTTGCACTTTGACCCTTAAACTGGTGTAGTGCCACTAAGTAACATGCACATTAGAATGATGATGTTCCTCCATTCACAATGCATAGTGCACTATGGTATGGTGCACTTTCATCGTGCACTGTAAACTGTGCACCTAGTTACGGTTCACTTTCACTATGCACCATCCACCTTGTAAAGTGCGATTCCAGTATATAAAGTCAACCTTTTTATTTTGTAGTTTGACCATGTATTATCATGTACTCGCAACACAGCACCTAGTTACCCTGCACTTGTACTACGCACCATGCACCTTGCAGTTTGGTATAGTGCAGTTCAACAATAAATACTCAAGCTTGGTATTGTGTAGCTTCACCTTGCCATATGCATTGTGCACCTTGGTATGGTTCTCTTCCACCACCCACCTTGCACTTTGCACCATAATATGATGCACCGTTCTCATTACTATGATGTAGTTCCACTATTCTTAATGCATCATGCCCAATAGTTTGGTGCACTTTAATCATATACTATGAATAGTGCACCTAGTGATAGTGCAGTTCATATATGCACCGTGCACCTTACAACTTTGTCCAGTGCATTCGCACTATACAACGTCAACCATGGGTACTTTCACCATGGACTATGCGCCGTGCCCCATGGTGGGTGCACTTCCACCATCCACCTTATACTTGGCACCTTACTATGATGCAGTTCCAGTATACAGCCTCCATATTAGAATGATCTAGTTCCACCATTCCCCATGCACCATGCACTATGCTATAATGCACTCTTACCATGTACCATGCAAAGCACACCTTGTTATGATGCATTTTCACCATGCACCATGGATCGTGCACCTTGGTACAGTGAATTTCCACTATCCACTGTGAAACGTGGTCTGGTGCATTTCCACCACGCACCTTGCACTTTGACCCTTAAACTGGTGTAGTGCCACTAAGTAACATGCACATTAGAATGATGATGTCAATTCACAATGCATAGTGCACTATGGTATGGTGCACTTTCATCGTGCACTGTAAACTGTGCACCTAGTTACGGTTCACTTTCACTGTGCACCATCCCCCTTGTAAAGTGCGATTCCAGTATATAAAGTCAACCTTGGTATTTTGTAGTTTGACCATGTATTATCATGTACTCGCAACACAGCACCTAGTTACCCTGCACTTGTACTACGCACCATGCACCTTGCAGTTTGGTATAGTGCAGTTCAACTATAAATAGTCAAGCTTGGTATTGTGTAGCTTCACCTTGCCATATGCATTGTGCACCTTGGTATGGTTCTCTTCCACCACCCACCTTGCACTTTGCACCATAATATGATGCACTGTTCTCATTACTATGATGTAGTTCCACTATTCTTAATGCATCATGCCCTATAGTTTGGTGTACTTTCATCATATACTATGAATAGTGCACCTAGTGATAGTGCAGTTCATATATGCACCATGCACCCTACAGCTTTGTCCAGTGCATTCGCACTATACAACGTCAACCATGGGTACTTTCACCATGGACTATGCGCCGTGCCCCATGGTGGGTGCACTTCCACCATCCACCTTGTACTTGGCACCTTACTATGATGCAGTTCCAGTATACAGCCTCCATATTAGAATGATGTAGTTCCACCATTCACCATGCACCATGCACTATGCTATAATGCACTCTTACCATGTACCATGCAAAGTACACCTTGTTATGATGCATTTTCACCATGCACCATGGATCGTGCACCTTGGTATAATGAATTTCCACTATGCACTGTGAATCGTGGTCTGGTGCATTTCCACCACCCACCTTGCACTTTGACCCTTAAACTGGTGTAGTTCCACTAAGTAACATGCACATTAGAATGATGATGTTCCTCCATTCACAATGCATAGTGCACTATGGTATGGTAAACTTTCATCGTGCACTGTAAATTGTGCACCTAGTTACGGATCACTTTCACTATGCACCATCCACCTTGTAAAGTGCGATTCCAGTATATAAAGTCAACCTTGGTATTTTGTAGTTTGACCATGTATTATCATGTACTCGCAACACAAAGACCTAGTTACCCTGCACTTGTACTACGCACCATGCACCTTGCAGTTTGGTATAGTGCAGTTTAACTATAAATACTCAAGCTTGGTATTGTGTAGCTTCACCTTGCCATATGCATTGTGCACCTTGGTATGGTTCTCTTCCACCACCCACCTTGCACTTTGCACCATAATATGATGCACTGTTCTCATTACTATGATGTAGTTCCACTATTCTTAATGCATCATGCCCAATAGTTTGGTGTACTTTCATCATATACTATGAATAGTGCACCTAGTGATAGTGCAGTTCATATATGCACCGTGCACCTTACAGCTTTTTCCAGTGCATTCGCACTATACAACGTCAACCATGGGTACTTTCACCATGGACTATGCGCCGTGCCCCATGGTGGGTGCACTTCCACCATCCAGCTTGTACTTGGCACCTTACTATGATGCAGTTCCAATATACAGCCTCCATATTATAATGATGTAGTTCCACCATTCACCATGCACCATGCACTATGCTATAATGCACTCTTACCATGTACCATGCAAAGTACACCTTGTTATGATGCATTTTCACCATGTACCATGGATCGTGCACCTTGGTACAGTGAATTTCCACTATCCACTGTGAAACGTGGTCTGGTGCATTTCCACCACCAACCTTGCACTTTGACCCTTAAACTGGTGTAGTGCCACTAAGTAACATGCACATTAGAATGATGATGTCCATTCACAATGCATAGTGCACTATGGTATGGTGCACTTTCATCGTGCACTGTAAACTGTGCACCTAGTTACGGTTCACTTTCACTATGCACCATCCACCTTGTAAAGTGCGATTCCAGTATATAAAGTCAACCTTGGTATTTTGTAGTTTGACCATGTTATATCATGTACTCGCAACACAGCACCTAGTTACCCTGCCCTTGTACTACGCAACATGCACCTTGCAGTTTGGTATAGTGCAGTTCAACTATAAATAGTCAAGCTTGGTATTGTGTAGCTTCACCTTGCCATATGCATTGTGCACCTTGGTATGGTTCTCTTCCACCACCCACCTTGCACTTTGCACCATAATATGATGCACTGTTCTCATTACTATGATGTAGTTCCACTATTCTTAATGCATCATGCCCAATAGTTTGGTGTACTTTCATCATATACTATGAATAGTGCACCTAGTGATAGTGTAGTTCATATATGCACCATGCACCTTACAACTTTGTCCAGTGCATTCGCACTATACAACGTCAACCATGGGTACTTTCACCATGGACTATGCGCCGTGCCCCATGGTGGGTGCACTTCCACCATCCACCTTGTAGTTGGCACCTTACTATGATGCGATTCCAAAGTATACGACCTCCATATTAGAATGATGTAGTTCCACCATTCACCATGCACCATGCACTATGCTATAATGCACTCTTACCATGTACCATGCAAAGTACACCTTGTTATGATGCATTTTCACCATGCACCATGGATCGTGCACCTTGGTATAATGAATTTCCACTATGCACTGTGAAACGTGGTCTGGTGCATTTCCACCACCCACCTTGCACTTTGACCCTTAAACTGGTGTAGTTCCACTAAGTAACATGCACATTAGAATGATGATGTTCCTCCATTCACAATGCATAGTGCACTATGGTATGGTAAACTTTCATCGTGCACTATAAACTGTGCACCTAGTTACGGATCACTTTCACTATGCACCATCCACCTTGTAAAGTGCGATTCCAGTATATAAATTCAACCTTGGTATTTTGTAGTTTGACCATGTATTATCATGTACTCGCAACACAGCACCTAGTTACCCTGCACTTGTACTACACACCATGCACCTTGCAGTTTGGTATAGTGCAGTTTAACTATAAATACTCAAGCTTGGTATTGTGTAGCTTCACCTTGCCATATGCATTGTGCACCTTGGTATGGTTCTCTTCCACCACCCACCTTGCACTTTTCACCATAATATGATGCACTGTTCTCATTACTATGATGTAGTTCCACTATTCTTAATGCATCATGCCTAATAGTTTGGTGCACTTTCATCATATACTATGAATAGTGCACCTAGTGATAGTGCAGTTCATATATGCACCGTGCACCTTACAGCTTTGTCCAGTGCATTCGCACTATACAACGTCAACTATGGGTACTTTCACCATGGACTATGCGCCGTGCTCCATGGTGGGTGCACTTCCAACATCCACCTTGTACTTGGCACCTTACTATGATGCAGTTCCGATATAAAGCCTCTCCATATTAGAATGATGTAGTTCCACCATTCACCATGCACCATGCACTATGCTATAATGCACTTTTACCATGTACAATGCAAAGTACACCTTGTTATGATGCATTTTCACCATTCACCATGGATCGTGCACCTTGGTACAGTGAATTTCCACTATGCACTATGAAACGTGGTCTGGTGCATTTCCACCACCCACCTTGCACTTTGACCCTTAATATGGTGTAGTGCCACTAAGGAACATACACATTATAATGATGATGTTCCTCCACTCACAATGCATAGTGCACTATGGTATGGTAAACTTTCATCGTGCACTGTAAACTGTGCACCTAGTTACGGTTCACTTTCACTATCCACCATCCACCTTGTAAAGTGCGATTCCAGTATATAAAGTCAACCTTGGTATTTTTTAGTTTTACCATGTATTATCATGTACTCGCAACACAAAGACCTAGTTACCCCGCACTTGTACTACGCACCATGCACCTTGCGCTTTGGTATAGTGCGGTTCAACTATAAATACTCAAGCTTGGTATTGTGTAGCTTCACCTTGCCATATGCATTGTGCACCTTGGTATGGTTCTCTTCCACCACCCACCTTGCACTTTGCACCATAATATGATGCACTGTTCTCATTACTATGATGTAGTTCCACTATTCTTAATGCATCATGCCCAATAGTTTGGTGCACTTTCAGCATATACTATGAATAGTGCACCTAGTGATAGTGCAGTCATATATGCACCGTGCACCTTACAGCTTTGTCCAGTGCATTCGCACTATACAACGTCAACCATGAGTACTTTCACCATGGACTATGCACCGTGCCCCATGGTGGGTGCACTTCCACCATCCACCTTGTACTTGGCACCTTACTATGATGCAGTTCCAGTATACATCCTCCATATTAGAATGATGTAGTTCAACCATACCCCATGCACCATGTACTATGCTATAATGCACTCTTACCATGTACCATGCAAAGTACACCTTGTTATGATGCATTTTCACCATGCACCATGGATCGTGCACCTTGGTATAGTGAATTTCCACTATGCACTGTGAAACGTGGTCTGGTGCATTTCCACCACCCACCTTGCACTTTGACCCTTAAACTGGTGTAGTGCCACTAAGTAACATGCACATTAGAATGATGATATTCCTCCATTCACAATGCATAGTGCACTATGGTATGGTGCACTTTTATCGTGCACTGTAAACTGTGCACCTAGTTACGGTTCACTTTCACTATGCACCATCCACCTTGTAAAGTGCGATTCCAGTATATAAAGTCAACCTTGGTACTTTGTAGTTTGACCATGTTATATCATGTACTCGCAACACAGCACCTAGTTACCCTGCACTTGTACTACGCAACATGCACCTTGCAGTTTGGTATAGTGCAGTTCAACTATAAATAGTCAAGCTTGGTATTGTGTAGCTTCACCTTGCCATATGCATTGTGCACCTTGGTATGGTTCTCTTCCACCACCCACCTTGCATTTTGCACCATAATATGATGCACTGTTCTCATTACTATGATGTAGTTCCACTATTCTTAATGCATCATGCCCAATAGTTTGGTGTACTTTCATCATATACTATGAATAGTGCACCTAGTGATAGTGCGCTCATATATGCACCATGCACCTTACAACTTTGTCCAGTGCATTCGCACTATACAACGTCAACCATGGGTACTTTCACCATGGACTATGCGCCGTGCCCCATGGTGGGTGCACTTCCACCATCCACCTTGTACTTGGCACCTTACTATGATGCAGTTCCAGTATACAGCCTCCATATTAGAATGATCTAGTTCCACCATTCACCATGCACCATGCACTATGCTATAATGCACTCTTACCATGTACCATGCAAAGTACACCTTGTTATGATGCATTTTCACCATGCACCATGGATCGTGCACCTTGGTATAGTGAATTTCCACTATGCACTGTGAAACGTGGTCTGGTGCATTTCCACCACCCACCTTGCACTTTGACCCTTAAACTGGTGTTGTTCCACTAAGTAACATGCACATTAGAATGATGATGTTCCTCCATTCACAATGCATAGTGCACTATGGTATGGTAAACTTTCATCGTGCACTATAAACTGTGCACCTAGTTACGGATCACTTTCACTATGCACCATCCACCTTGTAAAGTGCGATTCCAGTATATAAATTCAACCTTGGTATTTTGTAGTTTGACCATGTATTATCATGTACTCGCAACACAGCACCTAGTTACCCTGCACTTGTACTACGCACCATGCACCTTGCAGTTTGGTATAGTGCAGTTTAACTATAAATACTCAAGCTTGGTATTGTGTAGCTTCACCTTGCCATATGAATTGTGAACCTTGGTATGGTTCTCTTCCACCACCCACCTTGCACTTTTCACCATAATATGATGCACTGTTCTCATTACTATGATGTAGTTCCACTATTCTTAATGCATCATGCCCAATAGTTTGGTGCACTTTCATCATATACTATGAATAGTGCACCTAGTGATAGTGCAGTTCATATATGCACCGTGCACCTTACAGCTTTGTCCAGTGCATTCGCACTATACAACGTCAACTATGGGTACTTTCCCCATGGACTATGCGCCGTGCTCCATGGTGGGTGCACTTCCAACATCCACCTTGTACTTGGCACCTTACTATGATGCAGTTCCAGTATACAGCCTCCATATTAGAATGATGTAGTTCCACCATTCAACATGCACCATGCACTATGCTATAATGCACTTTTACCATGTACAATGCAAAGTACACCTTGTTATGATGCATTTTCACCATGCACCATGGATCGTGCACCTTGGTACAGTGAATTTCCACTATGCACTATGAAACGTGGTCTGGTGCATTTCCACCACCCACCTTGCACTTTGACCCTTAATATGGTGTAGTGCCACTAAGTAACATACACATTAGAATGATGATGTTCCTCCATTCACAATGCATAGTGCACTATGGTATGGTAAACTTTCATCGTGCACTGTAAACTGTGCACCTAGTTACGGTTCACTTTCACTATCCACCATCCACCTTGTAAAATGCGATTCCAGTATATAAAGTCAACCTTGGTATTTTGTAGTTTTACAATGTATTATCATGTACTCGCAACACAGCACCTAGTTACCCTGCACTTGTACTACGCACCATGCACCTTGCAGTTTGGTATAGTGCGGTCAACTATAAATACTCAAGCTTGGTATTGTGTAGCTTCACCTTTCCATATGCATTGTGCACCTTGGTATGGTTCTCTTCCACCACCCACCTTGCACTTTGCACCATAATATGATGCACTCGTTCTCATTACTATGATGTAGTTCCACTATTCTTAATGCATCATGCCCAATAGTTTGGTGCACTTTCAGCATATACTATGAATAGTGCACCTAGTGATAGTGCAGTTCATATATGCACCGTGCACCTTACAGCTTTGTCCAGTGCATTCGCACTATACAACGTCAACCATGAGTACTTTCACCATGGACTATGCACCGTGCCCCATGGTGGGTGCACTTCCACCATCCACCTTGTACTTGGCACCTTACTATGATGCGCCCGGTATACAGCCTCCATATTAGAATGATGTAGTTCAACCATACCCCATGCACCATGTACTATGCTATAATGCACTCTTACCATGTACCATGCAAAGTACACCTTGTTATGATGCATTTTCACCATGCACCATGGATCGTGCACCTTGGTATAGTGAATTTCCACTATGCACTGTGAAACGTGGTCTGGTGCATTTCCACCACCCACCTTGCACTTTGACCCTTAAACCGGTGTAGTGCCACTAAGTAACATGCACATTAGAATGATGATATTCCTCCATTCACAATGCATAGTGCACTATGGTATGGTGCACTTTTATCGTGCACTGTAAACTGTGCACCTAGTTACGGTTCACTTTCACTATGCACCATCCACCTTGTAAAGTGCGATTCCAGTATATAAAGTCAATCTTGGTATTTTGTAGTTTGACCATGTATTATCATGTACTCGCAACACAGCACCTACTTACCCTGCACTTGTACTACGCACCATGCACCTTGCAGTTTCGTATAGTGCAGTTCAACTATAAATACTCAAGCTTGGTATTGTGTAGCTTCACCTTGCCATATGCATTGTGCACCTTGGTATGGTTCTCTTCCACCACCCACCTTGCACTTTGCACCATAATATGATGCACTGTTCTCATTACTATGATGTAGTTCCACTATTCTTAATGCACCATGCCCAATAGTTTGGTGCACTTTCATCATATACTATGAATAGTGCACCTAGTGATAGTGCAGTTCATATATGCACCGTGCACCTTACAGCTTTGTCCAGTGCATTCGCACTATACAACGTCAACCATGAGTAGTTTCACCATGGACTATGCACCGTGCCCCATGGTGGGTGCACTTCCACCATCCACCTTGTACTTGGCACCTTACTATGATGCAGTTCCAGTATACATCCTCCATATTAGAATGATGTAGTTCAACCATACCCCATGTACCATGTACTATGCTATAATGCACTCTTACCATGTACCATGCAAAGTACACCTTGTTATGATGCATTTTCACTATGCACCATGGATCGTGCACCTTGGTATAGTGAATTTCCACTATGCACTGTGAAACGTGGTCTGGTGCATTCCGTAACTAGGTGCACAGTTTACAGTGCACGATGAAAGTGCACCATACCATAGTGCACTATGCATTGTGTATGGAGGAACATCATCATTCTAATGTGCATGTTACTTAGTGGCACTACACCAGTTTAAGGGTCAAAGTGCAAGGTGGGTGGTGGAAATGCACCAGACCACGTTTCACAGTGCATAATGGAAATTCACTGTACCAAGGTGCATGGTCCATGGTGCATGGTGGAAATGCATCATAACAAGGTGTACTTTGCATGGTACATGGTAAGGGTGGATAAATGAACTGCACAATCACTATGTGCACTATTCATAGTATATGATGAAAGTGCACCAAACTATTGGGCATGATGCATTAAGAATAGTGGAACTAAATCATAGTAATGAGAACAGTGCATCATATTATGGTGCAAAGTGCAAGGTGGGTGGTGGAAGAGCACCATACCAAGGTGCACAATGCATATGGCAAGGTGAAGCTACATGATACCAAGCTTGAGTGTTTATAGTTGAACTACACTATACGAAACTGCAAGGTGCATGGTGCGTAGTACAAGTGCAGGGTAACTAGGTGCTGTGCCCATGCGCATACTAAGCTTAGTCTAACTTCAAAGCAAAGCTCACTAAAACTGAAGTCATGAAAGACCTTCAAACTTCTTTAACACTTAGCCAGCCCAAACGCAAAGAATAAAACCTCCTTAAAACCAGCACGTTTAAGGACATCCTAAAACATAGCTGAAATCATCAAATCCACTTAAATCACCGAGAGCCTGACACCAATAAAAGGTGCAGGGATACGCCTTTAAAAAAGTGAAGCCTTTTCAGCAATGAGTTAATCTATAGAAAATGCTCGACGTCCTCTAGACCATCCTTTCTATTCCACTTCTTGCTTCACTAACTCTCCTTCCTCCTCACTCAAACCTCATAGGCTTGCACATTGCTTATATCCTCTCAGAACTACACTGCTCAATCCTTTACCGTTTTTCTTTGAAATCTAAACATACCTTGCCCTTCCAAGATGATATCGACCCAGTGGTAGTCACCATATGGCGGAAAGACTCCCCTTATCCTTTCGTTCATCAACTCCATGCTTTTAGTACCTTTACGGACACTTCATCCCCTAAGCACAATTCCTAGCTCAACAAGGCCCACACTACCATGCTCCAGACATGGAGGTGCAAAGGCCAATCCTTGTGGTATGCTACTTCGAATAGTCGGCTAGTCGAGCGACTAGCTCAACATTGCAACTTTCACCTTGCAGCTTACACTACCGTCCCTCATAATCAGATCGCTCCTAGCTCAAGTTCCCCACCGATAGGTAATACTAAATTCATAGTACTACTGGAACCTTAGTCAAGCTTCTTACCATGGTGCCAAGTAGTAATAGTCAAACACCAAAGCACACAATTAAGCATAACACTGGTTCTCTAGACTAGTGGAAGATGGACTACTACATATGATGCATATGACTCAGTTTCTAACCATCAGAGTGCGTCCATAACCTTCAAACACTTATGTCACCAAGCTAACAGAGGAAGTAACAAACTAACGGCTCATCCTGGTCCGACTTTCTCTTTCGAACCTAAGTAGGAAGGTGCTTTACAACCAGTTTTTCATACAAATCAAGGCACAAAAGCAATGCTAGCACCCTTCTCTAATTTGCATGTTTGACTATACTACTAGCTATAATCTACTATATACAACTTGCTTTCACTCGCTTATGCTTTTCATCTTCTTTTTATTCTTTTCGTTCATTTTTCACGTTTTTGGCTTTTTTATATTGCTGCTTTTTCCAAATGTGGATGGTCACAACCTTGACCGGACTCAGAGCTAACCAGTCTCCAACCCATGCCATAAGCCTCATAAATGTAGGGAAGAAGGTAGACCTCTAGGGTCGCCGCACGTGTATAGGTTCTAACCAAATCCCACGCCTTAGAACCTCCTTGAATTCTATTAGCTTCTTCAAGGATTGGAGTTTAGTGCCAAGTAGCACCCTTAGAGAGGTATGGAGGAGTCAAACCGGTGGTGAGCGCCAACTCTTTCCTCATTGCGGCTTCTTTCTTGTGAATTTGTATGCTTGAGGAGGGCATAGGTAGGTATTTGAGTGAACGCCAAGCTCCATGGTGATCCCCAGGGTAATGGTGGTACTTGGGCGATTGTTGAGGTCGGCCAAGGGTGGTCCCGAGATGGAGGAGTCGTTTCTAGATCAGTTTGGCGAGTATTCATTGTGATTTTCCTCACATAAGTACGTCAAAACCAAATATGAGTCTAGAAAGGTCTCGTTTAGTTTCATTCGAACCACGATTCAAGGGAAACAACAAATGATGGGTTGCTCAATGGGAGGTGCAACGTCAAACTTGGGATGCCCCATATCTTCATGAGTTTCTACCTTAATCTCTCCATCATCCTCCGTTTCGGACTCTTCTACCCCATCATCAAAGAGAGGTAGTTGTTCGTCAAGGAAAATTGATGGTTTCACTTCTTCTTAATACCATCTACCATAGACTTCCAATCTAAAAAATAATTGAAGGAGATAGTCTTCAATGGAAGGGACTTCTTCGCTTTCTAACTCCTCTCCCTCACCATCATGATCCGTGTATTTTTCCTTTGGGATTGAGAAGTCTTCAAGATAGATTGTTGATTTACCTTCTTTCCCACCGACTCGTGTGTACATCTCCAATCCCAAATACCATTCAAGTAGGTGGCCTTCATAGGAGTAAGCTTCCTACTCATAGAACCCCTCTACTTTTTCATCATGTGTTGGTGGTTGGTCTTTTGTGATTGAAGGTGTTTCCATTTACGCATCCATTGCTTTGGATGTCACACCCGAATCATGATTATCCCTGTCAACCTTCTCCATTAGTGGTAGAGGTGGAAGTTCATCCACAAGTTGTGTCGAAAGCCAAAGTTGTTCCTCTAATAATTCTTTAATTAGGTGATCATTCTTCTTTAGATCTATAAGGGTTTGCTCATACGCAGAAGGAGTTGGTTGATATGAATAATCAGCTATTGAGCATTGATCTTTAATAGGTGGATGATCTTCATTATAGCCTTGTTAGAAGTGGATTGAACGTGAGTCTTGATAAAAAGGTGGTGGAGATTGGTGTGCTTCCCACTTGGCATTGCTACTTGCCTAAAGTCACCCCCATTGTTGTTCCTCTCCTCCATAGCAAGGTTGGTAGTAGCTTGGGATCACAATGGATAGTGAAATTCACTGTAACAAGGTGCACGGTCCATGGTGCACGGTGGAAATCCATCGTAAGAAGGTGTACTCTACATGGTAATAAAAGTGCATCATACCATAATGCATGGTGCATGGTAAATGGTGGAACTGCATCATTCAAATTTGCAGGGTGTATACTAGAACTGCATCGTAGTAAGGTGCCAAATACAAGGTGGATGGTGGAAGTGCACCCACAATGGTGCACGGTGCATAGTCTGTGGTGAAAGTACCCATGGTTGACTTTGGATAGTGGAAATGCACTATACCAAGCTGTAAGGTGCATGGTGAATAGTGGTACTGTACTATCCTTAGGTGCACTATTCATAGTACATGATGAATGTGCACCAAACTGTAGGGCATGACACATTATGAATAGTCGAACTACATTATACTAATGAGACCGGCGCATCGTATTAGGGTGCAAAGTGCAAGGTTTGCCGTGGAAGAGCACCATACCAAGGTGCACAATGCATATTGCATGGTGAAGCTACACAATAGCAAGGTTCACTATTTATAGTGGAACGACACTGTACCAAACTGCGAGGTTCATGGTGCATAGTGCAAATGCAGAGTAACTAGGTGCATTGTTGCTAGTGCATGATAATGCATGGACAATCTACAAAATAGCAAGGTCGACTTTGTATAATGGAAGTACAAGTGAATTGTAACTAGGTGCACAGTTTATAGTGCACGATGAAAGTGCACCATACCATAGTACACTGTTCATTGTGAATGGCGAAACAGCATTCAAACTACTATGCATGTTACTTAGTGGCACTACACCGGTTTAAGGTTCAAAGTGCAAGGTGGGTGTTGGAAATGCACCAGACCACGGTTCATAATGCATAGTGGAAATTCACTGTACCAACCTCCACAGTCCATGGTGCATGGTGGAAATGCATCGAAACAAGGTATACTCTGCATGGTACATGATAGAAGTTCATCATACCATAGTGTATGTTGTATAGTGAATGGTGGAACTGCATCATTCTAATTTGCAGGGTGTATACGACAACTGCATCGCAGTATGGTGCCAAGTAAAATGTGGATGGTGGAAATGCACCCACCACGGTGCACGGTGCATAGTCTGTGGTGAAAGTACCCATGGTTGACTTTGCATAGTGGAAATGCACTGTACCAAGCTGTAAGGTGCATGGTGCATGGTGGAACTGTACTATCACTAGGTGCGCTGTTCATAGTACATGATGAAGGTGCACAAAACTATAAGGCATGACGCATTATAAATAGTGGAACTACATCATACTAATGAGAATGATGTATCGTATTATGGTGAAAAGTGCAAGGTTGGTGGTGGAAGAGCACCATACCAAGGTGCACAATGCATATTACATGGTGAAGCTACACAATACCAATGTTGACTATTTATAGTGGAACTGCACTGTACCAAACTGCAAGGTGCATGTTGCAAAGTGCAAGTGCAGCGTAACTGGGTGCATTGTTGGTAGTGCATGATAATGCATTGTGAAACTACAAAATACCAAGGTCGACTTTATATAGTGGAAGTGCACTTTACCAAGGTGCATGGTGCATAGTGCAAGTGAACCGTAACTAGGTGCACAGTTTATAGTGCACGATGAAAGTGCACCATACCATAGTGCACTAGGAATTATGAATGACGGAACATCATCATACTACTGTGCATGTTCCTTAGTAGCACTACACCGGGATAAGGGTCAAAGTGCAAGGTGGGTGATGGAAATGCACCAGACCACAGTTCACAATGCATAGTGGAAATTCACTATAACAAGGTGCACGGTCCATGGTGTATGTACAAATGCACTATAAAAAGGAGTACTTTACATGGTACATGATAACAGTGCATAAGAGCATAGTTCATGGTGCATGGTGAATGGTGGAACTGCATCATTCTAATTTGCAGGATGTATATTGGAACTGCATCGTAGTAAGGTGCCAAGTACAAGGTGGATGGTGGAAGTGCACCCACCATGGGGCACGGTGCATAGTCCATGGTGAAAGTACCCATGGTTGACGTTGTATAGTGCAAATGCACTGGTCCAAGCTGTAAGGTGCACGGTGCATAGATGAACTGCACTATCACTAGGTGCACTATTCATAGTATATGATAAAAGTGCACCAAACTATTGGGCATGATGCATTAAGAATAGTGGAACTACATCATAGTAATGACAACGGTGCATCATATTATGGTGCAAAGTGCAAGGTTGGTGGTGGAAGAGCACCATACCAAGGTGCACAATGCATATGGCAAGGTGAAGCTACACAATACCAAGCTTGACTATTTATAGTTGAACTGCACCATACAAAACTGCAAGGTGCATGGTGCGTAGTACAAGTGCAGGGTAACTAGGTGCTATGTTGCTAGTACATGATAATACGTTGTGAAACTACAAAATACCAAGGTTCACTTTATATACTGGAATCGCACTTTACAAGGTGGATGGTGCATAGTGAAAGTGAACCGTAACTAGGTGCACAGTTTATAGTGCACGATGAAAGTGCACCATACCATAGTGCACTATGCATTGTGAATGGAGGAACATCATCATTCTAATGTGCATGTTACTTAGTGGCACTACACCAGTTTAAGGGTCAAAATGCAAGGTGGGTGGTGGAAATGCACCAGACCACGTTTCACAGTGCATAGTGGAAATTCACTGTACCAAGGTGCATGGTCCATGGTGCATGGTGGAAATGCATCATAAAAAGGCGTACTTTGCATGGTACATGGTAAGAGTGCATTATAGCATAGTTCATGGTGCATGGTGAATGGTGGAACTACATCATTCTAATATGGAGGCTATATACTGGAACTGCATCATAGTAAAGTGCCAAGTACAAGGTGGGTGGTCGAAGTGCACCCACCATGGGGCATGGTGCATAGTCCATGGTGAAAGTACCCATGGTTGACGTTGTATAGTGCAAATGCACTGGACCAAGTTGTAAGGTGCACGGTGCATAGATGAACTGCACTATCACTAGGTGCACTATTCATAGTATATGATGAAAGTACACCAAACTATTGGGCATGATGCATTAAGAATAGTGGAACTACATCATAGTAATGAGAACGGTGCATCATATTATGGTGCAAAGTGCAAGGTTGGTGGTGGAAGAGCACCATACCAAGGTGCATAATGCATATGGCAAGGTGAAGCTACACACTACCAAGCTTGACTATTTATAGTTGAACTGCACTATACCAAACTGCAAGGTGCATGGTGCGTAGTACAAGTGCAGGGTAACTAGGTGCTATGTTGCTAGTACATGATAATACGTTGTGAAACTACAAAATACCAAGGTTCACTTTATATACTGGAATCGCACTTTACAAGGTGGATGGTGCATAGTGAAAGTGAACTGTAACTAGGTGCACAGTTTATAGTGCACGATGAAAGTGCACCATACCATAGTGCACTATGCATTGTGAATGGAGAAACATCATCATTCTAATGTGCATGTTACTTAGTGGCACTACACCAGTTTAAGGGTCAAAGTGTAAGGTGGGTGGTGGAAATGCACCTGACCACGTTTCACAGTGCATAGTGGAAATTCACTGTACCAAGGTGCTCGGTCCATGGTGCATGGTGGAAATGCATCATAACAAGGTGTACTTTGCATGGTACATGGTAAGAGTGCGTTATAGCATAGTGCATGGTGCATGGTGAATGGTGGAACTACATCATTCTAATATGGAGGCTGTATACTGGAACTGCATCATAGTAAGGTGCCAAGTACAAGGTGGATGGTGGAAGTGCACCCACCATGGGGCACGGTGCATAGTCCATGGTGAAAGTACCCATGGTTGACGTTGTATAGTGCAAATGCACTGGACCAAGTTGTAAGGTGCACGGTGCATAGATGAACTATCCCTAGGTGCACTATTCATAGTATATGATGAAAGTGCACCAAACTATTGGGCATGATGCATTAAGAATAGTGGAACTATATCATAGTAATGAGAACGGTGCATCATATTATGGTGCAAAGTGCAAGGTTGGTGGTGGAAGAGCACCATACCAAGGTGCACAATGCATATGGCAAGGTGAAGCTACACACTACCAAGCTTGACTATTTATAGTTGAACTGCACTATACGAAACTGCAAGGTGCCTGGTGCTTAGTACAAGTGCAGGGTAACTAGGTGCTATGTTGCTAGTACATGATAATACATGGTGAAACTACAAAATACCAAGGTTGACTTGATATACTGGAATCGCACTTTACAAGGTGGATGGTGCATAGTGAAAGTGAACCGTAACTAGGTGCACAGTTTATAGTGCTCGATGAAAGTGCACCATACCATAGTGCACTATGCATTGTGAATGGAGGAACATCATCATTCTAATGTGCATGTTACTTAGTGGCACTACACCAGTTTAAGGGTCAAAGTGCAAGGTGGGTGGTGGAAATGCACCAGACCACGTTTCACAGTGCATAGTGGAAATTCACTATACCAAGGTGCATGGTCCATGGTGCATGGTCCATGGTGCATGGTCCATGGTGCATGGTGGAAATGCATCATAACAAGGCGTACTTTGCATGGTACATGGTAAGAGTGCATTATAGCATAGTGCATGGTGCATGGTAAATGGTGGAACTACATCATTCTAATATGGATGGTTGGTCTTGTTTTGAGGGGCTTAAACTTGACGATGAGATTTTAAAGTATCTTAAAAGTGTATCTTAACTTCATAAAACAATGTTCATGGGCTATCTGAAGCTCATCCAAAGAGAAGTAGTGGATTGCTTGGGATGAATGTGGTGATAGTAGAAACTGTGTTCTGAAAGGCAGCATTATCAATTGGTTGGATGAACAAGAGGTTACTAACAATCAAGGATGAGGGAGCATGGAGACAACAAAAGATTTGTTACAGACAGATTATGGTTGGATGGCAAGCCACGTGTGTGGTGCTATATGTCCATGGGCGTTGTGTGTTGCTAACCATGAGCGTTGCGAGACTGATGGTTACCGGGCTGGTGCTCCGCTACTCACGTGGATAGTGATGCAGTGGGCTAAGTAGAGTATATGATTAGGCTGCAAATAAGGTGTCATCCTTATCTGAGGCTTGGTCTCGTGCAGACTGTTGAATGATGCACACAGTTGATTCTGAGGTGGCTCAAAGGTGACATGGACCTAGAATAGTGGGAGTAAGGCTTCTAATTTGGTTGTTTAGTAGCTTCTGAGGAAGCTGCCATGTAGCGGTGTTCAATTGGTAGTGAGATTGATGAGCCGACTCTATGTTGAGCATGGTCGATCCAGTTCTATGGACAGAGGGATAGGCTTATGTTTGCAAAGTGTGCCAAACTTAGCTTTGGAATCTCGGCTCGGTCGGGAGCGGATTCTGGGGTTCGAGTTTGAATTGTTCTGTAGGAGTAAGGAATGAGCCCTGAGTTCCACTAGGGTGGGTCAAGCTGAGGTGTGCACCATTGTCGCTCTTTTAGAACAAGATTGTAGTTTGGTTTTTGGTTTGACCTTAGGTCATCCCCATGGTGTAGATCGATTGGGTCCTTCGAGGAGGATGGCATGGCAGGGTCAAGTGTTACTGAAAAGGAGGACAAGGTGAGCTATAAGTCATTTTGGAACTGTTGGTCAAAGCTTGACCTTAGTGCTTCCAAGTAGACTTTAGAGTTGTGGTGGTTCAACACTAGTGTATTTCTTCACTGAAGCATCAGATCTTTTCTGCTCAGTGGCGGTGTGGTTAGGTTTTGGGACAAAACCTATAGAAGTTGGGAAGAGTTGTGACACTGTGATTCTCGATTCAGTTAAATTTCTGTTTCATTTAAATCGTACTCGTTGAGTAGAAGTTGAGAGTTGAAAACTAAATTAATTTAATTAATTCTAGGAGTTCACTCAGCAGTTGACCAACTATTAAAGGCTTTTTAGTCTCGGGATAATTATTGGGTTGACTAAGTCAATCGAAGGCTGAGTTAACACTTTGATTTGTTAAGTCATGAGCTGAAGATATTATCAGATAGATCTAACCGTGAGGAGCTGATCTTGAACCATCTAAGTGAAGGAATATGATTGCTAGCTTTGAAGGAAGTTGTTGTAGTGTCGTCGCATGGGCCCAATTGTCAGTCGAGCCTAGTTACATTTAAAGGGATCGAAGAACTTGTCATACCCTAGAACAATGAGGAATGATGAAAGATCGACGACCATAATGATTGGTGGGAGTAGAGACAAAGAATCATTATGAAACAATGTTACCACAAATGGTATCAAAGTAGAAACATGAATTAATACTATGTGGTGGGTTCAAGTTCATGAATATATTGGAAAGAAATTAGAAACATGACTTTCTGTCTTAGATCACCTCCCTCGAGGTTCGAAATGAAATCTGTTTGAGGAGGGGAGCGTTGTAATGACCAACTTTTAGATAGCGAGGCCGACCGGGAATGAACAAACAGTCTTAAAGAAACTACAACTGAGGGTTAGGTGGCAATGGCAGTTCGTAGGTAAATGGGAATTATGAGGTCACCTAAATGAGGCTGTAGTTTTCAATTGTTGTTCATTTCAAAATCCCTACAAGAGAAGCTAGGAGATATGGGGCTTTTGGAAGCCGAAACTACAATAACATATTAGGCAATATTGATGTGGCGATCAAGGGAAAGTTCTCTTGCCTTAAAGTAATCTTAACCTAGGTCTATGATATCCTTTTGAGAGTTGAAAGATTGGTGATTCTAATTTGTGGTTATTCCTCGTGCAATAGCCGATAGTATTGATCGGGAGAGTCAATGGAACTCAACGGTGAATCATTGACAAAGGGATATTGGGGATTTCCTTTAGCATTGGTGCATCCTACTATCCTTATATACTGAACCCACCACGTCCGTGGTAAAAATCTGACCACGCCCATGGCCATCAATCACCCACGGCATTGCATCGCAACAACCATGAGCGTGATCTCCAAATAATCACGCCCGTTGCCCATTAATTCATCATGTCCAACAAAGCCCACTGCCACCGAAATAAAACACCAAGCAAAATACCACCTAACTTAATTTGCATGGTATGCACCACACTGAACCTACTCCAACTCCTAACCCGAATCAATGACAAACTCGATAACAATTTCGAGCCTTACGAGCCTTTTAATACTTAGTCAACTTTTGAGTCAACTTTTGAGTCAACTCCTCAAATTAATTAAATTAATTCGTTTCCAACTCCCTACTTCTACTCATCAAGTAACTTTTAAATCAAACTGAAATTTTAAACCTAACCGAAAGCTGGCATGTCACACCTTTTTTCATAATTAAAGAGTCAAGACTTGCACATCATCAAGTAATATCATATCATAACATAACATAGCCACTTCACCATAACATAAATAACATGACATAATGTAACCACGTAATCATGAAGACATGACATAAAAATTAAATGCATCAATTAAGAAATATCATAACATAACATATCATAACTTAAACGACATGACATAAATGATATGACATAAGGTACGAACTTAATCATGGAATCATGGCAAGAAATTACATGCATCAACTTAATTAAAACATAACTTAACCTAATGCAACGATAAGATCTTACCGCCATAAACCAACCTACCTCATTGATGAGATAACATATCAGAAAAGCATCTGAGATGATTCCCCCTTATCGCCACAAAACTACAACTTCTGACATTGCATTGCGTGGACCTGAAACAGTCGAGTTATGCTCCAATTACTCCTTTGCAACAAGCGCGAGCTTATAGGGGCAGAATAGTCCTTTCCTGCCTAGCCTGACAAATTATAGAACCACACCTCTAACTTCTAGGATTTGCAAAATAGTCCACGAACAATTACCTAATTTCAAATCAGCCACCCAACTTTTGCAAAAAATACAAATCAGTCGATGAAAGTTATAGAAGTTGCGAAAGAGTCACTTAAGTTTTCATAATTTTCATTATTGTCTGTCATCTTCAATGTCCAGCTCCGATGAGTACAGTTGCCGGCTACCTCAAAAAATGTGGGAAAACAATGTTCTACCGCCGATTGCTTAGATCTTGATCAGTGTAGGAGCGAACGCCGCCATTCTTCGAAGAGGAATCTGCTAATAGAGGTTCCCTTTCTCCACCATAGATCCGACAATATATTTCTTCCAGCTGCCAGTCAAGCATTAACAAGGGACATAGCGTTCGAGCAAGCCACCCAGCGTCTTGTTGACTGCGTCGTAATCTCCCAGCGTAACCAACATCAAGCTCTCTCCATTCACCAGTGCTGCTCACTCATGTCTTCTTATCATATGTGCCGCCAAGTTCGCGGGTTGGGAGAAGGAGTGCCACTAGTAGGTTTAAGAGGAGGACACCAATCATTGAACCTCTCCTCTCTTAAATAGTAATGTAGGCCCACATGTCGTACAACCCATCGAACAACCCAAGCCCAACACGTCACAACAACTTAAATTCAGACCTAAAGAGCACAGTCCAAGACTGAAGTCCAATAAAATGGCAGCCCTCCTCTTTTTCTTGAACAGATAAAGTGAACGTTCACATTTGATTCATCTAATGGTTGTGATATCCTCCAACACATAACTAATTAAAATAAAGTCTTGACTCCATATCCGATTGTTTAACAAACCTGATAACTACACCGAACCTCACCGATCCCTTGAAGTCGGTCAACCAACAAGTCAAACCTCCCATATTAACTAATTATATAAGCATCAAACCTCCAATTCCGCTATTCAAGTAGGATTCTAATCGAACCAAAACTCATACCGCTTAATCCAAATCGACTTAAATATAGTTCATATATTTAGGTCACATGAAAGTTTATTTCTTTGTATCTTGAATTGGAAACTAAACTTGATAATTACTACTAATTATCACAACATTACTTAACATTAGAAACTAAGTAATACACTTATTAATAACTGGTAACATGTTAAATATAACATAATTTCAACATAATACCGAGTCTTGAAACAAAGAACGAAGGGATACAGCCTTTCCATCCCTATGAGACTCGAGAGAAGCTAAACCCTAAGTTGTGCTGCTGCCTGCAACCCTTGAACTCTACCATTTCTACAGCTTTCAATCAGCAACAATACCACATCCGATATAAACCTTGTGGTTTTTCTTGTCTTCTCTCGTATGAGAGCGACTTCGCCCATGTTTCTTTGAGTTTTTCGCAAATTTTGCTCCAAATTGTCGTCTCTCCATTTTTATACCGATACCCGCAAAGCACCTAGAATTAAACCCGCAGTTACCGTTATCCTCACCTGTTATGTTTTCTCCTGTATGAGAGTTTAATTTCTCTCATATGAGAGTTTATTTCCTCTTGTTACTAGAATTCTTTAAATCATTTTATCACCTCTCTCGGCCGCAACACCCTAGCAACACCGTCGAATTGATGGCGCTTGCGGTTACGGAAGCAGAGATAAAGGAGCTGCTATTTCAAGACAACAAGAAGCAGGGACGTCACAACAAGCATCCGGATTGCATAAATACAGATGGCGCTGCTGACCACAAGCCCTCAAAGTCTCCGGAGAAGACTAGCTCTGGGATGTCACCAGAGTATAGTTAAGCCAGCCACCAGCAGCCCCCATCGAAATAAATTGGAGACGCCTCTGCCAACGCTGGGCTCCCTTACGCACATTGAGGCCTTCAGACATGCTTCTCATGTTTGTCTCATTTAGCCTTCATCTTGAACCATGATTGCTTGTGTTACTTTTGTTCCTATTACTTTAGATTTGATAGATTTCGAGTCAATAGTACAGTCTAGTCAGTTGTAGATTTGCTTGTGTTACTTTTTTCCTGTTAGTTTGTCTTGCCTGTAGAGTTCAGAAACTAGTTGATCATTATTCGGATGACAATTATTGTTCCTTGTAGCCCGTATGTGGGTTCTACACCTCCCATTTAGGCTTGTTAATGCGCTTGAACTATATTTAACCCATTTGTGTTAGCATTAATAAGATTGATCAGGCTATTACCATTCATGTAAAGAAACATAATACCGAGTCTAATTAATTCCCAATTTGGCAAACATTAATGCATAAATTAGATGCAACTAAACATAAAATAAAATATAATAATTGTCATAACAATATTAATATTTTCATAACATGTTTATATATTACTTTCAAAGGGATAGTTTAGGAATTCACGAACATAATTTTGATCACTAGGATCTGGACGTAACAAATACTCTTTTTGAAAAGTAGTGCCATGATTTCATCTTGATCCAAAATCTCATTACTAATAAAGCTAGGAGTGTTGTTACTTGAATCCTTCTGGTATAACAAGTCTAGCCTACCGTGGCAAAGCAAGCAAAGAAAACAGAAGATAAGAACTATACCATTCTTACAGTGCTAAGAGGGACACTTGAAGATGACAAACTTTGCTCTTTAATCTGCAATCCGAATTTCCATTAATCAATATTTGCTCAATGTTCTTAAATTTTATCTTCAAATAAGTTTTCTAGAGTTTTAAGAGATGGGGTAGTTGAGAGAGAAATCGGCTAGGGTATGTATGAAGTCTATAAGTGAAGATCCCCTTTCTCTCCTCAAGATAGGAAATTTACACTTCTATCCATATGAACTACACGACCTGTGTATTCTTTATGGTACACACAACTTGTGACATGATCACATGATGTGTTCATGCTTCCACATCCACATGTTGTGTCGACAAGCGCCTAGCCCAGTCCCGAAATAAAAAATTGTTCATAACATATTTGTCGACTTTCGATTGAGCTCCGGTTCATACTATTGGATTTGTAATTGCGTCCTATATCCACAGGATACATGAAGTCTCAGAAAAGGTCAAGAAAATAAATCATTCGGACCAAAATTGTCCTTTTGAGAGGAAACAATCATGACTTTTGATTCACAATGATCCGTGACACTAAAACCAAGCAAAATTCGTCAAACGAGTCTAAATTTTGTTCAAAAGGGTGATATGTTCACCAAGTTTTAATGGTTGACATATAACCATCTTACACTTCAACGTTGCTTGTTGTCATGTAAAGGCTACTACTCAAACAAAGAAGGAACCGGAATGTTGTGAACATAACAACATGTCTAGCTAGTGAAGGGTGACGGTGCTGAGGGTATCATTCACCTACTAGAACGCACAATTATAAGATATGGAATTCCTTAGACGAGTAGACACCAAACTCAAGCATGTAGAATTTATGATTAGACGCCTAGACAAGGGAATGTATAAAGGTTTCCCTATTAGCCGTGTGTCTTATCGTCCTATCGGAAGAAACACACAAAAGACGATCCTGGCTAGGTATTTTTCTAGTCCTGAGGTATGGTAGAACGAACATATCATCAATCATACTAGTATCCCGCTCTTTTTTATTCTGCTTTGTTTGTGTATTGTATTTGATTTTCAAATTGTTTTTTTACTGCTTGTTTTTCCAATGGGTATGGTTGTGATTCTGCTTGGGCTTGTATCCAGTTTATAACAGGCACCAATTCCCGACCACGCCATGGAGGGTTGAAAAGGAGATCCCTCTGTTGCAATCATATGGCGATAGATCGAAATCCGCCTCGCATGTTTAAAACCCAACCTGTCACAATATATTTGGGCACATAGATCTCTTTTAGCACTTCATTCAGATCATATTAACTGCATAGCATCACCAAAAATTTCAAAAAGGAGAATAAATCATACACCTAAAACAGGTAGAGGCATCAACCCATAATGGGCACATGCGATAGTATGAAGCAAACTAATTTCACAAATACTCAAATAAATACCCTATTCATCCACAAGCACTATGAGATCATAAAACATGCATCCATTGTTAGCCATGTAAAAAGGATAACGGAACACGAACACAATTGATTTATACCGTATCCCTGATTGATAGGACTAATCCATAGGAGAGTTTGAAGACTCTGAGTTCCCACCTCCATGCACAGTATAACCATATATACATCTCCTTGCACAAAACCTTACACGTCGAGTAGCTTGGGCCTCTTTTAAGCACTAATTACATGGGCTAAGCCAAGAGTGGACTATACGGGTTAACTATCAGTGAGATCCATAGTTTCAAGTTCACGCAAGAAATTTGAAAAGCAAGGTAGACGCAAATGGATATGCATATCAATAACCCAGAAGATAGAGGGAGAAAGAAACTCGACAAGTAATACTCCGCCTACACTTAAACGTCACATTGACCACAATGGGACCAAACAATAGGAAGAAAAGAATACTGGTCAGCAAGAAAAATGGAGTTGAGAGATGAAATAGAAAACATTAAAAGGGAACCTGGAACAAACACATGGTAGACAAAAGGAACACACGAAAGACATAAAATTAAACAAATAAGATATATCCATAAACATCCATAGTAGTATCCACAATAAAAAAGGGACATAAACAAAACAATGTCATAATGCGGAAATGGAAAACAATTCTAAAAAGAGAAACACAAACATCAAAAAGTTGAGTCGAGAGAAGATAAAAATCCATAAATGTCACTAAGGTGGCTATTGATAGTAGTCTCCCTTGGGGTAGTATTTGTGGTACTATACATCCTACCCGAGGTAGGGGTAGTATGTACCAATGATTTCGAGCAATAACATTGTGGAACTATTGAGGAGATGGAGGGGATACTCTGAATGTCGAGGTCGGCACTCGTAGCTGGAGCAATAGGAGTCCTAGTAACATACCATGTGGTCGTTCTGCCAGTCTTGATTCTGCGAAAAAAATTTCGTGGGCCGACTATGCCAAAGTTGAAGGCCTGCAACTGACCTGGAGAATGACTACCTACACACGACCTTTCTCACTCATTTCATCGCTTTCTCCAATTTTCTCTTCTAATCCTTTCAAGTCCTCTCTTCCTCTCTGGTTTCTCCTCTCCTCCTCTTCTGCTCTAATTTTCTCTATCGCCGATTCCACTTTGCCATTGTTACTACTTTGTTGCCGTAACCACTCTAATCAATATCCCCATCACTGTTCTTATTGGTTTAGTTTAAAGATTTCTTGGCAATCTTAAGTTGGATAAGTATATAATTAACCATTTTAGATTCACTAATTGTTTTTTGTGAAAGGTGGTCAAGTTGTGATTCCCCCTTTGGTCACCATGATAAGAACCATACCCAATGAACTGGTGAAAAAACTAAGCAGTAGTCCGCCTGAAAAATGTTTTCCCCTTCTCTGGTTTGTATCTCTCTTTATTCGTTTCATTGTCTGTGACTATATATTGAAACTATTGATGGACAATTCTCATTTTCTCTTTATTTTTTTGGAAGTCCATTATTTTCCAGATAAGGTTGTTTACCCAAGAATTCGGATTTTTTATCTGCCAGTCACTTTAAGGTGATGATTCTTAATTGTTGTAATAGTTATTGTTATTGATTTAATTGAGTTACCAATTTTTTCATTCTCTCATTTTTATTTCAACGGCTACTCTCTTATTCGGTTGGAATGAATGAAAAGTAGCCTTGTGTAAATAAATGAAAGTTGAAGTTGTGATCTTTTTTAATAATCATATGTTGGTTTGTTTTAAAATATGGACGATGATGATGATGAGCGCTTTGAGGGTGAGGATGAGGATGTAGAGACTCTAATGACTGGAGCTCTACCAACAAAACTCTTCCATTTCACTACCGTTTGGAGATTAAAGGTTGGTACAAAATGAATTGAATAGTTAATTACATAGTTTAGTTTAACAACTATATGCTAAATTGTTCTTTTTTTCTCTACGCCATGCTAGCTTGAAGAAACAAATTGATATGTAGTATGAGTTTCGGGATATAGTGGCCTCGGGCAACCACATTGTGCTTGAGTTGAAGAATCGTAGGGTTAGGCCTGTCAGTTATCTTCTTTCCTTCATGGGATCATATATAGGCTAGTGTTCAAGAATTATGCTTATTATTTGATCTCTCGTGTCGATTGGAAGAAGATGTGCTGCAGGTGAAGATGCAAACTTAGGAGCAATTTGTGCTGGTAAGTGTATAGTTAACCTAACTTAGAAATGAACATGAACAAGATGACGATGTAACTATTTTCTATTTTTCTTTACAGACTAGTTTCCATTTAAATCTCAATCAGATGGTTGAAGCTTGAAAGTATTTGGATCGAAATCTTTAACGACTTTGGGGGAAGTCAAGACTCAGAATTTGGAGAGACATAGTGAAGCATGCAGTGAATAACAACCTGCCACCCAAGTGGACTATCAATAATCCTCAACGGGCTAAACATTACCTGACTAGGTAGCGTACTTGGAGAGAGTAAATGGCGAGGAGTTTGAGGTATTAAATATATATGTTCAAAAATTGCAATTTCCTTGAATAAATTCTAATTCAAGTATCTTTTTGTTGCAGAAATTAGTTCATAGAAACAAAGAAAATTGAGGACACCAAAAAAAAAATCATAAAGGAGGAAGAAGGTCACGGGATCGTTACATTGAGGAAACAATAGCAAACATGGGTAAGCCACCTTCTAGAGGCTAGATGTTCGTCAAGTTCTTTCAGTGGTCGGATGGAAGTTACAAGTCTGAGTATGCAAGAAATGTGGCGATAATGTGACCAAATTCAAACTATTAATATATAGCTTTGAACTAGAAGATAGTGGAAATAATTATTGCCTCGACTATGATTTATAGAGAATGTTGCAGCAGTTGGCAATTAGGACGTATTAAATTTTGACGATGTATTCAATGATGACTTTGTAGTTTGGTGGTTGTTCTTCATTTGTTCTGCCTAACATGACTCCCGACCAGTCGTTCGTTGGAAGCCAATCTCTTATAGCTTCTCCATCTGCTTGAAGAACAATCCCTTTTTAAATTATGTGTTAAGATATCTCATTTCTTATCTTTTTATGTGTAGATCCTAGAGATAACGATGTATCAACAATGTAATGGATCAACGAGAGATGATACTCGATAATGTTAGTAATTGTAGGTCTTCCCCCCTCTTATGATTGTTGTAATTTTATGTATACGATAATTTAAGGTTATGTTTATAATTTCATACATTGGGGTTTCTAATAATTCAATGTTAGTTTTAGTATTTCTATTTATGACAACATTATCATTTCAGCTACATGAAACCCAAAAATGTCTTTGTAATTTATCAATTTCTGGAACACGAAACAAAAAACGACCCTGTAATTTGTCAATTTCTGTGGTCCAATCAAACGACTACAGTTGTCCAAAAAAAAAATTCTCTTTCACACACGTGTCTATCTTTATCACGGTCACTATATCACACGTAGCATGCAACAAGTTAGTCACATGCCCTTTCTCGCACACGTTCCATGCAACCAGTTAGTCGCATGGTCTTTCTCTAACATTACCTTCCATAAGCTTGTACCACACGCTGCCTACGACAAAGGCCCTGCTATTAGCTAGTCGCACTCAAGGCCTGCAACAAGCCTAGATTTGTGGCGCATAAAATAGCCACAAGCTTTTGCAGCTTTGTCATAAGCTCCGCATGTAACAAAGCCTCAGCTATATTGTAGGCATACCTGCGACATCTTTTTAATTTGCCTGCATATATTTTACATTTTCCTTGTAGTGAGTGGACGATCGATGGGAGATACCTTGGCTTGAGAATAAATGCAGAAGTCATAACACCATCTTATGAACTGTGCACATTGGATAAGCTCGTAGTAAGTTTTCCCTCATTCTTAGCAATGCTCCTCTAGAACTCTAGCTTCGGCGTACATTATGTACCAGTAAATGTAGCGTGCCCAATAAGATTCACCATTCTCCCTCTCTTCCTCGGTGTAGAAACCGAGCAGCACACCAAACTTGTCAGCGGATATGTTGTGCAACTTGCCTCGCAACCTGAAAAGTGATAACCTTCTATGTGGTAGAATAGTAGCCTTTGATGGTCAAGATGGAGAAGAACTCCATCACTAGATGAGGGTAGACAATGTCACAATCTGACACTAAATCCCATGAGCCCATGACTACTTACAGTAGGTGCTGAAGGGTGTGACCCGACGCTTCCTAGTGAGATCCTCAAGCACCAACTTCTCATGAGGGGACATACCTAATAGAGATTCCTAAACAAGAGAACCGTTTAGAAAGTTGAAGCAGCTCTCGAATAAAACAGTCATCGTGCCTGCTTTCCTAGCTTCCATCACTACCCTTAGATCAGTGTCATCCATAATCAAACGTAACCTCTCTGCAAAGCTCGCTCCCACTAGGTAAAACAAATACGGTGAAGAGATATGTACTTCATCATCTCGAAGCCCATCCTAGGTAAATAGAAGAATCCAACTGTTTTCTGTATTTAGGAACCCAAGTTAGCATGTAAACCGATCTAACACACGACTTCAGTTAGAAACCTAAGTTAGCATGTAAACCAATCCAACACATGACTTCAGTTAGAAACCCAAGTTGGCATGTAAAACAACCAATCTTTAGTGAATCAATGTTAACCTTCAATTAACGTCACTCTTGTTAATGAACTTTGTATAGAAAATGCAAGATCGCCGGTCATTCATGATGTTAAACATATACATTGCAAGTCAGCAACAAAGTATTAGTTATAGAAGATCAAGAATATAGTACACTGCTAAAATATACCAAATCCCAAACTACACTCAAAGAACATCCATATTTGGGGAAAAGATAAGAAATAATGTTAACCTAGAATCAACGTTACTATAGAACATAACCGAGTTAAATGAAGTAATGTTACTCCTACAACAAACATTAAGTCCAAACAAGGGGTAGAACTCAAGCTCTATCTTGCCCAAAAATCTCTAATAATAAAACCCACAAAACAATTATTAACTCTATATGTATTAAGTATTGTGGATTTAAAAATTGAGTTGAGAGGTATCACATGGTTTAGAGATTGGAGATTGGCATTTTGCAAGAAATTAAAAGAGGAACAGAAAACCAAACTTCCTCACCGATTAGCGTGAATCGAGTGATATAGTCCCTGATTGGTAAAAGATTCTATTAGCTCATCAAACAACCAAGCAATGTAATCGACCCTCACTACCTTTTCTAAGTCTTTTTATTACACCCTAATCTTAAAGACATAATTTCTTATTTGAAATTCTTAAAACCAAAACCTGTTTAATCGATTAGCACTTTTCATAACTTTGAGTAGTCACGACATTGAAAACTTAGGGAGATTCAACTTTAGGTAATTCGTTAACTGTTTGTTTATATGACTAACTTCTCATCAAAGTTATTAGCAGTTGATTTGTTTAACGGCTACATCATTTGGGATAAAAAAATAAACATAGTTAGTACGCGGTGTGTATGTATCTTTGAAGGAATGGGATTCGGCTTTTAGAAATGGACTTCAAAACTTAAGAGTGTAACGGGTGCAATAAATATGCTCAGCCAAAATGGTTGGAACTCTTGTCCATCTTCTCCAATAGCAAGAGTTTCAGTCTCCCTTCCAGCAATATGTTTTTGTTTTACTTTTCCTTCCACCCTTGATGATCTCATCATGGCGTTGCTTATGGCATCACCCTTTATCCCCTTCTATTTTCACGCGTATCTTGGCAGAAATCATGATGATGAATTGTTTTCACTCTTTAAAGAGTCCATGTCCCTGAAAAATTAGATGGGAGTATTTTCCGCTACCAAGGAAACATCCTCTCCGTCCATTTCATGTTCTATCACACGTATCGCATGACCTCTTTATCCCAAGGGCTTTTTGGGAATTTAAATATATTTGAGTCTCTCTTTCCTTTCACTTCTAGAAATCGAGTAATTCGATATTCAATTGAGTTTCAATTTCAGTCCAGGCAACCATCAGTGACACTTATATCTCTTTTCATCTTCTTCCATCATCCATTTTGCTTCTTTTCAATATCAGTATCTTTCAATGACTGAATCAGCTAATCAAAATCTGTATAGTTTCTATCCATCATCCATTTTATTTTTCTATCTTCTCTCATGAAACCATCACTTCAATAAAGCAATGGCGCAACATGGTCCAGGTCGGGGCCATTGGATTAACTCAAATCCTCGTCATTCGAACAATAGGTAAGAAGTTTAGGTTCCTTTTGTATTGATCTTTATTGTTAGGGTGATGTACTGGTTTTTTGGGGTAATAGGTTTTGGGGGTATTGGGTTTTGGGGGTTATGAACTGAGTTTTAGGAGTACTGTGTTTTGGGGTTATGTACTAGGTTATCTTTCTTGTTGTTAGGTTGTTGTACTTGCTACTGTAGGTTAGGGTTTCTTGTATTTATTTGTGGTAATTGTACCCTTTTTTCATTCTCATTTGGTTTTTGTAGTGGTCCTGTTGATTTGTCCTCGTCATTTGCTGATAATGATAGGAAGAAGAATGGGAAGAGTTCTATTTATATATATTCAAGTTGATGTGCTCATAACCAAATATGCAAGAGTTTTTTACACATGGATGCATCTAGGATTGCAGTTGTAGACGAGTATGGAGTTGGTGCATTTGCTTCTAGTTAGGTGCACCAAATATGCAGTAAGGTCTTTGGGTGAGTTACTACTGTATTATGATGATAGGAGTAGTCGATTAAACTTCCTTCAGGTGATTGGAGGTGTGTTCATGCCACACAATCATTATCGAGTAGATATTCATTTTCTGTTGCTTATTAGTGGAAGTTGTGAACACTTCAAAAAATACAACTGTGTAAATTTATTCTTGGGCAGATTGTTGATGCCTTGGATAAAATCTCTAGTAGGAAATAAATCCTTGGTGAACTGTAATTTTTATCAGTAGGTGTCCTTTTTGCTGGTTTTATTTGTTGTACCTGTTTTTTAGTGTTTTGTACCTATTTTCTAGTGTCTTGTATCTGATTTATATGTACTTCATTTTTCTTCTAGGTGGTTTTCCTTCGAATTATATTCCCTAAAGTACCTATTGGAAACCGCCCCATATCTGCCTTTGTACATTGATGTGTTGATTCGAAAAAATGGGAATAAATTAAAAGATTTGTATTCTACTACTAAGGATAGAAGGGTTGCACTTGAGAAAGGTTTACGTGGAGCTTCGAGTGCTGGTATGGAGGCAAGATCAAAGTATTTTCATGATAATCGTTCCTCTTCTTGCCCATTGAAGTGGAAGGCCACAACTACCATTAATGAGAGTGCACTTAAGTGTCCTAAGATCCAACCGGTTTTGCTTGATCTATCTTTGATTACTTCATTAATAGCTGTAAGTTCCCCCATTGTATCATTGCATTATTCTATTTGTATTTTTATTAATTTTTAAGTGTTCTTTTCGTTATTTTGTTTTATGGTACGCTACACAAAATAAGAATAAGATCATGGCTTTGAATGCTAAGTGCATTAAAGTTTTGACAAGTAACCATCATCAATTGTAACAACTTGAAAGGAATATTATAAATTTCGACTAAACATCAAGAGAATCAGCTTTGTCATTTCACATTACTAGTGATGTTAATTTGAATATACATTATGTCTATACATATCGTTTGAACTGATCTAACATTATGGATGGGAGAGTCAAGAAATGGGCTTTTGAAGCGGCCTTTGTAGTAAGCACATTAATATGTACTTGATTTTTATTCATTTTATTTTTGTTTCTCAATAATGTACTTAAATTATTCATTACTTTTTGCAGAAGTATGTGTTCAATGATTCCATGGCAACAACACCTTGCCCAATTGAAGTTGCGTCGCAGATAGTCCAAAATACGATACCTGTTTGGGCCCAACCACTTGAGTTCAATGAAGTTGACTTTGTATGTTGATCTTTATTATTTTCTACCCATTTTAGAGTGTTGTACTTCATTTTGTTTTCATGTACCTGATTTCTCTAAAGCAATTGACACGGTGTGTGTATGTGATTTTGTGTTTGCAGTGGTTCGTACCATTTCGGTTGTGGGGGCATTACATTCTTTTGTTTTCAACAACATCAGCAAAAAGTATGAGTTCTTTGATCCATAAAGTCCAAACAACTATGATGTTACTCATCGAGTATTTGGAGAACTTTTGATGTAATAATGGTTTTAGGAGGAGGTACAAGTTAATGGATTTGAGCTACCTTTCTTGTACTGGCCTGTATGTGATTAATATTTGCAAATGTTGGGAAGGCAAGTACAGGCCATACATGAGCATGGAATGGAACAAGACATAAGTGTTGGAGAAAATCAGGAAACGCATCCTCCATGATGTATTGTTGAATGACTAAAATCAGTTGAATGATCGTATTGTATCCAAGACTCTTGACCATGTGTTATAGTTTTGTTAATGTTGTTATGTAGTTGTGTTAAGTGGATATTCTCTAAATTGTTTGGATTTGATGACGTGTACAAATTTTTTGGATTTCTTTGTTTCTTGTTTTATGTACTTTTTCATATTCATACAAGTTTTAAACCTACGAGCATAAATTAAAACAAAACAAGCGTGTTAAAAAGTACCAAGTAAAAAAACCAAGTACATATTAGATGACTATAAAAACCCCAAATACATAAGAACAAATATCAATGTAGTACAAGGCTTTTATGGTTGTGGGTAGTCAAGTAACTATAATTGAATAATTAATTTAAGGTCATCCAAATTAGATAAAAAAAATTGTTTGCTTTTTATGGTGTTGCAAGTGTCGGCTCTAATCTTTTATCTTCCTTTATCATATTTTAAACTGTTGAAATATGCTTAGATGATTAACTTCTCATCTATGTTATTATCACTTGATTTGTTTAACAACTACATCATTTGGGATGAAAAAAAAACTTAGTTAGTAGGCAGTATGTACAGCCTTACGTAAAACCAAGTATAGACTAGAGACTTACTGGCATTAGTAACTATAATTCTTTGTTGATTAAAGCACACGTTCATAGAATGCATTGTTCCCACAAGCTACTGTAATTAGCTTCAATGTCATGGCAGAAAGGTTTGGAAACGTACCTTGTTAAGTGGTGATGTGCTAAACTTAGTAGGTACTCCAAAACTATACTCAACCCCAATCTTGCATCCCTTATCGTCCTTTTCAATATGTACTTATTCAGCAATTCGATATACCAACCCCATGTAATCAAACACATGAATGTGTCCTCTACTTCAACTATCATCATATTTTGCTCACCCAATCTTAATTTATCCCATTCATCCTTGTAAACACCATAAGTTTTTAGTACCCTCTTCATGTTGTATCCACATCTCATTGAAATAGTCACTTGATGCCTCACTGTACTCCTTTTGGAAGAATTTGAATATTTGTGAGATGCACAATTTTACCGCATGGGTAGTCAGTGTGTTATTGTGATACCTATTGTCCTCGATCATATTGGAGTTAAGTTGGTCTTCTTTGGTCCTTTTATCCTCGATCATATGCTTGAAATTTGCAAATTATCGTACAAGTGACATATCTACTTTCACATATGCCCTTAGGTTGCCATTACATACCTCACATTGTTGTGATGATTTCATGCCAAGGAAAAAAGGCTTTCTAAACCAAATGCAACACCGTTGCTCCTTAATCTGGAAAAGGAGTCTAACCATCTACGACATTTAGGGTATTTTTCTTGCATAAATGGTTCAGTAAGAACTTTCCATTCAAACTCATGTTCTTCTTCAGTTTCTATGTCGTACATGATGTACCTTAAAAATGAAGTAAAACTTGTCATGAAAACAAGTATAATATGACAGGAAACAATTACAAGACAACAATGTGACATGAATGCAAGCTCAGTCTTAGGTAAATGCATCTAAAAACTGAGTACATAGAGAGTAGGGTTTGCAAAGAAGGTGTACCTTAAGCTGTCCTGAAATTTTGGTTTACACAATGATCCTATGTTCTTTGTGCATTTTGTTGTAGGTGAATGTGCACCGATGAACGGTTTTAGGCGTGATCAAAATAATCCTAATTAACGAATTACCTAAAGTCGAATCTCCCTAAGTTTTCAATGTCGTGACTACTCAAAGTTATAATAATCGATTAAACATGTTTTGTGGTGTAGGTTCCACGAATTTCTAAATCTATCAATTATTCCAATAATGAAAATGACAAAGAAAGTAACACAAGGCTAGAAGAATGCACGATATAAGGTTTGACCCAAATGGGAGAAAACTACTTTGACTTTGAATCCCCCTAGGCTATCCAAATTCACAAATGACAGACAAATTCCACGATTTAAACAAACACGACAGATTCAATTCACCGTCGTAGTTCTTCTTTAATCAAATAATGCCCTTTAACCTAGTAAGATGAAATCACGACATGAAGAATTTGGGGAGCCCATTGTCATGAAACTAGAGACGCAATTTTATATGAGTCAGACAGATTCAATTCACCGTCGTAGTTCTTCTCTAATCAAATAATGCCCTTTAACCTAGTAAGATGAAATCACGACATGAAGAATTTGGGGAGCCCATTGTCATGAAACAGAGATGCAATTTGATATGAGTCGGAATGCACAAACGACGTCTAAGACAAGTTAGCAAAAATAGTTTTCAAAACAACGAACGAAATCCAAAAATCAGATGGAAAGTTACCTAACCGACCACTCAATTGATGCCGAAGGGAGGGGCAATGTCTCAAATGTGCATTGAAGGTAATTTAATGTAGTAAGAAAATGTTCATGGGGTAATGAAAGTTCATCCAAGGAGAAATAATGGATGGCTTGGGGATGAAAGCGGTGATAGTATCAACTAGGTTCTGGAATCCAGTGCTAGTAATAAGTTGGATGAACAAGGGGTATGAGCAACAGAGATTAAGAAGATCGGAGGCAGCGGGCGTTGCATGTCAGACAACCATCAAGGTTATTTTGTAAGCCACATGCGATGCTATGTTGTTCACGGGAGAGGTAATCAATGGATCACAAGTGTGGTGCGAGGGGAACAGTCGTGGTTAGCATGATGACCCCGCATGTGACAACGTAAGTCACGAGCATGGCCAGAGAACTAGCACATGCTTGGTCTAGTAGATCATGATTGTGACGTGTGAGGAATCCACAGGTGTGGTAGTCAGTGACGTTACAGACCATGGGGACCATGAGACTAGGTTGTCGATGGGAAAAGGAGACAACATGAGATGTGTCATAGACAAATCGTGGATGGATGGCTAACAACTTAGTGGTGGGCCTGCTGGTTGCATGCATGGTGCGTCGAGGGACTACGCTTGCGGATAGTGATGCAATGGGCATTAACAAGTAGTTACTCTAGGAATAATGACAAGTTTAAGGAGAAAGAGAGTTTTAAGAAGCGAGTTCATTAGTGAATTAATCTTTTGTGTAAATGATCAACCTCAAGTCAGGATTGGATATTAACTACAAAAGAATTATGTTGGTAATGCCTACAACCAGTAGACAAGTAAAGCAAAGCATGAAACGTGGGAACTTTCAGTGAAAGGAAACACTAGAATAGTAGTGAAATACGCAAGTTTGGAAAACCTTGATATTTAATTGGGAATTCAGGAAGCAAAAATGTTCTAACAAGAGGACGAGAAAATGGAAATGTAGTTTTCAGCAAGCATTTCACATGAAAATTTGTTAACTCTATACTAGATTCACTGACAAACTACCAGTGGATCAACCGATAACTAGCAACGTATCAAGTGGTTTGAAACGGTAGAATGAGCAAAAGTTTAGAACCATAATAACTTTGCATTTCACTCGAGGGGTTATCCCCAAGTCTAAATTATCAGTAGATAATGCAAGATAAGGGAAACCTAACCCCATGCTTCACCTACATTGATCAGTTTAACCCACGTGAGGGCAAGTGAAGCATTACCTTGAGATGGGATTGGAGAAGTCCATGGGGTAACAAGAAAAAATAAGAAACCGGATGGAGTCGTGCACAGTTGCTCAAGTTAAGACAAACTTAGAATTGAGAGAAGTATGGGGAAGGTCGACATCTCGGTTGAAGGGGAGACATAAGAAGATGAAGAAAACAAGAGGATGAAGGAAGGAGAGAGAAAGGAGGAAGAAAATGACGATTTACCTGGTAGTCGAGGAGAGGATTTCAGAGCAGCGACAATCAATGGAAGAGATGTTAGGAGAAATAAAGAAGAATCACGCGTCTGTTCCTGATGTAAGTTGTGTGGCAACGGGTGTTGCATAATTGGTGACAAAGGCCATTTTATGAGCAACGGGTGCTGAAGACCATGGTAGTAGAGACATGGGCTACCATCCCAATTGGGCTTGGGCCGCAAGGGGGAAGTAACCATCATTCTATCTTGGGTTCCCGATTCAGGGATCGAAGAACTTGACATACACTAGGACAACGAGGAACGATGAAAGATCGACGACCATAATGATTGGTGGGAGTAGAGACAGAGAATCATTATGAAACAATATTACCACAAATGGTATCTAAGTGGAAACATGTATTAAGACTATATGGTGGGTTCAAGTTCATGCATATACTGGAAAGAAATTAGAAACATGACTTTCTGTCATAGATCACCTCCCTTAAGGTTCAAAATAAAATCTGTTTGAGGAGGGGAGAGTTGTAATTACCAACTTTCAGCTAGCCAGGGCGACCAAAAATGAAAACTCAACTGGTTGAGTGGTTGGTTCGAATTGGTTAAGCAAGAGGAAAAACAAATAGTCGGGAAGAAACTACAACTAAGTGGTTAGGTGGCAACGGCAGTTGGTAGATAAATGGAAATTATGAGGTCACCTAAAGTGGCCTTGGGAGACGTGCATATCGTGAATGAGGCAGCAATTTTTAATTCTTTTTATTTTGAAAATCCCTACAAGAGAAGCTAGGAGATATGGGGCTTTTTCGAAGCCGGAATTTCATTAACACATTAGGCAATATGTAGGAGGTGATCAAGGGAAAGTTCTATTCCCTTAAAGTAATCTTAACCTAGGTCTATGTTATCCTTTTGAGAGTTGGAAGATGTGTGATTCTAATTTGTGGTTATTCCTCGTGCAATGGTCGCTGGTATTGATCGGGAGAAGAGTAAATGGAACTCAATGTTGAATCACTGACAAACGAATATTGGGGATTTCCTTTGGCATTGGTCCATCCTATAGTCCTTATATACTGAACCCACCATGGCCATGACGAAAGTTTGACCACGCCCATGGCCAATAATCACCCACGGGCATTGCATCAAAACAACCACGGGCGTGATCTCAAAAAAATCACACCCGGTTGCCATTAATTCACTACGTCCAACAAAGCCCACTATCACCGAAATACCAAGCAAAATACCACCTAACATAATTTCCATGGTATGCACCACACTATACCCACTACAACTCCTAACCCGAATGAATGACCAATTCGATAACTATTCCGAGCATTACGAGCCTTTTATTACTTAGTCAACTCCTCGAATTAATTAAATTAATTCATTTCCAACTCCCTACTTCTACTCATCGAGTAAGATTTAAATCAAACCGAAATTTTAAACCAAACAGAAAGTCGGCATGTCACATCTTTTTCATAATTAAAGAGGCAAGACTTGCACATCATAAGGTAATCTACTCATCGAGTAAGATTTAAATCAAACCGAAATTTTAAACCAAACAGAAAGTCGGCATGTCACATCTTTTTCATAATTAAAGAGGCAAGACTTGCACATCATAAGGTAATCTACTCATCGAGTAAGATTTAAATCAAACCGAAATTTTAAACCAAACAGAAAGTCGGCATGTCACATCTTTTTCATAATTAAAGAGGCAAGACTTGCACATCATAAGGTAATATGATATCATAACATAACATAGCCACTTAACCATATCATAAATAACATGAATAACATGACATAATGTAACCACTTACTCATGAAGACATGATATAAAAATTAAATGCATCAATTAAGTAATATCATAACATATCATATCATAGTCCTTAACCATAACATAAACGACATGACATAAGGTAAGCACTTAATTATGGAATCATGGCAAGAAATTACATGCATCAAATTAATTAAAACATAACCTAACCTTGACTGGTGGGTCATCTAAGTGATTTTAAAATCCCCATGTTGCGCACCAACAGGGTCATATAGCCATATACATACAATATAGAATGAGTAGAATGAGATTGCAACACCTTTAATAAGCTGAGCACTAAGTCATCAAGATGCATGTCAATCTTCTTCTCCATAAAATAGAACATATAGAAAACCCAATTAGTGACAAAATATAACGAACCAATCACTACAACAAAAATGTAAAAGAGTAGAATGTATTATGTCGCACGCAGATGCTCCTGCGATGGAGTAAGTCACATGCAGCCTTAGGTTAGTTGCAGGCGCTGCTGAACATGACCAAAACCGTCGCAGGAAGCCTCCGGTAATACACTGACTATGACCAACTTTTTTGCTGGCGCCCGTGACAAAGGTAAATGCACATGACAAAGCTTTGGGCGCTAACGAAAAATATTTTTAACATAGTCGAAGACCGACTAGGACAAGGCCTGACTGCAAAACAATTTCGCTGGCCGACTGTGACAAAGTTGAAGGCTTACAACTGACCTGGAGAATGACTACCTACACACGGCCTTTCTTACTCAATTCATCGCTTTCTCCGATTTTCTCTTCTACTCCTCTCTGTTTCTCCTCTCCTCCTCTTCCGCCCTTATTTTCTTTGTCGCTGATTCCACTCTGCCATTGTGACTACTTTGTCTCCGTAACCACTCTGATCAATATCCCCATCACCGTTCTTATTGGTTCAGTTTAAAGAACTATTTTCTTGGCAATCTTAAGTTGGATAAGTATATATGTAACCATTTTAGATTCATTGAATGTTTTGTTGTGAAAGGTGGTAAATTTGTGATCCCCCTGTGGTCACCATGGCATCTAAGAACCATACCCCATGATCTGGAGAAAAAATTCAGCAGCAGTCCGCCTGAAAAAATTTCTCCCCTTCTCTTGTTAGTATCTCTCTTTATTCGTTTCATTGTTTGTGACTATAAATTGAAACTATTGATTGACATTTCTCATTTTCTCTTTATTTTTTTTGGAAGTCCATTATTTTCTAGATAAGGTTGTTTACCCAAGAATTATGATTTTTTTTCTGCAGTCACATTAAGGTGATAATTCTTGATTGTTGTAATAGTTATTTTTACTGATTTGATTGAGTTACCAATTTTTTCATTCTCTCATTTTTATTTCAACGGCTACTCTCTTATTCGGTTGGAATGAATGAAAAGTAGCCTTGTGTAAATAAATGAAAGTTGAAGTTGTGATCTTTTTTAATAATCATATGTTGGTTTGTTTTAAAATATGGCTGATGATGACGATGAGTGCTTTGAGGGTGAGGAGGAGGATGTAGAGACCCTGATGACTGGAGCTCTACCAACAAAGCTCTTTCATTTCACTACGGTTTGGAGATTAGAGATTGGTACAAAATGAATTCAATAGTTAATTAAATAGGTTAGTTTAACAACTATATGCTGAATTGTTCTTTGTTTCTCTAGACCATTGTAGCTTGAAGAAACAAATTGATATGTAGTATTATGGGTTTCGGGATATAGTGGCGTCGGAAAACCACATTGTGCTTGAGTTGAAGAATCGAAGGGTTAGACATAGTGCAGCATGCAGTGAATAACGACACCGCCACCCAAGTGGGCTGTCAATAATCCTCGACGGGCTATAAATTAGCTGATTAGGTAGGGTACTTGGAGAGAGTAAATGGCGAGTAGTTTCAGGTATTAAATATATATGTGCCAAATTGCAATTTCCTTGAATAAATACTAATTCAAGTATCTTTTTGTTGCAGAAATTAGTTCATAGAAACAAAGAAAATTGAGGACTCCAAAAGAAAAATCATAGAGGACACGAGATTGTTACATTGAGGAAACAATAGCAAAGATGGGTAAGCCACCTTCTAGAGGCTAGATGTTCATCAAGTTCTTTCAGTGGCTGGATGAAAGTTACAAGTCCGAGTATGCAAGAATTGTTGCGGTAATGTGACCAAATTCGAACCATTAATTATAGCTATGAACTAGAAGATAGTGGAAATAATTATTGCCTCGACTATGATTTATAGGAGACTATACTGCAGTTATAGTGTGATGGCGCTCCCACTGATTTGGTACCTAACGTTTTATTAGCTCATGCACTCAATAAGCCAGAGCATTGAAGCCACATCCGAATTATGGGTTTGGGCTTCACCCGTACCATGGTGCAATATCCATATTTTTTTCATTTTTTCAGGTGAGTCGAATTACAACCTTGGTGCTGAAATATATCGTTTGTTTATAGAAGTTGTTCAGTCGTGTTGTTGTTTCTTGTCATCCTCAATAGCCCTTTCTGCCTTTGCCTATACAAGTGTTTCTTCAACTGCTACTTTGCAACCTCCTCCACCATCTCAAGAAGATTTTGAGAGAATGTCACAGTAGTTGGCAATTAGTACGTATCATTTTTGACGATGTATTCAATGATGACTCTGTAGTTTGGTGGTTCTTCTTACTTTGTTCTGCCTAACATGACTCTCGGCCAGCCGTTTGTTGGGACCCAATCTTTTATAGCCTCTCCATCTGCTTGAAGAATAATGCCTTCTACTCCATTTGTTCAGAGTCAACCATATTTTTATTACCAGCCCTTCTATTCCGCAATACTCTCAACAGCCATTTCACCAAGACAATGATGATTTCGATGAGTTTTTGCAAATCCTAGAAAGTGTGAGTTTTAACTATTTGAGTCCTTTTTAAATTATGTGTTAAGAGCTCTAACTTCTTATCTTTTTATGTGTAGATCCTAAAGATAACGATGGATCAACAACGTAATGGATCGACGAGAGAGGATACTCGATGATGTTAGTAGTTGTAGGTCTTCCCCCTCTCATTATTGTTGTAATTTTATGTATATGATAATTTAATGTTATATTCGGAATGTCATACATTGGGGTTCTAATAATTCATTGTGAGTTTTAGTATTTCTATTTATCAAACCATTATCATTTCAGCTACATGAAACCAAAAAATGTCGTAATTTATCAATGTCTGGAACACGAAATAAAAAACTACACTATAATTTGTCAATTTCTAGAACATGTGGTCCAATCATACGAATATACTTGTCCACAAAAAACATTTTCTTTCACACACGTGTCTATCTTTGTCGCGGTCACTATATCGCACGTAGCATGCAACAAGTTAGTCACATGCCCTTTGTCGCACGAGGTCCATGCAACCAGATAGTCTCAAGGTCTTTGTCTAACGCTACCTTCCATAAGCTTGTACCGCGCGCTGCCTGCGAGAAAGGCCCTGCGATTAGCTAGTCGCACTCAAGGCCAGCGACAAGCCAAGCTTTGTGGCAAATAAAACATCCGCAAGCTTTTGTAGCTTTGTCGTAGGCATACCTGCGACATCTTTTTAATTTGCCTGCAAATATTTTACATTTTCCTTATAGTGAGTGGAAGATTGGTGGGAGATACCTTGGCGTAAGAATAAATGCAGAAGCCGTAACACCATCTTATGAACTTTTTACATTGGATAAGCCCGTAGTAAGTTTGCCTCCATTCTTAGCAATGCTCCTCTCAAAATCTTGCTTCGGTGTACCTTATGTACCAGTAAATGTAGCATGCCCGACAAGATCACCATTCTTCCTCTCTTATCAGCGGATATGTTGTGCAACTTGCCTCCAAACCTGAAAAGTGATAACCTTCTATGTGGTAGAAGGGTAGCCTTTGATGGTCAAGATGGAGAATAACTCCCTCATTGCATGAGGGTAGACATCCTCACAAAATGACACCGAATCCCAAAAGCCCATGACTGCTTACAGTAGGTGCTGAAGGGTGTGACCTATTGCTTCATAATGAGATCCTCAAGCACCAACCTCTCCCGAGGGGACAAACCTAATAGAGATTCCTAAATAAGACAACCCTCTAGAAAGTTGAAGCAGCTCTCGAATAAAATAGTCACCATGCCTGCTTTCCTAGCTTCCATCACTACCCTTACATCAGTGTCATCCATAATCAAACATAACCTCTCTGCAAAGCTCGCTCTCACTAAGTAAAACAGATACTTCATCATCTCACAGCCCATCCTACGTAAATAGAAGAATCCAACTAGTTTTTGTATTTAGGTAGCCTACAGTCTCAATACGTCTAACATATTCCCGTTTGCGATTGGTTTACAAAAGTTTTCCTTTAAATCATAGTTCAAATTCAACCCTGCTAGCTAAGAAATCCTTGTTCAATATTTTGGTCCACTTGAAGGCAATCTAACACACGACTTCAGTTAGAAGCCCAAGTTAGCATGTAAATCGATCTAACACACGACTTCGGTTAGATACCCAAGTTAGCATGTAAAACAACCAATCTTCAGTCAATCGATGTTACCCTTCAATCAAGGCTACCCTTGTTAATGCATCTTTCTAATGTCTCTCTTCAAGTCTTTTGTGAGCTGGTTTTGTTGGTTAGTTCCTTCAGCAAATAACTCAAACTTGTGGTTTTTTTAACCCCTAACTTCCCACGCTTACACTTTTCTAAAACACTAATAATCAACCATTCCCAGCTAACACTTATGGGTATAGCCATCAAACACACTTTGAACCTACAATCTGACTTCTCAGTCTCTGTTGTACGTTTAGAATCCTCGAATGATGTAGAAGTATATGACTCACTCCTCTAACTGTGCTTGCATATCATATACCAGGATTCCGTTTATATGATCCCCTATTCAATTAAAACCATAAAACCAAGGCGATATCCTTTACCGCCTCACTGGTTGCATCAATTGTGTCATACAGAATATAGAACTCAAAAATGCTAGTGTAATCAATAGCCCCTTTTCCCATCATCACCGACTACACTAGCACTTTCATCACTATCTATAGAACATCCCTACAAAGTATAATAAAACCTATTAGTCGATCTAATATATTCCACTTGTTCGTTCATCTAATAAATTCACTAAGTAATCCTATCGATCGGTGTAGCATGTTTTATGAAAAATAAGGAAACTTATTGTATGGCCCATCACTACAATCACTTAATTGAACAAATCCTCACTTGCAAAATTGAATATGTGCATAATAATTAATATATAATTAGTTCATAATAATTAGTAGAAAATGAACATACAAAAAGTAACTTAATTAACTAATTAATTTGGCTGTATAGAAAATTTAATAATAAATTTGTTTTTTAAAATGGCTTAGACATCCAAAGTGGACTGCTCAACACTTGATATGACCTTTGGACTTCCATTTGTACGTCCCAATAATCCAAAGTGGATGGCCAGATCAAGTGTCTAGCAGTCAATTTTGGACAGTCGGGTCATACATATGGTCGTCCACTTTGGACTACTACATTAAGTTTAGAGCGGTCTATAATGGACGGTCGGGATAAATTTTTGAAAGTTAGCTGGAGAAATATCGGAAGATATGAAGTTGGCGGTGGTCGATGGCGATGGCGGGCGGAGGTAGCTACGAAGGTAGAGCCGGAGGTAGTGCAGCAGCGATAGATGTAGTGCGCCGACGATGCGGTGGCACAGGTGGTGGTGGTAGTGGTGGTGGTGTGTCTGCAGTGGTGGTAACTCAGAGAAGTGAATTGAAATATGATTGGGTGTTATGAATTTATTAAACCCATGGTCAAGGCTAAAGGGCATTCACATAATCATACACACACAATTTGAATCTAGGGCATTTTTCCAACACTTAGTGCAACGAATAGCAACTCTCTAATTCTAATATTAATTCATGTATCGGGTTGCATATTAAAAGTTGTCTGTTTAGTTTAATTTATGTAACTTATCGATCAAAATGTTAACATAGAGTGTTATCATGGTGATACAGATCGACAAAATAAGGTAAATTTGAGTTGATTTAATAGTTTTAGAGAATTTGAAAATTATAACATTAGTATACAGGTAGGGTAAGGTTGTACTAAACCCAAACTAGTGAATTATGATGAGATTTTTATGCTTATATTAAGTAGTTATTTTACTTTTTATAATTACAATAACAAAGCAATAAACAAACAAGCTATACTTACATCAACTTCGTTGCTATGTATGCAAAAACTTTTTATTTTATTTTATGAAACTAAGTAATAAGAAGACGATACGAGATAAAGGAAGGAGAATAGTTTTTATTCAGGTGTATCTCAAACATATATGGAGAATACTATTTATAGGCTAATGATATCATAACCTACAAATTAAAAGATTAATACAAACCAATAAGTGTAATTGAGTATATTGATTCACATGATCAATGGATGATGGGAGTTACAATGGACATTCAAATGATATAAGTAATATACTCTTCTTAAATTTTCATTTGTTAAAGATATCATTCATCGAATATGCTTTTGATACTGCCTCATTAAAACCCTTACCAGGAAAACCTAGTGGAAAAACCATGGTTAAGTAAAAAAGAGTGCACTTGCATATTGAATCCCCTCAATGACCATATCAGTTGAGCTCTTTTAAATGGCCGAACTCACAATTTTTAGACAAGCTTCCGAAAAGTTTATGTAGATAGAGCCTTAGATTCTTTGTGAATAAATCAGCCAAGTTATCACTTGAGCGCAGCTCGAATATTTTCGCTCATTTTGTGCATATAATGTATGCATCAATATGATCGATGGTCATCCATAATATTCATATGACACTTTCCCTTGGATGACGATTAGATGAGAATATGCCTCATTTTAAACCTTGATGATATACAAGAATCATGTTCGAGAGAGATGCACAAATGTATAAGTTAGTGGTAAGATTTATTCTTCTACATAGTTCAAACTTTATAATGAACTAGATTTCAAAAATATAAATGACCCATTAACAGGTGGTGATAATTCACACAACGCGATAAATAGCTACAAAAAGAGCTTTCTTTCCATAAGGGAGAGATCAAACTACAGATCATATGATCAAATTTGCAAGGTGATTATCACAATCTTGTGGTAAACTCATTAATTAAGTAGATGATTTCTTTGAGTTACTCTTCAAGAGTCTTAATAATGTGTATTATCTATATAACCAAAGAATGACCACATCTAATGATATTGAAACAAAAGAAACACATTTTAAATATAATAAAACTAATCAAATGTTGGTAAGAGTTTTGAAACCATAACATATGATAAAGATGATTTTTCACCATTCGAAATTCAATTTTAAGTAGAAAGAAAATCAAACTATTTGCATTGAGCAATATATAATACACTAAATGAGTAAATGTACTACTTATTTCTTAAAATATTCAATCCATATCACGTCAATTAAATATAATTGAATATTTTTCAAGTGGACTTGAATAGTTTGCTTATAGGAAAATGAATCTTCAATGGAACTTCATAGCACACCATACATATAGGTTGCAAGGACATCCATTAGGGGCAAATTCATTCCCTTAGAACATTTCCAGACTAATCAAATAATGAAATGTAGTTGCATCCACCACATGAGAATATACTTCTCATCATCAATACATTATATGTTTGTTATACAAAATCTTTCAACATGAGATGTCTCACAAGTTTCAAGACTCATACTAAGGTAAACATATGTCTTATTTGCTTTACATGTCCATTTATAAAGACTTTATGTCTTCAAACTTTTCATTTCTCTTCGGAATTTGGTTTTGCCTTAAATTGAAATTTTTCAACCAATGATTTCTTTCTTTGCATGCATTTTGGCTCATGATCCTCATTTTCAACTATCATATTTAGCGTTGCATTATCCGCACATAATATATCGACATTGACTTTATAGCAGTTCCATTATTTTCCATCCAAGATATAGATAAATGAGATATCTAGCTATATTCATATCTCTCAGGTACCCAAGGATTTTCTTGAGCTCATTATTTGTTTCTCTTGGTGGTTTTTATGAAATAATCTTAACCTCAATTTTACCATCTTAATATATAGCTCCATTTTTCTTTGACGATTTTTCTTCTTTTGAACCGAGTGGTCTACCATGCTTTATGCTGGTTTTAGACTCATTTTTAGGTCAGATTTCCCAATATCAAATGTTTTTTTACTTGAGCATTTCGAGTTAGCACATGAGAGCTTTACTAAATTTGGGTTTGTAAAATGTCCGACAGTTGATGAATTACACTTCGGAACTTCAAGTTCATATTGTTTAGTGCAAGGATTGTATAATGATAATTCATCTAATCTCTTGGAAAAATTTTGTTTTCTCCTCCTAATGTTGAGAAGGTTGAAGGAAACCTCCAAACGAGTCATCAATAAGTCTCCTGACAATGATGTATCTATTTTACTAGTGATGAACTCGTAATCGATGTTGAGAGCCTATCATAGATAGTGGTGGAGCAATTCGGATGTGTATATACATATATGCATAGATGGGCAATATGTATGTGGTTTTAACCCTAAAACCAAATATAATGAGGAATTCATAATAATTGCTTGGCATAATGCAAATTTGTATTATTCATGTAAATAACACGTGCACAATAATATTAATTGAAAAAATTTGTTCTAAAATGATATATATTCTTTATTGGATAATCATGAAAATATGGTCATAACCAAAATGATTAAGATATTAATCCCATAAACTGTTGGTGGCTAGACACATGTGACCATCTAGTGGATAAAGTAATTAAAATAATTTCTACACATGTTAGGTGTATGGATCGACAAATATCACCGATATTTATTTATGTGTAGAGATAATATTTTTTACTTTAGTTGATGATTATCCCACAATCAACTTTAGTTGAGAACAATCAACCCAAGAATGGGTTTCATCTTTTGATAATTATGAAATATTCAAAATGGACCATATCAGTTCTGAATTAGGATTATTACTCAACCGAGATGGTCTAGCTAGTTACGCCAAATAAATTTGTCAAGATGAGTAAACTATTAGTTTACATTTAAATATATATATGTAGCAGACATTTCGATGATAGAATTATTGATCCAATGATTTGATGGTCATAGACCACATTATTTTTCATCCCTTGGGATCATCACTCTATTGGAATAACGATCTTGTTTATTTGGTGAACAACACAAAAACTCTTTTATAGTTTAAGATTGATTTTGTACTCCTGAATATATGGTGCACTATCGATGAGATTTATATCACCGTGTATTATGTTGATTCTCATCGTAGAGTTTGCTCATTTTTGTCATGAGAATGGTGCATAGTTTAAATGATAAATCTAGATAGTTCCAATCAACAATGCCATCAATTAAGGGATCAATTCTTGCACAATCTATAAACATTCAACCATCTATGTTAGATCCATATGAATGAAAACATGATCATATCTTGTTACATGCACTTTCTAAAATAATGCAACATATGTGGCTTTGAACATTCACTTGAAGTGCTAAAATATCATTCGGATTATGATCATCAAAATAAAGTTGATGCTTGTATCGCCCTTCATGTAATTGGAAATTTTCATCAATTGACAACTCTCTTTCATAGGAAAATATATATTTCTCAAATTTCTTTCTCATGGCCAAAATAATAGATCTTTTCTTCCACAAGGTCATACTTGTTGGAATATATATTGTCATTATTGACAAAATATATATAATAATCATCCACTTCTAGGAATGATTTTGTATATCTTCAGCGATCATAATTTGAGATATATTGGCTACATAGCCTTTGATAAGATGTGTCTCTTTGTGGACATATGATTATAAACATTAACTTCTAGGAATAATAATTTTGTGTCTCATTGGACCATCAACATTGAAGAACTAAACGATAGCTTTGGTTACTCGTAATATGTGTGTCTCGATACCTCCAAAATATCACACGGTAAGAAAAAATCGCTAAGAACAGATTAAAAATGACAATAGCTAAGAACAGTACCTAATCAAATAATATCAATTCAACAATGCTGAATAGAAACAAAATGACCATATGAACTGGTCCTAGAGCTATGAAATTAAACAAAATGAATTGAGCAATAAAAACGTCTATCTGGAAGCCAAATAAATGGAAAAATTATAACCATTTAATCATAAAAATGGAAACATAGTAATGTAGTCCCATGAAATGCTCAAACATGAAACCACAATTAGTATATAGGCTAGGTTATAATATTCAAGTTTCACAAAATCGTCCAAATCAATTGTTAACGAGCAAAGGGTACAAATTCATACCAACATGTATGATTAAATCTTCTTCTCTAAAACATACTTCAAACTAAATAAAAAACTCTTTTAAGAATGAGCGAGTAATAAAATATTAATTGTTAATGTACGATACCCTTTAAAAGGGTGAAGAAAATTAAAAATAAAGAATAAAAAAAAAGGCTGGAACAAGGAATAATCAACACTAAGAAAATGCCAATCACAAATTTGAGTTTCATGAGTATTGCACCACCCAGAAGAAATGAAAAAATAGAACGAAGAAAAAAAACAACAGTAATAGAAAAATGAGTGTCAAATATCATCCACATGTGCCCAAACATTAGACAAAGTGAAATTAAATGGACAAAACCACACATAAAAATAGATAAACTAGAGTAATCAAACTAAGGAATATATATTTACTAGCAAGCTACTTTAATATGTAGAAGATAGAGCCATATGTTGATAGTGTGTTATGAAATTAAGTAATGAGAAGACGATACGAGAGAAGGGAGGAGAATAGTTCTGATTCAGATGTATCTCAAACATACATGAAGAGTACTATTTATAGGCTAATGATATCATAACCTACACATTATAAGATTAATACAAATTAATAAAAGTAATAAGTATTTGATTCACAATGATTAATGGATGATGGGAGTTATAATCGGATATAACTAATACATTGCGTAACATTTTATATTTATTACTTAAAAAAATATTCTCTTCAATTTATCTCATAAAAAAAAATATCATGTTTGATTTTTAACTTTCCAAATTTCACAAATCATCAACTAAACAAGTTTTTGTTTGCAGCCTTTACTTTGATTCTATTATTTTTTTCATTCCAAATTGAATATGTTTTTGAATCAAACTAAAATTGTTACTAAATGGGGGCATGGTGATTTAACCATAAAATGATTATTGTCCATGTAAGCATTAATTAAACTGAGGTGGCGAGTAAGTGTTTTGTTAAAAGATCCGGTTCATACGCCATATATGTCGGCTTGCCAAATCAGCTTAATGGTGAGTAACATCGTGATATTATTTGAATACTATATATGATGACATAAAAAATAATTCAAGGGTGTTTCCATTTGCGGTTCATATTTTATTTTACGCAGTCGATATTTTACATGAGCAGACTGATACACCTCAAATAAAAAACTATTTTGCATGGATTGTATTAGTAAAATACTAGTTTTCCGGAAAAAATCGACTCTATGTTCGTCAAGTTGGGGATCAACATGCATCATCTACGGTCGCGACATGCTCCTAGCTAGTGGTCGTTGGCTAGTTGGATCTGGGACGTCAATCCTAACCCTTTGGCTACCTTGATTATGAACTGCCCCAACCCTAGCTCCCCAACCGACTACTCATGAGATTCCAACAACAATCAATGCTTTAATTTCAAACGACTAATGGAATGTAACACTCCTATAATTAATTTTCATGTCACCTATGGTATCTAAAATATTAGCAATTCCACAGCCCCTCTGTGATGTACCTGACCATTGAACCTGGTTTGATTGCTGGAATTGCGACTATTCAGTCTCCTTAGGTTGTCGATTAAGCCACGAGCTGCATCAGCCACCAACTGCACTGAAGAACGGACCTCAATTGGTTGATTACCACCTGCCGTCGGAGGAGAAACTTTAGTCATACTCCCAATTCAACCTAAATTTCATTTTTTCTCACGGACGATTTTTCAGGTAATCCTTTCTATGGCAAACGTTATGTTCAGTAGAAATCCGAACGTCCCTTCAATTTTACATTCAATTGAGGGTCGTTCCTAACATATATACAACATGTGGTGACGTTATGGAGAAGCATTCATTAAAGTGATATGGCATATGTGATGAAACTTTTCTCCTTCTTGTGCTAGTTATGGAAATCGAGAAATATGGTCATCTTTGATATGTACTAGCATATCATCACTTCTCTGGCGCGACAATTCCATCTTCACTGGGCGGAGGCTGCTAGTTTTACTGCTGCTCAAAGTGATGGATCCAGTCTCCTTCCCCAGGTATGGCTGGTTTCCTCTCACGTCGCCTCCAAGACTCGACTTGGACTATATACGTTGATGCGGTTGTAAGATAGACAAATGACTCTGGGATTTTGGTGATATTGGTTTCGTGGTACAACATAGCTATGGATCGATGGTTCATCACATTATGGATCACCTAACCCTTGATTGCATGGCCATCGGGAAGGCTCTTTACGTGGCATCGTGTCGCTATCTTGATTCTTTCTTCATCTTCTTGGGTTGCGCTGAGTGCATCCGCCTTATTACTTCTTCGGACAATGATATTCAAGTTGGCCACCTTCTTTTGGAATGCTAGCATCTTATCAAATCTCTACCGTTAGTATCTCCCTCAAGTCTCGGGCTTGGATAAGTACATCGCCTATTTAGTGGCATGTAATGCTCTTTGTTATCCAAACACAAGTCATCTCCTAAATCTATTATTGGTTCGTTTGGTATGGTTGATACTTAAGTGATATTGCAAATCTCATGATGTTGTAGTGTTTTGGCTTACGAATATTGCGATATTGGAGATATCAAAACAAAAAAAAACCTCAGAAAAGGAGGATATTCAACACCATCCCCAAATATCATTTTGGCCAAACGAATTTACCCTTACTATTGGCTGAAATTACATGTCATTTATGGGCCACCAAGATACCTTTCTCTCATAATCATTACTCCCTATACCAATTTCACTCTCCTTCCCATCTATCTCATTTTCTTGGGAGAGAAATCCACCAATGTTCACTCACCTTCTCCATTTATACTCACCGCGGATTTGCATAAGAAATCGACTAGAGGGCTTGTACCCTCTTGGATCCAGCCAGATCGAGAGGTCGCTGAGGTTGGATTTCTAGTTCGCCGAAAGTTGAAAGATTCATCGGGTGGGAAGGAGAGGAAAGAGATGGAAGGGACGACTATTGAGATTGATTCGAAGTAGGCGCTTCATCGGTCGCTGTTGATAGCGGTGGGTGTCTAGCGAGGCAGTTAGATTAAGACGATAGTGATTGTGACAGAGGGGAAGTAGCGGGGCAGGAGGGGTTGCACTTTGTTCAGTTGTTTGCTGCATTTCCAATTTATACAGGGTTGCCGTGCATAGGCTCTTGTTCTTTAGAGTTTATGGACATTGGATGTGTATCCGCACTGTCCAAGGGGTGAGTTTATTGTTCACTGATTTCATGTTTAGGTTTCATGCACTTAAATTGATATGATTGTGCAAGAAAGTTGATTCTCTTGACTCCAATTTGAAATTCATCCTTTCTCTCAAAATAGGATTGATTTCAAATATCATTAAAATATGAAATTTGATCTCCCAAAGTGTTCATTTGCCACCAACTATCACAAACCTAGTTCCCCAAAAACTTTACAAATGGGGCAAGAAAAAATTCATTGAAGATTAAGTGAGGGTAAAGTGATGATATTTTTGTAATTGTAGTTTAATATAAATCTCACCTTACCAAACAAGAATTTCACCATTCTCTCTTATCAATATCAATAACACCCAATATCGCGATATCTTAAATATCATGATATTTGAGATAACGCATACCAAATGACCCCTATATTATTCCTTGGTTTCTATAATTTATGTGCGAAGACCTGGTACCTTTGTTACAAAAAAAAGAAGGAAAAAATTTACTCTACATGTCAAATCAACCATAAATCATAAATAAAAAACTTACAAATTTCTAATCAATCCAACAAAATCATGTTCATTGGTCCAACGATTAAATTATGTTATAATTGATTAAGTTCTTTTATCCAACGATTAAATTATGTTATAATTGATTACGTTCTTCATCCCTGGTAAATCAATTTACAAAAATGTTTCATTATTTTTTAATTCATGAGTTTCTCTTCAACTAGTGTTGCGTCGGCAATTTTAGAGAAGGAGGAGATGGGATGGAAATTTGTGAAGGAGATAAATGACCAAATGTATTGGAAACCTTAAACTACACTAGGCTATTTCAATCAATGTACGTGAAAGACGACAAACTCTCAACTCAGCATACAACCCCTATATCGAGTCAGTTACATCACTCATGTCAAAGCTAGTGGATGGAGAAAAGAATTGTTTTGATGACGAAGCCAATATAGACCTGGCGACCTTATGGGAACTATACGATTACTGTGACAGCGATGGCGTCGATTTGTCCTCCTTCATTCGGCAACCGGCCACAGGAAGATGGTTGGAAATGGGAATCGTGTTGAAATTGGGAAATGATTTGGTAGATTGATTTTGGTGGTATGCAGTGATGTGGGATGATAGGAGGAAGCTTTGTACGATGAAGGGGATTTGATGTCGGCGATGTAGGTAAAGTGGGTTTGGGGTTCACAATGTGGATTTACTTATTTTAGTTTTTTTGGACAAATTGTGTTATTGTTTAAATATACAAATAATTGGGTAATTAGGAACATAAATATTCATTTATTTAGAATTTTTGGGCGTTAATAATTCTTTTTTATCTAGGCACATATTAATTTATGTTGTTATAATATGGACTGCAAATTCCAATTGACTAATTGAATAGAGTATGTATACTTTGGCAATAAGCTAAAAAATGGTAATATATAGGGTTATAACATTGTTTGGAAACATTCAATATATTTGCGCCTTTGATATTTTCGGCTGATTGGATGGTTTTCACTTGTTTTGATAGACTTATCTCTGGATGTTGATTCCCCTATTTTGGGATGTTTTCATATTGTTGTTAGAAATCTATTTGAGCCATAGTTTCTCTGTTATCTTTCCTCTATCGTTTTACTTAAGTTATGTAGTATTTCAATTTTTAGTATTGATTGACATTTATAGGCGTTGTCAAAATAATCCAGCTAATGAATTTACCACACATGAATCTCCCTAGGGTCTATTTTAGTATCTTACTCAAAGTTATAATTAACATCAATCGAGGTATCAATAAATGTGGTTTAGGTGCTACGAGGATCAAACCATCAATCAAAGATGAAACTGCTTAGATGTTGAATCCCCCTCGGCAATTCTAATTCACAAATGACAGACAAATTCCATGATGTACACGACATAGGACAAAAGCAATACACGGTCGCAATTCTTCTCTAATCAAATCACGCCCACTTGGGACCACTAATTTCCTACCTATCTTGTATTCTAGTTCGCTCTTTCAAGAGAAAGATCTAAAACTCGCTTTGCAATTTATCGATTTCGAATTGCTCACACGATAAACTAGTACATCGCTCCCAGATGAGGGCTGACGTCCAACCTAGTTATTTGATTTCCGCACTCTAGAAATGCAGGCTCTCATCAACCTAAGAAAAATCCAACAGAGATTCATTCAAGTTAATCAGGCCAGAAAAAATCGAAAACGAAATCAAATATGTAATGAAATCCATCCAACTCGCATAAGACGTCAAACATATCAAATCGTTCATTCATATGAACTAACCTAGGATTTATCTAATATATGCAAGAGAAGTTTAACTGCTCATGATTTCGGAAGACAATTCAAAATCATAAGAAGAAATCACTATGAAAGGAATTCAAATGGACCCCGAACGAGTCCAACACATTAAATCGAGGCATGAGTTAGAAATACACTTAACATCCTTAACTTCTACCCAAAACTATACGAATATGCGTGAAATGTCACTTAAACGAGGATGATGAACAAGAAAATTTCAGTGTCATCAAACACACCCACTCTTAAGCTTTGCTTGTCCTCAAGTAAAAGGCTGATAAAAGCCATGGAACACATCTACAATAAAATCAACTATTAATTAACAAAGCAAAGAAAATTCATAATCCTCATTGCATCCCTAAATTATTTAACAAACATATGAACCTTTAAATGAAACCGAAATACGAAGTAAAGGACTGAAGAAGTTCTCCAATTGGCCTCACATCATTATACACATTACACCAACCATTTAAACTTGCAAGTGAGTACTCAGCAATACCAAAAAGTTCTCTTTTATGAAAATTTATTTGAAATGAACTATTATTTTTAAACCAAATTCCATCAAACTAAATCGAGATTATGGACTGATTATCTATCGTTGGGAGAGAATTTCATATTTTGTCAGATTATATGACGGGTTAAACGGCAGGCTGGGCGGGTCACAGGTTAATAGGGTTATGGGTTGTCGGGTTACATGTTAATCGAGTTACGGGTTAATCGGGTAACGGGTTAATCAGCCACGAGTTTATCGGGTCACAGGTTCATTGGATTATGGACTAAGTGGATTTTGGGTTGTTCACGTTTTAGTCAAACGGGTTACAATGTTTTATGGAGAGTGTCTATGTGCTCATCATCAACTCTAAAGTTTTCTTCCAACACATCCATATCAACCTACTCCTACTCATCACATCAAGGCACTTCAAACACTAATCAATAGGTCTTTTATTTAGCTTTGGAATGTGGACATAGAAGAGAAGATAAGAGAAGGTGAAATGACTTTTGGTGGTAATTGTACTTATCGGTGAACGACTCGGTCTACTCTAATATGGACCTAAGTTACTAATTACAAACAATGTTATGCAAGGATGTAAAAAAACTGCCATGAGCTCAAACTAGCTCGTCTAACCCTTACGCACAACTACTACTTTGAGCTTTTGTAATTGTTATTTTATCTGACTCTAGACCTTTTGATCTTCTTTTCGACTTTTCTATTTTTCTCAAAGTTTTTAGATTCTACATTCTTCAATACATATCAACTTTGACTTCTAGACTCGGCCCAGTTACATGGAAGTGTAGAGATCAATCCTTATAGTGCTATTTCAAAGATGCAACCAGTTAAGCAACTAGCTCAACCTAGTAACTTTCACCTCGCTGCATATACTATAGTTCCTTGTTTTCCTATCTTCTCTTGGCTCAATTTCCACCTAGGCAAGTAATACTAATCACATAGTACTACTAGAACCTTAGTTGAACTCCTTGCATCATGTCATCCCTTGATATGATAATGACAGTCCTGAAAAGCCTCGCCATTCTCTTGTACCCTTCTAACACCTATTTCTCCTATCCTTCTCCTCACCTCCTTTCCTGCTCTTTTCCCATGGTTTTTCATGCCCTAATTAATTTTTGTATTGACAAATATTGTGACGAGGTGTTATGTGATGTAGTACGAATGGAGGTTACGATCTTGCATATGTTCAAGCCCAGGCGTATGTTTCTCGACCCATAGGTTCACCATACACGCAAGGTCTTCCTTTGATTTATTCATGGCCCTAAAAAGGCCTACTATCCGCCATCAAGACTACGACCCAGTAAGCCCACTTTGGAGCTTAAGTGCCTCTCTATCTTTTATTTGCGTTGTAGTAGTTTAATTAAGGCCAAAGAAGGCCTCTTAAAGAGCTCCTTGGCCGAATATAGTCCTTGAAGAGCAAGGATTGACTTAGTCAAAACTTATTCCTTAAGTAAGGAGGATTCATTTGGTTGCCATGGGAATCCTTCTCCTTTCTTTATTTGGTGAACAAGGGTTTATTTTTCTATAATTTCATGAACGCCCATAATAAAGTTTACGTACATTTCGGCCTAGGACCGTCTATTGTTTGAAGCACGTCATTGCTAAGCTATAAAATTCCGATTTATTGTAATCAAGTTAGCACCCCCTCTGTATGGCACCATTCACGTTTGAGACTTGGTCCCTCCCTTTTGTATCAATCGATTGGTTGGCTAGGTAACTTTCCATCTGGTGTTTGGATTTTGTTTGCTGTTTTGAAAAGCATTTTCGATAACTTATATCGGTCGTTGTTTGTGTGTTCCGGCTCATATCATTTAGGTATGAAATCCTTGTTCTTCTTTTAAAAACTACGTATCCTTTCAATTTCTGATTTTAGTTTCAATAGTTAAAAAAATCAAGAAAACACCCTAAAAAGAGTTGCTGGGCAGAAATCCTAGTTTGGTTAGGTATTTGTGATTTTTGGATTTTTGCCTCTCTAGGGCTGGGAATCCTTCTCTTTGGTATCTAACATGTTGAAAACAAAAGTAGGTGGAAAAATTCCAACGAAACCTTCAAAGAATAGCAAGGAAAAACTCTGCGAAATCAAGAGGTCATCAAAACCCTTCGATCCAACAACCTCCACCACACACGTTTTCAAAGTTCGGGTTAGTATAGTTGATTTAAAGACTAGGGCAGAGATTTTTTGGTTCTGTACAATCATTACTATTCCTAAGAACTTAGTTCACCGAATCACTTCACCATATATGTTTCTCTGTTTAGATTGAGTGAAACAAAGAGTGGTGAGATTCGAACGTTTATAGATTGAGGGATTTTGAGAGGTCCATTATTTGTGCACTAACCATGTTTTGCGAGGATCAAAATAAATTGGCGGAGATACGGAAAAGGCTCAAAGCCACTCAACCAAAGCCATAGCACAAGGGTAAACCACCTGAAGTGGCACCACTACCAACACTCACACTTGTTGGACATGGAGCTCTCATTGCTGCATCTTTTGAGGATCTACATCGATGAGAGAATCTTTTTTACACGAATTCCCTCATCAAAAATTTCGAGTGTAGCTTAGTCATCGATTTAGAGAGTTCTAAAACGTAGCAAGCACCATTCTCATGTAGAAATGGGGCTGCCCACAACAAGACATCTGAAGACTTACAAGCTTCAAGGGCTTAGCAATGGAGTAGAGTTAAGAGTGTCGAAGCAAGTCCTAATTCGTTTTAGTTTTAAAAATATTTTGACGAGGTGTTATGTTATGTACTACCAATGGAGGGTACCTAAATATTTTTTGGTCAACCATGGAAATTAGCATTAGGTGCTCTCCACTACTTGTGGCCAAATCGTTATGTCATCACCCATGGATCAAAGAGATTCACCTGAAATGCTCTTACACCAATTGAAGTTCATAAATATATATTGGAGACACGTAGGGAAACAGAAGTTTCAAATCAAGACCAACTTCCCTTTGAACTTAGAATAGAGGAAGCACTCTGCCTCCACCAAGATATGGTTATCATATATCGCTAATAAAGGTACCATGCGGAGACATAACATTATCCCTATTCTGCTTCAGGTTGTAATATCTCCTCTTGCGCCACTTGAAGTGTAGAGGGAAAGAGCATAGGGTTATTGCAGTAGTGCCTAAAGAAGAAGCATTGCTATCCCTTTGTCGCTTGTTGAATGGCCTAGGAGGGATGCTTGTAATCGACAAGAAACTGAAGACGTAGAGAGATTGAGGATGGGGCTCGAGTATGGCCTTCAATGGTGGAAGCTTCTTTTTTCTGAAATAAAGGAGATGATGATGGGAAAGGTTTTGGGGTAGATGATGGTGGTGGTTTGAGAAAGATAAGATGTGTGTTGATGATTGATGGTGGGTTGCGGAGATGATGAGGAGAAGGAGAAAACGTACAGCTTTAGATGATGCCCATTTAAATTGAAAGGATCCTCATCGGGGTGAGTGATTTTCCACAACTCCATGAGGAAAAACTTGTGTTACAGTGCACGGTCCAGACCTTGACACCAACAGGATCTCAGCTTCCCTGGAAAGAGATGAAGGCGGGAATTATAAAGGCGCATTTGCTCGCCAACCTTGACACCTTTCAGCTTTGAATCATGGATCTGTTTGGTACGTTCCTTGTGCAGCTTAGAGCTTTCATAAGCTCGGTCTCATAACTCCTCTAATTTGAGTTCCTAGATATTTCTATCTTCTTCCGCAATATTACGATAAAATTTAAGTGTTCTCAAGGCACACCAAGTACTGTGTTTGAGTTCTATAGGCAAATGGTAAGCTATCTCATACACCAGAATGTAAGGGGAAGTACCAATAGGAGTTTTAAAAGCAGTTCTATATACCCACAAGGCGTCATTTAATCTAATGTACAATTGGTTGTGCGAGATCACCTTTTCTAAGATCTGTGTTAACTCCATATTTGTCACCTCCACTTGGCCACTCATCTAAGGGTGGTAAGCCATGGCTACATGATGGGTAACACCATGCTTTACACACACCCTATCAAATTGACCATGAAAATAAGTTCCTTGGTCACTTATAATCGTTCTAGGTGTACCGAATCTATAAAGCAGCTTCTATAAGAACTTTCCACCTACCTTAGCATCGTTAGTGGATAGAGCTTATGTTCTTATAAGATGTAAGGAAAGGTCCCATAAAATCAATGTGCCATATATAATAAATATCTAAAGGCACATTCACAGTTTGAGGCATTGATCGCATGCGTTGATGAAATCCTTACAGTCTCAAAATATGGTAGCCAAAAGAAACCGACGATGAGAAACCGGCGAAGAGAATTTTCCGAGCTGTTCGATTTGTGCCATCATGTCCACCAGTCGGTCCCGAATGATAATGAGTCATGATGTCATGAGCTTTACTGAGGGTGACACACCGGCGAATGATGTTGTGAGAGCCGATTCGGAAAAGATGTGGATCTTCCTAATAATACTTTTTAATGTCATGCAGAAACTTCCTTCGCTCGTGTCGAGAAAGATCGTTCCTAATCTTCCCACCAGCATGGAAGTTGGTGAAGTCAACAAACCAATGTCCTTCGACTTTGGTGATCGTGATGGTATTTAGTTGTTCTTCAGGAAGCGTTTCCTAAATTTCAAAACACGTCGCCAGTCTAGCTGCAGGCCCTCTAGGCGAGAGAGATGATCAACACCAAAATTCTCTAAGCCCTTTTTATCCTTGATTTCAATGTCAAACTCTTCAAGAAGAAGCACCCAACAGATCATTCTCGATTTGGTATCTGGTTTGCTCATGAGGTACCTAATGGCTGCATAATTAGTGAAAACAACCAAATGTGATAACAAGAGATATGATCTAAATTTGTCAAAAGCATAAACCATGATCCAATCAATCTCCATACACAGAAAAATCATCCTTGAATACCTCCTTGATTTTGTCGATTAGATCTTTAAAGATGGCCATCATACATCACCGGAATGTTACTGGCACATTTTCGAGACCAAAAGGGATCCTTCTATAGGAAAATTTATCGAAAGGACACGTAAACCTTGTTTTCTCTTGATCCTTTGGTGCAATAGGAATCTGGAAGTATCCTGACATCCCATCTAGAAAGCAATAATACTCATGACCTGGCAAGCGCTCAAGCATCTGTTCAATGAAAGGAAAAGTGAAGTGGTCCTTCCTAGTAGCCTCATTTAACTGTCTATAGTGAATGCACGCTATCCAACCACTGACTATTCTAGAAGCAACAACTTCCCCCACACCATTAGGAACTATAGTTATTCCATTCTTCTTTGGTAAACAATGCACTGGATTAACCCATTTGCTGTTTGAGATGTGTAAATAATTCCTGCATCTAGAAGTTAGAACTTATGCTTTTGAACTACCTCCATCAAAAGTGAGTTAAGACGTCTTTGAGGTTGGCAAACTGGGTGTTTGCCTTCTTTGAGTTAGATCTGATGCTTGCAGTAGGTGGGGCTAATCCCGTTGATATAGGTCACTTTCCAAGCAATCTCATGCTTATGCTTCTTAATGAGCGTAGGAAGACTAGACTTTTGGGTCGACTTCGACATTTTCTTATGCACCTCGGTGGGTGGTCTCTCTCTCCTCATATCTCCATTTTCCTCGAGTGCCTGCATACGGCTTGTCACAAATAACTGGGAAGACATGTTTTGAGCATTGTTAGTCTCAGAGATAGCCGAAGCATAGTTGCAAAAGGGATCAAGTTGATGGGTACTATCAATAGTGAGCTTGAAAGTATTACCATGAGAATGAGCAAACACTTTGAATTCTTTACCGAGACCGCAAGATCATCTTCCCTTTGGGAGGTATCGGTCAACGTTATTGCATCTGTGAGGAAAGCTCGTCCCAAGATAGCCGTCCTTTTCCGAGTAATGTCGGTATCCACCACGACAAAGTTGGCCATGTAGTCGAAGCTTCTATTTTGACCATGATGTTCTCTGTAATTTCCCGATGTGTACTTGAAACAAGTCGGCGAGTTGAAGGCTCAATTGTGTTGGTTTGAGGTCTTGATCACATAACTGCTTATAGATAAAGGAGGGCATAAGGTTGATGTTGGCCCCAAGGTCTACGACAGTTTCACCAATCGTAAGCGAGCCGACTTGGCAAGGAAGGGTGAACCTACCCGGGTCATCGGTCTTCGTAAAGGTAGTACTTAGAAGTACTGTAGAGCTCCATTGGCTCATTCTCAACAAGATGATCTAGCATTTCATCATTGAAGCCCTCTTTGGGGTCTTGAGGAAGCAATAGAGAGTGGATTTTCCTCTCGAACCAACGAGACCTTGGTGATCTTAGCAATGCATTCAATCTTTGATCTAGAAGGTCTTATGATCTCCATATCCACAGCTAACACATGCTTTTTAGACTTAGGGTTCACCTCCGTATTAGTAAAAAAGTACCGTCTTGCTAGTTTGAGAGAACCTTAGTGAGATTCCCTAGTTGGCTTTAGAGTTCCATCATGTTAGCTCGGTGTAGTGGTTTTGAACGTATCTGGGTATGCCTGATGCACTTAAAGAATCATTGATTGTGCTTTGAGGAATGTTGTTTGCTCTTTAAGTATCTTGATTACGACGGAGATATTGCTCGAGGGTGCACTACCATGAGTAGTTAAACTTTGGGAACCAGGCGGTGGCGGCAAAGCGAGCATGTTTGGCGCTTGATAGTCCCCTTGATTGAAGCCTTGAGGTTGATAGTTGCTCGGATAGCTTCATTGGTAACCTCTTTGGTTCTAATTTGGGTTTCCATGATGCCCTTTACTGTTATAGCGTTGAAAGCCTTGTAGGTATCCTCCTTAAGGTAGTCCTTGATTGTTATAGCATTGAAATCCACCTTGGAAACCTTGATTCTACTAAACGCGATAGTTTTGACTACCTTGTTAACCTCCAATGGCATTGCCGTGTAGTCAACTTTTCAACCATTCATTCTTTCGGGACAAAAGGTGGACTGGTATCTTGGTAAGTGGAAACATCATGTCATTCGTCACTACATGCTTCACACATAAAGATCCAGGTCACGTGACCCTTGAGTTTCTAAGTAAAAGAAGGTGGTGGAGCCTCTTAAGTCAAGAACACTCTTGCTAAGGCATCCCAATTATTAAAGAGGCTCTACGGTTGAGTGTCAAGCCAATACTTCGCTGTCATAAGAGAGAAAAGGGAAGTAGGATAACATCTTGTGGGACATTGTTCAACCACATCAATTCAACTATCTCGAGGAAACCCTTGAGATGTCAACTTGGGCACTCAAAGTCGAGACCGCTATACTGACTATGTTGAACCATCTGGATATATTGGAACTTTAGCTTGAAATTCTAGTTCTCAATTGGTAGCCGCACCACATTTGAAGCAGTCCAATCCATCCACAAAATGCCTAGGAGTTCAGATAAGTTTGGGAGTATTAGGAACCCAAGGTGAGGATTCTTAAGTCACTTATAGACATCTCTAGCGTCCTGACTCCTATCGTGTCAATAGGTCGTCTTTGTTTCGGGTCGCCCACCAAGTGTTTGATGAAATGCCCACAAAGAAATCCTGCCTCTAAATGTAGAATTGGGGCTTGTTAATGAGAACCAACACCCTCATCTATCCTATAATAAACACAAACATATTCCTACTACTATTAATGAATAGGAACATGGGAATTTGATCTCATAAAAGCCATAACCGATACAAGATTGCAAGCACCATGGTGTAAACACAACAAAGCCATAGATAGATATCATTAAGCATCCACATGTATCCAACCCAATGCTTTTAGGAGAAAATCATTAAAACTACATCTCAAACAACCCAATAATTAAAAAGGGACTTAGGCTACCAATGTAATAAAAGCCTAAGAGGAAGAATAAGAGAATCACATCTTCGTGGAAGATGGTTTTTAATATTCAATTTCCTTGAGTTCCTCCTTCCAATGGACCACCAAGTGCTCCAAGTTTTCTCTTGATCCTAGATGGTCTCCCTAGGGTTTGGAGAGGAGAATCGAAGAGGCAAGAATGAGCTATCTGAGGTGTGGTTTAATTTAGGTCATCCACGAGATGTCGAGGAGAATGACATGTTAGGATAATTTGTTACTAAGAAGGAGGACAAGATGAGCTACAAGTTATTTCATAACTGTTGGTCAGAGCTTAACTGATGAGAAGATCTTACTAGAATAAACTGATGGAATCGTATTTTCCCTAGGATCTTTCTAATGCTATTACTCCATTCAAATACTGCTTCACGAACAGACCATTTGAACAGATTGAACTTCATTGCTTCTTCAGAGAAACCTTGAAGTTTGACTGTCTCACAATAAGCATAAAATCGACTAGATGATCGCATGGATTTTCATCGGTCCTTCCTTGAAACTTCATGTTCCGCTGAATTAATGAGATGAGATTCCCCTTGATCTCATAATTGGCATCATCTTGCTCAGGAGGAACCACACTCGATGTGGAGTTTACAGCATTAGGCTTGGAGTTTACAGCATTAGGCTCGATGTGGAGTTTACAGCATTAGTAGTGTAACTGTGGTCTGTGTCTGAATAATCTGAGTATGAAGAGTCTTCGAGCCGAGATTCAACAATCTCTCGTTCTTCAATTGATGAGCGTGAATCCTAATTTTGACCTAATTTTGATTGTGTCACTACTGGTGACATTTAATGAGTTCTCCTATGCGCAAAAAAGCAATAAAATTCGTAAAAATTAATTGTGAACGCAAAAATTTAGAGCGGGGTGAAGATTAATACTAATCAAACTATTTTCAGATACTAGAAAGAAATCCTCGGCAAAGACGCCAATTTGATGGACGTTTTTAGGTGTTATCAATATAATCTTGCTACTAAATTTACTTGAATCAAATCTCCCTATGGTCTCTATTAGTATCTTACTCAAAGTCGTAATTAATATCAATCAAGGTATCAATTAATTTCATATAGGCATGATAGCACGATTATTCGTTGCTGATTTAACCACATCTTGACTGCTTGTTGACCTTGTTTCACCTAGTTTTGACCGTCATTTGAGATTTGTTGGAAGAAACAAGGGTTTCTTGTTTCATTTTCTTCAACCGACCATTTTGGTCCGTTCGACTTGCTTTCTCATTGTATATGTGAGGTTGCAGGTATCCGATGGATAGAAGACAACGGGGCGGTTCTAATGATACCAAGGTCCCAAGATGATAAATCAATCAATCAAAGTACAAATGACATTTGCTTTAAGGTACATGTTTTGCAAGACGGCACAATAACAGTTTAGACAATCAAAGATGAAACTTCTTAAATGTCGAATCCCGCTAGGCCATTCTAATTTACAAATGATAGAAAAATTCCACGATTTACACGAAACAGGATAGAAGCAATTGACTGTCGCAATTTTTCTCTAATCAAATCACGCCCTTTTGGGACTGCTAATTTGCTACCTACCTAGTATTCTACTCCGCTCTATCAAGAGAAAGATCTAAAACCCACTAGGCCATTTACCAATTTAGAATTGCTCACACGATAGAATAGTTCATTCGCTCTCGAATGGGGGTTAACGTCTAACCTAGTTTTTTGATTATGGCGTTCTAGAAATCAAAACTATCGAGTCTAAAAGAAATCTAACAGAAATTCATAATCATATTAAAATTACACTAAAATATATTTTCAGTTTATAATCATATTAGTAATAGTCGGAGTCTATTCTTATTGCTAATTTATATCCCACTAAATTATCTATATACTAATTCTTCTAATTAACTCCAAATTTTGTTCATAATAAAGTCTAATTAATCATGCTAATACTCAATTCTTAATTCATTACCATCTTAAGACTATTATAATCGATTCTAGTATCAAACTAATTAATTAGTTATGATCGTAGTCATCATGTTATTAGTATAATATCGATATGTTTCTTACAACTTATAAACATCTTAACTCCAATGGGAGTCAATGTGTTGGCTATGCAATCTAGGTTATTTGAGTCTCCTTAATTATATATGAGTGGCTCCTCTGTCATTTCTGGTAAGTTATTTGAATGATGTGTGTTTTGAAATTCATAATTAATACATGAGCAGACCTTTGTTTCAAAAAAAAATAGCATTGTAATGAAATTTCTGTTGGACTTCCTTTAGGGTAACTTAGAGAATTCTAACTTAGATTTAAATCTCTAAGATTAGGGTGTACCACTAATTAACATTAAAAAAATTGTATCTTAATATAAATTAAGTAAATTATATATTTAATCTCAATCATGTGAGTAATAAGAAACTTCTAATTATTTATATAGGTTCAACCTTCTTCAAAAACTAATTCAATAATAACTATGGTTTTGACAATTTAAATTATAATATTTTATTCTCTATACTTAGTCTTGAGAATGGGTCAGATACAGGACGGATACGTCGAATATGTTACCCATGTTTCTCACCCTTGGGTTTTACACGTGCCCGCTCCATTAAGGTTGACGGGTATCAAACTGCAACTATGCCCATTATGTAGTAGATAACGTGGAAACTCATGACTTTCGGTTTTAGCCGACAAGAACATAGAGAGAAAAAATTAAACTCAAATATAAAAGTTTCATTAGTATTGAATATTTAATATTTGAATATTGAATAATATTTGAATATAAAAGCTTCAATCTTTCTTCATCAATCATCATTTATCATATTCTTTTATTCACTAATCTTATTCAAATAAAAGAAACATATGTAAAATAACCTGTTACTCATTAGCAGATTATAGTTTTGAGTTTGGGAAAAAAGTAAGCTACCCGGATGCATGCCTGATTCGAAGCATATTTGTGTTGATTGAAATATTTTCCGTGGATGCATGTTGATCTTGGGTAAAAACTTGTGAGGATTTTAATTTATTAGCTGATTATTGAGGGAGAATAGGTTAAAGTTCAGGAAATAAAGTGGGAATCGAAGTGATTTCAGACTTTTGGATGTTGGAATTGAAATCATATTGAGAGGACATAGTTTTAGGGTTTCCCCAAGTTGGAGATGAAATAAAACTGACGACGAAAATTTTCGAAACCCTAAACACTAACGGAACCATAATATTTATAGTACTACAAAATGAAGTCGTTTTATCATCGGGGCGAATTTGGAGCGGATACCATAGTATCCATGACCGCCCATCACCCGCTGTTCTCGGGCCTTGGGTACACCTCGAGCCCGTTAAATATCTGCCTCTCACGGGTTTTGGGCCACTCATTTCGGGTAGGCTTCAGTGTGTTGCCAAAACCCGTGGCCATATTGTCAAGTCTATCAATACTACTGGTTTGATCCGTTTCAATGAAAAAATTGTTCGATCCAGCTAAATCATATTTACATATTTAATTAATATTTAAAACGATCTGACCGTAGTCAAACCTTCAAACCTTGAATCTCTAACCTACTAGCTTAATCTCTAATTCGATTTTCAGAACATTGGGTTTAAGCTATAACTTCTACATTGGAGGCTAATTAACCCAACAAAATTGGAACACCTCAGCAAAATTTGGTTTGGTCACATACAAAAACCCGATAATTTTCATTTACTTTCATTTAGGGTCTTATGACTCTTGAGAGGAATGGACAAAGAAGACAATGGCGAAGTTCAATGAAGTGCTCAAGAGGAAGAGAGCAGCGATAGCTGAAAAAAAAGAGAATCACTAACGGTGATCCTCTTACCGCTAAATTGAAGGCTAAACTACAAAATCAATCTGTCTCTGGCAAACACAGGCGCAAGCTGTTGAAAACATGGCGCAAATTATGTTCATCAATTCATTATATTTTTCGCAGTTGTCTTGCGCTTTAACTTGAACATTTTTATTTCCCTAATGCAGAAGCAAATAGTATTTGTAGGTGAATTTTATTCATTTTGGCTACTGTAATTAGAAGACCAAAAAGAAGTTGTAGAAAAAGGACTTGTCACCATGGAAGATGTAGAGATCGTGGTTGCTGGGGGTATTTTTATCATTTCTTGGTGTACTTGTTTTAGAGCTTTACTTAGTTATTTGTGTACTATTGGTGACTGCCCATTCTGCCATTCACACGCTTTGGATAGGATTTTGAATTCTTAGCATATGTTTAGAATAATGCATCTACTTTTTTTGGATGAATAATGAGCCAGCCTAAGACTATCATTACCTGTAGGTCCTAATCAAGTCACACTTGGATGAAATTTTGTACCCTCTGTCCAAATGTACTACCATAGTTCTTGGTTTATTGCTTAGTCAAATGGACTGAAGTTGAAGTAGTTAGATCGTGAAAAATGTTAGATTCCAATTTATTGCTTAGTCCGGTTGTAATAAAGAAGGTGCAATGTAGATTGAAGCCATCCCTAATACAAAACTCAAGACTAACATTTACTTACTAATCAACAGGTAAAAAGAAAAGTAAGTCTAAGCCAACAACATCTATAGATTCAGTTGATGTGATGGTGGAGTAATGTGCAAGACCATGGATAGAAAGTATGCCACCTTATGACCTTATGGCATTACCAAAAGTGAGGATGATGGACAGATACTAGCTTAAGGAGTTTGATCTCTCTTTTTTCTCACCAGTTGCATTTTCTTTGTTCTTCTCAATCTCTAACTTTGTCATCTCCTTAGTCCTACATGTTTGCTTCTTTTTAAAAGAAAAGAGAAAATGTGACATTAGGTCAAATGACAAGAAAGTGGAAAAAATGTTCCATGGATTGATGGCTATCTTTCCTTAGCTTGGTTTTGAAAATTTCAGATGCAGTTCTTAATGATGCATTCTTGAAATCTCATAGGCCTAGTTATTGATAGCTTGCACGTATTACTTCTTAAGTGAATGTACCGCTGCATAGGATTTTGTCGTCAATATAGGAGCAGTCTTTTTATATAATGACAATAGGTATAGTTTTTTTAGTCAAAGATATGAGGTCATGATATTCAAGAGAAAAACTAAAATAACAAGCGTTAATCCCTAAGGGGGGAATACAAGACAACCAAGGGATGGAATAAGAGATGACCGGGTAATTAAGAGCCTCACGTGTCACTGAATCGGAGAAGATGATAGTTGAGTCATCCGGTTTTGTACGAGCATCATAAAAAGCTTATACGATGGCTTGAAATTCGAGAATGAGGGGTCCACAATATGCTTGATGACGAGCCCTATAGCCCAAATTGTAAATTCACAGTGTCTTAGTAGCACCACCCTAATTGACCCATAGCGAAGGATGCCGAAAGGTGGATAGACAACAACATCAACATAAAATTGCCAAGTCAGATTCGGTGAACAGCGTCGAGGTGGATGAAAGAATTGAGTCGAAGGAATAGTTGTGGAAGCAACTTCACATCATTCTCCTTCCAGCCAACGTAAGAGAAATTGTCGACGTAGCACCTGGATTGAGTGTTGCAAGTGATCAAAACCCTCAAGTTCCTTGATTTCCAAACCCACTACAAGATATAAACCACGTTGCTAGCATTCACTTTGTTCGTAAAGCAATAGGATATCCATAGCGCCCCCAGATGATAGTTATCAACCAAAAAACAGGATAAGTCCACTTCCTTAGAAAAAAGAATAGTTACTTGATAAAAAGGAGTAAGTTATGTAGGGTCTCATCCTCCAAACCACACACCTAACATAAAGGTGGAATCTCAACATTGTGACTGCTTAAACCATTAGCCAAAAGGTAAGACATTATGAAAACGTTTGTAGATAAAAATAATTTGAGTTTTGGGATGATTGGTAGTGGCTAGGAGAATGCCAAGATTATGGGTTGCATTTCTGTCTCGATAAAACTTATTAATCAACTCGGTCAGTTATAGGGTGGTTTAACCGAACAAGAGGTTGGTCGGGAAACGGTTGAAGGTAATTGCTGAATTCGGTTAAACGGTGAATTAGTTAACCAACTTTAATCGGTATCAAAAAGAATTACCCCAACATCCAAACGCGCACCGTCACGCGTCAGCCAACACTACTACCCAGTATTCCAATTTTACGTAAAAAAATTAAATTAACATCAAAGTTCCCAATCCCTTTCCCATTCCGTAGTTTTTCCCTAACATTTCATGATAGCATAGTAGAGCCTCTGGTACTCTCATTCTCCTTTCCCATTTCCAATTCCAATCGTCGAGCTACTCGTCTGCGAGTAGCAACATGTGCCAGCATCTGTTAACGGTCGACTATTTAACTGTTGAGACTAGTCGGTCGGTTAAAAAAGTTAGCCGATTTGGTTGTTCAATTCATTTTATCCGACCATTAACCACTCGTTAATAACAGACCTAACCGACTCTCACCCTTAGCCCAAATGGAGCTATCAAGCAAGGACAGTCTTACTTTCACAACATGCGCCAGAGAGAGCAAATGATGGCTGAGACGGACTAGTCCCCGGATTGAGATGATGGCAAAATCCAACAATCGCAAACCAGAGTAATTGGAAGAGGAATGGATAAAATATGACCAATAGATTTGGACATAAAAAGGGATTGCCAAACTGGAAGGTTCCATCTGCCATGGATGATTAAGCCATTGACAAATTCTAGAATCATTAAGAGTCGTCAGGAGCATATGCGGAGCCAATGGAGGTGAGGAAACTAGCCAAGGAGAATCAAGAGTTGGGACTTTGAGGTGCCCAAACCAATTAGCCAACAATCGCCAGCAAGTAATAGTTCTTGGCCAAAAAGAATCCCAGTCCAACACCAACTATGAGACAAAATTTTTTGTGGTTTTGAGAAATTTACTAGTAGGAAAATATCTACCTTTAAGGATTCGAGAGACAAGACTGTCGATGAAGTGCATTAGCCCTCAATAAATTGAGGCTAGAAGCAACTGCTTGATGGAGGAAAAAGCTTAGAAGCCTAGACCCATTTCATATTTTGGTTGACGTACGGACGTTCAGGATTTCGAATGGATGCGATGAGTGGATTTAATACCTCCCAACCAGAATTGAGCCACCTAGTTATTCAGATGATTGCAAAGGCCAGACAAAAATTTGAAAATCGACATTATATAGTAAGGAAAGGAGAAAGCAACTGACTTCATCAAAACCTCCATTCCAGTTGACGATAAATACTTCGCCTTGCCCCCTATAGCCTATCAGCAATGCCGTCTTCAACGTATCGAAAACTAAAAGCGCGTGAACATGAAACATGGGCAGGGAGACCAAGATACTGATCACATAAGCCAATGTTTGAAACATGCAGCTGCTTACCCATTGATTGTTGTAAAGAAATGGGTGTATTTGAGCTAAAATAAACAACATATTTTCTGAGATTTACTAGTTGGCCGCTAAGCGCCTCATAACGGTCAAGAATATGTATCAAGCTAGGGTAGCCACTAATAGTGGCTTATAAGAAGAGAAAAGTATCATTAGCGAAAAGAATGTGAGAGAGGACATAGTATAAATGGTGAAGGCGAATCCCAGTGCGCTAATTAGAGGAGATGGCAGCAGAGATGAGGGAAAGAAGACCCTCAATCGTTGACAAAGTTGAGGAAGGACATTCATTGACAAGGACCCAAATAGTTCTATCTATGGTGGAGTTCGCTTATATTAATTCATATCATCAGAATAGGAGTAGCTCCTTTCAAGGCATTGTATGGCAGGAAGTGCAAGACCCCTCTATTATGGGATGGGGAGGGAGCAAGGTTGTTTATTGGACCTAAAATAGTTTAGGAGACAGCCTCACGAGTCAGAGTGATTCGAGCTCAAATGGGAGTAGCTCAGAATCAGCAGAAGCAGTATGCTGATGAGAAGGATAGAAAGGTTAGTTTCAAGGAAGGGGATAAGGTTTCCTTTCAGTTTCCCCTTGGAAAGGAGTGATGCGGTTTGAGAGGAAGGGGAAGTTCACCCCCCCCATTCATTGGTCCTTATGATATCATTTGGAGGATAGGACCACTGGCTTATGAGCTAACTTTAGCAGCCGAGTTGGAATGAATACATAATGTATTCCATGTGAGTGTGGTTTGGGCCAATATTGGCAAGCCAAACCAAGTGATTCAGCTAGATGAGATTAAGCTAGACAGAGACTTGACTTTGATGGAGAAACCAACCCAGATTATGAACAAAAAGGTATGTCAGTTAAGAAGCAAGGAAATACGTATGCTTAAGGTGATTTGGGAAAATCACGATGTCGAGGCAACGACATGGGAGACCAAGGCTAGCATGAAAGAACGGTATCTACAGCTCATGGACGACTACCTAGAAGGTAATCCCTTTCTAACATGTTAAGATCATCATATTCAGGGGTCTGGACGAAACATATTATAGGAGGGGAGAGTTGTGAAACCCCGATTTAGAGTTGATGTCTAACTCTGGGTTAATTGCGGTTTCAATGAGTCTGTGAGAATCACTATCAGACGGTCCATCATGGGTGTGAGGGACAGTCTCTCACGAGTGTAATCATCACGTAGATGACAATCGTGGTCAGTGACAGTCACGATTGTGGTAGAAGCAGGATCACGATCATGACCATCAATAGGTCACAGACGTGGTTGCCATGTCATCACGGGTGTGGTAAGCAGTAAGCCACAAGAGTGGTGGATAGTTTATAGAATTACAAAGCAGAGTCGCGATTCTAGAATTACAACAACCTAAATCTTATTCCTTTAAATCTTTTGACAAGCGGTGATTGTTCTAGGCAGAGAAGAGGGACTTGTTGATCGATTCCAGACCAATAAGAGTGCTTTAGAGATCGTCAAGGAAGCTTTAAAAGGTAATCTACCTTCTTCCTCCTTTCTCAATACTTTGCTTTCAATCCAAGGTAAGAAAATCCTAACAGGTTTGGATTTGGGGTTTTGGGATTTCAATCATATGATTATCTACCTTCAGGATATATGGATCATGCAAACGAACTCTAGAGAGATGGCTTTGGATCATAACCTTTAGTGGAAAGCTTTTAGAGGTAGTGGTTAGGATTACTTTTCTACTTTTATGTGAGGAATTGTGATTAGTTGTCAGGAATCCTTGTTGGATTTTTAGGACTGCATAGTAGCGTGTGATGTACTATACAAACGGTTGTGTAATGCAATTTATAGTTTCAGACATTATAGTAAAGTGTGATCTACTATACATACATTTATTCATGATTCGAGCATAAGCTCACAACGAGGAATTGTGCATGTTCAGAATTCATTTTGTAGGATTAGGAATTGGGACTAGATAGACTAGCTCATGATATAAGCTGGTCACCCAACCCATAGATTGCGCGATCTCCTATGTTACATTCAGTTTCAGGAAGGACGTGACGAGTATGGCTTCAGTTGCTGCTCTCACAGTATTTCAGGGTGGTTTCATGGTCTAATCCACCATGAGGCCGTCCGCTCATAGCTAGGGGTGGCTAATGTTAGGATGATGTCGATAGGACCACAAGCTCACATTACTAGATATTAGTTTAGTTCTTCATGTTCAGGCTCAGCTACTTAGTGCTTATCACTTACCCCTTTACATTTCTTCATCATGACCAACCTTGGGACTTCAGGAGCCAATGCCGCCTAAAAATGGAGCACGAGCAGCGACACCACCTCGCAATGACATTGGGAGTCGCAGAGAGAGGTACCATGGAGGACCTCAGCTATCTCTATCAGTGTTGTTGTGGATTTCAGACAGTCTTTCATGTTTTCAGTTGTTTGTCAGACTTATTTTATAGTTGTTGTTTTCCCCAGTTTGGGATGTTTTTAAGTGATGTTAGTTGTCTATTTCGAGCCTTTACTCTCTTTTTCTTTCCGGTGTCATCTTACTTAAGTATTGAGGATTTTTCAGTTTAGTTAATCTATGTCAGTTATCATGATTTATATATTAAGTGAACCCGTGAGCCATGCATGGATCAAACTGTGTGGTTCGATCGAGTCGTCCAGGGGCAGGTTGCACAATTTTCGTACACTTTGTTTCTATGTTTGTAGCTTGGTACACTAAATGGGAAATATAAGGCTTGGAGAAGCTTATCACATAAGAGATCCATACGGTTTAGGATACACCAACCTTATTCTGTAAGAAGGGCAAGCTAAAAAGTTATGAAATCTTTGAAACCTAAGCTTCCCTACGTTTCAGTCTCGGGCTCTTGCTTCCTTTCACTGAATGAGTGCATATTTTATTAGTCCAATCATTGAAACCTATGCTTCCCTATGCTTTAAGTGTCATGCTCTAGCTTCCTTTCACCCAATGAGTGCATCTTTATTAGTCGACCCAACCAGAAGAAAGCTCTAACTTAAACATTCATGGTTTTTTTCATAAGCTTTGGAAGGAGAAAGAATGACATCACATATGTGGGGATACATTGATACACCGCCCTAAGAATGGTTTGTTTTCCACCATGAGAGAGCATGAGACGTTTCCATGATTGTCCATGGTTCTCCATCCTAGTATGGAGGAAAGAAAACACTTTGTTCTTGGATCCTTCCCTTTTAGAAGGGATACCTAAATATTTATCATTGATTGTTGAGGAAGGAAAATCAAGTCTGTCTCTCACCCGATTTATTAGAGCCACAAGGGTATTTTTACTAACTGATTCTTGTCCAAAGATTATAGTATCATCCGGAAAAAGCACACGATTGAGGGTTGAGCACAATCTAATACCGTTTAAAGCTCCATCTGCCAACCTCCTAAGGAAATAAAGACAATTTCTACAGAGGATCAAGAGAGCACAAACACTTAAATATTGTTAGATTGATTATCTGTCTAGATTTGATGAAAACTTGATTATGTGTTAATTCTACATTAGTTTGATGATGTTTATGTGAAACTATCATTGATTTTGTTCTTGTCTTTCTCTTGCATAAAGCTATTGCCATATCTTGCAATTCTCAAATTCCAATTGTAAGATTATCGTTAGGATTTGGTTTGGATGCAAAAGCATGACTAAATCCCTAAACGCAAAGAGTTGGAATCACCATTTCCGATATGCTTGAGAGAGGGTCAGAACGTTGGTAACGTTTCATTTATCATGTTCATTCGCCCTCTTTTAAGCAACATTTCATAATTGAGATTGGTGATTCCCGTTCTTCAAAGATATTCGGTGAAATTAGGTTTTTTGAGATTTTTCTTGTAACCCTAATTTCAATGTTTTCTTTCGATAGTTATGATTTGTTAATAAAAGTAATGATTAGCAAAACTCCTTGTGCTTAGGTGAGATGAACCCTAGGTGAATTCCTTATGAGAAAATGATTGGTAGACTGACAGTTTATGTGAGTTGGATGGATGATTGTTTATGTTTAATTTCGATTTTGTTTCTGTTCTTGCCTGATCAACTTGAATAGGATCTTGTTAATTTTTTTTCTTCTAGAATGAGCTTGCATATCTATAACCTCAAGCTTGCATTAACCCTTATCTGGGAGAGAATAAATTAGTCCGTCTTGTGAGCAGTTCTCGTTTGTTTGATCGCCTATCGGATTTCACCCTTTGTCTCGAATGAGTGGACTGGACATTAGATAGGTTGCTGATTAGGAGACATGAAAGGGCGTTATTTAATTAGAGAAGAACAGGGATGGTGAACTCAATTTATCTTGTTTTGCAAAAATTGTTGACGTTGATTATCATTTATGAATTAGGATAGCCTAGGTGGATTCATTGTCTAAATAGTTTTCTCCCATTAGTAAAAAACCCTCAATCGTGCAGTCTTGCTATCTTGTTTTAATTTTTTGTTATTTATAATTTTAATCGATAAATTGATAGTCGTGGAACCCAAACTACAAACTTGTTAAATGGATTAGCACTTTTGACAATTTCGAGTAGAATACAATGAAGAGACCCTATGGAAATTTGAGCCTGATTACTTCGGTAGTTTTTGAATGCATACTAAAAGCGTATCCAACGTCTATTTGCTTTAGAATTATTTTTCTAATCAATCCTGATTCTATATCAATACACTTGGTAATTAACTCTAGTTATTCTTGAGAGTGGTTAGATTATTACCGTGTAGGAAATCTATATTACGAAAGTTCTTAGATTCTAGTTTTGGATTAATAGCGGTAATTATTTCTTAGCGTTTAGTTAATCATTACACTTCCAGAATAATTCCTATTTCATGGTGGGAGGAACCAAGATAGTGCACCGACCTACGGTTGACTGAAATAACAAAAAAGAAAAAGAGGGAGAAGGGAGGCTGAGCAGGATAGAGGACAGACAAGGAAGGGAAGACGAAATCATGTGCCCTATTCAAAAAAGTCTCAAACTCGGTAATATCTAGCATTTCGATCAACATGGTTAAGTAACAATGGAGGCAAGGCGGAAATGCATGTAACCAACAATCTTTAAAGACATTAATGAGCTGTCCATTGCCAAGTTGCCACCATAAGCCTTGAAGGAGTAATTTTCAGCCATGGAGAATGCTACGCCATCCCCACGATGGTCTCGAGCCCAAGACAGATGTGAGTAAGCAGGAAGAATGGAATTATTTGGCTCGATAAAAATAAGAGATACGGAATTTGTGTTGGTTTAAAATTGGCCATCCCTATCATATGCTTTCTCATATCAAGTTTGAAGGTCATATATAAGGTATCACAGTGGTAGCGCTCTGATAAATATTGTATGATTTCATGGCAAATAAGGATTATGTTACCAATCCATCGACCAGCAACGAAACCATTATGCATAGGACTAATTATAGAAGTAAGGTCCTTGCTTAGTCGAGAAGTTAGGATTTTAGAAATGATTTTGTACAGTACTATATAGAGTCCCCGGAGTTTCATGAGGGCCAATGCTAAAAAGTGCCTATCGCAAATCTTCATCTGTAACACATTAACTTAAGCAAGAGTTTATTTCCGTCATAAAAAGATGATCTTGGGTAATTGTCCTGATAATTTCATCAATGATTAAATTAGGAGAGCTAGTAGTAAATTATGCGATTATAATTGAAAGCAATGTCACCCATGTCTTGGAGATTAGTTTGGACATGACTAGCAGTATCAAGGAGAGATGAAATTTTTATATGATTATGGGCAACCAAATAATAAAAATGAATAGTATTTTGGTGTCCAACGGAGAGCTAAGATGCTTGATATCTATGTTTCTAGTACAGTTTTTCTTAATACGCAACATATGCTTTTTCATATTGAAGGGACAAAAATTCATTCCTAATCAACTGCGCGCTGCTGATTTGATCTCTTGAATATCATGCTCGATAGCCTTCATTCATTGAGCACTATTAGTGAGGCCTGGTCAAGCCCATGTCAAAGTCTTTTTAATGAGACCACTTTAAACATTTTATTACCAGTGGTAGGCTTTAGCCTTTTTCGACCATTAAGAGTTGCCAGCGTTCAGGAAATTTAATCCTATGTTGATCAAATCGGAACATTTTAGACAAGGGTGAATCTCAAGCAAGGTGTTCCAACAAGATTGGTAGGTGATTGGACCCTTGAGATTTGCAATGGGTGAATGTGTTTCTAGCCAAGCTGCGATCCAAATAGAAGATACTAAAAATGGGCCTAACCTCTCCCAGATTAGGTAAAAAATGGGTCTAACCGCTCTCAATCAAAACAAGTTTTGACCATGTAAATTGTTTGCCCAAAATATTGATGTCTAGGAGTTGAAGGCTTTGATTAAGGGAATTGATTTCTGTTAACCGACATCACATTAAAGTCACCACAGATTACAACCGGATCGGTAAAATCAAGAATTGAGTCACGTAATTATGCTAATTGAGAGCAAAAGTGTCCTATAGATGAACCAAAAGTGCTCCGCACACTTTTGGTGGTCAACAATGGAGCAAGCGGCGGCGGTGGTTGGCGAATTTAGTCGAAGAGGATGAAGTGAAATGTCGAGCTACTGTTGAAAAGGTCATGATAATAGACCAAAAGTGCAGTATAGATGAACCGAAAGTGCACCGCACAATTTTGGTTGTTCTATAGCGGATTTTTTGTATAATTTCTAGAGACTGGAGTTCCGAAATTGGACCAAAAGTGCGCTATAGAGGACCAAGATACTGACTCTAGAAATGGGCTGTCTCCCATGAAGCTCTCTTTCTTTAATGTCTTTCAACTACACGATACATGGCCTTTTATTGAGCATCCTATAAGTAATGAACTTCGACTCTATCGGTAGGCTTGGCACCAAGATAGCTCTTGAGACAGTGACTGTTGACCTTGAATGTCCCTTGGTCCGGATGTGTGATCTCTAGGGTCCCGTAGGGGAATGATTGTGTGACTTCATAAGGTCCTCACCATCTAGATTGGAGTATTGAAAGCGGTTCGATAAGCCCATAGAGCTTCATGCGAAATCAACCAATCTTAGCGAGACTAATCAACTGTCTTCTCAAGAATCTACTTTAGTTCACGATTCGTCACTTCAGCTTGACCACTTGCCTGCGGATGGTAAGTGGTGGTCAATTAATAAGTTACGCCAAATTTTTGGCAAACTTGGTTGAATTGACCATGGAAGTGAGTACCCCCCATGTCACTAATGATAGTGTGAAGGGTACCGAAAAGTATGAAAACGCGAGTAATAAACTTTCCCATTATTGTAGCATCATTAGTAGGCAACGCTTTTTCCTTTGTCCACTTTGACAAATAATCCACAACAACAAGAATTCACTTATGACTATGGGACTGTGGAAAAGGACACATAAAATCTATCCCCCATACATAAAAAATCTCTAAAGACATCGATGTTGTCATTGGCATTTCATTCGTATTTGAAATGTTACCTAAACGTTCACATGGATCCATCAAATTAATCTCAGTTTTGCATCCTATTTAGATAGAAGATAATTAAGAGCACAATGGTCAGTCAAAACCGTAGTATGAGACAACACTAGATAGAACCTGAACTTCTCGAATGCGAAGACAATCGCCAAGAGCTCTTTCTGCGTAGTTGTGTAGTTCTTTTATGTGTCATTAAGCGTCTTGCTAGCAAAGTAGATTGGATGAAACCTCTTATCTCTCATTTTTTCTAACACTGCTCAAACTGCACAATCACTAGTATCACACATTAGTTCAAAATGGGCTCCCAAATATCGGGAGGCCGGTATCAATGCAGTCCTTAGCTTCTTCTTGGGGGATTCGAATGCCTGCAGACATTTATCATCAAATTCAAATGGCACATCCTTCTCTAATAGCCTAGTCATAGGCAATGTAATTTTAGAGAAATCCTTAATAAATTGACGATAGAAACCTGCATGTCATAAGAAGCTACGCATAGTTTGAACATTCATATGTGGAGGAAGCTGCTTGATCCACCTTAATAACTCGTTTGGAGACCCCATGGCCTAGCACGATCCCCTTCTCCACCATGAAAGAGAAGTCATACATGAAGACTTCGACAACATCTTCTAACAAATTCCCAAAAATCGCTCTCATACACTTTTGAAATGTCACAGGTGCATTCCACATACCGAAAAGGACGCGCTTATACGCAAATGTGCCGAAGGGGCATGTGAAAGTCGTCTTCTCTTGGTCCTCTGGCTTGATTGAGATCTAGAAGCAACCACACATGCCATCTAGGAAGCAGTAACACTCAAGACTAGTGAGGCTCTCTAGCATCTAATCAATGAAAGGCAATGGAAAGTGGTCTTTCTTCGTAGCATTGTTGAGGCGTCTGTAATCAATACACACTCTCCATCCAGTTACTGTCGGAGTAGGGATGAGCTCTCCCTTGCTGTTACACATAGCCGTGAATCCACCCTTGTTTGGCACAACATGTGCAAGACTAACCCAATGAGTGTCAGAAACTAGATAAATGATACATGCATCTAGTAGTTTGACTGACTCCTTCTTCACGACTTCCTTCATAGCTGGATTCAAATAGCTTTGTTTTTGCGCTACAGATTTGACATAAGCTTCCAAGTTTATTTTTTGGGTGAAAAATGAGGGACTGATTCCCTTAATATTACCAAACATCCATGCTATGGCTTATTCATACTTCTTCAATAGAGGTAGAAGCTCCTCCTTCCGCTGAGGTTCAAGATTTAAGCCGATGATGACTGCTAATTTTGAACCCTACCTATGAAATGAATACTCAAAATGCTATGGTAGTAGCTTTAGATCTAACTCTGGTGGTTCTTTATAAGAAAGCGGGTATCTTCGGGATCTTTGGAAGTTGCATCATCGGTGACGCACCAAAGTAGGTCTCGAGTTGTTCAAGGGCTTTTGCCTGCATCCTTTGCTCCATGTCGTTCATCTAGTCTCAATAAACACCTATAATAGTACAGACATCTCTAACAAGCATATGAGACAATTCAAACATTTTAGAGGCATATTGATAGTTGTTAGAAATATTTTCATCATCTTGAGCCTTATAGTATTTCATGCCATCTTTTAAGTGAAAAGGGACCTCATCCTGTCCTAATTTCAAAGTTAGACACCCTTTGCAAACACATATCACAGCTTCATTAATAGCCAGGAATGGACATTGTAACAAAATATTGCAATCTTCTCATGAGTATCTAGAACAACAAAATCAGCAGGAAATTCAAAAGGTCCTACACAAATTGGGACATCCTCTATGAATTCCCTAGGTTTTATCAAAGACCTATCAGCAAGTATAAGAACTATCTCAGTCTATCTAAGTTCACCTATATCTAGTTTCTCACACAAACTATTTGGCATCACATTTATACTAGAACCTAGATCAACAAGACTTCTGCCAACTTTAATATTCATAATAGTGCAAGGAAAACTCCCTAGGTCTTTTCGCTTTGTTGGTCCGACTTGGATAGCTGCGCCTTCTTCATATAGGGAGACCTCTCTTCCATCACTGAGATTGATCTTCTTGTTCAGCACATCCTTCAAGAACTTGGCATATGTTGGAATATTTTTGAAAGTCTCTTGGAAGGTTAGCCGCAAAATTTATGTTTGTGGGTTTTCGAGCTTTAGGAGAAGGACTGGCTGCTGCCACATGTGTCTCCTCTTTCTCATCTGGAATTTCAATAGAAATATCATTTGACACCATCTCTGGCTCTTCAACAGATTTGGAATTTCCCTAAACCGTTTGTCTGATCTTCAATGAAATTGACTTATAATCCATATGTCATTTTTGTCTATTGTTGGGGTTTTGTTCAGTCTTCCCCAGGAGCCGTCCAGAAGGTCTCTGATAAACCTTATGTGCCAAAGATTTGTAGGATGCCTCGAAAATAATATATTGATTTTCCAACTACACCTGCATGGTCTTCATCATCTGGATAATGTCATCATTAAATCCTCTAGTGATTGCTGAATTTTAATGTGGTGGTTACTGAGGTGGCTTGTCTAGAAATCATGGTGTTCCTTGGTTGCTTGAATTTCCTTTAGGGGTGCTTTCATTGTAATCCTCCACTCTAGGCTTGTAGAAATTAGAGGGAGGATATGCATGTTGGAATCGTTGGCCTTCTACAGTCTTTACTATAAGGTCTTGATATCACTATTGACTGAAGGGATAACCCCCTCACACAACATCTACTTCTTTCACAGTCATTGGTTTCCTGGTGTAGAAATTATCACATTTCCCCTATTTATCACAAATACCTTACTAAGCACAGGTGTGTCCATCCTCTTTTTCTAAAGCCTAAACCTGAGCTCATCAGGGTAGTCAGATAATAACTCCTGAAATCTATTCCACAAGTCATATAGGCTTTCTCCTTCACTTTGATGAATTGGAGAGATTGATTCTTGAATAGTTACAATCTTCACTAGTGGCTAGTACTCTTCTACAAAAGGATGAGCTAGAGTGTCCCAATCTCTAAATGTGACTCCGGATTGACTAGTCAACCATATTCTTGCTGCTTATCAAACAGACCATTTGAACAGCTTCAACTTCATTGCTTCTTCGGACAAACCTCAAAGTTTTTACTGTCGCACAATAAACCTAAAATCGACTACATGATCGCATGGATTTTCATCGGTCCTTCTTTGAAACTTCAAGTTCTGTTGAATTAAGGAGATGAGATTCCCCTTGATCTCATAATTGGCATCATCTTGCTCAGGAGGAATCACATTCGATGTGGAGTGTACAACACTAGTCTTGATGTGGAGGAACCACATTCGATGTGGAGTGTAAACATCATAAAAAGTAAATGTGAACGCAAAAATTTAAAGCGAGAGTGAATACTAATACTATTTAACTACTTCCAGATGCTGGAAAGAAATCCTCGGCAACGATGCCAATTTGATGGACGCTTTTACTGGAGTCGAATCTCCGTAGGGTCTCTTTCAGTATCTTACTCAAAGTTGTAAATATTATCAATCAAGGTATAAGTGAATTTCGTTTAGGTGTGATAGCACGATTATTCGTTGCCGATTTGACCACATCTTGACTCCTTGTTGACCTTGTTGACCTTGTTTGACCTAGTGTTGAAACGCATTTGTGATTTGTTGGAAGAAACAAGGGTTTCTTGTTTCATTTTCTTGAACGGACCATTTTGGTATATTCGACTTGCTTTCTCATTGTACATGTGAGGTTGCAGGTATTGAATGGATAGAGGACAACGGGACAATTCCAATGATACCAAGTTCCCACGATGATCAATCAATCAATCAAAGTACAAATGACATTTGCTTTAAAGTACATGGTTTGCAAGACGGCACGATAACAGTTTAGACAATTAAAGATGAAACTGCTTAGATGTCGAATCCCCTTAGGAAATTCTAATTCACAGATGACAGAAACATTCCACGATTCACATGAAACAGGATAGAAGCAATACACTATTGCAATTCTTCTCTAATCAGGTCACGCTCTTTTGGGACCACTAATTTGCTATCTAGTATTCTAGCCCGCTATTTTGAGACAACGATCGAAAACACACTAGGCGATTTAGCAATTTAGAATTGCTCACACGATAGACTAGTTCATTGGCTCCCGGATGGGGGTTAACGTCTAACCTAGTTATTTGATTTGGCGTTCTAGATATGCAAGCTCTCATGAGTCTATAACAAATCTAACAGAAAATCATAATCATATTAAAATTACACTAAAACATATTATCAGTTTATAATCATATTAATAATAGTCGGAGTCTATTCTTATTGCTAATTTATATCCCACTAAATTACCTATATGCTAATTCTTCTTATTAATTACAAATTATGTTCATATTAAAATCTACTTAATCATGTTAATACTCAATTCTTAATTCACTACCATCTTAAGACTATTAGAATTGATTGTAATATCAAACTAATTAATTAGTTATGATCGTAGTCATCATGTTATAAGTATAATATCGATATGTTTCTTACAACTTATAAACATCTTAGCTCAAATGGGAGTCAACTGTTAACACGATAAACAAACTCATAATTAATTGGATTGAGTTGGGTACATTTTGTCACGACATACCGTTTTCAAGCCACGATTGTGACAATAAATAAATTAAGACTAAGCTGTCATATCCTAAAAGTTATATATTTGTAAAGTAGTTATTATAAATATAGATACTGATTGCAATTACTAGGAGTCCAGTGACAAAACGTGATCACTAGAATTCCATGGGCTACCACTGAAATTTGTCAAGTCATCTTCTTCCTCATTCTAGGAATCTGTACAGAGTTACGGCGTGGAGCCCCTACTACGGCGAGGGTGTAATTTCGACAAATTTAGATAGTAATTGAAACTTCAATATATGGACATGGTTCCTGGCCTGATTTAGGTGTTAAACGAATAACTAAGAGGGCTTGGGTGCGCTATGAAGTTCTGAATCAAAGATGGAGTGCTGTCCACGTAACTCGATCTCTGGGAACAAAATGAAGTTCATGCTTGTTGGAAAATGGTAAGCCCAGTATTTTGTAGGGCTGATTAATCTCCAAGGCCTTCTTTCATTGTCTTAATTTATACTCATAGCGGTTACGCTAAGATTAAAATAAGAGTTTAAGAGTAGTCGAGAGTTCGTTGCCGAATAATGCTCCACTTTTTTCTCCTTAACCTTTGTGATAATGCTAGATTTGTCACATATATCTCCCTCATTTAAGTGATATATATATAGGTAGATATTTAGGATGTTTTATGCATTTTTAGCTTTTATCTCGATTTAGTGTCTGGGACCCGGTCCATTTGACATCGTTTTGCAGTTTTTTTATAGATTTTAGGTACATGAGGACATCAAGGCACTAATCAGAGTGACATGACATGCATGGATGATCTAGGACAAGCAATGAGAAGCATTTTGACATCTTCAAGGAGCTTGGATCTCAACTTGGTCGAAAAACGTTACAGTTTCATATTTTTAACATATCTCCAAGTGCAGAAGTCCGATTGATGCAAGGCATGGGGCGTCGGAAAGCTATTTCAATTTTCTACAACTTTCAAATCAATGGTTTCTATAAATATGATCAAAACTGCGCTACGAAATGACCAAAAGGGCACGACGCACTTTTGGTCCACGCACATCGCACTTTTGGTAGTCTGTTAGGCTTAAAGAGTCTTTCCTGGATGAAATTCAGAGCATTAGTGAGAGATTTGAGAGCGACGAAAAGGCAACTTGAAGGAGCTTGTAATCGAAGCAAGGATTAAGACATCGAATCAAGTTTGAGAAAATCAGCGAAATTAGGTTTCTTCATAGTTTCTTGTGTAAACCTAGATTCAATGACTTCTTTTTATGATTTTGATTTTTCTTCAAAAACCATGAGCGTCTAAACTCCTCTCGCTTAGATTATATGAACCCTAGGTTAATTCTTCTGAATGAATGATTTGATACATTTGACGATTTATGCGAGCTGGTTGGATTGCAATATATGTTTGATTCATTTTCGATGTTTTCTTTTCTGATCAACTTGAATGAATCTCTGTTATGATTTTTATTATACTCGTGAGAGCTTTCATATCTAGAATGCCAAAATCAATCAACTTTGTTAGATGTTAACCGTCACCTAAGAGCGAGTGAACTAGTCAGTCGTGTGAGCAATCCTAAATCGGTTAATTGCCTAGCGGGTTTCAGATCTTCGTCACGCAAAAAGTTGGTCTGGGATACCAGATTGGTATCAAATTAGCGGACCCAAATCGGCATGAGTTGATTAGAAAAGAATTGTGACAGTGTATTAAATCTATCATGTTTCTTGTAAATCGTGGAATTTGTGTGTCGTTTGTGAATTAGAATTGGCTAGGGGGATTCAAAATCTAAGAAGTTTCATCTCTGATTGTATAAACTCTTATCGTGCAGTCTTCCAACCATTTCCTTTAAAGCTATTTTCATTTTCACTTTGATTGTGTGATTGATCCCAGGCACCTAAACCACATTCGTTGATACCTCAGTGATACTAATTACAATTTTTTGTAAGATACTAAAAGGAGACCCTAGAGAGATTTGACTCCGGTTAGTTTATTAGCCGAATTATTTTGATAATGCCTAAAAATGTTCATTGCTTAGCCACACCCAAAAAAATTTGAGAGGTTGGAGTTATTGATGGAATGATATATAAAACAAGGTCTCAGATAATGATCAAAGATACGATTTCATGGAATGCTTTCTAACAAACTGTGACACGGGTAGTGGCTGCATCTGTTGAGATTGTAGCATCGTGGGACACGGCGCATCAACGTCAAGGAGTGGTCAAGCCAAGTACAAGTAGCAACCTTTTTTCAAATATAGCATCCACCCGAAGATCATGTTCCAGATGTAATATTGATGTTGTTTTGTTTTTGGAGCAAGCAGAGATGGGCCCAAGTATGTGTTTGTGGGATGAGCTAGGTATGATGGTTTCGTATCTAATGAAACGTAGAAGGGGAGGTAATAGCAGCAAGGACTGTGAGGCTGTAGCGATGTTGGAGGGTCTATGATGGTGTGTTGATCTTAACCTTCATAAATTTATTTTGGAGTCAGATTTACAAGGAGTCCTCCAAGCGATGAATGCAAGTATGCTACAGGATAGGTTTGAGTTTGGTGATATCATTAGGCGTTGTCGGGAGATTCTTTCCTCGAAAAAGAAATATACATATTTTTGTGTGTGGAGGGAGTGTAACAACATTGCTCATGCGTTGGCTATGCAATCTCCATTACTTGAGTCTTGTTAATTATATAGGAGTGACTCCTCCGTTATTTCTGTTAAGTTCTTTGAATGATGTGTGTTTTGAAATTCATAATTAATACATTAGTAGACCTTTGTTTTTTAAAAAATACCATTATAATAAAGTTTCTCTCAAACTTCCTTAAGGGTAACTTAGAAATTTCTAGCTTAAATTTAAATCACTAAGATTGGGGTGTAAAACTAATTAACATTAAAAAAATTGTATCTTGCTATAAATTAAGTAAATTATATATTTAATCTTAATCATATTAGTAATAAGAAACTTTCAATTATATATATAGTTTCAAACTTCTTGAAAATGATTCAATAATAACTATGGTATTGAGAAATTAAATTATGATATTTTATTCTCTATATTTAGCCTTGATAATGGGTCGGATACAGGACATATACCTCGAATGTGTTACCCACGTTTCACACCCTCGGGTTTTACCAGTGCCTGCTGATTTAAGGTTGACGGGTATCAAACAGCAACCATGCCCATTATGTAGCGGATAACGTGGAAACTCATGATTGCCAGTTTTAGCCAACTAGAATATAGAGAGCAAAAATTAAACTCAAATATAAAACTTTCATTAGTATTGAATATTTGATTATCTTAATGTTCAGACTAACAACCCAAAATCTAGATATATGAAACCAGAACCTAAAAACATGAAACCAATGAATCTTTAATTGAAGAACATGAAAATAGAATTCCATAAACATGAATCTTAGAACCAACTAATCATGACCAGTAAGCTTCAACCTTTCTTCATCAATCATCATTTATTATATTCTTTTATTCACTCATCATATTGAAATAAAGACAACATCTATAAACCAACCTGTTACTCATTAGTTAGACTTAATATTTATACAATATATCAAAACGATTGTAGATTTGATAAGATAAAGAAGTAAATACCTAAAACAAGTTTAGAACTTACTAGGAAGGGTGTAAGATACGCGGATGCATGCCCGATTTGAAGCAGATTTGTGTTGATTGGGGCATTTTCCGTGGATGCATGTCGATTTTTAGTGAAACCTCAAGGATTTTAATTGATTAGTAGATTATTGAGAGAGAATAGGTGAAAGTTGAGGAAATTAAGTGGGAATCAAAGCATTTTAGAATTTTGGAGGTTGGAATTGAAATAAAATTGAGAAGATATAGTTCTACGGTTTCCCTAAGTCTGGAGGTGAAATGAAACTGACAGAAAAAAAATTTGAAACCGTAAACACTAACTAAAATATAATATTTATAGTACTAGAAAAGGAAGTTGTTTTTATCATTGGGGTGGATTGGGATTGGATACCATAGTATCCGTGATCGCCCGTCACCCGCTGTTCTTGGGCCTTGGGTACACCTAGAGCCTGTTCAATATCCGCCTCTCACGGGTTTGGGCAACTTATTTCGAGCAGGCTTCAATGGACCTATTTTCAAGTCTATCTATACTACCGGTTTGATCCGTTTTGATGAAAAATTATTCGATCCAGCTTAATCATATTTACATATTTAATTAATAATAAAAATGATTCGACATTCAAACCGTGAAACCTTGAACCTCTAACCTACTAGCTCAATCTCTAATTCGATTTTCATAACATTGGGTTGAAGTTATAACTTCCAGATTGGAGGCTAATTATGCCCAACAAAATTTGAACACCGGGCCCAAATTTGGTTTGGTCACATACAAAAACCCGATAACTGCCATTTACTTTTGTTTAGGGTTTTATGACTCTTGAGAGTAACGAAGAAAGAAAACAATGTCAAAGTTCAATGAAGTGATCAAGAGGAAGAGAACAACGATAGCTAAAAAAAGAGAATCGTTCACGGTTATCCGCTTACCGCTAAATTGAAGGCTAAACTACAAAATCAATCTGTCTCTACAAATGCAACCGCAAGCTGTTGAAAAAATGGCGCTGAGTAAGTTCGTCAATTTGTTTTATTGTTGTCAAATTTCTTGTGCTTTAACTTGAACTTTTTGTAGGGGATCTTTATTGATTTTATTCATTTTGGCTACTGTAATTACAAGACCAGAAAGAAGTTGTAGAAAAAGGACGTGTCATCATAGAAGATGTAGAGATGGTGGTTGTTGAGGGTATCTTTATCATTTCTTGGTGTACTTCTTTTAGTGCTTTACTTAGTTATTTGTGTACTGTCGGTGACTACCCTACCATCGCCTGTGGGGCCTAATCAAGTCATACTTGGATGAACTTTTGTACCCTCTGTCCAAATGTACTACCATAGTTTTTGGTTTGCGATAAGACTTGGTTTGTCCAAGACTATGAGGGTGAGATTTTTGGTGTACAGAATTATGATTCCTAGAAAAGTTTAAGTTGAGATTGGTGTCAATAAGTTGATTTGGAATAGAGAGGAGATGTGGAAGGAAACTTTGGATAAAGGAATACAAGGATTCAAAATGTAATTGTTTTTCACTCAAATCAAATGGATTATAAACTTTCGTAAGAATCCCTTATATCTCTTGATTTAACATTCTTTTACAACACCTCCAACCTCAAATTAACTAGGAATCTTGATTTTGGTTGCCAAACCTAACATATAAAAAATGATCCACGCTCCATGGCTCATGATTGATAGAATGAAATTGGAAAACAAGAGAAAGTTAATGGATTCTCCCCACACTTGTTCTTTTGTAGGTGAAGGCACACCTAAATATAGCCATAAAATTTCCACAAAGTTTAATGTAAAAGGGGACTGAAGTTGAAGCAGTTAGACCGTAAATACGGATAGATTCTAATTTATTGCTTACTCCCGCTGTAATAGAGAAGGTGCAATGTAGATTGAAGCCATCTCTAATACAAAACTGAAGACTGACATTTACTTACTAATCAACAGGTAAAAAGAAAAGCATGTCTAAGCCAACAACATCTATGTAATGGTGGAGTAATGTGCAAGATCATGGATAGAAAATATGCCACCCTTTGACGTTATGGCATTACAAAAAATGAGGATGATGGATAGATACTAGCTTAAGGGCTTTGCTCTCTCTTATTCTCATTAATTGCATTTTCTTTCTTCTTCTCAATCTCTAACCTTGTCATCACCTTGGTCCTATGTGATTGCTTATTTTTGAAAGTAATGAGAAAACGTGACATTAGGTTAATTGACTAGAAAGTGGTAAACTATGTTTCATGGAATGATGGCTATGTTTCCTTAGCCTGGTTTTGAAAATTTCAGATGTTGCACCTGTTACTTCTTAAGTGAATCTGTCTCTGCTTAGGATTTTGTCATCAATAGAAGAGCAGTCTTTTTATATATAATCACAATATGCATAGTTTTTCTAGTCAAAGATATCAAGTCATGATAGTCCAGAGAAAACGATAATAACAAGCATTAACCCCTAAGGGGGAATACTATAAAACAAAGGGATAGAATAAGAGATGATCGGGTAATTAAGAGCCTCACATGACACTGAATGGGCGGCACAATTACCTAAACGAGAGATAAAATATAGGGAAACTATAGGGAGGGAACAAAGGAGGAATCAACATTTAGAAAGAAGTTGTCCGACACTAGCATCATTGACCAATGAGTTGATGCGATGCATAACTTCTGTAGAATCGGAAAACATGATAGTCGAGTAATCAGGTTTTGTATGAGTAGCGTAAAAAGCTTATCAGATAGCCTAAGATTCAAGAATGAGGGGTCCACAATATGCTTGATGATGAGCCCTATAGGGGAAATTTTAAATCCACATTGTCTCAGTAGCACCACCCCAATCGACCCATAACGAAGGCTGCTGGAAGGTGGACGGACAAGAGGTCATCGAAAGCCTTCGATTCAACCACCTCCACCACACACGTTTTCAAAGTTTTGGTTAGTATAGTTGATTTCAAGACCAGGGTAGAGATTTTTTGGTTCTTTACAAGCTTAAATTCGAGTTTTCAAACTTTGAAAGTTCAGAAAAGAATTTTACCTAGTCTTAGATCAGATTAAGTATTGTGGTTTCTTTGATTCTAATATTCTTGGGATTCCTACGCCTGGAAAAATCATTGCTAGTCCTAAGACCTTTGCTCATCGAATTTCTTCACCACTTATGTTTCTCTCTTTAAATTGAGTGAAACACAAGTGATAAAACAACAAGTGGTGAGATTCGAATGTTTATAGATTGAGAGATTTTGTGGGGTCCATTCTTTGTGCACTAACCATTTTTTTGCGAGGTTCAAATTAAATTGGGGGACATATGACAAAGACTCAAGGCCACTCAACAAAAGCCATATAACAAGGCTAAACCACGAGAAGTGGCACCACTACCAGAACTAACACTTGTTGGACATGGAACTCTCATTGCCGCATCTTTTGAGGATCTACATCGATTAGAGAATCGTTTCTACACGAATTCCATCATCAACAATTTTAAGTGTAGCTTAGTCATCAACAGAGAGAGTTCTACAAACATGGCAAGCCCATTTTCATGAAGAAAATGGGGCTGCCCACAACAAGATATCCGAAGCCATCCAAGTTTCAAGGGCTTGGCAATGGAGTGGAATTAAGAGTTTCAAGGAAAGTCCTACCTTGAGTATTAAAAATATTGCGACGAGGTGTTATGTGATGTAGTAGCAATGGAGGCTGCCCAAAATTTTTAGGTAAACCATGGAAATTAGCATTACATGCTCTCCAGTACTTGAGGCCAAATCGTTATGTCATCACCCATGGATCAAAGAGATTCACTCGAAAAGCTCTTACACCAATTAAAGTTCGTGAAGATATATTAGAGAGACGTAGGGCAATAGAAGTTTCAAATCAACAGCTCAAAACAAGTGAAGTTTAGAGGAGAGAAAAAAAGTCACATACACCTAGTGAGGATGTCCAAGCATTAGTTGATAGGAAATCCCTTTGGTGCCACACCACGGGAGTGTTTAGATTTAACTAACGTGACACACCCTCTTCCTAGTGTTGTCTTGTGTAAATTGCCGGAACTTGAAGGAGATTTTTCGGAAGCATGCTAGCCTCTTGATATTATTAGGACCGAATGTGTTCTTAGGCCATCCCAACAAGAAAAAAATGAACTGGAGGGAACATAAGAGCTACAACTACACGTGATCAATGAGTCCAAGATGATGTTTCAAGTCGAGTTACCACGAGGAATACCACCAAGCATTTGCTTGGAAATTTCAGCGAACAAAACTGATAAGTCTTCATATCCTTACCTTTTGAATATGAATATTAGCAATTTGAGTTTTGAAAGTTCAAAACTTGTTATGGTTAGGAATACAGAATCGCTTTTGCCTTTTATGGTTATAACTAGTTATCATAGGATTGGTTGGATCATGTCTATCTCTGAGATCGTATAACATCAATAAATCATTTGATTTGAGTGGTCCCATAAAGCATGTTATAGAAATTTTTTATCACAGAGATGTGAATCTGATTAGTGAATGCAAAATGCTTGTTAATACTAGTCATGAACTACTTAGACAGTTAATGATGATCTATGAACTTGCTAATGCATTTATCACTTACATGAGATCTTACTACTATGATTTTCTTCTTTACATGAGTATCATGGATTTTCATATAGACAATTCTAGGAGTAGCATAAAATTCTTGGATGTGCATTCTCATATCATGTTGGACGGCATGAGCATATGTACATTTTTTGTACTTGATATTGATGTTTTGCCTACTCAAAACGTGCTGTAAAAATTGCTTAGCCTAGGCTTTCACTTAAAATCTCTGTTATGTAACTACATGACATTATACTATAATATCTTGTTCGTATACATGTTATTTCCAAATAATGTCGTTATAGGTATAAAAGAAGTTGAGAGAATAGTAATCCCAAAGAGCCATGAAACAACCATGGAATGGAAGATTTGTTGGAGTAATGAAGCATTGATCTCGTGGTTGAAAGATCCCAAGAACAATGGGAACAACCACGATTGACATATGAGAAGCATATTGAACAACCACGCAAAGAGCCCACCCCAACTATTCAGGGAAGTTCTGTAGTTGATGATGGTAATTTTGTATGGAGAGTCCACCAATTATGGGGAATCATGGAGTTGATTTAACCATATAAAAAAGGAGCACTTAAATGATGATTAAAGAACACTCGTAACTTGGGTACATGACGATAATGCAGCACTTGAAGATTTCCAAACAAAACGAGTGGCACCGATGTGGAAGCCACTTCAAAATCAAGATTCTTCAAGAACGCAAGACGGAGCAAACTGTTGTCGACCTATCTTTGGAGTAGAGTTATATTATGATGCAAGGAGACCCTCCATCAAGTTTGAGAGAAATCATAGCTGAATAAAAAATGAAGGTGCAAAGTTTTGATTTCACCGAATTTCATCGATTGGAGCCACAGGGAGCAAGGATTGACATAGTCAAAACTTGGCCTTAAGTAAGGAGGATTCCTTTCCTTGCAAGGCAAGGAATCCTTCTCCTTTCTTTCCATTGGTGAACAAGGCTTTATTTTCCTTGTAGTTTCATGGCCTCTCAATCCTATATAAAGAGGGTACAACCACCATAGTTAGGCATAACACCCAGAATAAAGTTTAAGTAAATTTTGGCATAGAGCTGTCTTTTGAATTCGTTTTGTTAAAAGCACGTCGTTGCTAGGGTAGAGGATTCTGGTTTGTCATAGTCGGGTTGTCACTACCTCTTCGTGGCCCTATTCACATTGGAGACTCTTCCCCTCCCTTCGCCATCAATCTAGTGGTCGGTTATGTAACTTTCCATCCAATATTTTGGATTTTGTTCGTTGTTTTGAAAATCGTTTTTGATAGCTTGTCTCAATTTTCGTTAGTGCATTCTGGCTCATATCAAATTGCTTCTCTAGTTGCATGAAAATTGGCTTCCCATATTCTTAATGTCGTGATTTCTTCTTACTAGGTTGCTGCCTTCGAGTTGATGCAAAAACAGCATGGTTGACAAACCGTGGCAACAAACGCCTGCCTCCACCATCTCCTTTCGACATCGTGATCAATTATGCATGGAATTTAAAACATAGTAACTACTAATTAGTATTTTTTTTTCTTTTAATAATAAACTACTATTTAATTGCATGTTGAAAATGATTTTGCAATCAATTTAATATTATTCCATTAATATAAGGTGAGGACTTCGGTACTCTCGGAGTAGTGAGTACTCCTACCTATTTAAATTCATCTGAACTTTTCAATTTTTAGAAATAATCTCAACGATCAATAATTAATTAATTTCTAAATTTAAGATAATTTAAATTTCAAATAATGAATTTAAAAAAAAAAATTAAAATAACGAAATAATTACTCTACTTCATTCCAATGAACATATTGTCCTTTTTTATTTTATATAAAAAATTTATGTCTTATGAAGCTCCCAACAATAACAGAGTATAAATCTTTACCACCAAGGAAAAAAAAGAAGAATAATCACTTCTTCATTTTGTTGTTTATTTTCTTTTTCCATCCTCCCTTTTTTCATACTAAACCAAAATCCCACCCAATTAATACTCTGTTATCATCTTTCATTCAAACTCATTTATCATCTTCCATTCTAATAATTAACCCCTAAATCTCTTTATCAAACAAGAGACATATATAGCAAATAGTATTGCAAATAGTAGAAGTACCAACATGACAATAACTAGTTATCAAGTCATATAAATAATTGCAAATAATTATAAATAGTTACTCATATTACTAGTTATTAAGTCCTATAAGTCTCCAAAAGTGGTGGGGATGAAAGAGATTGAATTGAGAGGGAAGGAAGCGAACATGCATTTGATGGAAGATGGATCTTGTTAGGACCAGATATTGATGAATGAAGACTTTTGGTTCAGGGAAGTTTGCAGAGGTCCGACCAAGAAGAAGAATATAAGAAGAAGAGAGAGAGAGGAAGAAACGACAAATTTAGTATGATGTGGCTGCCATGTCAGATACTGACTTGACAACTTCCTTTCATTCCACATCAAATTTCAGTCAAATATTTTAGCTTAGTGGTAGTCTGTGAAATCAACTAATGAGATTAGTGGTATCGAGTGCACTAAATAAAATTTTAATGGAATGTGGGTAATGATTTTAGAAGTTGAATGATATATGGTGTAATTAAGTCTATAACTACATATGATTGTAATTTGTTATAGATGCTTATAATATGTTACATGAAATTATAACATGTTACTCTGACTACTGATGATTATAACCTATCAAAAACAATTATAACTGGTTCCCACGTGTAACCTGTTATAAATGATTACAACATGTTACAAGTGTAACATGTTATAGATGATTGTTTTCTAGAAAAGTAATTGGAAACTTATCGAACAGTCGGCGTAAAAGCCTAGATCTGATTGTTTAGATTCATCATTGAAGTTCATAAAAGTCATTGAACTTATATTATACCATTAGCCATTATGTTTTCTAGAATAAGTACTTGAACTGGAAAAATGTGTTGAGTCAAAGATCTGGGTAATACATGGTAGAACATTTCCTGCCAACGCCAACACTGATTTTCCTACCGATTCCTTTTTTTGGTAGAAAGGTTGGACTCAAGGTTCTAATTATTAATACTAATGGCTCGTGGGAAGGAAACCCCAATAATATCAGCACAAATACAGTCCATAATATTTCGAGGGAAAGAACTAATAATATGCATTTTGAAAGGGAGGGAATGCCCAAGATGAGCGAAAAGGCTTGTGATACGGTTTCCTTCTCGATAGATGTGAGTCATAATCCTCATCCAATTACGATGGAGAAGTTGATGCAGCCCTGTTATACTCGGATTGTGCCTTAAATCCGTAGCATAGGGGTTATGATCATATGCGTCGACAATGGCAGAATCAATTTGTAGATGCACTTTTTCGTACCCCAGATTCCATGGAAATTGTAAGCCAAGAATAGCAGCTTTGATTTCAGCTTGTGCGATAATACATTCCTCAACATTCACTGCAAAGGAACCCTAACAAGCCCATCTCAAATCACGCAGAATACCGCCCCCTCTTGAGCTCTTCAAAGATTATATGACTGAATCGTCTTTGTTGAGGGTAATCTCAACATCTTTACAAATCGACCAACCCACTATGCTCATCTCTCGCTTTGGTTTATTCTTAGAAAGTGTCAACTCTCCCATTTTCATTGTCTTCCAAACCCTAATGAAAGACTTGTAGGCGGAGAGTCCAATCTTTCTACCCAAAAAAGAATGGGTGGCGAAATGATTGTTGGCATTGGCGGGAAATGCTCTACCATGTATTACCAAGATCTTTGACTCAAACCATGTTTCCAGCTATAGCACTTATTCAAGAAAACTTAATGGCTAATGGTATAATATAAGTTCAATTAGTTTTAAGAACTTCAAAGATGAATCTAAACAACCAGATCTAGGCTTTTATGACAATTGTTCGACGAGTTTCCAATGAATTTTCCAGAAAACAATCATCTATAACATGTTGTAATCATTTATAACAGGTTACACGAGTAACAAATTATAATCGTTTGTGATTGGTTATAATCGTCATTAGTCAGTTATACGAGTAACATGTTATAATTGCACGTAACATATAATAAGCATCTAAAAAAAATTAAAATCATATGTAACTAGTGAATGGCCTATAACTAGTTATATACTTAATTATACCATATATCATTCAACTTCTAATATTGTCCCACACATTCCATTGAAATTTTATTTAGTGCACCTTATACCACTAATCTCATTATTTGATTTCACCAACTACCACTAAGCTAAAATATTTTACTGAAATTTGATGTGGAATGAAATGAAGTTGTCAAGTCAGAACCTGACATGGGAGCCACATCATACTGAATTTGTCTTTTCTTCCCCTTTTATCTCTTCTTCTTATATTTATCTTCTTCTTCAGACCTCATCAAACTTCCTTGAACCAAAAGCCTTCATTTATCAATATCTGGTCCTAATAAGATCCATCTTCCATCAATTGCATGTTCTCTTCCTTCCCTCTCAATTCCATCTCTTTCATCCCCACCACTTTTGGCGATTTATACGACTTAATAACTAGTTATACGAGTATCTATTTATAATTATTTGTAACTATTTACACGACTTAATAACTAGTTATATGAGTAATTATTTATTATTATTTGTAACTATTTACATAACTTAATAACTAGTTATAATCATATCTAACTAGTTCGATCATACAAAAATAACTTATCATATACGAGTAAATTAAATGACTAATTATGAATGAAGATGATCCAATTGAAACACCCACCAATCGTCCTCTCATCTGAAATCCCTAACCAAAATCAAATTATCCAAATCATTAGTTCACGATAGAAGCATTTTCATTCATCATACTCTATATTGTTTGATTCACTATTCATTTCCTTCATCGAATGTGTCTCAAACAAAAATGGTTTATTTTTTGGATAGGGTAATGCAGTCTGCTTCGTCACTCCATCGCTACCTCGGTTTTTTTATCTGCACTACATTGCAGTTTAATATGCGGTGCTTTTTTTGAATAAGCAATTTATGATGAGGCTTTGAACCTTGTGCCAGAGAAAACTTACGTATATATGTATATTGAAACAACGGCTTTCATACCAAAATGATATGAGATAAGTTATCGAAAACGGGTTTCAAAACAACAAACAAAATCCAAAAAACCGGATGGAAAGATACCTAGCCGACCAATCGATCGATGCCAACGGGAGGGACCAAGTCTCAAATGTGAATGGTGCCAAGAAGATGGGCTGCTCACTCGATTACGATAAACCACAATCCTATAGCCTAGCAACGATGTGTTTCAAACAAGACAAATTCAAATGACGGTAGGCCAAAATTTACCTAAACTATATTATGGGCGTTCTACCTAACTATATTGGTTGTATTCTCTTTATAAAGGAGAGCCAGGACATTAAATTATAGAAAAATAAACCCTTGTTCACCAAGGAAAGAAAGGACAAGGATTCCCAAGGCAAAGAATGAATCCTCCTTACTTAAGGAATAAGTTTTGACTAAGTCAACCCTCACTCCTCAGAGACTCTATTCGACCAAGGAGCTCTTTAGGAGGCCTTCTATGGCCTTAATTAAACCTACAAAGTGTGAATACAAATCCCAAATTAAACTACTACAACGTGAATAAAAGATAAAGGGGCGCTTAAGCTCCAAAAGTGGGCTTAGTGGGTCGTAGTCGTGATGGCAGATAGTAGGCCTTTGCTACGGCCATGCATTTATCCGAGGAAGACCCATAGATGTATGGTCAACCTATGAGTCAAGAAACATAGGCCTTGGCTTGAATATATACAAGATCGTAACCTCCATTGGTACTACATCACATAACACCTCATCACAATATTTGTCAATACTAAAATTAATTAGGGCATTTCATACCATGGGAAAAGAGTAGGACAGGAGGTTAGGAGAAGGATAGGAGATAGAGGTGTTAGAAGGGTACGAGCTAAATAGAGGAGAATGACCAGGCTTTTCAGGACCATCGTTATCATATCAAGGGATGACGTGATGCAAGGAGTTCGACTAAGGTTCCGGTAGTACTATGTGGTTAGTATTACCTGACTCAGTGGAAATTGAGCCAAGAGAAGATAGGAAAACAGGGAACGGTAGTATATGTAGAAAGGTGAAAGGTACAAGGTTGAGCTACTTGCTTAACTAGCTGCATCTTTGAAGTAGCACTACAAGGATTGCTCTCTACATTTCCATGTTTGGAACATGGTAGTACGTGTTGACGAACTAGCAATATTGCATAGGGGATGCAGAATCCCTAAAGGATCGAGCAGCATAGTGCTGAGAGGGCATGTGCAATGTATGAGCCTCCGATGCTTGAGTCAGAAGGAAGGAGCGAGCAACAAGTAGAAAATATTTTGTATGCTCTTTGAGATTGTCCATAGCAAAATAGCTATCGATAAGCATACTGGGAACTCAGCTTCCAAGCAATTTTTTCACTTAAATTTAAGTGACTGGATTATTACAGGAACCACTATTTCCAAACATAGGCTTGAGTTCGGTATCGTATGTTGGCTTCTTTGGAAACATCGTAATGAGTTTAATTTTAGAAATGTTTCAACCGCCTCATATTAGCTCCACCGACGAGTCCTTCATTGGATATCGGGCTTTGGGAGACAATGAAGATCGGAGAGTTGACGCTTTCTAAAAATAAACTAGAGCGAGAGCCTGGTGGGTTGGTAGGTTTGTAACGATGTTGAGATTACCCTTAACACAGACGATTCAGTCTTACAATCTTCAAAGAGCTCGATAAGGGGCGGTATTTTACATGATTCGAGAGGGGCTTGTCAGGGTGCCTTTGCACCTAATTTCGAGGAATGTACTATCACATGAGATGAAATCAGAGCTCTTATTCTTGGCGAACAATTTCCATGGAATCTAGGGTACCGCAAAGTGCATCTATAAATTGATTCCGCCATTGTCGACACATATGCTCCTAACCCCAATGCTACGGTTTTAAGGCACTTTGAGAGTATAACAGAGCTGCATCAACTTTTCCATCATGATTAGATGGTGATTGTGACTCACATCTATCGAGAAGGAAACCGTGCGACAGACCTTTTCGCTCATATTATTAGTTCTATCCCTCCCTTTCGGAATGCATATTATTAATTAATTCCCTCAAAATATTATTGAATTTATTTGTGCTGATATTATTGCGGTTTCCTTCCCACGAGCCATTAATATTAATAATTAGGACCTTGAGTCCAACCTTTCTACCCAAAAAAAGAATGGGTGGCAAAATGATTGTTGGCGTTGGCAAAAATGTTCTACCATATATTACCTAGATCTTTAACTCAAAACATGTTTCCAGTTCAAGTACTTATTCTACAAAACTTAATGGTTGATGGTATAATCTAAGTTCAATTATTTTAAGAACTTCAAAGATGAATCTAAGCAATCAGATCTAGGATTTTACATCGACTGTTCGACGAGTTTCCAATGACTTTTTCAGAAAATAATCGTCTATAAAATGTTACACGTGTAACATGTTGTAATCATTTATAACAGGTTCCACGAGTAACGAGTTATAGTCATTTGTTATAGGTTATAATCGTCCGTAGTCAATCATAAGAGTAACATGTTATAATTTTATGTAACATATTATAAGCATTTATAACAAATTAAAATCATATGTGACTAGTAAATGGCCCATAACTAGTTATAGACTTATTTACACCATATATCATTCAACTTCTAAAATCGTTACACACTTTGCATTAAAAATTTATTTAGTGCACCTGATACCACTACTCTCATTAGTTGATTTCACCAAGTACCACTAAGCTGAAATTTGATGTGGAATAAAAGGATGTTGTCAAGTCAGAATCTCACATGGCAGCCACATCATACAAATTTTTCCTTTCTTCCCCTTCTCTCTCTTCTATTTATATTCTTCTTTTTGGTCGAACCTTAGCAAACTTCCTGGAACCAAAATCCTTCATCTATCAATATATGGTCCCAACAAGATCCATCTTCCATGAAATCCAGGTTCTATTCCTTTCCTCTGAATTCTATCTCTTTCATTCCCGCCAGTTTTGGCCATTTATAGGACTTAATATCTAGTTATACGAGTAACTATTTATAATTATTTGTAATTATTTACATGACCTAATAACTAGTTATAACATCTATAACTAGTTCGATCATAGAAAAATAACATATCACATAAGAGTAAATTAAATGACTAATTATGAAAAAAGATGATCCAACTGAAACACCCACCAATCTTCCTCTCATCTGAAATCCGTAACCAAAATCAAATTATCCAAATCATTAGTTCATGATAGTAGCAATTTCATTCATCATACTCTGTATTGTTTGATTCTCTATTCAATTCCTTCCTCCAATATGGCTCGAAACAACAATGGCATATTGTTTGGATAGGGCAATGAAATCTGCTTCGTCACTAAATCGCTACCTTGCTTTTTTTATCCGCACTACATTGCAGTTTAATATACATTGCTATAGATATCTCTTGAAAAAAATAAAAAGGATGCTATGTTAATTGGAATGAAGTAAGAGTCTCTCATCGATGTAGATCCTCAAAAGATGCTCCAATTAGAGGTCCATGCCCACCAAGTGTGAGTATTGGTAGGGGTGCCACTTTAGGTGGTTTAGCCTTGTTCTGTGGCTCTACTTGAGTGGCCTTGAACCTTTGTTGTATCTCCATCAATTTATTTTGAACCTCGCAAAACATGGTTAGTGCACAAAGAATAGACCTTTCAAAATCTCTCAATCTATAAATGTTTGAATCTCAACACTCGTTGTTTTACCACTAGTGTTTCACTCAATTGAAACAGAGAAAGATATATGGTGAAGCAATTCGGTGAGCTAAGGTCTTAGGACTAGCAATGATTTATCCAGGCATAGGATTCATACGAATATTGCAATCAAAGCAACCATAAAACATAATTTGATCTATGACTAGGTAAAATTTTGTGTTGAACATTCAAAGTTTGAAAACTCGATTTTAAGGTTGTAAAGAACCAAAAAATCTCTGCCTTAGTCTTGAAATCAACTATACTAACCCAAACTTTGAAAACGTCTATGGTGGAGGTGGTTGGATCGAAGGATTTTGATGACCTCTTTATTTGGCCGATTTTTTCGTTGCTTTTCTTTAAAGATTTCGTCAGAATTTTCACCTACTTTTCTTTTCAACATGTTAGATACCGAACACAAGGATTCCCAGCCCTAGGTAGGAACAAAATCGAAAAAATTAGATGGAAGGTTACCTAGCCGACCAATCGATCGATCCCAAAGGGAGGGACCAAGTCTCAAACGTGAATGGTTCCACGAAGAGGGGGTGCTAACTCGATTACGATAAACTGGAACCATATAGTGTAGCTACGACGTGCTTCAAACAAGACATATTCAGAAGACGGTTCTAGGCTGAAATTTACTTAAACTTTATTATGGGCTTTCTGCCTAACTATAGTCATTTACCCTCTATATATAGGAGAGGGAGGCCATGAAGTAATAGAAAAATAAAGGGTTCACCAAGAAAAAAGGAGAAGGATTCCTAAGGCAAGGAAATTAATCCTCCTTACTTACAGAATAACTTTTGACTAACTCAACCCTTGCTCCTCAAGGACTAAATTCGACCAAGGAGCACTTTAGAAGGTTTTCTTTGGCATTAAGTAAACCTACAAAGTATGAATACAAATCCCAAATTAAACTACTAAAACGCGAATAAAAGATAGGGGGCATTTAAGCTCCAAAAGTGGGCTTAGTGGGTGGTAGTCTTGATGGCGGATAGTAGGCCTTTGCTAGGGCCATGAATACATCCAACAAAGACTGTTGGCTGAATGCTGAACATAAGTCAAGAAACATAGGTGTGCGCTTGAACAGATACAGGATCGTAACCTCCATTGGTACTAGATCACATAACACCTCGTCAGAATATTTGTCAATACTAAAACAAATTAGGGCATGGCATACCATGCGAAAAGAGCAAGAAAGGAATTCAAGAGAAAGAGGTGTTAGAAGGGTAAGAGCTAAATAGAGGAGAATGACTAGGCTTTTCAGGACCGTCGTCATCTTATCAAGGGATGACGTGATGCAGGTAGTTTGACAATGGTTCCGGTAGTACTATATGATTAGTATTACCTAATTGAGTGGAAATTGAGCTAGGAGCAGATAGGAAAATAGGGAACTGTAGTATATGCAGCAAGGTGACAGTTATGAAGTTGAGCTAGTCGCTTTAGTGGCTGCATCTTCGAAGTAGCACTATAAGGATTGGCCTCTACACTTCCATGTCTAGAACATGGTAGTACGTGTTGAAGAAGTAGAAACATTTCTTAGGGGATGCAAAATCCCTAAAGTTATTGAAAGTGCGAAGCTGATGTTTTGTAGGACAAGTGAAGTCTCTTTGCTAGATGGTGACTACCAAGGGGTTGGTACCATTAGAGAAGGACAATGTGTGTTCATATTTCAAGGGAAACTAGTAAAGGATTGAGTAGCATAATGCTCTGAGCTTATAAGAGATGTACGGGCCTCTGATGCTCGAGTCAGAAAGTAGGAGAGTTATGGGAATACGAAATGGAATAGAAGCAAAAGTCTATGGGATGATGAGCATTATCCATGGGTTAACTCATTTGTTTAAAGGTATCACTTTTGCAAGGCGGATCCCTGTACTCCTTTTGGGTGTCGGCTTTCGGGGATTTATGTGAGAGTTCAACATAAGGTTGGATCTAAAACTGCTTTGAAGGTATTTTAATGTATAAGAAAATGTTCATGGGGGTAATGGAAGCTTATCCAAGGAGAAATTGTGGATGGATTGGGGATGAAAGGGTTGATAGTAGCAACTAGGTTCTTGAATCCAGTGTTAATAATAAGTTGGATGAACAAGGGGTATGAGTAATAGATATTTAGAAGAGTAGAGGCAGTGGGCGTTGCATGACGGACAACCATCAAGGTTATTTGGTAACCGCATCTGTGATGCTCTGTTGGTCATGGGAGAGGTACACAATGAATCACATGTGTGGTGCGAGGGGAACCGTCGTGGCTAGTACACTGACCCCGCATGTGGCAGTGTAAGTCACAAGTGTGGCCAGAGAACTAGCACATGCATGGTCTAGTAGATCATGAGCGTGGTGTGAGGAATCCACGGGTGTGGTAGTCAGTGACGTTACAGACCATGGGGAGCGCGAGATTAGGTTGTCGATGGGTAATGGAGACAATAAGAGATTTGTGACTAACAAATCGTGGATGGATGGCTAACCACTGTTGTGGCGAGCCTGTTGGATGCAGCCATCTTCCGTCGAGGGGTTATGCTTGTGGATAGTGATGCAATGTGCTAAGTAGAGCAGATGTTTTGGCATAGAGATAAGGTGTCATCTTTATTTCCAACCAGGTTTTGTGTAGAAAGCTGGAGGATGCACATAGTTGATCCTAGGACGACTTAGAGGTGAGTTCGACTAGGAACAATGGTATTGAGGCTTCAACTATGATTGTTTAGTGGCTTCTAAGGAGGCTGCTAGGTAGTGGTGCTTGAGGGGTCGGCTCTGTGTTGAGCATGGTGAACGATGGCTTAAGGAAAAGGGGGATAGGGTTGTGTTGGCAAGGCATGCCCAACCTAACCTACCCGAGGAATCAAGTTAAGTCATAATCAGAGGTGTCAGCTCTCCTCAAAAGGTGGGGGTTTAATATTATGTTTTGTTTTATAAATGTAGAACTGTATTAGGATGTTGGAGAATCCAATTATTGGATCCTCCATATGATTTAGAGTAAAGGCTTTCAGGTTGTACAATAGCGTGTGATCTACTGTTTGTGACAGGATGTTGAGTGAGGGCTATCACACTATACAGTAGCATGTAATTTAATGTACAAACAGCAATTATAATTGGAGTATATGCTCTTGGCGTTTGAACTGTGGCATGTTATCCATAGTTCATGATAGGACACGATATGCCTAGCTAGATTAGCTCATGATGATTATACATTGGTCACCCACCCTAGGATAGCATAATCCCTAGTTAACATTCAGCTTTTAGCCAAAACATGTTGAGTATGCTTATAGATGCTGCTCACACAGTTTTCAGGGTGGTTTCATGATCTGATCGACCATGAGACTATCCACACAATTAGGGGTGGCTGATGCTAGTTTGATACCTACGGGACCACTTGGTCACTTTATTAGAGTAGTGACTAGGATGACTTCTATGTTCTATCCTCAGTTTCAGGTCTTCTAGGGTTTCGTGTCACAAGTATAGTCCAATGTAGACCGAAAGCGATGTAAGTCCCGTTTGTGCAGCAACTTGCCAGTGTTAAGAAACCTTTGAACTTCATGTCTAGAAGGAAGACCAATTGTTGGACGCAAAATACACATACATAACGTTACAGATTTTCGATCTTGTTCCAAAAATTGAATCGCCCATAATCTAACCTATGTGTTTAGCATCCGATAAGGTGGTTCACAAATTTAAAATTTCTTTTGTCACGATTCCTCTAACAACTATTTCAACTCAAGCACTTGAACACCCATAACTCGATGGTATGTAAGAAAAATTCCATCCAAGGACCAGGGAGCCAATTCCACCCTATTCGTGCTGGTTCTACCGAGGTCGAACACTTGGTTAGTGTAACAATGAGCCAACCTATGCTTGCAAAGTAGCCCTTCGGCGGTCAAATAATCCAATAAACTCTTTATTTATCCCACTATTTACTAAATCATGCCATTTGGCGAAGAACCCTTGGCTTGTTTTTACATTCAACACTCTCCCCACGGGCCTAATATGAAAGGCTCAGCTTTATCTCTGCATCCCAACAACTTTGTTACTTTCACTTCTATATTCCTCTTCATGTGCCATACATAGAGGAAATGGTGCAAAGAAGGGAATAGCTTTGTCATTGCAACCCCCAATCCTCTCTCTTTATCCATAACAAAGGCATTTTGGACCCGACTACAAAGAACAACCCGCACCTATTTCTTAACTGGCGTCACACCGACCAACTGAACTGCTGCCTTCTTGTAGTAGTTCCCTTTTTTTGCTTCCGTCAATCCCCATTTCAAAGTATTCACGCTACCCAATCTCTGAAGCCTAATCCTATACAACTTCTCCTTCCTAGAAACAACAACAAAGAATGGGATAGAACTGTCGTCGAAATTAAGGGCGAAGGACAACACATACTCAATCTCTTTATCTTCATTATGCTCAACTTGAATACTATGAATAGTATCCATTATAAGTCGAGAGGCCCCTGCCCCGTCCATTACTTGATTCCCATCCTGATTCTAATCGATAGACTTCTCATCGACACCTTTTTGTTCATTAGTTTTCCCATCTTTATGCTGATCCACATTTGTGTCATGACAACCTTTTTCTTCATCACCACCAGCCCCTTGTCTCTTACCACCTCCGTCGGTATCATCATCACCATCCTTCTCTTTTAGTTTTGAATCTAGAAACTCCAGAGCATCAAAGGCATTGTCATTGTCTTCATCGTCACGATAAGCACCATTGATGACACCATCCCATTCCGCAACTGTGTACGCATCCTAATTGTGATACACATGCCTGTCATCAACACCTTTGTCTTCATCACTACCAACTCCTTGTCTCGTAGAACCTTTTTCGATACCAACATCACCATCCTTTCCTTTGGCTATCCCAACAGGGGCGCCCCTTCAACAATAGTCTATTCCAGTTCTTTGTCAGCCTTTATGTTATCGTCTATGCAACTACTTATTTAGGCTTGGAACTCAGCAGTAGTTGACATTGGTACTAATTCTGGACCTTTACTAGGATTCACATAATAACCGACTGTGGATCCATCATTCTCAAATTTTGTTGACATAGTCATAAAGTGTCTGTCCCGAGCCACGACAGCATGGGCAGACAAATAGGGTATTAGATCCAACCAAAGATTTCATCACTTCTTACCTTGCCCTTCTTATAGAGCAAGGTTGGTGTATCCTAAACAATATGGATCTCTTATGTGTTAAGCTTCTCCAACCATTATACTTCCCATATAGCCACCCCTAGCTATAAGCGGACGGCCTCATGGTGGATTAGACCATGAAACCACCCTGAAATACCGTGAGAGCAACAACTGAAGGCATACTCGTCACGTCCTGCCTGAAACTGAAAGTAACTTGGGAGATTGCACAATCCATGGGTTTGACCAGCTTATATCGTTAGCTAGTCTATCTAGTCCTCATTCTTAATCCTAAAAAATGAAATGTGAACATGCACAGTTCCTCGTTGTGAGCTTATGCTCGAATAATGAACAACTATCTGTGCAGTAGATCACACTCTACTACATCGTCTGAAACTATGAATTACATAACACAACCGTTTGTATAGTAGATCACACTCTACTATGCAGTCCTAAAAATCCAACAAGGATTCCAGACAAATAATCACAATTCATTGCATAAGGTAGAAAAGTAATCCTAGCCCCTACCTTTGAAAGCTTTTGACTGAAGGTTATGATCCAAGCCATCTCCCTATAGTTCGTTTGCCTGATCTATATAACCTAGAGGAAAATAATCACATGATTGAAATCCCAAAACCCTAAATCCAAACCTTTTAGGATTTTCTTACATTGGATTCAAAGCAAAGTATTGAGAAAGGAGGAAGAAGGTAGATTGCCTTCTACAGCTTCCTCAACGATCTCTAAGGTTGTCCTATTGGTCAGCAATTGATCAACAAGTCCCTCTTCTCTACCTAAAACAATCGGCACATGTTAGAAGATTTAAAGGAATAAGAGTTAGGTTGTTATAATTCTAGAATAGCGACTATGCTTTTATAAGCTGTCCACCACTCCCATGGCCTACTGCTTAGCACACCCATAATGACATGGCAACCACGTCTGTGACCTACTAATGGTCACGGCCATGATCCTCCTGTTGTCACATGGCCAATCCTCTCCCACATACCTGCTAGGTAGTCCTCCATGATCTCTAGATAGCATTCTTTCACGCTAGCCTCGGTCTCCCATGTTGGTGCCTTGACATCCTGGTTTTTCCAAATCACCTTAAGCATAGGTATTTCCTTTCTTCTCAACTGATAGACCTATATGGCCATAATCTTGGTTAGTTTCTCCATGAAAGTCAAGTCTCTCTCTAGCTTAATCTCATATGGCTGAATCAGTTGGTTCGTCCTGCCAATATAAGAACAAATCACATGGAATACATTATGTATCCGGTCCAACTCTGCTGGTAAGGTTAGTCATAAGCCATTTGTCATATTCTCCAAATGATATCGTAAGGACCAATGAATTGGGGGAGCCAACTTCTCCTTCTTCCCAAACCGCATCACTCATTTCCAATCGTAAACTCAAAGGAAAACAGTATCCCCTTCCTTGAAACTAACCTATGTATCCTTCTCATCAGCATACTGCTTCTGCCGATTCTGAGCTACTCCCATTTGAGCTCAAATCACTCTTTAACCTTCAACTAGTGATACCCCTACCTCAGATCGATCGTACAGAACACTACTACTCCCTGAATTTGATCAAACATGTCATTTGAAAAGTGTTTATGGATGTTTGACGAGACTAGTTTTCATAAACTGCGTCATTTGATTGTAGTAGTTGTTAATCAAGATTTTATTTTATTAGTTCTCTTTCTTATTTAATTTTTTTTAAAGTACCCTGGTCACGCATTTTGATACATTGTCAAGATGTTGTTAAAGACCTTAAATGCCTCATTTGATTTTGATTTTTCTGCTGCTTTAAGGGCATTTTAGTCATTTACTAATTTGTAAAAAATGAGGGTGTTACATGAATTAAACCTGGGCAATTGGAAATTGTGCTCTCCAGACTTGGTTTCAATTCCAAATGGATTGGTTGGATTCGTGAATGCCTATCCATAGCTTTTTTCTCTGTCCTTGTCAATGAAAATGTCCTTCCTCATCTTTGTCAATGTACTGATGGTCTTTTTCCCTCATCTCAGCTACCATCTCCTCTAATTAGCTCTCTGATTTGCCCTGTCCTCTCTCACATTCTTTTCGCCAACGATACTTTTCTCGTCTTAGAAACCTCTACTAGTGGCTACTCTAGCTTGATACATATTCTTGACCATTATGAGGCCCTTAGCGGCCAACTGATAAATCTCACAAAATATGTTGTTTATTTCAGCTCAAATACACCCACTTCTTTACAACAATCACTGGGTCAGCAACTACATGTTTCAAACATTGGATTATGTGATCAGTATGTTGGTCTCTCTATCCATATTTCATGTTCACGTGCTTTTATTTCATTACATTAAAGACTGCATTGCTGACACGCTGTAAGGGTGGAAGACGAAGTGTTTATCGCCAACTGGAATGGAGTTTCTGATGAAGTTGGTTGCTTCCGCCTTGCCCTACTATATCATGTCCATTTTCAAATTTCTCTCCGGCCTTTGCAATCATCTAAATATGCAGGTGGCTCCTGTTTGGGAGGTATTAAATCCACTTGTTGCATCCATTCAAAATCATGAGCGTCCGTACGTCAACCAAAATATGAAAGGTGTCTAGGCTTCTGAGATTTTTCCTCCATCAATTAGTTGCTTCTTGCGTCATTTTGTTGATGGCTATTGTGCTCCATTCACAGTCTTATCTCTTGAATCCTCAAAGGTATATATTTTCCTACTGGTACCTTTCTCACAGCCACAAAAGTTTCGTCTCATAGTTGGTGTTGGACTGGGATTCTTTTTGGCCAAGAACTATTACTCGCAATCGTCGTTGCAGACGAGTAGTTCGGCGGTTGTATTTGGAAATGGGAAAGGAGAATGAGAGTACGAAAGGCTCTGCTCCGCTATCATGAAATGTCAGGGGAAAACTGCGGAATGGAGAAGGAATTGGGAACTTTTATATTAATTTTAATTTTCTTACCTAAAATAGTGGTACTGGGTAGTACTGCCGGCTGACGCATGACGACACACGTTTGGGTGTTGGAGTAATTCTTTTTGTTAGGTGTTAAAGTTGTTTAACTCGAGTTAATCGATGATTTAACTAATTAATTGTTTAACCTAATTCAGCCATTACCTTCAACCTCTTGTTCGGTTAAACCACTCTATAACCGACTCGGTCTGTTAATTGGTTTTATCGAGACAGAACTGCCATCCATAATTTTGGCATTCTCCTAGGCACTACCAATCATCCCAAACTTAATTTTTTTATATGGAAATTGCTTCATAATGTCCTACCTTTTGCCTATGGTTTAATCAATCGCTATGTTAAGATTCCACCTTTACGTTAGGTATGTGGTTTAGAGAATGAGATCCTACATTACTTACTCTTTTCATCTGGTGTGTGGTCGATAACTGTCATCTGGTGGTGCTATGGAGATCCTATTGGAATACGAACAAAGCGAATGCTATCAAGGTGGTTTATTTTTTGTGGCGGGTTTGGAAATCAAGGAACTTGATAGTTTCAAGCACTTGCAACACTCAATCCAGGCGCTACGTCAACAGTTTCGTTTAGATTGGCTGGAAGGAGGACGATGTGAAGCTGCTTCAATAACTATTCGCTCGACTGAGTCTTTCATCTTCCTCGACACTGTTCGCCGAATCCGACTTGGCGATTTTATGTTCATGTTGTTATCCGTCCACCTTCCGGTAGCCTTCGTTATGGCTCAATTGGGGTGGTGCTACCAAGAAAATGTGGATTTCCAATTTCAGTTATAGGGATCATCATCAAGCATATCGTGGACCCCTCATTTTTGAATTTCAGGCCATCTGATAAGCTTTTTACGCTGCTAGTACAAAACCTGATGACTCGACTATCCTCTTCTCCAATTCTGTAGAAGTTGTTCATCTCATCAACTCCTCGGTGAATGATGCTAGTGTCGGTTATAGGGCGGTTTAACCAAACAAGAGGTTGGTCGAGGAACGGTTAAAGGTAATGGCTGAATTCTATTAAACGGTGAATTAGTTAAATCATCGGTTAACTCGAATTAATCAACTTTAATCGGTAAGAAAAAGAATTACCCCAACACCCAAATGCGCGTCATTACACATCAGCCTACAGTACTACCAGTACACCAATTTTAGGTAAAAACAATTAAAATTAACATAAAAGTGCCCAATCCCTTCCCTATTTTGTAGTTTTTCCCTAGCATTTCATGATAGCAGAGCCTCTGCTACTTGCATTCTCATTTCCAATTTCCAATTCCAACAGCCGAGCTACTCGTCTGAAAAGGCTATTGTGAGTAGCAACATGCATCAGGCAAATATGCAAGCATGCACATTCACATGCAAGTCGGCACTGGGGATCGATCTTCTTCTACTCAAAATCACAGTATGCGAGCTACTCCTCGACAACGACGAGTCCGCAAGCAGCAACTGACATTACTCACGGTCACCCAATTTATCCCAATCGACAGTCTAGTCTTGATCTCTACTCTCCTCTCCCAACCCAGAGGTACTCGGTAACGGCGACTAATCGTTCATTTCTTCCGGGACTGAACATGACAACGGTGATTACTATGAATAGAATAATTCGGTCATAGTAGGTTCGATGATTAAACAGTCGATTATGTCGGTTATGCAGGTTAATCGAAAAATCTATCGGTTAAAAATTGATGAATTAACCGTAGGATCTCAGAAACCTAGACCCCTTTCATATTTTGGTTGATGTACGGACGCTCATAATTTTAAATGGATGCGCAGAGTGGATTTAATACCTCCCAAACAGAATCAAGCCACCTGCATATTCAGATGATTGCAAAGGCTGGACGGAAATTTGAAAATGGACATTATATAGTAGGGCAAGGCGGAAGCAACCGACTTCATCAGAACCTCCATTCCAGTTGGTGATAAACACTTTGTCTTCCACCCTTGCAGCTTGTCAGCAATGCAGTCTTTAATGTACCAAAAACTAAAAGCACGTGAACATGAAATATGGGCAGGGAGACCAAGATACTGATCACATAAACTAATGTTTGAAACATGCAGCCGCTGACCCAATGATTCTTGTAAAGAAATGGGTGTATTTTAGCTGAAATATACAATTTATTTTGTAAGATTTACTAGTTGGTCAAGAATATGCATTAACCTAGAGTAGCCACTAGTATAGGCTTCTAAGTAGAGAAAAGTATCGTTGGCAAAAATAATGTGAGAGAGGGCAGGGCACAAATGGTTAAGGTGGATATCAGAGAGCTTATTAGAGGAGATAGCAGCAGAGATGAGGGAAAGAAGACCCTAAGTCTGTTAACAAAGTTGAGAAAGAAGCGAAGGATAGTCATTCACGAATCTAAGCAATCCATTTGGAATTGAAACCAAGTTTGGAGAGCACAATTTACGATTCCCTAGGTTTAATTAATGTATCACCCTCATGTTTTATGATTTCTTAAATGATTAAAATGCCCTTAAAGCAACAAAAAATCAAAATCACATGAGAGAGATTTAAGGTCTTTAACAACATCTTGACTATTTATCAAAATGCCTGATTAGGGTACTTTAAAATAAAATTAAATTAGAAAGAGAACTAATAAAATAAAAGCTTGATTAACAACTACTACAATTAAATGACGCAGTTTATGAAAAGAAGTCTCGTCAAACATCCATAAACACTGCTCAAATTAAAGTCCACCATGCTACATCCCGAATCAGCTTCCCTCTTCTCCTGCAACAACTATCAACACCATGGTGGGTGGTTTGGGGTTAGTCTTTCGTGCTCATATCATAAAAAGAATTCAAAGTAAACATTACAATACAAGCCATGTAATTTCATAAAAAACATTTCAATTTTCTAAATAAACACATCACATAAAGCAATTTTCTTTATGTAATCATAACAAACAATCAACATCAAAGATCGAAACTCAAATCGATCATGTTAGGTGTATTATGAATCTGGAGTATCAGGGTTCTTGTAACTTGCTATATCCTAATGATCATGTTCGTACAAGAAAATTATATGAAATTAATTCTTGTACTTGTTTTTCGCCTTATCTAAGGTATCTTAATTCTTATGGGATATCCCCCAACTCAACTAACTAGCCTTATAGCCCAAATCGTGAAAACCATGGATGTCTAGGAGAACGTATCCATCAGACAACATATAGTGTAAATCATGGATGTTTGGGAGAACGTATCCGTCTGACAACATATCTTGTGGGTGATAGTCTAGATAGTGAGTTCATTCTTTTAATAGACCTATTGATCATATAGGTATAGTGTTCTTGCTCATTGCTCACTCGTCATCTAACATTGTCGTAATTCTCACCTTAATAGTCTAACGTTGATGTTAGTCTAGCATTGTCATCATTTAGGGGCACAACTTGCATCTTTTTGTAATAACACAAACAGATCATAGTACTTAATCATAACATTAATAAAATAAACATAAAGTAAACACTTAATTATGGATACATGACATAAATTTAAATGCATCAATTAATAAAACACAAAACCTAGCTCATGTCACCCTTGATGCAGAGGGACATATTGGGGTTGTACCGGTAGTTCAAGAGTTTCCATATGTTTTCTCATAGGACGTACTAGAGGAACCATTTGAGAGGGAGTTGGCTTTCGATATAGAGCTAGTGCCAGGCACATCACCTATATCCATATCACCCTACTATATGGACCCAGTAGTGGTTATGGAGCTCAAGGAACAGTTGCCACAGTTGTTTGTCATCGTATTCATTGATGACATCTTGGTCTACTTCAAGACGGAGGAGGAGCATGCAGAGCACTTGAGGGTAGTGTTGGCTACTCTGAGGAGGGAATGATTGTATGCTAAGTTCACTAAGTGCAAATTTTGGCTGAGGAAGGAGGCTCCCCACCATGCTAGTACTCACTTTCCTAGTGAGTGGTGGTGAGTATGTAGTTTATAGTGATGCTTCATACTCAGGGTTAGGATGCATTCTGATGCAGAACAACAGAGTGGTGCCTTATGCATCACCTCTTTTGAAAGTTTATGATGTGAACTACCCAATCCATGATTTGGAGCTAGCACTAGTGGTTTTTGCACTGAAACTCTAGAGGCAATATTTGTATCGAGAGTTCGGGATCAAGACTGATCACAAGAGTATCAAGTACTATTTGATGGCGCAAAAGGAGTTGAACACAAAAGAAGCTGAACACAGCTATTCCACGACATAGTGTATGTACCTTCAGGGTTGAAGCTGAGAGAGGATATTTTGGAACAGGAGCATTTGTTAGCTTATGCCATACACCTAGGTCAGACAATGTACATAACACTTTGTCTATATTACTTGTTGCCTCGTATGAAGAATCAGGTGATTCAGCATGTGGCCAATTGCTTAATGTGCCAGAAAGAAAAGTTTGATCATTGAGCATCAGGAGGGTTACTACATCCCCTGCTTATACCCGTGTGGAAGTTCGAGGACATCGCTATGGACTTTTTTAGTGGTTTACCCTTGGTCAATGGGAAGGATGCAGTGTGGGTTATAGTACACCAATTGACAAAGGTAGCACATTTCATACCCATTCGGTTCACGCCAGCTGTGGAGGATTTGGCAAGTTTATTTATAGAGCATATTGTGAGATTGCACGGTGTTCCTAGGACGATACCTTAGTTTCACCTCCCACTTGTAGGAGGGTTTGCATGCAGCCATGGGTACAAAGCTGAACTTCTCTACAGCTAACCATCCTCAGCTAGATGGTCAGTCAGAGCGGACTATCTTGACCTTGGAGGAACTGTTATGCTTTTATGTGTTGGAGTTTGATGAACCTTGGTTGAAGTTTCTATCCATGGTGTAGTTTGTTTTGAGGCACTTTATGGCAGGAAGTGCAGGACCCCTCTATTATGGGATAGGGAGGGAGAAAGGTTGTTAACTGGACCCCAGATAGTCTAGGAGACAACCTCACGAGTTAGAGTGATTCGAGCTCATAATGAACATAAGTTGTATGCTGATGGAAAGCCTAGAGAGGTTAGTTTTAAGTAAGGGGATAAGGTTTTCCTTCGAGTTTCCCCTTGGAAAGAAGTGACGCGGTTTGGCAGGAAGGCGAATTTCGCTCCCCGATTCATTGGTCCTTACCATATCATTCAGAAGATAGGACCATTGGGATATGATCTAGCCCTACCAGAAGAGTTGGACCAGATACATAAAGTATTCCACGTGAGTGTACTTCGGGCCTATATTGGCAAGCCGAACCAGGTGATTCAACCAGATGAGATTAAACTAGAGAGAGACTTGACTTTTGTGGAGCAACCATCCCAAATTATGGACAGAAATTATCATTGGCAAAAAGAATGTGAGAGAGGATAGGGCACAAATTGTTAAGGCAGAGATACCAACGAGCTAATTAGAGGAGATGGCAGCTGACATGAGGGAAACAAGACCCTCAGTACATTGACAAAGTTAAGGGATTACGTCCATTGACAAGGACAGAGAAAGAAGCCATGGACAGAAAGGGTTTTCAGTTGAGAAGCAAGGAAACACCTATGCTTAAGGTGATCTGGAAAAATCAGGATGTCGAGGCAACAACTTGAGAGAGGGAGGCTAGCATGAAAGAATGCTATCTAGAGCTCGTGGAGGGCTACCTAGTAGGTAATCCCTTTCCACCATGTTAAGTTTATCACATTCTAGTTTCAGGACGAAACCTTTTATAGGAGGGAAGAGTTGTCACTCTACTTAATTCCAACCAATGTCAAGTCTTAATTGAAGATATAGATACTAGTACATCATTGTCATGGCAAAGTTTTTTTTTCTTTTTGGCATCTTTATTTCAATATAAGATCCTATATAGCTTTATGAGATCATTGATCTTCACCGTTTGAGACACCATATGCTGCCATTATCTTGAATTCCCAGCAATCAACTCCTCATGCCAACACTTCTTCGATTGCCATCAAGGAAAATGACATCTCCCTCACTCAGCAGAATGGGCATGGTTATTTTTATACCTCTAGTGAATTACATGTGAGAATCAGCCTCCCTCTCCGGAAAGAGCTAACTATTAAGCTTATGGGGAAAACTGTCGATATCTAGTACATGTGTGATCGTGTTAAAAGTCTTTGGAGACCATAAGGCAAGATGAGAATAACTGACCCAGATAATGATGTCTTATTGGTTTATTGTGATAATCCACAGGAATATGACTTCGCTCTCACTAGAGGATCGTGGATGATTTTTAATTACTACCTGGTTTGTCATGGATGATATTCCTCCTTTCTTGTTACTCTCGTTCTTCCACCTAAAATGGTTGTTTGCATTTTCCTTCTCAAGTTACCAATCCAATAATATCACAAAGAAATCATATGGGGATTGGGCAACCTTATTGGACGTACAATTTGCATTGATTGACAAACGCTTACTATTGTTCGAAGTAAATTTACGTGTTTGCCGGTGAAATCAATCTTCGAGAGGCTGTTGAAACGGGTGTGTTTGTGGATGATGCAGCAAGAAGTGGTTTACCAAAATCTTCCCTCATAGTGCTTTGATTGTGGATGTATAGGTCATGAGGCTGCTGCGTGTCCCAAGAATCAAGTACTTAAGTCAGAGCTGGCGCTCAACCAGCATCAGGGCTTGCTGGCAACCTCTGCCCGCCGACCTGTTGAAGCTCCTGACAGGAAAAATGACCGGTGTTTGGCCTTTGGTTGAATTACCTCTAAAAGATATGGAAACTTAAAAGGAAGGAGGGTGTTTCTCTGCTAATCTCTACTTCTTCCACGGTCAATCATGGAAAAATGGAAAGGAATTAGCTAGTTTGGGAAAGGGAAATTGATTAAATCTACCCCTGTTATCTCAAAGATGAAATCAGGGGAGAGTTCTGTTAATGATGCATCAACATCCAAAAGGGCCCCTCCCATTATTTTAACCAAGAGTGCCTCTGGGATCCATTCCAAGGCCAAGTCCCATTTGAGCCTAACCAATTTTAAATCTGGGTCGGGCCTTATCACTAACATGATTGCCCCTGGGGCTTTGACTGATGATACTCACGAGCAGTCAAAACCTATTCGTAAGAATCATCAACGGTCCAACAGTGAAAAACTTCTATAATGGTTGCAATCAAATCATTTAGCCGATAGAACTAGTCATTGATTTCTTTGAGTTCGATTTCCATATTTTAATCCCTCAGCGGCGGCGACGTTTCTGACTTGTTCGGGGCCTTATAAAGACGATCGAAGCCTATCGATTCATCTGGATAGCTTTGAAGAAAGGTCAGGAACTGATTCGTATGTTTGGTTGTCGTTCTTGTCGAGTTTCGGGGCGATTAGTCGTTCATCGGAGCTTCAGATTCCCTCTCCGGAATTCTAGGTTTCTACTCCAAGATTACTCAAGAAGATGGCTGGTAAATCTCTTTGACAGCACTTACCTTTTCCAGTGTTTCTGATGTGGTCACTTAACTTCCATAAAAATAGAAAGAGTACCCCAAATCTTAGTTAATTGCTTGTCGTAAACAAACTGTTAGAATCTGACATTTTAGTAATGAGCTATTCCCTTTTAGCTGCCGCAATCTGTAACTTTCCAGTTCTGACTGTATGTATCCAAAATGAGTTCCATAGCTCTATAAATCCTAAAATCAATTCTAATCGGGTTAGGATGATATTAATCTTTCAAGACACTATTAGGATCATTACTTGACTCCTAGTTTTGTAGTTGAAATAATTTATTTAGATTAGTAACTTATAATTAAAATTTGATTAGGTATTAGTACATGAATCCCCATTGTTAGTAATTAAAATTATTGAATTCCTTTCTCTCTTATAACTAGAATTATTAAGACATTATAATAATATACTACCTAAGCCCACCGGATCCGTGGAACACGACTTCTTTTGGATCAATTTTTTCAGACACATTAGTTTAATTGTGAAGCCATTCCTCGAAAGTCGCCGGGTCATCGTTCCAGTCTATTTCAACCCATGTTCGAATTAAGTCTAATATCTGAAATCCTCGTCTTTAGGTTCTTAAAGACGATCAAGCCTTCCGGCTTCAATCTTCGTTCCTTGGATTGGACTCTCACCATTTCTTTATTAGGTGTGTGGTTTAAGGGGGTAAATTCTACCATTGCTGTTTTTTTAAATTAAGTTATGAATTACGTGACAGTATTTATTTTACTTTATGAGTACTACATTCACGAATCTCACATAGACCATTACTAGGTGGAATAATACAAAAAGAACCCCACTAGGTAGATCCCCCGCTCCCAAACAAATTGGCCAATATTGCCCACATGATATGTTTTCTGACGGATACGTTCTCCCAGACATCCACGATTTACATGATATGTTGTTTGAGGATACATGCTCCCAAACATCCATGAATTTTCATGAATGGGCGATAGGGCTAGTTAGTGAGAAGAGGGGGCACCCTACATGAAGTAAGAAACCTTGAATAAATGTCAAGGCTAGTATAATAATATAAGTCACATAGTTTGACTTTCATGAAAATTCCTACTATTACACGATAACATGATACCACGATTATTTTATAATGTACTTTACAAGATAATAATTGAGCATGAAGACTGACCTCGAGCCACCCACCAGGTAATACGAGAGATACCAGAGCGAAGACGACTTGCAAGAGCTATAGTTGCTGCCAATCATGTCCCAAGACTCAGAGTGAGTAATCAGGATGGACTTTGGACACCTATGATGTTTCCTTTGGAGTTACTAGACTTGAGACTTTATTTATGATTTACGTTGGACTTGATTTTCCTATATAAGTTTTTCCCACGTGTTTAGGGCTATTTGTTTTGAAATAAATTCTCGATGTTGAATCATTTATTTTGTTGACTTGGACTTTTATATTTAAGTTGAGTCTTTCGTCCGCCCCGGGGTATTTTGTTCATTTAATAAATTCTAGAAGTTTAGGGTGTAACAGCCTCCATCACACCATAATGTTTCGGGTATTTTTCTATTCCCTTTCTATCATATGTTAATGATTAGTTTTCTGTCTAAGAATTACCGAGGTGCCGACCACCAAAATTTTGTTACTACTATGTTTTATTATGTGCAGATGCATCATCCCACTCTCCTTGTTATTTTGGAACCAAAAACTAGTGGCAATACTGCTCATGATGTCATCCGGAACTTATCCTCCTCAGATAGTTTTGTGGTGGATACTACGGGGCGTGCGGGTGGTATTTGGGTGTTGTGCAATAACCAAAAAATCCAGCTTAATGTGTTTCGACAATCTACTCAAGCTGCTCACTTTCGGATTACTTGGGAGGGTGAGGATCAGTGTTTTGTCTCGTTTATATACGGGGCTCCTGGTCGCTATGATTGGTTTGCACTCTGGGAGAACTTGATTCATGTTCAACACGATTTCGAGCTTTCTTGGTTGGTGATGGGGGATTTTAATGCCTCCATTTCAGCCATGGATAAATAAGGGGATGCTAAATTTTCAATTCCAAACGATGAAGATTTCAAAAATTGCTTGGATATGTGTAGTCCTTTTAATTTAGGGTTCATAGGTCCTCGCTTTACATGGAGTAAGGGATCACTCTGTGTTTGCTTGGATCATGCCCTTATCCACGAGAACTGGCTCCTTAAGTTCCTTGAGTCCACCAACTTGCACCTTACCAAAATTTTATCCGATCATCGACCTATCCTGGTTTCCCTTGATAATCCTAACTTTCATATTCGCTTAACTAGACCCTTTCATTTTAATGCACCGTGGCTTAGCCATGATGATTTCGATCATCTCCTTTATGAGGAATGGAATTCTAGGCAGGTATTGCTGTTACTTTCCAGGACTTCAAGGATAAGCTCATTGCCTGGAATAAAGAAGTGTTTGGCAATATTTTCAAGAGGAAAAGGAAATTGGAACACGAACTTTATATATTGGAAGCTAAACCCGAGAGCAATCCTTCAAGTCCACTTGTTCCTTAGGAGATCAAAACCCGTAAAGAGCTCGAGGTTACCCTTTGGAAGGAGAATCTCATGTGGTTACAAAAGTCCAAGCATCAATAAACTTTGGAGGGTGATAGGGACATGAGTTTTTTCCTTACTTCCACTCTTCGAAGGCATGCTGTTAACCACATAAAATGTCTCAAGACGTCTAGTGGTGAATGTGTCTGGGATCAACAAGTGTTGATGACCATGGCGCATGACTATTTCATTGAGTTTATTTATTGCCAATGAGGGACCGTTGTTATAGATTCATGATGTTCACCATCGATCCCTCTCAAATGTTGATAGTCTCCCAATCGGCAGGGACATTACCTCACATGAAATCTAGACTGCTTGAAAAGCTATGGGCACTCTTAAATCACCAAGGAAGGATGGATTTAACCCATTGTTTTTTCAGAAATGTTGGCCCACTATGGGTCATAATTTTGCTGATTTTCTGACAGCTTGTTTCAGGAACCTGCCCCACTATGAGATGGTTGTTTTCCTCATCCCCAAAGTCAACAAATCGATGAATATGACCCAGTTCTGCCCTATTAGCCTTTGTTCAATTCTCTATAAAGCTCTGACTAAAAGCCAGGCTAACCGAATTCGGGGATCTATGAAGAAGCTCATTGGTCCCAACCAAACCGGTTTCGTTGTGGAGGACACTCTATATGAGGTCACGTAAATCAATAAAACTGTAGGGAGTAATTTTTATGCTAAATTTCTTACATTTAACACTTGTCACAATTCTCGATAAATGTCTTTCTTTGAATGTCTTTGACTAAAATATCTACTTTCATTTAACTAAGCCAACTGTTCGGAGAGTTTCATTGGTGTTACCATGGTGTGTAATTCCACTCGTTCTACTCATATTCAATGGAACGGTGGCCTTTCCGAGCCTTTCAAACCTAGGCACGGTCTTCGGCAAGGATTTGCTCTTTCTCTCTATCTTTTTACTTTATTTGTTGAACGTCTAAGTAATTTGATCATTGATAAAATCGACGATGGAGCTTGGAATCCTCTCTCCCTTAGTAGTGGAGGCCCCCTTAGTCCCAGTTCTTCTTTGCCGATGACTTCGTATTGTTTGGTCATGCTAATATGGCCCAATGTCTTGCTATTAGAGATTTTCTTAAGAATTTTTGAGCGGCTTCAGGCCAAGTGGTTAGTAATGAGAAATCTAGAATTTTATTTTCTAGGAATGTTTCTCCTGGTTTGAGGTGCACTATTTGTGGAACTCTTAACTTTCAAGAGACTTTAAATTTGGGGAAGTATCTTAGTGTGCCTACTTTGCATGGTTGTACTAGGAATAATAATTACCAATATATCATTGATCGTATTGATTCAAAATTGGCAGGTTGGAAGTGCAAGTCTCTCTCTTTAGCGGGTAAAATGACTCCTGATGTTTCTATTCTTAATGCCATTCCTTCCTATGCAATGAAACTGTTGTTCTCCGTTTTCATATTTGTAACAAAATTCACATGTGCATTCATAACTTTGTGTGAGGTAGCCTATCGGAGGAGAGGAAACCCCACCTGTTATCTTGGGATATTGTGTGTAGGCTAAAGAACAAGGTGAGCTTGGACTTTAGAAGGCTAAGGAAATGAATGAAGCCTTCTTGATGAAACTGGTTTGGAACATTCTTTTACATCCTAACGAGCTTTCACAAACTCGTCAAAGTTCTTGTTTCAAAATATACAAAGAATGGACCAGATGGAGCCATTCCAATATGTCTGGAAACTTCCTCGGCTCTATGGAGGGGTTTGCGTAAGGTTTGTGAGGTGGTTATGAGAGATGGCACTTGGGACTGCGAAACCCTGGATTCACTTCTTTCGAACTCGATTAAAGGTTTGGTTCAATGAATGCCAACGCCTTGTGGAGAAGAGAACAATTCTTTCATCTAGGAACCGAACGAGGAAGGTAAATTTACAATGAAGAGTGCTTATCATGTGTTGGCAGGTATCGACACTGGTAATACACATTCTAGTTGGAACATTTTATGGAAATGGAAGGGCCCAAATAGGGTAATGCATAATCCATGGTTAGCCTATCATGATAGACTGCTGACTAATGCATAATGGTATTGGGGGCATATTTCCCATGAAGCTACGTGCTCTGTCTGCGAGCAACAATTGGAATCTCTTTTGTATGCTCTTCGAGATTGTCCAGGGCAAAACAGCTATGGATAAGCATCCTGGGGACGCAGCTTCCAAGCAATTTTTTTCACTTAAATTTAAGTGATTGGATTATTACAGAGACCACTATTTCCAAACATAAGCTTGCGTTTGGTATCATATGTTGGATTCTTTGGAAATATCGTAATGAGTTTATGTTTAGAAATGTTTCAACCACCTCGTATCAGCTCCGCCTATGAGTTCTTCGTTGGATCGTCAGGGTTTGGGAGACAATGAAAATGGGAGAGTTGACGCTTTCTAAGAATAAACCAGAGAGAGAGATGAGCTTGGTAGGTTGGTTGGTTCGTAACAATGTTGAGATTACCCTCAACACAGACGATTAAGGCGGGCGGTATTTTGCATGATTTGAAAGGAGCATGTCAGGGAGCCTTTATAACTAATTTCGGGGAATGTACCATCACATGAGGTGAAATCGGAGCTCTTATTCTTGGCATACAATTTCCATGGCATCTAGGGTACCGCAAAGTGCATATATAAATTGATTCTTCCATTATCGACGCATATGCTTGTAACCCTAATGCTGCAGATTTAAGGCAGTTTGAGAGTATAACATAGCTGCATCAACTTCTCCATCATGATTAGATGGTGATTGTGACTCACATCTATCAAGAAGGAAACTATGTGACAGACCTTTTCCCTCGTATTATTAGTTATTTCCCTCCCTTCGGAATGCATATTATTAGTTCTTTCCATCAAAATATTATTGAATGTATTCATGCTGATATGATTGGGGTTTCCTTCCCACGAGCCATTAGTATTAATAATTAGGACCTTCAGTCCAAACTTTCTCCAACAAAAAGAATGGCTGGCAAAATGGTTGTTGGTGTTGGCAGGAAATGTTCTACCATATATTACCCAGATCTTTAACTCAAAACATGATTCCAGTTCAAGTACTTATTCTAGAAAACTTAATGGTTGATGGTATAATATAAGTTCAATTACTTTATGAACTTCAAAGATGAATCTAAACAATCAGATATATCCTTTTACGTCGACTGTTCGACGAGTGCCCAATGAATTTTCCAAAAAAAATCATCTATAAAATGTTACACGTGTAACATGTTGTAATAATTTATAACAGGTTACACGAGTAACAAGTTATAGTCGTTTGCTATAGGTTATAATCATCAGTAGTTAGTTATATGAGAGTTATTGCTCTTTTTTTGCGGTAAAGATTACTCTGTTATTGTTTACAGCTTCATAAGACATAATTTTTCCGTATAAAATAAAAAAAAGGATGTTTTGTTAATTGGAATGAAGTAAGAATGTCTCATTAATGTAGATCCTCAAAAGATGCGGCATAGAGAGGTCCATGCCGAACAAGTGTGAGTGTTGGTAGTGGTGCCACTTCAGGTAGTTTAGCCTTGTTATGTGGTTCTGCTTGAGTGGCCTTTAGCCTTTGTCATATCTCTGCCAATTTATTTTGAACCTCGCAAAACATGGTTAATGCACAAAGAATGGACCTCTCAAAATTTGTCAATCTATAAACGTTCGAATCTCACTACTCGTTGTTTTACCAGTAGTGTTTCACTCAATTTAAACAGAGAAACATATATGGTGAAGCAATTCGGTGAGCTTAGTCTTAGGACTAGCAATGATTTTTCCAGGAATACGATTCATAAGAATATTGCAATCAAAGCAACCACAAAACTTCATCTGATCTATAACTAGGTAAAATTGTTTTCTGAACTCTCAAAGTTTGAAAACTCAATTGTAAGCTTGTAAAGAACCAAAAAATCTCTGCCCTAGTCTTGAAATCGACTATACTGACCCAAACTTTGAAAACGTCTATGGTGGAGGTGGTTCGAGCTATTGCTTTTGATGACCTATTTATTTCACCAATTTTTTCTTTGCTTTTCTTTGAAGATTTCATCGGAATTTTTCCACCTACTTTTCTTGTCAACATGTTAGATACCAAACACAAGGATTCCTAGCTCTTGATAGGCAAAAATCAAAAAATCACAAATACCAAAACAAATTAGGATTTCGGTCGAACAACTCGTTTTAGGGTGTTTGGTTGATGTTTTTAACTATCAAAACTAAAGTAAGAAATTCAAAGGATACGAAGTTCTTAAAAGAAGAATGAGGCTTTGATACCAAAATTATATGAGCCGGAACGCACAGACAACGACCGAGACAACGAACGAAATCCAAAAAACCGGATGAAAAGTTACCTAGCCGACCAATCAATCGATGCCAAAGGGAGGGACCAAGTCTCAAACGTGAATGGTTTGGTGAAGACGGAATGCTAACTCGATTACAATAAACCGGAATCATATAGCGTAGCTACGACGTCCTTCAAACAAGACAAATTCAAAAGACGGTTCTAGGCCGAAATTTACTTAAAACTTTATTATGGGCATTTTGATAACTATAGTAGTTGTACCCTCTTTATATAGGATAAGGATGCCATGAATTTATAGAAAAATAAAGCCTTGTTCACCAAGAGTAGAAAGGAGAAGGATTCCCAAGGCAAGGAAATGAATCCTCCTTACTTAAGGAATAAGTTTGGACTAAGTCAACCCTTGCTCCTCAAGGACTAAATTCAGCCAAGGAATGACACAATGCAGGTAGTTAGACTAAGGTTCCGGTTGTACTATGTGGTTAGTATTACCTGACTAAGTGGAAATTGAGCCAGGAGGTGAAAGTTACGAGGTTAAGCTAGTCGCTTGAATGGCTGCACCTTCGAAGTAGCACTACAAGGATTAGTCTCTACACTTTGATGTATGGAACATGGTAGTGCGTGTTGACGAACTAGCAACATTGATTAGGGGATGCAAAATCCATAAAGGTATTGAAAGTGCGAAGCTGACGTTCAGTAGAATAAGTGAAGATTCTCCGCTAGATGGTGACTACCAAGGGGTTGTTACCATTAGAGAAGGACAAGGTGTGTTAATATTTCAAGGGAAACTAGTAAAGGATTGAGTAGAATAGTGCTGAGATGGCATGAGAGAGGTACAAGCCTCTGATGCTCGAGTCAGAAGGAAGGAGAGTTAAGGGAATAAGAAGTGGAATAGAAGCAAAGGTCTATGGGACGATGACCATTATCCATGGGTTAACTCGTTGCTTTAAAGGCGTCACTTTTGAAAGGTGGATCCCTGCACTAATTTTTGGGTGTCGGCTTCTGGGATTCAAGTTAAAATTCAACATAAGGTTGGATCTTAAAGTGCCTCGAAGGTATTTTAATGTAGTAAGAAAATGTTCATGGGGGTAATGGAAGCTCATCCAAGGAGAAATTGTGGATGGCTTGGGGATGAAAGGGGTGATAGTAGCAACTAGGTTCTAGAATCTGGTGTTAGTAATAAGTTGGATGAACAACAGGAATGAGCAATAGAGATTAAGAAGAATAGAGGCAGCAGTGTGGCATGACGGACAACCATCAAGGTTATTTGGTAACCACATCTGTGATGCTCTGTTGGTCACAGGGGGGGGGGGTGGGTAATCAATGAATCACAAGTGTGGTGCGAGGGGAATGGTTGTGGTTAGTATGCCGACCTCGCATGTGACAATGTAAGTCACGAGTGTGGTTAGAGAACTAGCACATGCATGGTCTAGTAGATCATGGGTGTGACGTGTGAGGACCAGGAACAGTGGAATTGAGGCTTCAAATTTGATTGTTTTGTGGCTTCTAAGGAGGCTGCCAGGTAGCGAGCTTGAGGGGTCGGCTCTGTGTTGAGCATGGTCAACGATGGCTTATGGAAAAAAGGGATAGGGTTGGGTTGGAAAGGGATGCCAACCCTAACCTAACCTTGGAATCTCGGCTCAATCAGGAGCGGTTTTTTAGGGTCGAGCTTGACGGAGTTTGGTGGGGGCAAGAAATGAGCCCATAGTTTCCGCTCGGGTGAGTCAAGCTAGATTTAGGCAAGATGAGGTGTGGACCACTGTCGGTCTTGTAGGACATGGTTGTGGTTTGACCATGGGTCATTTTCGAGGAGAGGACCGGTTGTGCCGTTGAGGAGGAAGGCATGTAAGGGCCGTTTGCTACCATCCCGTTCTGCAACTTTGTTCCCATCCTAATTCTAATCCATAGGCGTGTCATCAACACCTTTGTCTTCATCACTACTATCTCCTTGTCTTGTACCACCTTTTTCGATACCATCATCTCCATCCTTTCCTTTGGCTGTCCCATTAGGGCCGCCTCTTCAATAACAGTCTGTTCTAGTTCTTTGTCAGCCTTTTTGTTGTCATCCATACCACTACTTATTTAGGCTCGGAACTCACAGTAATTGACATTGGTACTAATTCTGGACCATTACTGGGATTCACATAATAACTTACTGTGGATCCATAATTCTCAAATTTTGTTGACATAGTCACAAAGTGTCTGTCCCGAGCCACGACAGCTTGGGAACGATGAGTAGGGTGTTAGATCGATCCAATAATTACTCCGATCAATGGCTTGGACATGTGAGCTGACCCCCTTCCCCAAGGCAGAAGGGCGGTGCACGGGCGGAATGCGGTTTGGAATTGGAGACCTTCTCGAGAATCTCAATTATAACTTCTAGTTTTAATTTAGAATATCGCGAGGTTGAATTCTTCTTATATGGTGCATTGGGTGATGGATCAGATGTTGATGCACCTAACTTGGCTATAAGTGGGCCTCCTTCTATTGGAGGTCGCGAGACTAATATGAACTTGTCACCCAAGACATTATCGAGTAGTTTGCATGGCAATAAGTTAGCCATATGAGGTTTATTTCTTTACTTTTGTTTTCTATGGTGATGCAACCTGAGCTCTTGACTGGGTATTCCACTTCGATGTCGATGACCATGTCATGGAGTTGACACATCATCTAGCAATGGAAGGTCCTTTGGTGAGGCCGCCAATTGATCTCCCTATATGATTGATCGGTCTTCCCTTCCTCTGATCGATCATTGCCAAACCATAATACTACATATCACAAAGTTGACACACTCTTTGAGTCTGATAGTCACTTTTGTTCATCTTTGATGAATGAACTTCAGGGAAATGAGATTGAAGTATGTGTTATTTTCCCCACAAATAAAACCGTGGGATAACCTTGCTTAAGCATTCATGGAAGAATATTTTCAACCCATAAAGACAGCAACAGTTTAAGAGTCCATTTCAAGAATCTACCAAAGGGATGACAAAAGTCTTTATGATCTATGGAACATATTCCAAGAACAACTTGTTGAATGCCCACATCATGTATAAACCTACAACCAACTTACAAACATCTTCATGAGGAGCATCGATAGAGAGACAACAATCCTAGTTAATCAATTAGCCATCACAGATGTTACTGGTCTTATGCCCACTGTAGGTGTAACTTATTTTGCTAATTCTGTAGAGAAATCGAGAAATTGAGCTCAAAATAAAATCCAACCAGCCAATGCTGCTACCTTGGAATCTGTGGGGAACATTGCATTGAGGGCTCAAATCAATGGTTTAGAGAGGAAATTCAATGATTATACTGTGAAATTTTCTAACATTGTACTTTGAAATTTTCCAATCCTCCTAATGCTTCTATTTCTGTGTTGTAGTTGGTGAGGTGTTTGTAACAGCAGGTACAATGCTCAAACTTCATCACCAATAACTCCATGATAATCGAAGATGTGGATTTCCATCAAGGCTTCCCCTTTAATGAGCAAGGGTATGCAGATTACAGAGAAAAGAACCTAGGGGGTCGTCCAATAAAAGAATACAACTTCCAGAATGGAGGAGGACATACGCATTTCTACAAGCCCAGGGTAGACAATGACTACAATGACTACAATAACACCACTTCACATGGCACTAATAAATATCCAAATGCAAGCTCGAGCAACAACACAAATGTATCCATTCAAGGGAACAACAACTAAGGACCACCAGGATTCCCGAAAAAGCCAAATCAAAAGCAACATCAACTGAATAATTCGGCCCCTCCTGGACGAATCAGCGATGAACTCATACAAATTATGAAGATGATGCAAGCATAATTGATTAACCAAAATACTATTTGTAGGGACAACAAGCTATAATATAGAGGATGGAAAAGTCTTATACACCCTTATCATAGAGCGTTGATCAAAGGCCTCTGAGGCATCTCGAAAGAAACTTTGAACAAAATCCTAACGATAATATGAACAAGGGACACATGGAGATAAAAAGAAATCGCACTTCGGATCGGGATGAAAATCTATGGGAATCCAAAATCCATCTAAGAACTAGAGATAATGCAGATGAGATAGCCATTGGCATCCTTGAGGAAGAGGAGGGAACACCAACTAAGACAACCTCACTGCTTCCAAAACCTCGACTACCCACCAATAGAAACTTTATTCTTACACCGGAGGAGAACAAGAAGTACACACGGATCCCCTATGCAACAACAATAAAAGAACAGCATTTCTTAAGACTTTGGGAAGTAAGAGGTCACGCTATCTTTCCTAGAATCCTTCACCAAGATTCTAGCATATTGTAAATTTCAAAAGGATTTGCTCAGTTGAAGTAGTAATTGATGTGTGCAAAGGTTGTTTAGCCTTGAAAGTTGGAGAGGATGAAGTAACATTTCATTTAAAAGATGGAATGAAATATTCTAATGCAGAGGATGATAGTAATATCTCTGAGATGCATCTGAAATTTTTGAACTTTCTCATATGCTTTATGGAGATTTATGTGTTGGTACAGGTATTTATGGAAATTGATTAGATGATATGGAGTAAAGAGCACAAGCAAAAGCTCTGGAGCAACTCGAATCTTACTCTGGACCACAACCAATGTTGGAGATTCCCATGATCTCGAAGGTCACAACTTCATATAAGGAATCTCCAAATTTGAAATTGAAGCTACAAAGAGCATCTCAAGTATGTATTCCTCCAAGAAAACTCCAAGCTACCAGTAAACATCAGTTCAAAGCTGGAGCCGCAACGAATGGAGCAACTTCTAACCCTCTTGAAGAAGCATAAACAAGCAATCGCTTGGAAGCTAGCATACATAAAAGGAATCAGTCCTTCGTTCTACACTCACAAGTTCAAATTGGAAACCAATGTCAAACTAGTGGCACAACCCCAACAACGACCCAACCCAACTATGCGCAAAGTCATGCACAACAAAACGCTTAAACCTTTGGATGTAGGTATCATTTATCCAATTTCTTACAGTCACTAGGGCAGTCTTATGCAGGTTATGCCGAAGAAAGGCCGCTCCACGGTTGTACCCAATGATAAAGGAGAACTGATTCCAAATTGCACAGTCACTAAGAAGGTTCACCTTCCACTACTGTTCATTGATCAATGTTGGAATGTATCGAAGGGACAAGTTCTACTATTTTCTAGATGGGATGCCAGGGTACTTTCAGATTCCGATGGAACCAGAAGATCAAGAGATGACTACCTTCATATGCTCCTTCGATCAATTCCCATGCTTGCGAGTTCGATATGATCTTTGTAATGCATTAGTAACCTTTCAACGGTGTACGACAATGATCTTTGGGAACCTACTAGAAGATGTTATCGAAGCCTTCATGGATGATTGCTGATTCTATGGAGATTACTTCTCCAAATGTTTAGAAAACTTGGACAAAGTCTTGGCGAGGTGTGAAGAAACATCTTGCCACGCCCGTGACCAACATCAACACACCCATGGTATACACATGACCATGCCCACGATCTCTTTCACACTACGCCTATGACCTGCTGACTAACCACGCCCATGGTCATCATCCAGCCACGACTCTTTCCCATAACTAGCCATGTCCATGGTGGTTAGTTCCTCATGCTCGTGACTTACTTTCTCCCACGCCCATCACTGACTCCCCGTTTTCAAATTGTAGAGAAAAGTTAGAAATTTACAAACACCTACACATATAAGAACATCTCCGCAGTTATTTAGTATTGAGGTCCCGACATTACTGGTCGCTTTGAGGTTCATGAGGCCTTGGTACTAGATATTTTTCATCACATAGTAGAGAATAACCAAGCTCTTATTCCCGTTGTGAAACCTGCCCCTAGACGACTCAATCAAACCATATAGTTCAATTCATGCAATACTCGCGTGTTCACTCCATCACATGATTACTAAAGATACACATGAAAACAAGTGTACTGAATGACCTCATAACATAAGTAAAACTGCCGAAGACTAAACCGACCGTCTATGGCTCAAATCCAGTATCAAAACATAAGCAAACATCTCAACATCTCGAGATAAGTATGATAAAAAAACTGACACAAAGAAATGTCTAAAAACATGGAAGCATGTGAAAACATAAAAATGATGAAAGAGATAGCTGACGTCCTCCAAAGTACCTCTCTTTCCGACTCCCAGAGTCACTCCGTGGAGACGTTGGTGCTCGTGCTGTTCTCTTAGGCGTCATTTTCTCCTGATCTCCCAAGGTTGATCATACAAGACGAAACGAGATGGGGGTCATCGATAAGCACTAAATAACTAAGCTTGAGCGTAAAGAACTGAACTAGTATCTAGTAAAGTGACCCTGTGATGTTGTAGGCATCATCTTAATGTCAGCAACCCCTGGATCAGACCATGAAACCACCCTGAAGAGTTGTGAGAGCAACATTGAAGGTTAACCCATCACATCCTGTCTAAACCTTAATAAATCATGGGGCATTGCGCAATCCAAAGAGTGGGTGACCAACGTATAATGGGAGCTATCACACGCACAGTTCATCGTTGTGAACTAATGCTCGAAAATAGCAACTATTAGTGTAGTAGCAACCTGAAATACTCAACTACAAATCACAACCACTTGTATAGTAGATCGTATGCTACTGTACAGTCCTGAAAATACAAGCAAGGATTCTTGAGAACTAATTACAATTCCTGGCGTAAAGTAGAAAAGTAATCCTAACCCCTGCCTCTAAAAAGCTTTCCACTAAAGAGTCTGATTTGAAGCCACCTCCCTAAAGCTCGGTTGCTCAATCCGAATGACCTTTTGTGATCAAACATAGGATTGAAATCCCAGAATCCCCATATCCTAACCTAACAAGAATTTCCTATGTAGGATTCAAAACAAAGGATTATGAAAAGAGGAAGGAGATATATTACCTTCTAAATCTTCCTTAACAATCTTTAAGCCTCTCTTACCGGTCTGGAATCGATCAATAAGGTCCTCCCCTCTGCCCATGGTCAACTTATCAACATGCACGTGGTTGAATGGCAATCATATTCGTGATTCTTCTATCTGTCACGATCGTGACCGTTATTGTCAACAGCTGCGATCTACCTGATGATCACGCCCATGAGACTGTCAGTCACGTCCATGATGGTCCATCTGATAGTCGGTTCTCAGAGACTCATAGAAACCGAACAAAATCTATGTGTCACAAAAAAGCTGCCCATTCTTCACTCGTTCCCTTGTCTGTTGGTTCTTAAGTAGGAAAGCTACCAACGAAACCATATGCATCAACAGGCCCTTCTAAAGGTGGTAAGATATCAAGAGGTCCTTCGCACCAAGGACCCAGTCAGACTGCACCCTCTGACATATTGTATGTCAAAGGAGCACATGCAAGAACCAAAGAATCAATACCTCAATCATGGCCGCCTTAGATTGATTCGACTTATAAGCCGAATCAGGAGGAGATATGCTTCTCTAGAATGATCAAGCTTCAACCATTGTCCAATCTTTCAATATTGCCAAATTATGACTCCTGACCAAGTCCTCCTCCTTATAAAGACCAAGGGCTACCCCAAACTCATCGATAGAACAACTCTACTGAACACAACCAAGTTGGAACTTGATGAAACCTTCCTTCTTCATGTTCTGGCTTGTCTTGAAAGTGATAGAATTGATCACTTCCTTTATAGCCAACACATTAGCTTCCCTTTGAACTTGGAATAGAGGAAGCACTCCGCTTCCACCAAGCTATGCTTCAAATCAATCCTTCCACTATATGGTTATCAAATATCGCTAATAAAGGTACCATGTGGAGACATAACATTATCCCTATTATGCTTTCACGCTGTAAAATCTCCTCTTGCATCCACTTGAAGTGTAGAGAGAAAGAGCATAGGGCTAGTGCAGTAGTGCCTAAAGAAGAAGCATTGCTATCCCTTTGTCGCTTGTTGAATGGCCTAGGAGGGATGCTTGTAATCGACAAGAACCTGAAGACATAGAGAGATTGAGGATGGGGCTCGAGTTTGCCTTCATGGTGGAAGCTTCTTTTTCTGAAATAAAGGAGATGATGATGGGAAAGGTTTTGGGGTAGATGATGATTGATGGTGGGTTGCGGAGATGATGAGGAGAAGGAGGAAACGTTGATGGTGGTAGTGGTGGGAGGATAGGTTGTGCTTGCGTGAAGGAGAGGGGGAAGAAGATGGGATTTCGAAGAAAATAAGAAAAAAGAAATATTTACTGACCTAGACGTAATACACGACTGTGTGTTAGGAAGCAGCAGTTACGAATAATACAACACACAGTCATGTATTAGTAACACAAGGTGTGTGTTACCAATACAAAGCCTATGTTGACAAAAGAGGACCCTGTGTTAGGAGGCTTGACTTACAGATGATACAACACACATAGTGTGTTATCAATACACAACATTGTTTTCTTCTGTTGGCAGATTCTTCATCCTGCACACACTTAACAACACCATGTCACCCCAAACGTTCGTGACACAATTTGAATATCCAAACTCAATCGACTTAACATTAGACACAACTCTAGACTTAAAATTTGAAAAATTAAATCTAAGAAATACTGAAACTTGGGTTGCCTCCCGAGAAACGGTCGTTTTACGTCATGGACTAGACGCCTGAAGTCTTCGGCTCGGCTGGTTTAGGTTTACCCCTGATCAGTTGAGGGGCTAGTTTCATTTATTTGACAACTCCGAGGAATTCACCAGTAACATACAGCTTCAGACGATGCCCATTTAACTTGAAAGGATCCACATCAAGGCGAGATTTTCCACAACTCCATGAGGAAAAACTTGTGTGACAGTGCATGGTCCAGACCAGCAGGATCTCAGCTTCCCTGGAAAGAGATGAAGACAGGAATTATAAAGGAGCATTTGCTTGCCAACCTTGACACCTTTCAGCTTTGAATCATGGATCTGTTTGGTACGTTCCTTGTGCAACTTAGAGCTTTCATAAGCTCGATCTCATCACTCCTCCAATTTGAGTACCTAGATTTTTCTTTCATCTTCCGCAATACTACGATCAAAGTTAAGTGTTCTCAAGGCACACCAAGCAATGTGTTCGAGTTCTATAGGAAAATGGTAAGCTATCTCATACACCATAATGTAAGGGGAAGTACCAATAGGAGTTTTAAAAGCAGTTCTATATGCCCACAAGGCGTCATCTAATCTAATGTACAATTAACGTTGTGAGATCACCTTTTCTAAGATCTATGTTAACTCCATAATTGTCACCTCCACTTGGCCACTCATCTAAGGGTGGTAAGCCATGGCTACATGATGGGTAACACCATGCTTTACACACACCTTATCAAATTGACCATGAAAATAAGTTCCTTGGTCACTTATAATCGTTCTAGGTGTACAGAATCTATAAAGCAGCTTCTATAAGAACTTTCCACCTACCCTAGCATCGTTAGTGGATAGAGCTTATGTTCTTATAAGATGTAGGGAAAGGTCCCATAAAATCAACGTGCCACATATAATAAATCTCTAAAGGCACATTCACAGTTTGAGGCATTGATCGCACGCGTTGATGAAATCCTTACAGCCTCAAAATATGGTAGGCCAAAAGAAACCAGCAATGAGAATTTTCCGAGCTGTTCGATTTGTGCCATCATGTCCACTAGTCGGTCTCGAATGATAATGAGTCAAGATGTCATGAGCTTTATTGAGGGTGACACACCGGCAAATGATGTTGTGAGAGCCGATTCGAAAAAGATGTGGATCTTCCTAATAATACTTCTTAATGTCATCAAGAAACTTCCTTTGCTCGTGTCGAGAAAGGTCGTTCCTAATCTTCCCACCAACATGGAAGTTGGCGAAGTCAACAAACCAAGGTCCTTCGGCTTTGGTGATCATGATGGCATTTAGTTGTTACTTAGGAAACGCTTTCCTAAATTTCAAAACACATCTCCAGTCTAGCTGCAGGCCCCTCTAGGCGAGAGAGATGATCAACACCAAAATTCTCTAAGCCCTTTTTATCCTTGATTTCAATGTCAAACTCTTCAAGAAGAAGCACCCAACAGATCATTCTCGGTTTGGTATCTAGTTTGCTCATGACATAATTAGTTAAAATAACCAAATGTGATAACAAGAGATATGATCTAAATTTGTCAAAAGCATAAACCATAGCTAATAACTCCTTTTCATGTAGTGGTGTAATTCCTATAAGTCTCATTTAGAGTTTTACTGACATAATAGATGAGTCAAACCGCTTCTCAATTCTCTATCCTTGTACTGCCCCGACTGCAAAATTACTCGCATTGTCTATTATGGTGTTATAAGGATAGTAGCGGTGGTGAGTTTAAAGTTGAGAGCCTGAAATGCTTGGTGACACGCATAATCAAAATGGGAGGGAACATCATTCTCAAGCAGGCGGGTCATTGGTAGTGCAATCTTGGAGAATTCCTTTATGAACCTCCTATAAAACCCTACATCTCCTAGAAAACTTCTAAATGACTTCACTGATGTAGGAGGAGGAAGTTGAGCTATGGTATCAATCTTGGCGGGATCAACTGAAAGCCTTTTCTTTTAAATCTTGTGTCCAAGCACAATTCCCTTTCTCACCATGAAGTAGCTCTTCTCCCAGCTAAGAGCTAGATTTGTCTCTTCACCTGTCACAAGTACTCTCTCCAAGTACTTCAATCCATGATCCAAAAAATCTCCATACACAGAAAAATCATCCATGATTTCGTCGATTAGATCTTTAAAGATGGCCATCATGCATCACTAGAATATTACTGGTGCATTGTCGAGACCAAAAGGGATCCTTCTATAGGAAAATTTAAACGATCTGACCTTAGTCAAACCTTCAAACCTTGAACCTCTAACCTACTAGCTTCATCTCTAATTCGATTTTCAGAACATTGGGTTTAAGCTATAACTTCCAGATTGGAGGCTAATTAACCCAACAAAATTGGAACACCTCGCCCAAATTTGGTTTGGTCACATATAAAAACCGATAATTTCCATTTACTTTTGTTTAGGGTTTTATGACTCTTGAGAGAAATGGACAAATGAGACAATGGCGAAGTTCAATGAATTGCTCAAGAGGAAGAGAGCAGCGATAGCTGAAAAAAAGAGAGAATCGCTCACGGTGATCCTCTTACCGCTAAATTGAAGGCTAAACTACAAAATCAATCCGTCTCTCGCAAACGCAGGCGCAAGCTGTTGAAAACATGGTGCAAATTATGTTCGTCAATTCATTATATTTTTGGCAGTTGTCTTGCACTTTAACTTGAACATTTTTCTTTCCCTAATGCAGAAGCAAATAGTATTTATAGGTGAATTTTATTGATTTCATTTATTTTAGCTACTGTAATTAGAAGACCAGAAAGAAGTTGTAGAAAAAGGACTTGTCACCATGGAAGATGTAGAGATCCTGGTCGCTGAGGGTATTTTTATCATTTCTTTTAGTGCTTTACTTAGTGCTTTACTTAGTTATTTGTGTACTGTTGGTGACTGCCCATTCTGCCATTCACACGCTTTGGACAAGATTTTGGATTCTTAGCATATGTTTAGAATAATGCATCTACTTGTTTTGGATGAATAATGAGCGAGCCTAAGCCTATCATTGCCTGTAGGGCCTAATCAAGTCACACTTAGATGAAATTTTGTACCCTATGTCCAAATGTACTACCATAGTTCTTGGTTTGCGATAAGACTTGGTTTGTCTATGACTATGAGTGTGAGATTGCTGGTATATCTAGGTTTTGTATTTGTTAGTACGATTTTTAACTCTATTTTCTATTCCATATTCTACATAGTTTGAAATTTTACCGGCTAGGTTTGGCATCAAGAATTATGATTCCTAGAAAAGTTAAGTTGAGATTAGTGTAAAAAAGTTGATTTGGAATAGAGAGGAGTTGTGGAAGGAAACTTTAGATAAAGGAATACAAAGATTCCAAATGTAATTGTTTTCCAATCAAATCAAATGGATTATAACCTTTGTTAAGAATCCCTTATATCTCTTCATTTACATTCTTTTATAACACCTCCAACCTCAAATTACCTAGGAATCTTGATTTTGGTTGCCAAACCTAACATATAAAGTAAAATCCTTGCTCCATGACTCATGATTGATAGAGTGCAATTGGAAAACGTGAGAAAGTTAATGGATTCTCCCCACACTTGTTCTTTTGTAGGTGAAGGCACACCTAAAGATAGCCGAAAATTTCCACCAAGTTTAATGTAAAAAGAGGACTGAAGTTGAAGCAGTTAGATTCCAATTTATTGCTTACTCCCGCTGTAATAGAGAAGGTGAAATGTAGATTGAAGCCATCTCCAATACAGAACTCAAGACTGACATTTACTTACTAATCAACAGGTAAAAAGAAAAGCAAGTCTAAGCCAACAACATTTATAGATTCAGTTGATGTGATGGTGGAGTAATGTGCAAAATCATGGATAAAAAATATGCCGCCATATGACGTTATGGCATTACAAAAAATTAGGATGATGGGTAGATACTAGCTTAAGGGTTTTGCTCTCTCTCATTCTCATTAATTGCATTTTCTTTCTTCTTCTCAATATCTAATCTTGTCATCACCTTGATCCTATGTGTTTGCTTATTTTTGAAATTAATGAGAAAACGTGAAATTAGGTCAACTGACTAGAAAGTGGCAAACTATGTTTTATTGAATGATGGCTATGTTTCCTTAGCCTGGTTTTGAAAATTTCAGATGTTGCACCTGTTACATCTTAAGTGAATGTGTCGCTGCTTAGGATTTTGTCATCAATAGAAGAGCAGTCTTTTTATATAATGACAATAGACATAGTTTTTATAGTCAAAGATATCAAGTCATGATAGTTAAGAGAAAATGATAATAACAAGCATTAACCCCTAAGAGGGAATACTATAAAACAAAGGGATGGAATAAGAGATGATCGGGTAATTAAGAGCCTCACGTGTCACTGAATGGGCGGCACAATTACCTAAATGAGAGATAAAATTTAGAGAAACTATAGGGAGGGAATGAAGGAGGAATCAACATTTAGAAAGAAGTTGTCTGACACTAGCATCATTGACCAATGAGTTGATGCGAAGCACAACTTCTGTAGAATCGGAGAACATGATAGTCGAGTCATCAGGTTTTGTACGAGTAGCGTAAAATGCTTATCAGATAGCCTAAGATTCAAGAATGAGGGGTCCACAATATGCTTGATGATGAGCCCTATAGCAGAAATTGTAAATCCATATTGTTTCAGTAGCATCATCCCAATCGACCCACAACGAAGGCTGCCGAAAGGTGGACAAACAACAACATCAACGTAAAATTGCAAAGTCGAATTCAGTTAACAGCGTCGAGGTGGATGAAAGACTTCAGTTGAGGGAACAGTTATTGAAGCAGCTTCACATTGTCCTCCTTCCAGCCAATGTAAAGGAAATTGTTGATGTAGCGTCTGGATTGAGTGTTGCATGTGGTCGAAAACCTCAAGTTCCTTGATTTCCAAACCCGCCACAAAAATAAACCACCTTGATACAACTTTGTTCGTATTGCAATAGGATCTTTATAGGACCACCAGATGATAATTATCGACCACACACCAGATGAAAAGAGTAAGTAATGTACGGTCTCATTGTCCAAACCACATACCTAACATAAAGGTGGAATCTCAACATTGCAACTAATTAAACAAATTGAGTTTTGGGATCATTGAAAGTTCAGAAAAGAATTTTACCTAGTCTTAGATCAGATTAAATATTGTGGTTTCTTTGATTCCAATATTCTTGGGATTCCTACGCCTGGAAAAATCATTGCTAGTCCTAAGACCTTTGCTCACCGAATTTCTTCACCATTTATGTTTCTCTCTTTAAATTGAGTGAAACACAAGTGATAAAACAACAAGTGGTGAGATTCGAATGTTTATAGATTGAGAGATTTTGAGAGGTCCATTCTTTGTGTACTAACCATGTTTTGTGAGGTTCAAATTAAATTGGCGGACATACGACAAAGACTCAAGGCCACTCAACAAAAGCCACATAACAAGGCTAAACCACGAGAAGTGGTACCACTACCAGCACTAACACTTGTTGGACATGGAGCTCTCATTGCCGCATCTTTTGAGGATCTACATCGATGAGAGAATCTTTTCTACACGAATTCCATCATCAACAATTTTAAGTGTAGCTTAGTCATCAACTGAGAGAGTTCTATAAACGTGGCAAGCCCCATTTTCATGAAGAAAATGGGGCTGCCCACAACAAGATATCCGAAGCCATCCAAGTTTCAAGGGCTTAGCAATGGAGTAGAATTAAGAGTGTCGACGAAAGTCCTACCTTGAGTATTAAAAATATTATGACAAAGGTGTTATGTGATGTAGTAGCAATGGAGGCTGCCCAAAATTTTTAGGTCAACCATGGAAATTAGCATTACATGCTCTCCAGTACTTGAGGCCAAATCGTTATGTGATCACCCATGGATCGAAGAGATTCACTCGAAAAGCTCTTACACCAATTGACCTTTGTGAAGATATATTAGAGAGACGTAGGGCAACCGAAGTTTCAAATCAAGAGCTCAAAACAAGCGAAGTTTAGAGGAGAGAAAAAATGTCAGATACACCTAGTGAGGATTTCCAACCATTAGTTCATAGGAAATCCCTTTGGTGCCACACCACGGGAGTGTATAGATTTAACTAACGTGACACACCCTCTTCCTAGTGTTGTTTTTTCTAAATTGCAGGAACTTGAAGGAGATCGTTCGGAAGCATGCTAGCCTCTTGATATTATTAGGACCGAATGTGTTCCTAGGCCATCCCAGCAAGAACAAAATGAATTAGAGGGAACATAAGAGCTACAACTACACGTGATGAATGAGTCCAAGATGATGTTTCAAGTCGAGCTACCATGTGGAATACCAACAAGCATTTGCATGGATATTTCAGCGAACAAAACACATAAGTCTTCATATCATTACCTTTTGAATATGAATTTTTGCAATTTGAGTTTTGATAGTTCAAAACATGTTATGGTTAGGAATAAAGAATCGCTTTTGTCTTTGATGGTTAGAACTAGTTATCATAGGATTGGTTGGATGATGTCTATCTTTGAGATCGTATTATATTTTGCTCATTTAGAGTATAACATCAATCAACCTAAAGATAAGAATAAATCATTTGATTTGAGTGGTCCCATAAAGCATGTTATAGAAATTTTTTATCATAGAGATGTGAATCTGATTAGCGAATGCATAATGCTTGTTAATACTAGTCATGCACTACTTAGACAGTTAATGATGATCTATGAACTTGCTAATGCATTTATCACTTACATGAGATCTTACTACTATGAATTTCTTGTTTACATAAGTATCATGGATTTTCATATAGACAATTCTAGGAGTAGCATAAAATTCTTGGATATGCATTCTCATATCACGTTGGACGGCATGAGTATATGTACGGTTTTTGTACTTAATATTGATGTTTTGCCTACTAAAATCGTGCTGTTTAAATTACTTAGCCTAGGCTTTGACCTAAAATCTCTGTTATGTGACTACATGAGATTATACTATAATATCTGGTTTGTATACATGTGGTTTCCAAATAATGTCGTTGTAGGTATAAAAGAAGTTGAGAGAATAGTAATCCCAAAGAGCCATGAAACAACCGTGGAATGGAAGATTGCTTGGAGTAATGAAGCATGGATTTCATGGTTGAAAGATCCCAAGAGAAATGGGAACAACCATGATTGACATATGAGATGCATATTGAACAACCACGCAAAGAGCCCACCCCAACTATTCAGGGAAGTTCCTTAGTTGATGATGGTAATTTTCTATTGAGAGTCCACCAATTATGGGGAATCATGGAGTCAATTTAACCATATCAAAATGGAGGACTCAAATGAGGATGAAAGAACACTCATAACTTGGGTACATGACGATAATGTAGCACTTGAAGATTTCCAAACAAAACGAGTGGCACCGATGTCGAAGCCACTTCAAAATCCAGATTTTTCAAGAACGCAAGACGGAGCAAATTGTTCTTCACCTATCTTCGGAGTAGAGTTATATTATGATGCAAGGAGACCCTCCATCAAGTATGAGAGAAATCATAGCTGAATAAAAAACTGAAGGTGCAAAGTTCTGATTTCACCGAATTTCATCGATTGGATCCACAGGGAGCAAGGACTGACATAGTCAAAACTTGGCCTTAAGTAAGGAGGATTTCTTTCCTTGCAAGGCAAGGAATCCTTCTCCTTTCTTTCCATTGGTGAACAAGGCTTTATTTTCCTTGTAATTTCATGGCCTCTCTATCCTAAATGAAGAGGGTAAACGCACCATAGTTAGGCATAACACCCAGAATAAAGTTGAAGTAAATTTTGGCATAGAGCTGTCTTTTGAATTCGTTTTGTTCAAAGCACGTCGTTGCTAGGCTAGAGGATTTTGGTTTGTCATAGTCGGGTTCTTACTACCTCTTCGTGGCACTATTCACATTTGACACTATTCCCCTCCCTTCGGCATCAATCCAGTGGTCGGTTAGGTAACTTTCCATCCGATATTTTGGATTTTGTTCGTTGTTTTGAAAACCGTTTTCGATAGCTTGTCTCAATCGTCGTTAGTGCATTTCGGCTCATATCAAATTACATCTCTAGTTTCATGAAAATTGGCTTCCCAAATTCTTCTTGTCGTGATTTCTTCTTACTAGGTTGCTGCCTTCGAGTTGAAGCAAAAACAGCACGGTTGACAAACCGTGGCAACAAACTCCTGCCTCCACCATCTCCTTCCGACATCGTGATCAATTATGCATGGAATTTAAATCATAAAACTACTAATTAGTATTTTTTTCTATTAACAACAAACTACTATTTAATTGCATGTTCAAAATGATTTTGCAATCGATTTAATATTATTCCATTAATATAAGGTGAGGACTTCGGTACTCTCGGAGTACTGAGTACTTCTACCTATTTAAATTCATCTGAACTTTTCAATTTTTAGAAATAATCTCAACGATCAACAATTAATTAATTTCTAAATTTTAGATAATTTAAATTTCAAATAATGAATTGTTAAAAAAAAATCAAATAACGAAATAATTACTCTACTTCATTCCAATAAACATAATCTCCTTTTTATTATTTTATATGAAAAATTTATGTCTTATGAAGCTCCCAACAATAACAGATTATAAATCTTTACCACCAAAGAAAAAAATAGAGGAACAATCACTGCTCCATTTTGTTGTTGTTTTCTTTTTCCATCCTCCCTTTTTCATACTAAACCCAAATCCCACCCCATTAATAATTTGTTATCATCTTTCATTCAAACTCATTTATCATCTTCCATTCAAATAATTAACCCCTAAATCTCTTTATCAAATAAGAGACATATATAGCAAATAGTATTGCAAATAGTAGAAGTACCAACATGATTATAACTAGTTATTAAATCATATAAATAATTGCAAATAATTAAAAATAGTTACTCATATAACTAGTTATTAAGTCCTATAAATCTCTAAAAGTTGTGGGGATGAAAGAGATTGACTTGAGAGGGAAGGAAGTGAACATGCATTTGACGGAAGATGGATCTTATTAGAACCAGATATTGATGAATGAAGACTTTTTGTTCCAGGAAGTTTGCTGAGGTCCGACCAAGAAGAAGAATATAAGAAGAGAGAGAGGGGGGAAGAAAGGACCAATTTAGTATGATGTGGCTGCCATGTCAGATTCTGACTTGACAACTTCCTTTCATTCCACATCAAATTTCAGTCAAATATTTTAGCTTAGTGGTAGTTGGTGAAATCAACTAATCAGATTAGTGGTATCGAGTGCACTAAATAAAATTTTAATGCAACGTGGGTAACGATTTTAGAAGTTGAATGATATATGGTGTAATTAAGTCTATATCTACATATGATTGTAATTTGTTATAGATGCTTATAATATGTTACATGAAATTATAACATGTTACTCTGACTACTAATGATTATAACCTATCAAAAACGATTATAAACTGTTACACATGTAACCTGTTATAAATGATTACAACATGTTACAAGTGTAACATATTATAGACAATTGTTTTCTAGAAACGTAATTGGAAACTTGTCGAACAGTCGGCGTAAAAGCCTAGATCTGATTGTTTAGATTCATCATTGAAGTTCTTAAAAGTAATTAAACTTATATTATACCATTAGCCATTATGTTTTCTAGAATAAGTACTTGAACTAGAAACATGTGTTTGAGTTAAAGATCTGGGTAATACATGGTAGAACATTTCTTGCCAACGCCAACAATGATTTTGCTACCGATTCTTTTTTTTGGTAGAAAGGTTGGACTGAAAGTTCTAATTATTAATACTAATGGCTCGTGGGAAGGAAACCCCAATAATATCAGCACACATATAGTAAATAATATTTCAAGGGAAAGAACTAATAATATGCATTCCGAAAGGGAGGGAATGCCCAAGATGAGCGAAAAGGCTTGTGAATGGGTTTCCTTCTTGATAGATGTGAGTCACAATCCTCATCCAATTACGATGGAGAAGTTGATGAAGCTCTGTTATACTCGCATAGTGCCTTAAATCCGCAGCATTGGGGTTATGAGCATATGCGTCGACAATGGCAGAATCAATTTGTAGATGCACTTTTTGGTACCCTATATTCCATGGAAATCGTAAGCCAAGAAAAGCAGCTTTGATTTCAGCTCGTGTGATAATACATTCCTCAACATTCACTGCAAAGGCACCCTGACAAGCCCATCTCGAATCACGTAGAATACCGCCCCCTCTCGAGATCTTCAAATATTATATGACTGAATCGTCTTTGTTGAGGGTAATCTCAACATCTTTACGAATCGACCAACCTACTATGCTCATCTCTCGTTTTGGTTTATTCTTAGAAGTGTCAACTCTCCCATTTTCATTGTGTTTCAAACCCTAATGAAAGACTTGTAAGCGGAGAGTCCAATCTTTCTACCCATAAAAAGAATGGCTGGCAAAATGATTGTTGGCGTTGGCAGGAAAAGTTCTACCATGTATTACCCAGATCTTTGACTCAAACCATGTTTCCAGCTATAGTACTTATTCAAGAAAACTTAATGGCTAATGGTATAATATAAGTTCAATTAAATTTTAAGAACTTTAAAGATGAATCTAAACAATCAGATCTAGGCTTTTACGACAACTGTTCGACGAGTTTCCAATGAGTTTTCCATAAAACAATCGTCTATAACATGTGTAACATGTTGTAATCATTTATAACAGGTTACACGAGTAACAAGTTATAATCGTTTGTGATTGGTTATAATCATCAGTCGTCAGTTATACGAGTAACATGTTATAATTGCACGTAACATATAATAAGCATCTATAAAAAATTAAAATCATATGTAACTAGTGAATGTCCTATAACTAGTTATATACTTAATTACACCATATATCATTCAACTTCTAAAATCGTCACACACATTCCATTAAAATTTTATTTAGTGCACCTGATACGACTAATCTCATTATTTGATTTCACCAACTACCACTAAGCTAAAATATTTTACTGAAATTTGATGTGGAATGAATGGAAGTTGTCAAGTCAGAATCTGACATAGGAGCCACATCATACTAAATTTGTCCTTTCTTCCCCTTCTAACTCTTCTTCTTATATTTATCTTCTTCATCGGACCTCATCAAACTTCCGGGAACCAAAATCCTTCATTTATGAATATCTGGTCCTAATAAGATCCATCTTCCATCAAATGCATGTTCTCTTCCTTCCCTCTCAATTCCATCTCTTTCATCCCCGCCACTTTTGGCGATTTTTATACAACTTAATAACTAGTTATCCGAGTAACTATTTATAATTATTTGTAACTATTTACACAACTTAATAACTAGTTATATGAGTAATTATTTATTATTATTTGTAACTATTTACATAACTTAATAACTAGTTATAATCATATGTAAGTAGTTCGATCATACAAAAATAACTTATCATATAAGAGTAAATTAAATGACTAATTATGAAAGAAGATGATCCAATTGAAACACCCCCCAATCTTCCTCTCATCTGAAATCCCTAACTAAAATCAAATTATCCAAATCATTACTTCACGATATAAGCATTTTCATTCATCATACCCTATATTGTTTGATTCACTATTCATTTCCTTCATCGAATATGGCTCAAAACAACAATGGTGTATTGTTTGGATAGGGCAATGCAATTTGCTTCGTCACTCCATCGCTACCTAGGTTTCTTTATCTGCACTACATTGCCGTTTAATATACGGTGCTTTTTTTGAATAAGCAATTTGTGATGAGGCTTTGAACCTTGTGCCAGAGAATACTTACGTGTATATATGTATATTAAAATGTTGGTACATCTACTATTTATAATACTATTTGCTATATATGTCACTTGTTTGATAAAGAGATTCATGGGTTAATTATTTGAATGGAAGATGATAAATTAGTTTGAATGAAATATGATAAATAAGTATTAATGGGGTGGGATTTGGTTTTAGTATGAAAGAAAGGGCAGATGGAAAAAGAAAAGAAACAACATAATAGAGAAGTGATTGCTCTATTTTTTTTCTTTGATGGTAAAGATTTATGGTTTGTTATTGTTGGCAGCTTCATTAGAGGTAAATTTTTTGTATAAAAATAAAAACGGATGTTATGTGAATTGGAATGTTACCTAACTGACCACTTGATTGATGCTAAAGAGAGGGGCAAAGTCTAAAATGTAAATGGTGGAACGAAGAGGGGGTGAGAACTCGACTATGACAAACCAGAATTCTCTAGCCTAGCAACGACATGCTTTAAACAAAATAAGTACAAAAGATATCTCTAGGTCAAAATTGACTTAAAACTTTATTCTGGGTGTTCTACTTAATTATGTTGGTTGTTCCCTTTTTATACAGGATAAAGACTTTTATATAGGATAGAGAGGCTATGAAATTACAAGGAAAATAAAGCCTTGTTCACCAATGGAAAGAAAGGAGAAGGATTCCTTGCCTTGCAAGGAAAGGAATCCTCCTGACTTGTCAACCCTTACTCCTTGTGGATCGAATCGATGAAATTTGATGAAATCAGAACTTTGCACCTTCATTTTTTTAAGCTATGATTTCTTTCAAACTTGATGGAGGGTCTCCTTGCATCATAATATAACTCTACTCCCAAGATAGGTCAAGAATAGTCAGCCCCTTCTTGTGTTCTTGAAACTTCTTGACTTCGAAGCGGCTTCGACATCTGCGACACTCGTTTTGTTTGGAAATTGCCAAGTGCTCTGTTATCTACGTGAACCTAAGTTACAAGTATTCTTTCGTCCTCGTTTGAGTGCTCCTCTTCAAGATGGCTAAATTGAGTCAAGGATTCCCCAAAATTGGTGGTCTCCCAATTGAGTGTGATTGGTTGAGCTTGAGTGTTTTGACTTCTATGAACTTGGTTAGACACCACTGGGATAACTTCATCATGCCCTCCCTCTTGAAAAAAATATTCTTTCTCAAATCTTCCCAATCATCAAACACACGAGTTTTATCATAATCATCACAAAGATAGAATATTATCATCATCAACTACTGAACTTCCCTGAATAGTTGGGGTGTGCTCGTTGTGTGGCTGTTCAATATGCATCTCATATATCAATCATGCTTGTTCCCATCGCTCTTGGGACATTTTAACCACGAAATCCATGCTTTCATTACTCAAAGCAATCTTCCATCCCATGGTTGTTTTATGGCTCTTTGGGATTACTATTCTCTGAACTTCTTTTTTACCTACAATGACATTATTTGGAAACCACCTGTATACGAAGAAGATATTACAGTATAATGTGAAGTAGTCACATAACTGAGATTTTAGGCAAAGCCAGCTAAGCAATTTATCGAGCATAATTTTAGTCGGCAAAACATAAATCATTAAGCACAAAAAACATACATATAATCATGTCCTCCAACATGATATGAGAATGCACATCTAAGAATTTTATGCTACTCCTGGCATTGTCTATGTGAAAACAAGCATTTCACATTCATTAATCAGATTCACATCTCTAAGATAAAAAGTTCCATAACATGCTTTAAGGGACCATTCAAATCAAATTACTTATTCTTATCCATAGGTTCTTTGATGTTATACTTTAAATGAGCAAAATATAATACAATCTCAAAGATAGACATGATCCAACCATCCTATCATAACTAGTTATAACCATCAAACGTAAAAGTAATTCTTTATTCCTAACCTAACAAGTTTTGTTCACTGAAATTTCCAAGAAAATGCTTGGTGGTATTCCTCTTAGTAGCTCGACTTGAATCATCTCTTGGACTCATTCATCAAGTGCAGTTGTAGCTCTTGTGTTCCCTCCAATTCATTCTCTTCTTGTTGGGATGGCCTATGAACACATTCGGTCTTAATAATATCAAGAGGTTAGGATGCTTTGAAACGATCTCCTTCAAGTTCCTGCAACTTGGAAGAGACAACACTAGGAAGAGGGAGTGTCATGTTAGTTAAATCTAAACACTCCCTGTGGTGTGGCACCACAAGGGATTTCCTATACACTAATGTTTGGACATCCTCACTAGGTGTGTCTGACTTTTTTCCTCTCCTCTCAACTTTTCTTGTTTAGAGCTCTTGATTTGAAAGTTCTATTGCCCTACGTCTCTCCAATATATCTTCACGAACCTCAATTGGTGTAAGTGCTTTTTGGGTGAATCTCTTCGGTCCGTGGGTGATGACATAACGATTTGGCCTCAAGTAGTGGAGAGCACCTAATGCTAATTTCCATAGTTGACTAAAACCAATTTAGGTAGCCTCCATTGGTACTACATCACATAACACCTCGTCACAATATTTTTAATACTAAAATGAATTAGGACTTGCCTTGACACTCTTAACTCTACTCCATTGCTAAGACCTTGAAGCATGTAGGGTTTCAGATGTCTTGTGGTGGGCATCACCATTTTATCCATGAGAATAGTGCTTGCTACACTCAAAATTGTTGATGAGGGAATTTGTGTAAAAAAGATTCTCTCATCAATTTAGATCCTCAAAAGATGCGAAAATGAGAGCTAGGTAAAGTTCACAATAATATTGCAATCAAAGCAACCACAATACTTAATCTGATCTATGACTAGGCAAAATTCATTTTTGAACTTTCAAAGTTTGAAAACTCGATTATAAGCTTGTAAAGAACCAAAAATCTCTACCCTAGTCTGGAAATCAACTATACTAACCCAAACTTTGAAAACGTGCGTGGTGGAGGTGGTTGGATTGAAGGCTTTTGATGACCGCTTGATTTTGCCGATTTTTTCTTAGCTTTTGTTTGAAGATTTCGTCGGAATTTTTCCACCTAATTTTCTTTTCAACATGTTAGATAATAAACACAAATACCTAACCAAACTATGATTTTGGCCGAACAGCTCTTTTAAGGGTGTTATCTTTATTGTTTTAACTATCAAAACTAAAGTCAGAAATTGAAAGGATACGTACTTTTTTATAAGAAGAACGAGGCTTTCATACCAAAATGATATGAGCCGGAACGCACAAACGAGGACCGAGATAAGTTATCGAAAACGGGTTTTAAAACAACAAAGAAAATCAAAAAAACCGGATGGAAAGTTACCTAGCCGACCAATCGATCGATGCCAAAGGGAGGGACCAAGTCTCAAATGTGAATGGTGCCAAGAAGATAAGGTGCTCACTCGATTACGATAAACCACAATCCTATAGCCTAGCAACGATGTGCTTCAAACAAGACAAATTCAAAAGCAATTTTTAAAATCGCCAAATTAAAAAATTTAGGGTTCTTCACAAAATTCATATGGAGATCAATCCGAGCACAATCTGAGAAATCCAACAAAAATAAACAAGTGAGAAGCAAACACAGGTACTTACTTCCCCCGTAGCCATGGAGAATGGACAGAAGAAATACAAATATTTGGTAAAAATCAAATTTGGGTGAAAAAACGAATTGAGAAACCTCAAACGGGATGAAAACTTGATGGATTTGAATATGATCAGAGGTGAAGCGGTGACGGTGGCGGCGAGGTCCGGTGACGACGACGGACCGATTAACGGTTGTCGTTGCCAATTTTGGTCGAAGGGGATGAAGTGAAATGTTTGAACAAATGTTGAGATACTGCCTAAAAGGTCATGATAAAAGACCAAAAGTGCGTTATAGATGAACCAAAACTGCGCCCCGCAGTTTTTTGTTTTTCTACAACCCATATTTTTGTATAATTTATAGAGACTGAAGTTTCAAAATTACACCAAAAGTGTGTTATATAGAACAAAAATATGAACTCCAGACATTGGCTTCCTTCCATGAAGCACTCTTTCTTTAACGTCTCCCAGCTAAAAGATACATGGCCTTTTATTGGGCATCCTCGAAGTAAGGAACTTCGACTCCGTCGGTAGGATTGGCACCGACATAGCGCTTGAGACGGTGACCGTTGAGCTTGAATGATCCTTGGTTTGGATGTGTGATCTCTATGGTCACGTAAGGGAAAGATTGCATGACTTCAAAGGGTCCCGAAAATCTTGATTGGAATTTTCATGGAAACAGTTTGAGGCGGGAGTTGTAAAGCAGCAATTTGTCTCCCTTTTTGAAGTCTATGCCACTTTTCAGCTTTACATCATGGATGTGTTTCATCTTCTCCGTGTACAGCCATGAGCACTCATAAGTGTGAAACATGTACTCTTATAGCTCAAGGAGGTGATATTTCCTTTTAGAAGCGGCGAGACTAGTACCCATGTTCAGTAACTTCATGGCCCACCACGCCTTATGCTCATGCTTGACCGCGAGATGACAAGCCTTGCCATAAACCAGTCAAAATAGTGAAGTGCTGATAGGAGTCTTAAAGTGGTTCGACAAGCCCATAGAGATTGATCGAGCCAAATCGACCAATCCTTGCAAGACTGATTGACTGTCTTCTCAAGAATCTGCTTTAGTTCACGATTTGTCACTTCCGCTTGACTACTTGCTTGTGGCTGGTAAGCGGTGGTCAATTAATAAGTTACGCCAAATTTTTAGCATACTAGATAGAATTGACCCTAGTCGAAAAGCATGAAAAGGCGAGTGATAAACTTTCCCACTATCCTAGCATCATTAGTCGGCAGTGCTTGCGCCACTGCCCACTTTGACACATATTCCACAATAACAAGAATGTACTTATTACTATGGGACTGTGGGATAGGACCCATAAAATCAATCCCCCATACATAAAAAATCTCTATAGACATGGATATTGTCTTTGGTATTTCGTTCCTATTTGAAATGTTACCTGAACGTTGACAAGGATCACAGTTCTTCATGAAATGTCCACAGTCTTTTCAAATTGTCCTCCAACAGAAACCTGCATCCAAAATCTTCCACAGTCCTTCCAAATAGTTCCTCTGTGCATCATTAAGGGTCTTCCTAGCGAAGTAGATTGGATGGAACCTCTTATCTCTCATTTATTCTCAGACTGCTCTAACTGTAAAATCACTAGTATCACACATTAGTTGAAAAGGGGCTCCCTAATCTAGGGAGACTAGTATCGATATAGTCGCCAGCTTGTTCTTGAGGGATTAGAATGCCTGGAGAAATTTATCACCTATATTCAGTTTCTCACACAAAGTATGTGGCACACATTTATACTTGCACCTTGATCAACAAGACTTCTACCAACTTTAATATTCTTAATAGCGCAAGGTAAACTAAAGCTCCCTGGGTCTTTTCAATTTGTCGGTCCAACTTGGATAGTTGCACATTCTTCATATATCCTCAAATAATTTTTTTTTGGCATGGATTGCAATAGGAAAATACTAGTTTTCAGGAAAAAATCAACTCTATGTTTGTCAAGTTGGGGATCAATATGCATCATCTACGGTCACGACATGGTCCTAGCTAGTCGGATCTGGGACATCAATCCTAACCCTCTCGCTACCGTGATTATGAACTACCCCAACCCTAGTTCTCCAACTGACTACTCATGAGATCCCTGCAACAATCAATGCTTTAATTTCGAACGACATATGGAATGTAACCCTCCTATCATTAATTTTCATGTCACCTTCGGTATCTCAAATATTAGCAATTACATAGCCCCTCTGTGAAGTACCTGACCATTGAATCTGGTCTGATTACAAGAATTGCGACTATTCAGTCTCCTTAGGTTGTCGGTTAAGCCATGAGCTGCATCACCCACCAACTGCACTCAAGAATGGACCTAAATTGGTTGATTACCACCTGCCGCCGGGGGGGGGGGGGGAGGAACTTTGGTCACACTCCCGATTCAACCTAAATTTCATTTTTCTTACGGAAGATTTTTCAGGTAATCCTTTCTATGGAAAACATTATGTTCAGTAGGAATCCAAACATCCCTTCTTCAATTGAGGGTCGTTCCTAACATATATACAACATGTGGTGATGTTACAGAGACGCATTCATTGAAGTGATACAACATATGCGATGAAACTTTTCTCCTTCTTGTGTTGGTTTTGCTGCTGCTCAAAGTGATGGATCCAGTCTCCTTCCCCAGCTCTGGCTGGTTTCCTCTCACGTCGCCTCCAAGACTCGACTTGGGCTATATACATTGATGCGGTTGTAATATAGACAAATGACTCTAGGTTTTGGTGATATTGGTTTCATGGTACACCATAGCTATGGAACGTTGGTTTCCTTAATCGGACAGATTCATCACATTATGGATCACCTAACCCTTGAATGCATGGCCATCCGACATGCTCTTTACGTGGCATTGTGTTGCTATCTTGATTCTTTCTTCATCTTCTTGGTTGCGCTGAGTGCGTCCGCCTTATTACTTCTTCGGACAATGTTATTCAAATTCACCAACTTCTTTTGGATTCCTAGCATCTTTTCAAATATCTACCGTTAGTATCTCCCTCATGTCTCAGGCTTGGATAACTATATCACCTATATAGTAGCACGCAATGCTCTTTGTTATCCAAGCACAAGTCATCTCCTAAATCTATTATTGGGTCGTTTGGTATGGTGATATTGAAGTGACATTGCAAATATCATGATATTTACCAATTTCTCTCTCCTTCCCATCTATCTCATTTTCTGGGAGAGAAATCCACCAATGTTCACTCACCTACTCCATCTATACTCACCACGGATTTCCATAAGAAATCAACGAGAGGGCTTGTATCCTCTTGGATCTAGTCAGATCGAGAGGTCGCTGAGGTTGGATTTCTAGTTCGTCGCAAGTTGAAAGATTCATCGGGTGGGAACCAGAGGAAAGAGATGGAAGGGACGACTTTTAAGATCGATTCGAAGTAGGTGCTTCATCGGTCGCTATTGACAGCGATGGGTGTCTAGCGCGGCAATGAGATTAAGATGATTCTTTTTCTTTAGTGTTTATGGACATTGGATGTGTATCTGCACTGTCAAAGGGGTGGGTTTATTGTGTACTGGTTTCATGTTTAGGTTTCATGCAGTTAAATTGATATGATTGTACAAGAAAGTTGATTCTCTCGACTCCAATTTGAAATTGATCCTCTCTCTCGAAATAGGATTGACTTAAACTATCATTAAAATATGAAATTTGATATCCCAAAGTGTTGATTTGCCACAAACTATCACAAACCCAGTTCCCCAATAATTTTATAAACGGGGCAAGAGAAAATTCATTGAAGATAAAGTGAGGATATATTTGTAATTGTAGTTTAATATAAATCTCACCTTACCAAACAAAAATTTCAGCATTCTCTCCTATCAATATCAATTACACCCAATATCGCGATATCTTAAATATCATGATATTTGAGATAACGCATACCAAATGACTCCTATATTATTCCTTGTTCTCTGTAATTTGTGTGCCGAGATCTGTTACGTTCGAACAAAAAAATTAGGAAAAAATGTACTCTACAGGTCAAATCAACCATAAATCATAAATAAAAAACATGCAAATTTCTAATCAATCCAACAAAATTATGATCATTGGTCCAACGATTAAATTATGTTATAATTGATTAAGTTCTTTTTATCCAAAGATTAAATTATGTTATAATTGATTATGTTCTTCATCCCTGGTAAATCAATTTAGGAAAATGTTTCATTATTTCTTAATTTACGAGTTTTTCTTCAACTAGTTTAACGCTGACAATTTTAGAGAATGTGGATATGGGATGGAAATATGTGGAGATAAATGACCCAATCTATTGGAAGCCTTAAATTACACTAGGCTGTTTCAATCAATGTACGTGAAAGACGACAAACTCTCAACTCAGCATACAACCCCTAAATTGAGTCAGTTACATCACTCATGTCAAAGTGACTGGATGGACAAAACAATTGTTTTGATGACGAAGCCAATATGGACCTGGCGACCTTATGGGAACTGTACGATTACTGTGATGGCAATAGCGTTGATTTTTCCTTCCTTCATGCAGCAAACGGCGACACGAGGATGGATGGAAATGGGAATCGGGTCGAAATTGGGAAACGATTTGGTAGATTGATTTTGGCGGTATGGAGTGATGTGGGATGATAGAAGGAAGCTTTATACGATGCAGGAGATTTAATGTCGGCGATGTAGGTAAATGGGGTTTGGGGTTCATAATGTGGATTTACTTATTTTAGGTTTTGGGACAAATTATATTTTTGTTTAAACATACAAATAATTGGGTAATTAGGAACATAAATATTCTTTTTTTGAATTTTTGGGCATTAATAATTTTTTTTATCTAGGCATATATTAATTTATTTTGTTAAAATATGGACTGCAATTGGCTAATCAAACAGATTATATATATTTTGGCAATAAGCTAAAAAGTGGTAATATACAGGGTTATAGCATTGTTTGGAAAACTGTAATATATTTTGGATTAATGATTATATGAGGAGGCCTAACTTCTTCTGCCTTTGCTGGAAATGGCACATCCTACTGAAAATGGTATTTGTGGCACAACTTTGAAAAGTCGGCCACGGGCGTGGAAGATTTATTATGAAAGCAGATTCGCGACCTGCAACTCAGATTATCCAAACCAAAAACTCACTATCCTCTCTAACGAACGGCGATTGTTTATATGAAGAATAAGACCAAGTTGATCGATCCCAGATCAGTAAGAGAGGCTTAGAGATTATTGAGGAAGCATCAGAAGGTAATCTATCTTCTTCCTCCTTTCTAAATCCCTTGATTCAAATCCTATGTAGGAAATTCCTGACAGGTTAGGATTTGGGGTTGTGGGATTTCAATCCTACAATTGATCTTTGCATGTCAGATGGAATAGGAGATTCAGCTCTAAGGATGCTGCTTAGATAAGACTCTACCAGGAAAGTGTATTTAGGGTGGGGGATTAGTATTTCTTTCTAGTTAGAACGTAGAACTGAAATTAGGATTGTCTGAATCTGGTGATCAGATTCTCAAAACTATACAAAAGTGTGTGATCTACTATGCAGGTGTTGTAGAGCTAAGGTCCCCGGACTATGCAGTAGCATGTGATCTACTATACGGTTGTTGTGATTATAGAGTCGGGCTCTCAGTACTGTTCAGTATCGTGCAATCTATATAACAAGGGATGTGAAACAGAGCCGAGCTTTCAAACTGTATAGAACTGTATGATCTACTGTATATGTTGTTGTATAAGTTTGAGCATAAGCTTATCATGTTTGAACTATATGTCATAGTTCATGTTTAGGACATGATTCAAATTTAGCTACATGAGCTCTCGATATGTGTTGGTCACCCACCCATGGCTTGCACAATCCCCATGTCATGTCCATGCTCATGCTTATGCAGGTTGTGCCGAGTATGCCTACAAATTCTTCTCACATGGTTTAGGGTGGTTTCATGGTCTGATCCACCACGAGGCTATGTACCACTAGCTAAGGGTGGCTGATGTTAGGATGATGCCTATAGGACAACATGGTCACTTTACTAGAAGTCTACTTAGTTCTACGTGAGTCTAGTTTACCCACTCACTACTTATCAGTGACCCCATCTTTATTTTCTATGCATGGTCAACAGTGGAACTTCAGGAGAAAATGCCGCCTAAGAGAGCTATCCGACAAGACACCTTTACCGACTGGCTCTAGGAGTCATAGAAAGAGGTACCTTGGAGGACCTCAATTATCCCTTTTCTTGTTTTCAGACGGCTTGACGTTTTCGATTGATTCCCCTATTTTGGGATGTTTTCATATTGTTGTTAGAAATCAATTTGAGCCATAATTGCTCTGTTGTCTTTCCACTATCGGTTTACTTAAGTTATGAGGTATTTCAATTTTTAGTATTGATGGACGTTTTTAGGCGTTGTTAAAATAATCCAGCTAATGAATTTACCGAACACGAATTTCGCTAAGGTCTATTTTAGTATCTTACTCAAAGTTGTAATTAATATCAATCGATGTATCCATAAATGTGGTTTAGGTGCCACGAGGATCAATCAATCAATTAAAGTAAAAATCAAATTTGGTTTAAAGTAAAAGGTTTGCAGGACTGCACGATAAGAGTTAAGACAATGAAAGATGAAACTACTTAGATGTTCAATCCCCCTCGGCAATTCTAATTCACAAATGACAGACAAATTCCACAATTTACACGAAACAGGATAAAAGCAATACATTCTCGCAATTCTCTCCACTAAAATCACGCCCTTTCGGGAGCGCTAATTTGATACCTATCTAGTATTCTAGTCCGCTCTTCCATGCAAAGATCTACAACCTACTAGAGCTGCTCTTCCGAGATCAAGATCTAAATCAACTTTCTACAACTTTCAAAATCGAAGGTTTTTGTAAATATGAACAAAAGTGCGCCATGCACTATCGGTAGTTCATCGGGCTTAAGGAATCATAATTCAGACACTTCATGAAGCTTGTAATCTGCGCAAGGATTAAGACCTCGAATCAAGTTTTGGGGAAGATCAGCAAAATTAGGTTCTTCATAGTTTCTCTTGTAAACCTAGATTCAATGACTTCTTCATCTGATTTTGATTTGTCTTCCAAAACTATGAGCAGCTAAACTACTCTGTCTTAGATTAGATGAACCCTAGGTTAATTCTTATGAACGAATGATTTGTTAAATTTGACAATTTATGCGAGTTGGTTGGATTTCAATATCTGGAGTTGAGATGAATATTTCCAACAATGCTTCAACCAAATGGTTTCAGAAACGGCCACGAGACTAAGCAGATTGTAAAGGGATGCATGAGGAAGCCCTTTATCTTGAGAACGAGTTAGACTTATGGTGGATACGGATTCAAAATACGTCATCGACGGACTCGTTAAGAGTTAAATCCTTCTCTTCACGTCATCAGATGCAGTGAAGGGAGGAAACAAATATAAAAGATAAGGTTATTTTTGAAATTTAAACTACTAATCTCTAAGTCATGGGTCCGAGTACTTTGTAGCTGGGCCACAATGAATTTCATGATTCAAGTTCTCTTAGTGCATTTAAGTCCTGACTTGGCGACTGAATGACCTCACTAAATCGATTAGGGTTTAGATGATTAATCGATAATAGTAGTGTCAAATCTACTCTAATTAACCTGAAATTCAGATGCTAATGCTAATTCAAACATAGAAGAATAACACTCGTCAACCTATAATTATAATCATACTTATTCTAATAGTAACAGTCGCATTATAATGAGAGGGTGTGGAATGCTTCGTCGCAAACTGTGAGACGGATAGTGGCTGCAGCAGTCGAGATTGTAGAATCATGGGACACGGTGCAACAACGTCGATGAGTGGTCAAGTCAAGTACAAGCAACAACCTTTGTGAAAAATAGCATCCACACGAAGATCGTGATGTCAAATGTAATATTGGTGTTGTTTTGTTTCCGGAGCAGGCACAGATTGGCACAAGTATGTGTTTGTGGGATGTGTTGGGTATGATGCTTTCGTATCAAATGAAACATAAAATGGAGGTAATAGCATCAAGGAGTGTGAGGCTCTAGCGATGTTGGAGGGTACGTGATGGTGTGTTGATCTTAACCTTTAGAGCATTATTTTAGAGTCAGATTCGCAAGCAGTCATCCAAGCTATTAATGCAAGTATGCTACATGATGGGTTAGAGTTTTGGTGATATCATCAGGCATTGTCGTGACATTCTTGCCTCAAAACCATCATTAGAGTGTAACAAAGTTGCTCATGTGTTGGCTAGGCAATCTAGGTTATTTGAGTCTCCTTAATTGTATAGGGGTGACTCCTCCATCATTTCAGTTAAGTTCTTTGAATGATGTGTGTTTTTAAATTGATAATTAATACATGAGCATACCTTTATTTTAAAAAACAATAGCACTATAATGAAATTTCTCTTGGAGTTCCGGAAGGGTAACTTAGGGACTTCTAACTTAGATTTAAATCCATAAGATTAGGGTGTAACACTAATTAACATTATAAAAATTGTATCTTACTATAAATTAAGTAAATTATATATTTAATGTCAAGCATGAGAATAATAAGAAACTTCCAATTATTTATATAGTTTCAAACTTCTTAAAAAATGATTCAATAAAACCTATCGTTTTGACAAATTAATTTATGATATTTTATTCTCTATACTTAATGTTCACAATGGGTTGGATATGGGGCGGATATTTCTGATCTACTACCCGCGTTTTACAGCCTCGGGGTTTTACCCGTGTCCGGTCCAGTAAGGTTGACAGGTACAAAACTACAACTATGCCCATTATGTAGCGGACAACGGGGAAACTCATGACTGCCGGTTTTACCCGACAAGAACATAGAGAGCAAAACTTAAACTCAAATATAAAACTTTCATTAATATTGAATATTTGATTATCTAAATGTTCAGAGTAACTATCCCAAAACCCATAAATATGAAACTAGAACCTATAAAAAGAACCCAAAACACAGCAACATGAACCTAGAACTCAAGAACATGAACTTGGAATTCCATAAACACGAATCTTAGAGCCAACTAATCATGACAAGTAAGCTTTAACCTTTCTTCATCAATAATCATCATGTATCATATTCTTTCACTCATAAGATTCAAATAAAGACAACATTTGTAAAATATCATTAGTTAGACTTAGATGTTTATACAATATAACCAAACCAATGCAGATTTGACAAGATGAAGAAGTAAATACCTAAAACAAGTTTAGATACTTACTAGGAAGGGTGAAATCCCAATAAATATAGCAGATTATAGTTTTTAAGTTTGGGTAAAAATTAAGATACGCGGATGCATGCCTGATTCGAAACAAATTTATGTTCATTGAGGCATTTTCCATGGATGCATGTCGATTTTTAGTAAAAACCTGATGAGGATTTTAATTTATTAGTAGATTATTGAGAGAGAATAGGTTAAAGTTGAGGAAATTAAGTGGGAATCGAAGCAATTTCAGAGTTTTGGAGGTTGGAATTGAAATCAAATTGAGAGGAAATAGTTTTAGGGTTTCCCCAAGTCTGGAGATGAAATGCAACTGACGATGAAAGATTTCGATACCCTTACCACTAACTAAAACATAATATTTATAGTATTACAAAATGAAGTCGTTTTATCATCGGGGCGGATTCAGAGCGGATACCACAGTATTTGTGACTGCCCATCACCTACTTTTCTTGGGCCTCGGGTACACCTCGAGCTCGTTAAATATTCGACTGTGTTTTGGGCCACTACTGGTTTGATCGGTTTAAATGAAAAAACTGTTCAATCTAGGTTAATCATATTTACATGTTTAATTAATAATTGAAATGATCCGACCCAAGTCAAACCTTCAAACCTTGAACCTCTTACCTACTAGCTCAATCTCTAATTCGATTTTCAGAACATTGGGTTTAAGCTATAACTTCCAGATTGGAGGCTAATTAACCCAACAAAATTTGAACACCACGCCCAAATTTGGTATGCTCACATACAAAAACCCGATAATTGCCATTTACTTTCGTTCAAGGTTTTATGACTCTTGAGAGAAACGGACAAAGAAAACAATGGGGAAGTTCAATGAAGTGCTCAAGAGGAAGAGACTAGCGATAGCTGAAAAAAAAGAGAATCGCTCACGGTGATCCTCTTACCGCGAAATTGAAGGCTAAACTATAAAATCAATCCGTCTCTGCCAACGCAAGCACAAGCTGTTGAAAAAAATGGTGCAAAGTATGTTCGTCAATTTGTTTTATTGTTGTTAGTTGTCTTGTGCTGTAACTTGAACCTTTTTCTTTCCCTAATGCAGAAGCAAATAGTATTTGTTGGTGAATTATACTGAGTTTATTCATTTGGCTACTGTACTTACAGGACAAGAAAGACGTTGTGGAAAAAGGATTTGTTACCATGGATTATGTAGAGATGGCGGTTGTTGATGGTATTTTTATCTTTTTTTGGTTTACGTCTTTTAGTCCTTTACATGGTTATTTGTTTACTCCTGGTGATTGCCCATTCTGCCATTCACACGCTTTGGACAGGATTTTGGAATCTTAGGATATATTTAGAATATGTATAATAATCAATCTACTTTTTTTGGATGCATAATGAGCCAGCCTAAGCCTGTCACCGCCTGCAGGGCCTAATCAAGTCATACATACTTGGATGAACATTTGTACCCTCCGTTTAACATTTGCCAAAGTTCTTGGTTTTTGATAAGACTTGGTTTATACATGACTAGGAGTGTCAGATTGTTGGTATATCTAGGTTTTGTATTTGTTAGTATGATTTTTAACCTACTTTTCTCTATCATATTTTGCTTAGGTTAAACATTCTTTTACATCACCTCCAACCTCAAATTAACTAGGAATCTTGATTTTGGTTGCCAAACCTAACATATAAAATAAAATCCTCGCTCCTTGGCTCATGATGGATAGAGTGAAATTGGAAAACGAGAGAAAGTTAATGGATTCTCCCCACAACTATTTTTTGCTTCTTTAGAATAAAGGCCTAATGACCTTCGTACATGTTCTTTTGCAGGTGAAGCCATATTTAAAGATAGGAGTAAAATTTCCAATTTATTGCTTAGTCCGGCTGTAATAGAGAACGTGCAATGTAGATTGAAGCCATATCCTATTTATTTCAGATGCATTTCTTAATGATGCATTCTCATATGCCTAGTTATTGATAGCTTGCACCTGTTACTTCTTAAGTGAATGTGCCGCTGCATAGGATTTTGTCGTCAATATAGGAGCAGTCTTTTTATATAATGACAATAGGTATAGTTTTTTAGTCAAAGATATCAGGTCATGATATTCAAGAGAAAAACTAAAATAACAAGCGTTAATCCCTAAGAGGGGAATACAAGACAACAAAGGGATGGAAATGAGAGATGACCGGGTAATTATGAGCCTCACGTGTCACTGAATGGGTGACACAATTACCGAATGAGAGATAAAATGTAGGGAAACTAGAGTGAGGCAACAAAGGACGAATCGACGTTCAGACAGAAGTTATCTGACACTAGCATCATTGACCGCGGAGTTGATGAGATGCACAACTTCTGCAAAATCGGAGAAGATGATAGTCGAGTCATCAGGTTTTGTACATATAGCATAAAAAGCTTATCAGATGGCCTGAAATTTGAGAAGGAGGGGTCCACAATATGCTTGATGACGAGCCCTATAGCCCAAATTGTAAACTACATTGTCTCAGTAGCACCCCCCCAATCGACGCATAGGAAAGGCTTCCGAAAGGTGGATATAGAATAATATCAACATTAAATCGCCAAGTCGGATTCGGTGAACAGTGTCGAGGTGGATCAAAGACTTGAGTCGACGGAATATTTGTTGAAGAAACTTCACATCGTTCTCCTTTCAGCCAATGTAAGAGAAATTGATCGATTATTTAAACCATTGAGGCTAGGAAGGTTAAAAAAGTTAATCAATGTGGATGTTCAATCCATTTTATCCAACCGTTAACCGAGGTTAATAACCAACTTAACCGACTCTCACCCTTAGCCCAAATTGAGCTATCGACCAAGGACATACCTGCTTTTACAACATGTGTCGGAGAGAGCAAATGATGGCTGAGACGGAGTAGTCCGCGGATTGAGATAATGATGAAATCCTACAATCGCAAACTAGAGTAATCGGAAGAGCAATGGATAAAATATGACGAGTAGATTTCGGCATAAAAAGGGATTGTAGAAGTGGAAGGTTCCATCTCCATTGATGATTAAGCCATTGACAGATTCTAGAATCATTAAGAGTCGTTGGGAGCAGACACGGAGACGACAAAGGCAAGGAAACTAGCCAAGGACAATCAAGAGTTGGGACTCGATGTGCCCAAACAAATTAGCCAATAATTGCTAAAACAATTTTGGAACTTACTGGGAAGGGTGTAATCCCAATCCATTATAGCAGACTACAGCTTTTGAGTTTGGGAAAAAAGTAAGATACATGGATGCGTGCCCGATTTGATGAAGATTTGTGTTGATTGAGGCATTTTCCGTGGATGCATGTCGATTTTGAGTAAAAACTGATGACGATTTTAATTGATTAGCAGATTATTGAGAGAGAATAGATGAAAGTTGAGGAAATTAAGTGGGAATCAAAACATTTTAGAATTTTGGAGGTTGGAATTGAAATAAAATTAAGAAAAAATAGTGTTAGGGTTTCCCTAAGTCTGGAGATGAAATGAAACTGACGGCAAAAAATTTGGAAACCGTAAACACTAACTAAAACATAATATTTATAGTACTACAAAAGGAAGTCGTTTTTATCATTGGGGTGGATTGGGAGCGGATACCACAGTATCCGTGATCACCCGTCACCCTCTCGTTCTAGGGCCTTGGGTACACCTAGAGCCTATTCAATATCCGCCTCTCACGGGTTTTGGGCCACTTATTTCGCGGGCTTCAATGGACCTATTTTCAAGTCTATCTATACTATCGGTTTGATCCGTTTCGATGAAAACATTATTCGATCCAGCTTAATCATATTTACATATTTAATTAATAATAAAAATGATTCGACATTCAAACCTTCAAACCTTTAAACCTTGAACGTCTAACCTACTATCTCAATCTCTAATTCGATTTTCAGAACATTGGGTTGAAGCTATAACTTCCAGATTCGAGGCTAATTATGCCCAACAAAATTTGAACACCGGGCCCAAATTTGGTTTGGTCACATACAAAATCCCGATAACTGCTATTTACTTTTGTTTAGGGTTTTATGACTCTTGAGAGTAATGAAGAATAAAAACAATGCAAAGTGCAATGATGTGATCAAGAGGAAGGGAGCAGTGATAGCTAAAAAAAGAGAATCACCCATTAATGTCAATAAGTTGATTTGGAATAGAGAGGAGTTGTGGAAGGAAATATTTGATAAAGGAATACAAAGATTTCAAATGTAATTGTTTTCCAATCAAATCCAATGGATTATAAACTTTTTTAAGAATCCCTTATATCTCTTGATTTACCATTCTTTTACAACACCTCCAACCTCAAATTAACTAGGAATCTTGATTTTGGTTGCCAAACCTAACATATAAAATAAAATCCTCGCTCCTTGGCTCATGATTGATAGAGTGAAATTGGAAAACGAGCGAAAGTTAATGGATTCTCCCCAAAACTATTTTTTGCTTCTTTAGAATAAAGGCCTAATGACCTTCGTACATGTTCTTTTGCAGGTGAAGGCATATTTAAAGATAGGAGTAAAATTTCCAATTTATTGCTTAGTCCGGCTGTAATAGAGAACGTGCAATGTAGATTGAAGCCATATCCTATTTATTTCAGATGCATTTCTTAATGATGCATTCTCATATGCCTAGTTATTGATAGCTTGCACCTGTTACTTCTTAAGTGAATGTGCCGCTGCATAGGATTTTGTCGTCAATATAGGAGCAGTCTTTTTATATAATGACAATAGGTATAGTTTTTTAGTCAAAGATATCAGGTCATGATATTCAAGAGAAAAACTAAAATAACAAGCGTTAATCCCTAAGACGGGAATACAAGACAACAAAGGGATGGAAATGAGAGATGACCGGGTAATTATGAGCCTCACGTGTCACTGAATGGGTGACACAATTACCTGAATGAGAGATAAAATGTAGGGAAACTAGAGTGAGGCAACAAAGGACGAATCGACGTTCAGACAGAAGTTATCTGACACTAGCATCATTGACCGCGGAGTTGATGAGATGCACAACTTCTGCAAAATCGGAGAAGATGATAGTCGAGTCATCAGGTTTTGTACATATAGCATAAAAAGCTTATCAGATGGCCTGAAATTTGAGAAGGAGGGGTCCACAATATGCTTGATGACGAGCCCTATAGCCCAAATTGTAAACTACATTGTCTCAGTAGCACCCCCCCAATCGACGCATAGGAAAGGCTTCCGAAAGGTGGATATAGAATACTATCAACATTAAATCGCCAAGTCGGATTCGGTGAACAGTGTCGAGGTGGATCAAAGACTTGAGTCGACGGAATATTTGTTGCAGCAACTTCACATCGTTCTCCTTTCAGCCAATGTAAGAGAAATTGATCGATTATTTAAACCATTGAGATCTAGGAAGGTTAAAAAAGTTAATCAATGTGGATGTTCAATCCATTTTATCCAACCGTTAACCGAGGTTAATAACCAACTTAACCGACTCTCACCCTTAGCCCAAATTGAGCTATCGACCAAGGACATACCTGCTTTTACAACATGTGTCGGAGAGAGCAAATGATGGCTGAGACGGAGTAGTCCGCGGATTGAGATAATGATGAAATCCTACAATCGCAAACCAGAGTAATCGGAAGACCAATGGATAAAATATGACGAGTAGATTTCGGATAAAAAGGGATTGTAGAAGTGGAAGGTTCCATCTCCATTGATGATTAAGCCATTGACAGATTCTAGAATCATTAAGAGTCGTTGGGAGCAGACACGGAGACGACAAAGGCAAGGAAACTAGCCAAGGACAATCAAGAGTTGGGACTCGATGTGCCCAAACAAATTAGCCAATAATTGCTAAAACAAGTTTGGAACTTACTGGGAAGGGTGTAATCCCAATCCATTATAGCAGACTACAGCTTTTGAGTTTGGGAAAAAAGTAAGATACATGGATGCGTGCCCGATTTGATGAAGATTTGTGTTGATTGAGGCATTTTCCGTGGATGCATGTCGATTTGAGTAAAACCGATGACGATTTTAATTGATTAGCGGATTATTGAGAGAGAATAGATGAAAGTTGAGGAAATTAAGTGGGAATCAAAACATTTTAGAATTTTGGAGGTTGGAATTGAAATAAAATTAAGAAAAAATAGTGTTAGGGTTTCCCTAAGTCTGGAGATGAAATGAAACTGACGGCAAAAAATTTGGAAACCGTAAACACTAACTAAAACATAATATTTATAGTACTACAAAAGGAAGTCGTTTTTATCATTGGGGTGGATTGGGAGCGGATACCACAGTATCCGTGATCACCCGTCACCCTCTGTTCTAGGGCCTTGGGTACACCTAGAGCCTATTCAATATCCGCCTCTCACGGGTTTTGGGCCACTTATTTCTGGCAGCTTCAATGGACCTATTTTCAAGTCTATCTATACTATCGGTTTGATCCGTTTCGATGAAAACATTATTCGATCCAACTTTAATCATATTTACATATTTAATAAATAATAAAAATGATTCGACATTCAAACCTTCAAACCTTTAAACCTTGAACGTCTAACCTACTATCTCAATCTCTAATTCGATTTTCAGAACATTGGGTTGAAGCTATAACTTCCAGATTGGAGGCTAATTATGCCCAACAAAATTTGAACACCGGGCCCAAATTTGGTTTGGTCACATACAAAATCCCGATAACTGCTATTTACTTTTGTTTAGGGTTTTATGACTCTTGAGAGTAATGAAGAATAAAAACAATGCAAAGTGCAATGATGTGATCAAGAGGAAGGGAGCAGTGATAGCTAAAAAAAGAGAATCACTCATTAGTGTCAATAAGTTGATTTGGAATAGAGAGGAGTTGTGGAAGGAAATATTTGATAAAGGAATACAAAGATTTCAAATGTAATTGTTTTCCAATCAAATCCAATGGATTATAAACTTTTTTAAGAATCCCTTATATCTCTTAATTTACCATTCTTTTACAACACCTCCAACCTCAAATTAACTAGGAATCTTGATTTTGGTTGCCAAACCTAACATATAAAATAAAATCCTCGCTCCTTGGCTCATGATTGATAGAGTGAAATTGGAAAACGAGAGAAAGTTAATGGATTCTCCCCACAACTATTTTTTGCTTCTTTAGAATAAAGGCCTAATGACCTTCGTACATGTTCTTTTGCAGGTGAAGGCATATTTAAAGATAGGAGTAAAATTTCCAATTTATTGCTTAGTCCGGCTGTAATAGAGAACGTGCAATGTAGATTGAAGCCATATCCTATTTATTTCAGATGCATTTCTTAATGATGCATTCTCATATGCCTAGTTATTGATAGCTTGCACTGTTACTTCTTAAGTGAATGTGCCGCCGCATAGGATTTTGTCGTCAATATAGGAGCGATCTTTTTATATAATGACAATAGGTATAGTTTTTTAGTCAAAGGTATCGAGTCATGATATTCAAGAGAAAAACTAAAATAACAAGCGTTAATCCCTAAGAGGGGAATACAAGACAACAAAGGGATGGAAATGAGAGATGACCGGGTAATTATGAGCCTCACGTGTCACTGAATGGGTGACACAATTACCTGAATGAGAGATAAAATGTAGGGAAACTAGAGTGAGGCAACAAAGGACGAATCGACGTTCAGACAGAAGTTATCTGACACTAGCATCATTGACCGCGGAGTTGATGAGATGCACAACTTCTGCAAAATCGGAGAAGATGATAGTCGAGTCATCAGGTTTTGTACATATAGCATAAAAAGCTTATCAGATGGCCTGAAATTTGAGAAGGAGGGGTCCACAATATGCTTGATGACGAGCCCTATAGCCCAAATTGTAAACTACATTGTCTCGGTAGCACCCCCCAATCGACGCATAGGAAAGGCTTCCGAAAGGTGGATATAGAATAATATCAACATTAAATCGCCAAGTCGGATTCGGTGAACAGTGTCGAGGTGGATCAAAGACTTGAGTCGACGGAATATTTGTTGAAGCAACTTCACATCGTTCTCCTTTCAGCCAATGTAAGAGAAATTGATCGATTATTTAAACCATTGAGACTGCTAGGAAGGTTAAAAAAGTTAATCAATGTGGATGTTCAATCCATTTTATCCAACCGTTAACCGAGGTTAATAACCAACTTAACCGACTCTCACCCTTAGCCCAAATTGAGCTATCGACCAAGGACATACCTGCTTTTACAACATGTGTCGGAGAGAGCAAATGATGGCTGAGACGGAGTAGTCCGCGGATTGAGATAATGATGAAATCCTACAATCGCAAACCAGAGTAATCGGAAGACCAATGGATAAAATATGACGAGTAGATTTCGGCATAAAAAGGGATTGTAGAAGTGGAAGGTTCCATCTCCATTGATGATTAAGCCATTGACAGATTCTAGAATCATTAAGAGTCGTTGGGAGCAGACACGGAGACGATAAAGGCAAGGAAACTAGCCAAGGACAATCAAGAGTTGGGACTCGATGTGCCCAAACAAATTAGCCAATAATTGCTAAAACAAGTTTGGAACTTACTGGGAAGGGTGGGACAATCAAGAGTTGGGACTCGATGTGCCCAAACAAATTAGCCAATAATTGCTAAAACAAGTTTGGAACTTACTGGGAAGGGTGTAATCCCAATCCATTATAGCAGACTACAGCTTTTGAGTTTGGGAAAAAAGTAAGATACATGGATGCGTGCCCGATTTGATGAAGATTTGTGTTGATTGAGGCATTTTCCGTGGATGCATGTCGATTTGAGTAAAAACTGATGACGATTTTAATTGATTAGCAGATTATTGAGAGAGAATAGATGAAAGTTGAGGAAATTAAGTGGGAATCAAAACATTTTAGAATTTTGGAGGTTGGAATTGAAATAAAATTAAGAAAAAATAGTGTTAGGGTTTCCCTAAGTCTGGAGATGAAATGAAACTGACGGCAAAAAATTTGGAAACCGTAAACACTAACTAAAACATAATATTTATAGTACTACAAAAGAAAGTCGTTTTTATCATTGGGGTGGATTGGGAGCGGATACCACAGTATCCGTGATCACCCGTCACCCTCTGTTCTAGGGCCTTGGGTACACCTAGAGCCTATTCAATATCCGCCTCTCACGGGTTTTGGGCCACTTATTTCTGGCAGGCTTCAATGGACCTATTTTCAAGTCTATCTATACTATCGGTTTGATCCGTTTCGATGAAAACATTATTCGATCCAGCTTAATCATATTTACATATTTAATAAATAATAAAAATGATTCGACATTCAAACCTTCAAACCTTTAAACCTTGAACGTCTAACCTACTATCTCAATCTCTAATTCGATTTTCAGAACATTGGGTTGAAGCTATAACTTCCAGATTGGAGGCTAATTATGCCCAACAAAATTTGAACACCGGGCCCAAATTTGGTTTGGTCACATACAAAATCCCGATAACTGCTATTTACTTTTGTTTAGGGTTTTATGACTCTTGAGAGTAATGAAGAATAAAAACAATGCAAAGTGCAATGATGTGATCAAGAGGAAGGGAGCAGTGATAGCTAAAAAAAGAGAATCACTCATTAGTGTCAATAAGTTGATTTGGAATAGAGAGGAGTTGTGGAAGGAAATATTTGATAAAGGAATACAAAGATTTCAAATGTAATTGTTTTCCAATCAAATCCAATGGATTATAAACTTATTTAAGAATCCCTTATATCTCTTAATTTACCATTCTTTTACAACACCTCCAACCTCAAATTAACTAGGAATCTTGATTTTGGTTGCCAAACCTAACATATAAAATGAAATCCTCGCTCCATGGCTCCTGATTGATAGAGTGAAATTGGAAAATTAGAGACAGTTAATGGATTCTCCCCACACTTGTTCTTTTGTAGGTGAAGGCACACCGAAAGACAACCATAAAATTTCCACCAAGTTTAATGTAAAAAAGGGACTAAAGTTGAAGCAGTTAGACCGTAAAAAAGGTTAGATTCCAATTTATTGCATACTCAAGCTGTAATAGCAAAGGTGCAATGTAGATTGAAGCCATCTCTAATACAAAACTCAAGACTGCCATTTACTTACTAATCAACAGGTAAAAAGAGAAGCAAGTCTAAGCCAACAACATCTATAGATTCAGTTGATGTGATGCTGGAGTAATGTGCAAGATCATGGATATAAAATATGCCGCCCTTTGACGTTATGGCATTACAAAAAATAAGGATGATGGGTAGATACTAGCTTAAGGGTAGATGACCTTTGACCAGCTGCAAGGGGCATCAATATTTTCTAAGATCGATATAAGATTAGGATACCATTAGTTGCGCGTGGAAGAAAGATCTACTCGGAAGACGACATTTCGTACCCGATATGACCATTATGAGTTCTTGGTACTGCCTTTTGGATTGACGAATGCACCAGCATCATTCATGGCATTGCTGCATAAGATATTTCATGAATACTTGAACAAAGTTTTCATTGTATTCATTGATGATATACTTATTTATTCAAGGAGTCTGGAGGAGCATGAAGGGCATCTGAGGGTTATCTTACAAATGTTGAAGGAAGAAGAATCTTACGCCAAGTTTTGAAAGTGTGAGTTCTGGCTTAAGGAAATTCTCTTCCTTACGCATATGATCTCTGGAAAAGGCGTGGAAGTAGACCCAAAGAAGATAGAAGCGGTGGTTAACTGGGTACCACCGAAGAGTGTGGCGGAAGTAAGGAGTTTTTTGGGTCTTGCTGTGTAATAGTAGAGGTTTGTGGAAGGCTTTTCTCAAATTGCTAGTTGAATGACCCAGCTGTTACAAGAAGAGAAGATATTCAAATGGGACAAGAAGTGCCAGAAATCATCGGATAAAGGAGAAGCAGAATGAGGACCTTAAATTACTGAAGTATATGGGACACATACGAGCAGGGAAGGATACAAAGTTCAGAATGATGGAAGGTATGCTGACATACCAGGGTAGAGCATGTGTACCCAATGTTGACAAGCTGAGGCAGGATATATTGGATGAAGCACACTCTGCATTGTATGCCATGCCTCCAGGCACAACTAAGATGTACCGCACCTTGAAGGAACATTTTTGGTGGCCTAACTTGAAGAAAGAAACTGCTAAACATGTCTACCATTTCTTAGATGCCAGATGATTAAGGCAGACCACCAAGTACCAGTTATTGAACATCTACTACTAGAGATACCTGAGTGGACGTGGGAGAAGATAACTATGGATTCGTTGTACGGATTACCAAGTACACCAAGTGGGAATGACGGTGTATGGGTCATTGTGGACCAATTCTCAAAGGTAGTTCACTTTATTCCTATCCAGTTTAAACCAAGGCCAAATGAATTGGCTAAGCTCGATGTTAGGGACATTGTGAGACTACATGGTGACCAATTACCATTGTGTCGGACCGTTACCCTATTTTCACCTATAGATTCTGAGTTAGTCTACATAAGGCATTGGGAATGAAGGTTCACTTTTCCATAGCCTATCACCCTCAAACTGATGGTCAGTCGGATTGAACCATTCAACCCTTGGATGATTTGTTGAGAGTATGCGTATTAACGATGAAGGGAGCATGGGATGAACATCTACCACTGATGGAGTTTTCTTATAACAACCAGTATCATAGCTCCATCAAAGCAGCACTGTATGAAGTATTGTATGGGAAGAAGTGTAGAACTCCATTATGTTGGGACGCTGAAGGATTTAGGCAATTGGAAGGACCTGACATGATCCAGAAATCCATGGAGAAGGTTGACGAAATTACAAAGAATTTGAAGGCCGCTCAGGATCGTCAAAAGAGCAATACTAAAAGGCCAGGGACGCCTCGTACTCATGAATTAGGTGATAGAGTATTTTTTAGAGTGTCTCCTTGGAGAGGAGTGATGCGGTTTGGAAAGAAGGGCAAGTTGCGCCCACGTTATATCAGGCCCTATGAAGTGTTGGAGCATATAGGCCAATTGGAATATACGCTAGCACTGCCTCCAAGCCTTTCTAGGATCCATAAAATCTTCCATGTAGGATGTTACGAGCTTATCAATCCAATTTGAAACATTTGTTGAGGTTGGAAGACATTGAATTGACTGATGATCTCACCTATGAAGAAGTTCCGGTCCAAACTATTGGCCGTCAAGAGAAAGAGCTTCGTAGGAAGAAGATTCCTATGATGACAATGGTATGGGGAAATCTAGGAACCAAACCGGTAACCTAGGAGACTAAGTAGAGCATGAGAATGAAATATCCAGAGTTATTTACTAGCTGATGGAAGTTAGTAATCTGAATAATTGGCATTTTTCTTCTATGTCACGAATAAATTCATGTTGGATGCTCCCTCTTTGTCTCTTGATCTTTTCAATTTCAAGGATTAATTTATTTTTCACGTGGGTAGTAAATGTTACATCCCGAACCTGGTGGGAAAAAGTCTGAGCTTGTAAGTCCCTAAACTACCCCTAAAGAAGGTCTTGGAATAATCCTTCATCATTACTTCTACTGTTATTACTAATGATGATATTAGTAGCGTTAAGACCAGTATGATAATAATAATAATTATTATTCCACAATAGATTAACATGTGGATTGCATGTTAATCATAACATATTAGAAACTATTAAGATCGATTAACCATCTAACCTTTAATCGATTTGATGTCATGATTTGGCTGCCCAATCAGAACTTAAATGAACCAAGAGGACTTGGATCATTAAATTGATTGTGGCCCAGTGGCTAACTATGCAAATCTCAGCAAAGACTCTCCATTTTAATTTTACTCCCTTTCTTGCTTCTGATGAAGTTATGATAACATCAGCTCATCTCCTTCCCCAAATCAAGAATCGCAACTTACCTTCTACATCATCGATCTGGCAACTCATCTCCTTCCCTTTTCTCAACCCCAATCAACACAATAATTGATCACAACCGCGTAGAAATATCGGCATTTAAAACCCATCGATTTGTCACCCTTTGCCTAATTAAAAAGCTCATCCTCCCAATATCTTTGATCGGTCACAACGGAAAAACGAATCATCAGGAGCTTGAGGAACGTTGGAAATGATACATACATCCTCCTTTTTTGTCCTAACAGTTTGATAGAGCCGGTCAATCACACTAATCGAATCCCGTTCGCCCTTATCAATTTACAGGAGTAGGATTCCCAACATTGATTAATCTTTTTTCAGCGATTGTTTCTGTTTGCTAATTTAAACCTCCATCCGGTCATGGTTAAGGTATGGAAGTTTGTTCCTCCTCCCTTGCATTGAAATCATTTAGCCTATAGAACTACTCATTGAGTTCTTTGAGTTTGATTTCCATATTTTAATCCCTCGGCGGCGGCAACATTTTCAACTTGTCAGAGCCTTATAAGGACGACCGAAGCCTTTCGATTCCTTTGGATAGCTTTGAACTGATTCATATGTTTGGTTGTCGTTCTTGTCAAGTTTCGGGGTGATTAGTCGTTTGATGGAGCCTCAGATTCCCTCGCCAGAATTCTTGCTTTCTTCTCCAAGATTAGTGGAGAAGATGGTTGGGAAGTCTCTATGGCAGTACCTAGCGTTTCCAGTGTTTCTGATGTCGTCACTTAACTTCCAGAAAATTAGAAACAACACCCCAAACGTAGTTATTGCTTGACGTAAACAAACTGTTAGAATCTGACATTTAGTAATAAGCTATTCCCTTGTAGCTGCCATGATCTGTAACTTTTCAGTTCTGATAGACTGCGCCCAAAATGAATTCCATAGCTCTTTAAATCCTTGAATCAATTCTAATCGGGTTAGGATGATAGTAATCTTTTAAGACAATATTAGGATCATTACTTTTCCTAATTTTATAGTTGATATAATTTATTTAGATTAGTAACTTATAATTAGAATTCGATTAGGTATTAGTACATGAATCCCCATCATTACTAATTAAAATTAATGAATTCCTTTCTCACTTATAACTAGAATTATTAAGACATTATAATAATATACTTCTTATGTCCACTGGATCCGTGGAACACGAGTTCTTTCAGATCAATCTTTTCTGATACGTCACTTTAATTGTGAAGTCATTCCTCGAGAGTAGGTGGAACCATTTTGTTTTGGTTCTTCTCCACATTCTTACCGGGCCATACCGGAATTTTCTTATGATTTTTTCAACTGATATTTCGATATAGAAAGATCTCCTTATTTCTTCATCGCGGATTCTTGCGTCATTTTCTTGAAAAGATATTCTGTCACCATGGGACACTTTCAAATGAGTAATGCTTACCATTCCATTATTCACACAAACCCTTCGATGACTTATCGGCTGCCTTGCTTGAGGAATAGTTTCACAAAAATTGAGACGAACGAGAATAACATCCAATCTTCTTTCTGGATTGAGTAGAAAGGGGATATATGAAGTTCGTTCTTTTCCTCTGTGCATCTTTGTAATGGGTAAATTACCATGAAAAAGGGGCAACTTTCGTGTAGTTTGTGCTTGGATGTAACTGTTAAGATTTTCTCTCGGATAAATCTTTCTCTTCATATATTCCTTCTTCTTCCGCATTCTTCAGAGAATGCGGCGTTGTAGTATTGTAAGTTCTCTCTTCCGAACATTACCTAAAAGTAGACAACAAGTTTTAAATCTTAATGCAGACATGGCACATCTCTTTAAATCTCTCTTTCAACCACATTGGGGCTATGGGTATCGAACCCAATTCGTCCGCGACCCCAGCATAAATAACGAGAAAACTTATCTTCTCTAATAAAATTTATGCTTCGCAGCGGCTGTACGACATGATTTAAACTACATGGTTTGCAAGACTGCATGACAAGAGTTTAGACTATGAAAGATGAATTTGCTTAGATGTCGAATCCCCCTAGGCAATTCTAATTCAAAAATGACAGAAAAATTCCACGATTTACATGAAACAGGATAGAAGCAATACACTGTTGGAATTCTTCTCTAATCAAGTCACGCTCTTTTGGGACCGCAAATTTTCTATCTAGTATTCTAGTCCGCTATTTCGAGACAAAGATCTAAAACCCACTAGGCGATTTAGCAATTTAGAATTGCTCACACGATAGACTAGTTCATTCGCTCCCGGATGGGAATTAACGTCTAATCTAATTATTTGATTTTGGCGTTCTAGAAATGCAAGGTCTCGCGAGTCTATAAGAAATCTAACAGAAAATCATAACATATTAAAATTACACTAAAATATATTTTCAGTTTATAATCATATCAATAATAGTCAGAGTCTATTCTTATTGGTAATTTATATTCCACTAAAATACAAATTAGCAAATTATATTTGTATTAAAATCTAGTTAATCATCCTAATACTCGATTCTTAATTCACTACCATCTTAAGACTATTAGAATCGATTGTAATATCAAACTAATTAATTAGTTATGATCGTAGTCATCATGTTATAAGTATAATATCAATATGTTTCTTACAACTTATAAACATCTTAACTGTAATGGGAGTCAATCGACAGGATCAACTATTACCAAGATAAACGAACTCATAATTAACTGGATTGAGTTGGGTGCATCTTGTCACGACAAAACGTTTTCAAGCCACGATTGTGACAACAAATAAATGAAGACTAAATTTTCAAATGCTAAAAGTTCTATATTCATAAAGTAGTTATTATAAATATAGATACTGATTGCAATTACTAGGAGTCCAGTGACAAAAACGTGATCAGTAGAATTCCATAGGCTACCACTGAAATTTGTCAAGTCATCTTCTTCCTCAATTCTAGGAATCTTTATAGAGTTATGGTGTGGAGCCCCTATTACAGCGAGGGTCTAATTTCAACAAATTTAGATAGTAATAAAAACTTCAACATAGGGAAATGCTTCCTGGCCCGATTTAGGTGATAAACGAATAACTAACAGGGCTTGGGTTGCATTATGAAGTTCTTAATCAAAGATGGAGTCGCTGTCCACGTAACTTGATCTCTGGGGACAAAAAGAACTTGATGCTTGTTGGAAAATGGTAAGCCCAGTATTTTGTTTAGCTAATTAATCTCAAAGGCCTTCTTTCATTGTCTTAATTTATACTCATAGGTGTTAGGCTAAGATTAAAATAAGAGTTTAAGAGTAGTCGAGAGTTCATTGCCAAATGATACTCCACTTTTTTCCCCTTAATCTTAGTGATAACGCTAGACTTGTCACATATATCGCCCTCATTTAAGTGATATTTCCTGCATATATGTATTTTTTTAGGTAGACATTTAGGATGTTTTATACATTTTAACCTTTTATCTCGACTTAGTTTCAGGGATTCGGTCCATTTGATATCATTTTGGAGTTGTTTTTATAGATTTCAGGTACATGACGACATTAAGGCATTAATCGGAGTGATACAACATGCATGGATGATCTAGAACAAGCAATGAGAAGCATTTTTACATCTTCAAGGACCTTGGATCTCAACTTGGTCGGAAAATGTTGCAGTTTCATATTTTGGACATATCTCCTAGAGCATAAGTCCAATTGATGCAAGGTCTGGGGCGTCGGAAAGCTCATTCAATTGTCTACAAGTTTCATACCAACGGTTTCTGTAAATATGATCAAAATTGCGCTATGAAATGACCAAAAGTGCACGACGCGCTTTTGGTCCACGCACATCACATGTTTGGTAGTACGTCAGGCTTAAATAGTCTTTCCCATATGAAATTGAGAGCGACAAAAAGGAAACTTCAAGGAGCGCGTAATCGAAACAAGGATTAAGATAGTGAATCAAGTTTTTGAGAAGATCGGCAAAATTAGTTTCTTGTGTATACCTAGATTCATTAAATTTGAGAATCTGACATGGCCGCCACATCATACTAAATATGTCCTTTCTTCCCCTTCTCTCTCTTCTATTTATATTCTTCTTCTTGGTCGGACCTCAGCAAACTTTCTGGAACCAAAAGCCTTCATTCATCAATATATGCTCCCAATAATATCCATCTACCTTGAAATCCATGTTCTCTTCCTTCCCTCTTAATTCCATCTCTTTCATCCCCATCACTTTTAACGATTTATACAACTTAAGAACTAGTTATACGAGTAACTATTTATAATTATTTGTAATTATTTACACGACTTAGTAACTAGTTATAATTATCTATAACTAGTTGGATCATAGAAAAATAACTTATCACATAAGAGTAAATTAAATGACTAATTATGAAAGAAGATGATCCAATTGAAACACCCACCAATCTTCCTCTCATCTGAAATCCATAACAAAAATCCAATTATCCAAATAATTAGTTCATGATAGTAGCATTTTCATTCACCATACTCTATATTGTTTGATTCACCATTCATTTCCTTCCTCGAATGTGGCTGAAAACAACAATCGCATATTGTTTGGATAGGGCAATGCAATCTGCTTCGTCACTACATCGCTACCTTGCTTTTTTTATCCTCTCTAAATTGCAGTTTAATATACAGTGCATATTTTTAAATAAGCAAATTGTGATGAGGCTCTAAACCTTGTGTCGGAGAACACTTATGTATATTAAAATGTTCATAAACGTGACAAAAACGTGATCAGTAGAATTCCATAGGCTACCACTGAAATTTGTCAAGTCATCTTCTTCCTCAATTCTAGGAATCTTTATAGAGTTATGGTATGGAGCCCCTATTACGGCGAGGGTCTAATTTCCACAAATTTAGATAGGAATCAGAACTTCAACATAGGGAAATGCTTCCTGGCCCGATTTAGGTGTTAAACGAATAACTAAGAGGGTTTGGGTTGCATTATGAAGTTCTTAATCAAAAATGCGATCGTCCATGTAACTTGATCTCCGGGTCCAAAAAGAACTTGATGCTTGTTGGAAAATGGTAAGCCCAGTATTTTGTTTAGCTGATTAATCTCAAAGGCCTTCTTTCATTGTCTTAATTTATACTCATAGGTGTTAGGCTAAGATTAAAATAAGAGTTTAAGAGTAGTCGAGAGTTCGTTGCCAAATGATACTCCACCTTTTTCCCCTTAATCTTAGTGATAACGCTAGACTTGTCACATATATCGCCCTCATTTAAGTGATATTTCCTGCATATATGTATTTTTTTAGGTAGACATTTAGGATGTTTTATACATTTTAACCTTTTATCTCGACTTAGTTTCAGGGATTCGGTCCATTTGATATCATTTTGGAGTTGTTTTTATAGATTTCAGGTACATGACGACATCAAGGCATTAATCGGAGTGATACAACATGCATGGATGATCTAGAACAAGCAATGAGAAGCATTTTTACATCTTCAAGGACCTTGGATCTCAACTTGGTCGGAAAACGTTGCAGTTTCATATTCTGGACATACCTCCTAGAGCATAAGTCCAATTGATGCAAGGTCTGGGGCGTCGGAAAGCTAATTCAATTGTCTACAAGTTTCATATCAACGGTTTCTGTAAATATGATCAAAATTCCGCTATGAAATGACCAAAAGTGCACGACGCGCTTTTGGTCCACGCACATCGCACGATTGGTAGTACGTCAGGCTAAAATAGTCTTTCCCATATGAAATTGAGAGCGACAAAAAGGAAACTTCAAGGAGCGCGTAATCGACACAAGGATTAAGATAGTGAATCGAGTTTTTGAGAAGATCGGCAAAATTAGTTTCTTGTGTATACCTAGATTCATTAACTTTGAGAATCTGACATGGCAGCCACATCATACTAAATATGTCCTTTCTTCCCCTTCTCTCTCTTCTATTTATATTCTTCTTCTTGGTCGGACCTCAGCAAACTTTCTGGAACCAAAAGCCTTCATTCATCAATATATGCTCCCAATAATATCCATCTTCCATGAAATCCATGTTCTCTTCCTTCCCTCTTAATTCCATCTCTTTCATCCCCATCACTTTTAACGATTTATACAACTTAAGAACTAGTTATACGAGTAACTATTTATAATTATTTGTAATTATTTACACGACTTAGTAACTAGTTATAATTATCTATAACTAGTTGGATCATAGAAAAATAACTTATCACATAAGAGTAAATTAAACGACTAATTATGAAAGAAGATGATCCAATTGAAACACCCACCAATCTTCCTCTCATCTGAAATCCATAACCAAAATCCAATTATCCAAATCATTAGTTCATGATAGTAGCATTTTCATTCATCATACTCTATATTGTTTGATTCACCATTCATTTCTTTCCTCGAATGTGGCTGAAAACAACAATCGCATATTGTTTGGATAGGGCAATGCAATCTGCTTCGTCACTACATCGCTACCTTGCTTTTTTTATCCTCACTACATTGCAGTTTAATATACAGTGCATATTTTTAAATAAGCAAATTGTGATGAGGCTCTAAACCTTGTGTCGGAGAACACTTATGTATATTAAAATGTTCATAAACGTGACAAAAACGTGATCACTAGAATTCCATAGGCTACAACTGAAATTTGTCAAATCATCTTCTTCCTCAATTCTAGGAATCTTTATAGAGTTATGGTGTGGACCCCTATTACGGCGAGGGTCTAATTTCCACAAATTTAGATAGTAATCAGAACTTCAACATAGGGAAATGCTTCCTGGCCCGATTTAGGTGTTAAACGAATAACTAAGAGGGTTTGGGTTGCATTATGAAGTTCTTAATCAAAGATGGAGTCGCTGTCCATGTAACTTGATCTCTGGGTCCAAAAAGAACTTGATGCTTGTTGGAAAATGGTAAGCCTAGTATTTTGTTTAGCTGATTAATCTCAAAGGCCTTCTTTCATTGTCTTAATTTATACTCATAGGTGTTAGGCTAAGATTAAAATAAGAGTTTAAGAGTAGTCGAGAGTTCGTTGCCAAATGATACTCCACTTTTTTCCCCTTAATCTTAGTGATAACGCTAGACTTGTCACATATATCACCCTCATTTAAGTGATATTTCCTGCATATATGTATTTTTTTTAGGTAGACATTTAGGATGTTTTATACATTTTAACCTTTTATCTCGACTTAGTTTCAGGGATTCGGTCCATTTGATATCATTTTGGAGTTGTTTTTATAGATTTCAGGTACATTACGACATCAAGGCATTAATCGGAGTGATACAACATGCATAGATGATCTAGAACAAGCAATGAGAAGCATTTTTACATCTTCAAGGACCTTGGATCTCAACTTGGTCGGAAAACGTTGCAGTTTCATATTGTGGACATATCTCCTAGAGCATAAGTCCAATTGATGCAAGGTCTGGGGCGTCGGAAAGCTAATTCAATTGTCTACAAGTTTTATAACAACGGTTTCTTTAAATATGATCAAAAGTGCGCTATGAAATGACCAAAAGTGCACGACGCGCTTTTGGTCCACGCACATCGCACGATTGGTAGTACGTCAGGCTAAAATAGTCTTTCCCATATGAAATTGAGAGCGACAAAAAGGAAACTTCAAGGAGCGCGTAATCGACACAAGGATTAAGATAGTGAATCGAGTTTTTGAGAAGATCGGCAAAATTAGTTTCTTGTGTATACCTAGATTCATTAACTTTGAGAATCTGACATGGCAGCCACATCATACTAAATATGTCCTTTCTTCCCCTTCTCTCTCTTCTATTTATATTCTTCTTCTTGGTCGGACCTTAGCAAACTTTTTGGAACCAAAAGCCTTCATTCATCAATATATGCTCCCAATAAGATCCATCTTCCATGAAATCCATGTTCTCTTCCTTCCCTCTTAATTCCATCTCTTTCATCCCCATTACTTTTAACGATTTATACAACTTAAGAACTAGTTATACGAGTAACTATTTATAATTATTTGTAAATATTTACACGACTTAGTAACTAGTTATAATTATCTATAACTAGTTGGATCATAGAAAAATAACTTATCACATAAGCGTAAATTAAATGACTAATTATGAAAGAAGATGATCCAATTGAAACACCCACCAATCTTACTCTCATTTGAAATCCATAACCAAAATCCAATTATCCAAATCATTAGTTCATGATAGTAGTATTTTTATTCATCATACTTTATATTGTTTGATTCACCATTCATTTCCTTCCTCGAATGTGGCTGAAAACAACAATCGCATATTGTTTGGATAGGGCAATGCAATCTGCTTCGTCACTACATCGCTACCTTGCTTTTTTATCCTCACTACATTGCAGTTTAATATATAGTGCATATTTTTAAATAAGCAAATTGTGATGAGGCTCTAAACCTTGTGTCGGAGAACACTTATGTATATTAAAATGTTGGTGTAATATCCCAGTTTTTATATATTAAAATAAATGAGAAATTGTTCCGGGACGGACAATGGATACAATTTAGAAATAGTAAAATACTAAATACAACGATATTGGTGACTTTTTCAGAAAAACTGGAATATTACGCCAAACAATTTATTTTTCGGAAGCTGGTGTGAAACATTGAATGGATCCATCTTTAACACAAATCCCATAAATACACATTCTCAACATCATCCCAACTTCAGTCTGGCGACAGATGACCAGATCCTCTATTAATTCTTCTGATACACTATAACCTGCAAGAACTGGTGGGTGGCACGGGGTCAGTCTTCCGAAGTTATCATATAGTTGCCAATATTAGAAATCATTGGAAAAGACAACAATATAGCATGTAAAACACATTGTACCACTTTGAGTCTACTTTTCATATTTTAATTGGGATCCCGGCTCACATATTCTGACGACCCATATACGTGTTAGTGGCACCAAATCTGGCCGCATATAGTGGCGCCTACCAAGGCCCACGACGAGACTTAGTGTGGGAAGCCCACCGCATAGCTATAGTGCATTAAGCACGATCGTCAACATATGGGCTCTAACTAGGTGATCAATCAATACCAATATTACTCTTGCAATAGAACTTGTTCAACTGAACAATTACATGTAACATATCATATCAGAAATATATCACCTAGGATATATTAGAAGAGTATGTGGATCACATATAATTGACATGTCACGTTGTCACATAGCATTTAAAACATTTAAAATCCAAGTATTATTCATGTAATTCAAAGAAGCATAAATAACAGTAGTAAAACATAAACATTTAAAATGGAAGATATTACGCCCTTAAGTTTCCAGAATCCGGCGAGCATTGAATAACTACTAAAACTCGAGCAAACTCGAATGGAAGGAAAGGTAAGGCTTCGTCTCGATAATACGAAGTCAACAAAGGTATTTTGAAGTCATGGGTTGGTATGTAACTTGCCGATGCAAGTCGACATCGGAGAAGAAGGGAACATAGTTTTAGACTTGCTCCCCTTCAGACTCTGGATGGCTTTAAATAGCTATATGATTGTCATCAACGGAGGGTTTGGATCTAAAACGTGGTATCAAGACTTGACACCCTGATTACGGCCTTCAATTTTTCAGAGATGCGCCAAAAATTCTTGCTGTTGGGTAACGGTGCTGGTCGGAGGACGTGAGGAAGACAATAATGATGACCAGATTCACTTATCTCAAAACGACATCATTTAACTAGCTGAAAAAAATGAATGCACAAAAAAATAAAATTGCATCTAGCAAGACTCGAATTCGAGACTAAACGGAAGAGGATGAGCATACAAATCATTTGAGCTATAATTAAATAATTGATTATGTTTATAATCCACTTTAATTATTTATATCCCATGAATTCAATCCTCACACACAAGTCTAATAATTTCAATCTAATTTTTTATGAACATTTAGTTAAGCACTTTAAAAATAATACTAGACAATACTAGTATAAACCAAATTCTTACGAATAAGGTTAGAGACTTTTACATTAATATTTTTGTACTAGGATTGGGGTATTACAGTTGGTATTTCTACTATTTGCTATATATGTCTCTTGTTTGATAAAGGGATTCTTGGGTTAATTATTTGAATGGAAGATGATAAATGAGTTTGAATGAAAGATGTTAAATAAGTATTAATGGGGTAGAATTTGGGTTTAGTATGAAACAAAGGGGGGATAAGAAAAAGAAAAGAAACAAACGAATGGAGAAGCGATTGTTCTATTTTTTTGGTGGTAAAGATTACTCTTTTATTGTAGGTAGCTTCATACAACATAAATTTTTCCTATAAAAATAAAAAAGGATGTTGTGTTGATTGGAATGAAGTAAGATCCTCTCATCGATATTGATCCTCAAAAGATGCGGCAATTAGAGGTCCATGCTCACCAAGTGTGAGTGCTGGTAGTGGTGCCACTTTGGTGGTTTAGCCTTGTTCTGTGGCTTTGCTTGAGTGGCCTTGAGCCTGTGTTGTATTTCCGTCAACTTATTTTGAACCTCGAAAACATGGTTAGTGCACAAAGAATAGACCTCTCAAAATTACTCAATCTATAAATGTTTGAATCTCAACACTCGTTGTTTTACCACCCGTGTTTTACTCAATTAAACAGAGAAACATATATGGTGAAGCAATTTGGTGAGCTAAGGTCTTAGGACTAGCCATGATTTATCTAGGCATAGGATTCATAAGAATATTGCAATCAAAGCAACCGCAAAACATAAATTGATCTATGACTAGGTAAAATTCTTTTCTGGACATTTAAAGTCTGAAAACTCAATTTTAAGCTTGTAAACTATTAAAACGTGTGTGGTGGAGGTGGTTGGATCGAAGGCTTTTGACGACCTCTTTATTTCACCGATTTTAAGCTTTTAAAACTGCCCGATCGAAGCATTAGATCACAGAGGTTGTTGTGATCAATTGAATGGAATGAATTACTTGAGAAGGGTTAGGACCCTAGCTTTATTGCAAACCAAAAACAATGACGATAATTCGGAATTGATCGTACACGTTGTCGAAACAGATCCCTTTCTTTTTGGGGGAGGGTACTCCGAGTAGTGATTTCGTCGGAATTTTTGACCTAATTTTCTTTTCAATATGCTAGATACCAAACACAAGGATTCCCAGCCCTAGATAGGAACGCAATCCAAAAAACTAGATGGAAACTTACCTAGTTGCCAATGGGAGGGACCAAGTATCAAACCTGAATGGTTCCACGAAGAGGGGGTGCTAACTCGATTACGATAAACTAGAATCATATAGCGTAGCTACGACGTGCTTCAAACAAGACATTTCAAAAGACGGTTCTAGGCCGAAATTTACTAAACTTTATTATGGGCGTTCTGCCTATCTATAGTCATTGTACCCTCTTCATATAGGAGAGGGAGGCCATGAAGTAATAGAAAAATAAAGGGTTCACTAAGAAAAGAAAGGAGAAGGATTCCCAATGTAAGGAAATGAATCCTTCTTACTTAAAGAATAAGTTTTGACTAATTCAACCCTTGCTCCTCAAGGACTAAATTCGGCCAAGGAGCTATTTAGAAGGGCTTCTTTAGCGTTAATTAAACCTACAAAGTCTGAATACAAATTCCAAATTAAACTACTAAAACGTGAATAACATCTCGTCACAATATTTGTCAATGCTAAAAAAAATAAGGGCATGCTATACCATGGAAAAGAGCAGGAAAGGAATTCAGGAGAAAGAGGTGTTAGAAGGGTACGAGCTAAATTGAGGATAATAACCAGGCTTTTCAGGACCGTCGTCATCATATCAAGCGATGACGTGATGCAGGTAGTTTGACTATGGTTCTGGTAGTACTATGTGGTTAGTATTACCTAAATGAGTGGAAATTGAGCCAGGACCAGATAGGAAAACAGGGAACGGTAGTATATGCAGCAAGGTGAAAGTTACGAAGTTGAGCTAGTCGCTTTACTGGCTGCATCTTCAAAGTAGTACTACAACAATTAGTCTCTACACTTCCATGTCTAGAACATGGTAGTATGTGTTGAAGAAGTAGCAACATTGCTTATGGGATGCAAAATCCCTAAAGGTATTGAGAGTGCGAAGCTAATGTTTGGTAGGACAAGTGAAGTGTCTCCGCTAGATGGTGACTACCAAGGGGTTGGTACCATTAGAGAAGGACAAGGTGTGTTCATATTTCACCGAAACTAGTAAAGGATTGAGTAGCATAGTGCTCGAGTCAGAAGGAAGGAGAGTTAAGGGAATATGAAATGGAATAGAAGCAAAGGTCTATGTGACGATGAGCATTATCCATGGGTTAACTCCTTTTTGGTGTCGGCTTCTAGGGATTTATGTGAAAATTGAACATAAGGTTGGATCTCAAAGTACCTTGAAGGTATTGTAATGTATAAGAAAATGTTCGTGGGGGCAATGGAAGCTCATCCAAGGAGAAATTGTGGATGGCTTGGGGATGAAAGGGGTGATAGTAGCAACTAGGTTCTAGAATCCAGTGTTAGTAATAACTTGGATGAACAAAGGGTATGAGTAATATAGATTAAGGGAGAGGTACTCAATGAATCACATGTGTGGTGCGAGGGGAACGGTCGTGGTTAGTATGCTGACCCCGCATGTGGCAGTGTAAGTCACAAGCGTGGCCAGAGAACTAGCACATGCATGGTCTAGTAGATCATGAGCGTGGTGTGAGGAATCCATGGGTGTGGTAGTCAGTGACGTTACAGACCATGGGGAGTGCGAGACTAGGTTGTCAGTGGAGAATGGAGACGATAAGAGATGTGTGACTGACAAATCATGGATGGATGGCTAACCACTGGTGTGGCATGCCTACTGGATGCAGGCACCGTGCGCTGAGAGGATATGTTTGTGGATAGTGACGTAATGTGCTAAATAGAAAACATGTTTTGGCATAGAGATAAGGTGTCATATTTATTTGAAACCCGGTTTTGTGTAGAAAGCTGGAGGATGCACATAGTTGATTCGGGACGACTCGGAGGTGAGTGGGACCAGGAACAGTGGTATTGAGGCATTGACTTTGGTTGTTTAGTGGCTTCTAAGGAGGCTGCCAGGTAATGGTGCTCAATGGTTAGCGAGCTTGAGGGGTCGGGCCTGTGTTGACCATGGTCGATGATGGCTTAAAGAAAAAGGGGATAGGGTTATGTTGGCAACGCATGCCCAACCTAACCTATCCTTGGAATATCGGCTTGGTCAAGAGCAGTTGTTGAGGGTCGAGCTTGAAGGAGTTTGGTGGGGGCAAGAAATGAGCCCATAGTTTCCGCTCTAATGGTCGAGCTAGATTTTAGCAAGGTGAGGTGTGAACCATTGTCGGTCTCCTAGGACATGGTTGTGGTTTGACCTTGGGTCATTTCCGAGGAGTGAACCGGCTGTGTCGTTGTGGAGGAAGGCATATAAGGGCCGTTTTCTACCAAGCAGGGGTGCATGCGTCGGGGTTGAAACACTGTTGTGTCAAATCTTTCCCGCTCATGTGGGGTAAGGTTCAGGTTTTGCAACGAAACCTTTTATAGGAGAGGAGAGTTTTGACACTAAAATTTTGGCTAGCAGTTTAAATTTCAGTTTGATTAAAATCTTACTCATTGAGTAGAAGTCGGGAGTCGGAAACCAAATTAATTTAATTAATTCAAGGAGTTGACTCAGTAGTTGACCAAGTAACAAAGGCTTGCAAGGCTCGGGATAGTTATCGGGTCCAACTGATCGGACCTTTCATGTTGGCCATTAAGTCGGGTGGGAAGTTAGAAATAAGTTTCTTGCTTTTGAGAGATATAGGTTTTGGGGTTTTCTCCATGTATTGACGTTTTTGTGATTGTTCTTGGCACCAAGGTCGATGGAACCTTTGGCAATGGAGATCAGTATGTCGTCTAGTTCGAGAGAAGGAGATCGATGGAAATGGATTCCAAGAATATTGGAAGATCATTGGAGAAGATACACTTTTTGCAAAGGAAAGTTCAATGACCAAGCTACATGTTCAGAAAAAGATAAATTACCTTTTTGTAGCTTAAGTAAAGTTCAAGGGCTAGATTATAGATTCTAGAAAATTGGATGACTGATTTGACATCAGTAAAATGTTCAGGGAGTAAATCTGTAATTTTTCCAGTGCGGCACAGAAAGGACGATTTTGTCCCAACAAGTTTCAAAATGTCCTAAAGAAGTAAATGGAGCATAACATGGCCGTTTGAGCTCCAAACCACGCACGGTCAGAACCTATGGATTCGTGGCAGCGAGAGGAATCAGAGGTGTCACCTCTCCTCAAAAGGTGGGGATTTAAGATTATGTTTTGTTTTCTAAGCGTAGAACTATATTAGGATGTTGGGGAATCCAATTATTGGATCAGCCATGTGATTTAGAGTAAAGGCTTTCAGTTTGTACCATAGCGTGTGATCTACTATACAGATGTTGTGACAGGATGTTGAGTGAGGGCAGTCACACTATACAATAGCATGTGATTTAATGTACAAATAGCTATTATATTTGGAGTATATACTCTTGGCGTTTGAACTATGGCATGTTATCCAAAGTTCATGATAGGACAGGATACGCTTAGCTAGATTAGCTCATGATGATTATACATGACTCACCCACCCTCGGATAGCACAATCCCTAGTTAACATTCAGCTTTCAGCTAAAACATGTTGAGTATGCTTATAGATGCTGCTCACACAGTTTTCAGGCGGGTTTCATGGTCTGATCGACCATGAAACTATCCACACAGTTAGGGGTGGCTGATGCTAGGTTGATGCCTATAGGACCACATGGTCACTTTATTAGAGTAGTGACTAGGATGACTTCTATGTTCTATCCTCAGTTTCACTCTAAGTTCTACGCGAGTTCAGATAGCCACTAAGTGCTGAGCATGGACACCATCAGATGTTTCTTTCCATTTTATGTGTGTACAGTCACAGTTGGAAGAGCTGGAGGTGGGATGAGCTAGTCGGAGTTTTGATATCATCTTATATATGCTTTTTATGTATTTAGAACTTGGGAGTTTGATCTCCTCTCTTTATGTGTTATCTTTCGGGATTCAGGTTCCTTGTCTGTTAGGATTTGGAAGGTTTAATAAAGGAATTCAGCTCAGTATTAATGATTGTTTTATTCATTTTTAGCAGTATGTAGGTTTGAGTAGAGTCTTGTGGAACCCAGGAAGGTTGCATGGGTCGAACCAGTAGGTCAAACCAGTGGTTCGACCAGGTCTTCTAGGGTCTGGTTTCACAAGTACAGTCCAATGTAGACCGAAAGTGATGTAAGTCTCGTTTTTGCAACAACATGCCAGTGTTAAGAAACCTCTGAAATTCATGTCTAGAAGGAAGACCAATTGTTGGACGCAAAATACGCCTACATAACGTTACACATTTTTGATCTTCATCCAAAAACAGAATCGCCCATAATCTAACCTCTGTCTTTTGTCACGATTCCTCTATCAACTTTTTGAACTCAATTAGTTGAACACCAATAATTTCATAACTTTTTACCTTGCCCTTCTTATAGAAGAAGATTGGTGTATCCTAAACCATATGGATCTCTTGTGTGTTAAGCTTCTCCAAGCCTTATACTTCCGATCTAGTTTACCGAGCTACAAACTTAGCAACAAAGTGTACAAAAATTATGAAACCCAAATCCTGGACAACTCAATCGAACCACACGGTTCGATCCATGCATGGATCACAGGTTCACTCCATATATAAATCATGATAACTGACATACATTCCCTGACATACTTAAATAAAATGACAGCGGAAATAAATAGATCATCAAGACTTGAAATCAACAACTAACATCACTGAAACATCCCAAATAGGGGGAAACAAAAACTATACAAATAGGTCTGACAAACGGCTGAAAACATGAAAGACTGTCCGAAAACCACAAAAAACACTGATAGAGATAACTGAGGTCCTCCATGGTACCTCTCTCTACGACTCCCAGAAAGACTGCAAGGTGGTGTCACTGCTTGTGCTCCCTTTTTAGGCAACATTGGCTCCTGAAGTCCCAAGGTTGGTCATGCATGAAGAAACGAAAGGGTCGGTGATAAGCACTAAGTAGCTATTCCTGAACATGAAGAACTGAACTAGTATCTAGTAATGTGACCTTGTGGTCCTATAGACATCATCCTACAATTAGCCACCCCTAGCTATGAGCGGACTGCCTTGTGGTGGATTAGACCATGAAACTACCCTCAAATACCGTGAGAGCAACAACTGAAGGCATACTCGTCACGTCCTACCTAAAACCGAAAGTAACTTGGGATATCGCACAATCCATGGGTTGGGTGACCGGCTTATATCGTTAGCTAGTCTATCTAGTCGTGATTCTTAATCCTAAAACAAGATGTGTGAACAAGCATAGTTCCTCATTCAGAGCTTGTGCTTGAATCATGAACAACTGTCTATATAGTAGATCACACTCTACTACATAGTCTAAAACTATGAATTGCATAACACAACTAATCCTAACCCCTACCTTTGAAAGCTTTCCACTAAAGGTTATGATCTGAAGCCATCTCCCTAGAGTTCGTTTGCCTGATCCGTATAACCTGAAGGAAAATAATCATAGGATTAAAATCCCAAAACCCCAAATCCAAACCTGTTAGGATTTTTTTACATTGGATTCAAAGCAAAGTATTGAGAAAGGAGGAAGAAGGTAGATTACCTTCTACAACTTCCTCAACGATCACTAAGGCTCTCCTATTGGTCTAGAATCAATCAACCAGTCCCTCTTCTCTACCAAGAACAATCGCTGCATGTTATAAGATTTAAAGGAATAAGATTTAGGTTGTTGTAATTCTGGAATCACGACTCTACTTTTATAATCTGTCAACCACTCTTGTGGCCTACAGCTTACCACACCCGTGATGACATGGCAACCATGTCCGTGACCTACTGATGGTCACGACTATGATGCTCTTACTGCCACATGGCCAATCCTCTCTCACGTACCTACTAGGTAGTCCTCCATGAGTTATAGATAGCATTCTTTAACGCTAGCCTCGGTCTCCCATGTTGGTGCCTCGACATCCTGATATTTCCGAATCCCCTTAAGCATAGGTATTTCCTTGCTTCACAACTGACAGACCTCTCTGTCCATAATCTGGGTTAGTTTCTCCATGAAATTCAAGTCCCTCTCTAGCTTAATCTCATCTAGCTGAATCACTTGGTTCGGTTGCCAATATAGGAACAACTCTGCTGGTAAGGTTTGCTCACATGGAATACTTTATGTATCCGGTCCAACTCTGCTGGTAAGGTTTGCTCATAAGCCACTGGTCCTATCCTCCAAATGATATCGTAAGGACCCATGAATCGGGGAGCCAACTTCCCCTTCCTCCCAAACTACATCACTCATTTCCAAGGGGAAACTCGAAGGAAAACATTATCCCCTTCCTTGAAGCTAACCTCTGTATCCTTCTCATTAGCATACTACTTCTGCCAATTTTGAGGTACTCCCATTTGAGCTGAAATCACTCTGACTTGTGAGGCTCTCTCCTAGACTTTTGGGGGTCCAATTAACAACCTTTCTCCCTCCCCATCCAAGAATACAGGGATCTGCACTTCCTGCCATACAGTGCCTTGAAAGGAGCCACTCCTATTGTGATGATATGAATTATTATAAGCGAACTCCACATGGATAGACCCTTCAACCAAGGTTCATCAAACTCCAACACACATGAGCGTAACAGCTCCTCCAAGGTTAGGATTGTCCGCTCTGACTGACCATTTTTCCGAGGATGGTAAGATGTAGAGAAGTTCAGCTTGGTCCCTATGGTTACATGCAAACCCTCCCAGAAGTGGGAGGTGAAACTGGGATCCCGATCAGATACGATTGTCCTAGGCACGCGGTGTAATCGTAAAATATTCTCTACATACAAACTTTCCAAATCCTCCATATTTGGCTTCTACCGAATGGGTATGAAATGTGCTATCTAGGTCAATAGGTCTACCATATCCCATACTACATCCTTTCGATTGACCAAGGGAAAACCACTAACGAAGTCCATAGCGATGTCCTCGAACTTCCACACTTGTGTGAGTAGGAGATGAAGTAACTCTCCTGATGCTCGATGATAGAACTTTTCTTTCTGGCACATTAAGCAACTAGCCACATATGTTGAATCACCTGCTTCTTCACACCAGAACACAAGTAATACGGACAAAGTGTTTTATACATCGTATCACCTGGGGGCATGGCATAAGCGAACGAATGAGCCTCATCAAAAATATTGTCTCCCAGCTTCAACCCCGAAGGTACATACACTCTGTTTTTCAATAGCAGCAAGCCATCCTTCCAAGTATAGGGGTAACCTTACCGAGCGTCACCCGCTGCTGAGCTTCCACTACCATCTCATCTGTCGCTTGAGCCTATGATATTCAATCCAACAACTAATCAGGCCAGTATCCCCTTGACTGGAGCTACCTCCAACTCTGTACCCATGCTCCTCAACTCGACCAGCTTGTTCATCCTCTCCTTCTTGCTCAAAGCATTAGCCACTACATTGGACTTTCCTGGGTGATAGTCTATTACTCAGTCATAGTCCTTAAGTAGATCTACCCAATGCCTTTTCTTACTATTCAGCTCCTTCGTCTCCATTAAATAGTACTTGAGACTCTTGTGATCAGTTCTTAATCCTGAAAGTCTCGACATACAAATAATGCCTCCAGAGTTTCAGGATCAAGACTGATAACAAGAGTCTCAAGTACTATTTGATGGCGTAAAAGGAGCTGAACATAGTAGGCAAAGGCGTTGGGTAGAGCTGCTTAAGGACTACGACTGTGTGATAGACTATCACCTAGGAAAGGCCAATGTAGTGGCTGATGCTTTGAGCATGAAGGAGAGGTTGAACGAGCTGGTCGAGTTGAGGAGCATGGGTATAGACTTTGAGTTAGTTACAGTCAAGGGATTACTGGCCAATTTAGTAGTTTGACCCTTTCTGTTGGATGATTGTAGAGGCCGAGGAGAAAGATGAGCTGGTAGTGGAAGGTAAATATTGGGTGACAGCAAGCAAGGTTACACCCTTTACTTGGAAGGATGGCTTGATGCTATTCCATGAGAGAGTGTATGTACCTTCAGGGTTAAAGCTGAGAGAGGATATTTTGGAAGAGGTGCATTTGTTTGCTTATGCCATACACCCATGTTAGACAATGTACATAATTGTTTGTCTGCATTACTTGTGGCCTCGCATGAAGAAGCAGGTGATTCAGCATGTGGCAAGTTTCTTAATGTGCCAAAAAGAAAAGTTTGATCATCGGGCATCAGCAGTTCTTAAGATAAAGCTGCATCTAAAGTTTCTCTTGAAGCTGTCGCACTACATATGGTTGTTTTGGCGCAAGATAAGAAACTCAAAGATATTGTCGTAATTTTTATGACTATATCGGATCGCTCACATCCTTCAGTGGGGGCGTCTCTCACGGTCTGAAAGATAAGGCGTCATCATCCTTAGCCCTTGGTTGCATTGTGACTCGATCTCCCCCTTCTTGGTCTACTTTCGTCATGATGCAAACATGGATGGGGCAAAGTGTGGGGCTTCTTTATCAGGATTTTTGATGGTGTGGCGTTCATTTTTCCTTTCTGATTTTTCTCCCTTAAACTAGAAGAAAATATTATTCATGTTCATTAGTCCCCTATTATTCAATCAACCTAGTATCCCTAAGGTGACTATGTTCCTTCTTTCGCATCTCATATAATTTTATGTTATTGGGATAACCATATGGGGTGAGTGAAGGGCATTTCCTATCCCTTAGTCCTGAAATGATAATAGGGGTATGTTGTACTGATAGAGCTATCAATTTTTGTCCAGTACAATTTTTTTCTTCATTTGTTGAACCTCTTTTCGCCGAAACTTTCCTATATAAACCCTTCCCCTCTTTTTCTTTTCTTTCATTCCTTCCATTTCTTCCTTCTGCTTCTTTTTCATTTGAAACTTGTTTTCTCCGAAACTGTAGTTTCTCAACGACCGTCACTTTTTTGTTTTCGATGATGTCTGACTGTTCAATATAGATGTTGATGGGGTCATCATCCACAGGGGCCTTTTTTCTTGTTTTGCTACATGTGCCTCCTTTCTGAATGGTTTGATGAAGCAATGAAGAGGATCGGCGAATCATCTACTTTTCGGCCCCGTGACAAAGGAATGGTTGTGGTAGTGATAGTTAGTGTGTCGATTGCCTTTTATGCTCTTTTATATTTTTCTTTTGTTTCATATATATCCCTTATGTTCTATTTGAAGGTTAGGTAGTATCGAACTCTTTTCTTTGACCATCTATTGGTGAAATACCCGAAAATTTTCTATTTATTAAATAACCAAATTTTCATGTAGGGACGACTTGACTCAAAAGAATTTCTAAAAAAATTATAAAATAACTTTAATTATGCTCCAAATATTTTTACGAAGAACATTAGCACTGCAATTTTCCATCCATTGCCAAATTACTGAACTGGTCCCTGAACAATTCACCGATTGTAGATCAGTCACTCAACTTTTCCCAAGTTATAAAAAAGTCACTGAATTTAACCTGAATTGCATTCAGTTTACTCACCTTACAGAACTTTGACGTTTGGTCTACAAAATTTTCCAGAGTTGTGGTAAGGTCACTGAAGTTTTCAAAGATTGCTAGCCAGTCACTCTTCTTCTCCGACAAGACTGGTCATCGGTGGCGAGTGTTTTCCAGAATCCGACGAGCACCCAAAACTCTTGGAACGCCGGTTCACTAAGAGGGAAATTTGAATAGGCACCTAGGATAGATTCAGAGCTTCATCTGAGGATGGGGAGGTGAATTTGAGGTGTAGGGTCGACCTTGAAGTTCCACAACGCTTCCAACTCAGGCGACCATCACCACTCTCCGGCGACACCTCCAAATTCAAAATATCCTCATAAAACGAAACCCAAACACTGGGGAATGGTTACTGGTTTCCAAACAACGCTAATTGGCACACTTGGTAGCCACGAATCGACCTAGAAGTCGATCGATTGGAGATCGCCGGCGCCGTCGAATTCTACCTCCTCTCTCTCTCTCTCTCTCTTTCTCACTTTCTCTCTCTCTCTTTCTCTCTCTCTCTCTCTCTCTCTCTCTCTCTCTCTCTTTCTTCAATCCTGCACGACACAATCTCCCTCTATCTTCTATAGTTCATCTAATGGGACAAGAATAAAAAAATGGGGATAAGGATCAATAAAATTCAGCTGTTGCTGCTATTGCGCAAAATCGGCTAAGAAGGAGGAGAAGACAACAAAGACTTGGATCATCCAAAATGAAAACAACCCTCTCCTCAGGTCGTTGGATGAGTCTGGTAGTCCAAACGGTACGCACTGTCTAATAACTCAGATTCCTCCCTTGAATGGATCAAGCTTCCATCTCCTACCACAGGATTCATCCAGCAGTCCGCATTCCTCCATGACAACCTTTAGTCAAATAATAGCTTCAGTCCATCTCCGATTTCTAGCAAACCAAATACATACTTCACTAATTTTTATACTCGGTCACCTTAAAGTCAATCTCTCAAATTATATAATTAATTAAGTATCAAACATCTCATTCCGCTGGTTGAACTAAATCAAGTTAAAAATTTTAATTTACATAAAAGTTAATTTCTTCACATATTTAATTGGCAACTAAACTTAATAATTACTTCTAAGTATCACAACATTACACATAACATAGAAAATTAAATAATTCACTTACTAATAACGACTAACATATTAAACGTAACATAATTTCCAATATAATACCGAGATAAATAAATTCTCAATTAGGCAAACATTAATGCATAAGTTAGATACAACTATATACATAACAAGAATTAAAACAACAATTTACATAACAATACTAATATTTTCATAACATGCTTTTATGCTAGACTTTCTTAGGGATAGTTTAGTAAATTAAAATTTTAATTCACGTGAAAGTTAATTTTGATCGCTAGGATCGGGATGTAACAACTGTTTGGCAAAGAAGAATGGGGTTAAACAAACCCATTCTTTCGTAACGCCGACAGTGTTGACGATTTTTATTGTTGTCTTTGATGTTTTGGGATGATGAGAGAAAGGATGGCATGATACTCCTCGATTTCTTTATCGGCCACCGACCATGATAGTGCACTCCTCACTTCAGACTCCATTCACGTTTTTCATTACAACCCCAACATCGTCTCCTACCGGTTTTCTTTTTACCAACGCACTTTATCCAGCAACAGAGTCCAAATATGTGGTTACTCAATCTCAGGGCCGATATATCGCATCACACCATTTTTCAAACGGTTTAAATTTCCTTTTCATGCTGACACCTGGCTAGACGTGAAGGATCGATGGTGCATCTCCCTTTTGGTCACATCGGCTTGTCCTTCTTACCGATACTCTTCACTAATGACAAACTCAGCTCGACAATGGTTGTCATTAACTCCTCTTTTCCTCCTGTCGGTTGCGGAAAGACAATGGAACTTATTCCCTCTCGCTTGGTTCTGCGATGATCCTCCAGTAAAGACGACCATGAAAGCTCGTCCTTTTCAAAATTATCGACCAATCCTTGTCTTTCTTATCTACAGTAAGAACCACTCTTCCTCTTCTATTTTTGTATCAGCTCATAAAGTTTGTCTAACTGGATCTAATTCGGCTCCTGGGTTTGCCGATGAGGAACACCTCAATAGTGGCTCAACAATCCCATTAATTTCTTGATATGATGTTGCTTGTTATTATTCTCTGAGATCGATATGCTCATTGACTGTTTCACTCTTGGATTATTTTACTAATTTGCAATGTCCAACCTCTTATCCATAGCATAAAATGTTAACTGACATAGTAGTGAAACTAATCTCTAATGTGGATAATGTCCCCAAAGTCAAAGTTAATTGCCAAACAAACCAACTGGATGACCAAGATGTTGGGTGCGGTATAATATAGTATAAGATAATTCCGAGTTGAGGTGCTAGTTTGCGTCATGTTCAGTTTGGTGTCTAATGTTTGATGCATATTAGAGTTCACTAGGTGTCTAGAGCTTGTTTGTTATGTACATTCGATCTAAAGTCATTTAATCTTGCTTTAACACCTCTATCTCGACCTACCAACTCACTTGAGGTATTCTAAAAAACCTCCAAATCGGATTTTATTATTCTTAGTCATTGGTTTGAGCTTGAATAATCTAGTAATGATTTCCAACTTTTACTAACGTTCGTTTATCCGAGCTAGCCATTTTGATTTTATGATTTGAAAAGTTATTTGAATGTAAGCATCTCAACATGTCTAACCGATTTTAAAAAGAGTTAGGGCCTAGGATAGCAGTATTTTAGCACCAACTAATATATCCTTAATGATATGTCATCTAATTATGCTTGTAAACTAGGTGCTTTTTAGTTCTTTTTCCGTTTATAAACCTTTCACCTTTACATGTGTAGAATGTCTTTGGGATAATCACTAACGTTATGACTTCTTTTCATTGCAAGATTATTAAGCCGATTCGAGGCTTGACATGGAGATGATAGCCTTAGTGCTAGGTGAGCTCAACTATGAGCCTAGGATGAGTAGGTTCGGGCTGGAGTTTCGAGTGAGATTTAATGAAAGGGGTTCAGTGAAGAGTGATTACTTTTGAATTGTTTGAGTGAGGGTCTGAGCGTGATTTGAGGGTTTTATGAGTGTGATTTTGTAACTAATTAGGTCGCTGTTTTGTTATTTTCACTTGATGATTTTTTTGATTGGTGTTTGTGCTGCCAAAATGTGTGATTATCTCTCTCAATTTCGACAGAGTTTTCCTTCTCTTTCTCCTCTCTGAATTTCAAAATTGAACTCTTTATATAAGCCTGAAACTAGTTGTAGATGAATAGTGGATTTCTGAAAATATCCCCTACCAGATCTACACCTATCTCACCCTAAACTGCCACCTACCCTAAGTTGTCCCCTAGTGGGCATGATTTGCCTGGTTTGTCTGGATCTGAACTAGTTCGGGGAAAACTGTACCGGTTACTATTTTCACATCATAAATTCCGACTAATCTTGATTTGAAATTAATTTGGATCCTCTTAAATCCCTCTAAATAAATTTACGGATCGTAGGCAAATTCGAACCGCTGCATAATCCTTGTATTTAAGGAGGAATTGATTTTAAAGGACTGAAATGACTGCCTAACCGCATTTGGTTTTGTCCTAAACCAAACCTAATTTGACCATTCAACTGGACAATTGATGCTCCGGGGTAAAACTATCTTTTCCACTGAATGACACCTAAATGAAACCGGTTTGATCAAAATTTGACCTGGAATTGACTTAATTGTATTCATAATTAAATCAAGACTCTCCTCCTCAAATATTTATGAGCATACTAAGTGATTAAGCTATTAAAAATCGATATTATACCCGAGAATTTCGTTGTTTTACCTAAACATATTAAATTTAAATGAGAGAATCAAACCGGACGAGTTATCCGTTCGATCAAACTTGTCAGGAATTAGATAAAATTATAATCAAATTCTTAGATTGAATTCCATTATTCCTACCCCAATTTTAACTTTGCCAGTCTGTCTAAAAATATATCAAATCATAGGGCGAGACCTGCAGTCCTAAACAAATAATAAACTATAATTTACACCAAGCTCAGACGAAAACCTGTAACCACACTTTCTTTTCAAACACTTTCATTGAAAATTCCTAACTCTTCAAAAACAGTTACAAGGATTGACTCACCATATCATTGACACCACTTAGATCCTCAAATACTATCCCCTATGGAAGTCTAGTACCGTTACAGGTGCAGACTCACCTTCTGAGATTCGCGATGCCTCCAAGGAGCTTGTAGCACACATATGATAGTAGAAGACAACCAGGCTTAGATACCAAATGTAAACCTAACCCTAGAAGACCATGTCGAACCACTGATTTGACCCATGCATGCTAACTCAGGTTCCACTGGACTCGACTCAAACCAACATTGACTAACATTCTCATAAACCTAGCATTGAAGACTAACCACCAATTCGAAGGTAGAAATATGTTTGATTACACAAAAGGGAAACATTATCATAGAAGATATCACATAAACCACACAAGTCTATACTAGTAATGCGATCATACTGGTCAACTAGTAGGATACCTAGCATCAACCACCCCTATATGTACGGATAGCCTGATAGTGGATCAAACTATGAAACCACCCTAACCATGTCACTGGAATCTATAGGAACACTTGACATGTCCTAAACCTTCCCTTTATCAATAGGGATTGCACAATCTGGGGTGCGTGATCAATGCAGCTCATCAACGTGATCTAGTCTAGTTAGGCTAATCTAATCCTATTTTGAAACGTGAATCGCACACCACTGTTCAGTCCTTAGAGCATCACGATGAACGTCATTTCATCTCTTGTATAATAGTTCACATGCTAATTTATAGCCTCAGGAGCTATCGCTCCAAATCATCAGCCATCTCAATGGAAATCCATTCATAGGATTCTTCAAGATCTAACTAGAGTTCTACGTTTGACTATGTAGTAAAAAAACATAAATCCCCACCTCTAAGAAGTGCTAACACTATGATTCTGACTTGATATGAGTCCCCTTGCTGCCATGAATGCGTAGTTCTGACCAAGCGTCATTTGGAGCTCAAATGATCGAGTTATGATCTAGTCCTCCAATGCTCTCTGATACAGTGACTAATCCGGAAATGCCAGACAATGACACAATTGACCCAAGTCCTTAACTGTAAACCATCAAAAATTTCAGAACCACAAAAGCTAGACATAAGATGAACCAATTACAAAATAGCCACTTATCTTTCAAGGCTTTGCAGATCGGATCACCGAACTCCTCCAAGATTGGGGGGAGGTCACTCTTCTTCTCCGACTATGCTTTTCTCCGCCTACAACCTTTGCCTAGAATCCGACGCGGCTCTGCCGACCTCCATGACTATGGAGGTTGTAACCATTTGATTTTGTTATCGAGGTTATTCAGACTTATGATGTGTGCTTGCTAAAACGTAAATTCAGATTCTTTCTCGTCTGGGCGTCTTGATTGAATCATTGTCATTGATTTGTGGTTCCGAGAGGAACGTAGGTCAAAAGGATGCTTAGGAACAAGATTCCCTATTAGCTCCAGAGAGGACTGGTTCGTCTAGGATTTTTGCATTATTTATCGTTGTGGCATTTGATCGAATACCTTTAGTGTGTTCTGCTTGGGTGTAGATTAGCTCAAGAGAGGAGGCTCCGGTCAAGCAGAATAGATCCTTAGAGTTGTGAGAGAGATCTAAGACTATTGTAGGAAATTGCCAAGCCATTATAACCTGATTAATTGAGATTGCATATTGTTCGTCCACGCATTGCTAGCTTTAGTGGATTGGAGTCTGAACAATCTTATTTCCCATATTTGGAACTTGATTAATCACATTTGCTTTCTTTTAATTTGACTTCTTAGTTCATAATTAGATACTGCAGCATAAAGACAACCAATCCTTGATTGTTACTTGGTCTAGTTAGCATATTTGAATTGAGTAATAGCATTAGAAAGATCCTAGGGAAAATACGATTCCATCAGTTTATTCTAGTAGAAATTAAAAGGCGGTGTAAGATCTTCTCATCAGTTAACCTCTGACCAACAGTTCTGAAATAACTAGTAGCTCATCTTGTCCTTCGTCTTAGTAAAAAATTATCCTAACATGTCATCCTCCGCAAAGGACCCAACCGATCCACACCTCGGGGATGACCTAAATTAAACCACACCTCAGATAGCTCGTTCTTGCCCCTTCGCTTCTTCTCTCCAAACCCTAGGGAGATCATCTAGGATCATGAGGAAACTTGGAGCACTTGGTGGTTCATTGGAAGGAGGAACTCATGGAGATTGAATATTAAAAACCATCTTCCATAAAGATGTGATTCTCTTATTCTTCCTCTTAGGCTTTTATTACCTTGGTAGCCTAAGTCCCTTGTTAGTTATTGGGTTGTTTGAGATGTAGTTTCTATGATTGTCTCCTAAAATCATTTGGTTGGATACATGTGGATGCTTAATGATATCTATTTATGGCTTTGTTGTGCTTAGACCATGGTGCTTGCAATCTTGTATCGGTTATGGCTTTTATGAGATCAAATTCTCATGTACCTATTCATTAATAGTAGTAGAAATGTGTTTGTGTTTAGTATATGATAAATGAGGGTGTTGGTTCTCATTAACAAGCCCCAATTCTACCTTTAGAGGTAGGATTTCTTTGTTGGAATTTCATCAAACACTTGGTGGGTGACCCGAAACAAAGATTTCTTATTGACACGATTGAAGTCAGGATGCTAGGGATGTCTATAAGTGACTTAAGAATCCTCACCTTGGGTTCATAATACTCCCAAACTTATCTGAACTCTTAGACATTTTGTGGATGGATTGGACTGCTTCAAATGTGGTGAGGCCACCAATTGAGAACCAGAATTTCAAGCTAAAGTTCCAATATATCCAGATGGTTCAGCATAGTCAGTATAGCGGTCTCGACTTTGAGTGCCCAAGTTGACATCTCAAGGGTTTCCTCGAGATAGTTGAATTGATGTGGTTAAACAATGTCCCACAAGATGTTATCCTACTTCCCTTTTCTCTCTCAGGATAGCAAAGTATTGGCTTGACACTCAACCATAGGCTCCACCACCTTCTCTTGCTCAGAAACTCAAGGGTCATGTGACCTGGATCTTTTTCTGTGAAGCATGCGGTGATGAATGACATGATGTTTCCACTTACAAAGATATCGGTCCACCTTTTGTCCCGAAAGAATGAATGGTTAAAAAAGTTGACTACACGGCAATGTGGTAGGAGGTTAACAAGGTAGTCAAAACTATTGTGTTTAGAACAATCAAGGAAATTAAGGGAACTTCCAAAGATCGAATCAAGGTTTCCAAGGTGGATTTCAATGCTATAACATTCAAGGACTACCATAAGGAGGATACCTACAACGATTTCAACGCTATAACATTAAAGGGCATCATGGAAACCCAAATTAGAACCAAAGAGGATACTAATGAAGCTATCCAAGCAACTATCAACCACAAGGTTGCAATCTAGGGGACTATCAAGCACCAAACATGCTCGCTTTGCCGCCACCACCTGGTTCCCAAAGTTTAACTACTCAAGGTAGTGCACCCTGGAGCGATAACTCTGTCGTAATAAAGATACTTAAAGAGCAAACAACATTCCTCCAAGCACAATCGAAGATTCTTTAAGAGTATCGGACGTACCTAGATACGTTCAACACCACTACACGAGCTAACATGATGGAACTCCAAAGCCAACTAGGGATTTTCACTAAGGTTCTCTCGAAATGGCAAAACGGTACTTTTCGAGTAATACTAAGGTGAACCCTAAGTCTAAAAAGCATGTGTTAGCTGTGGATATGGAGATCATAAGACCTTCTAGATCAAAAATTGAATGCATTGCTAAGTTCACCAAGGTCTCGTTGGTTCAAGAGGAAAATCTACTCTCTGTTGCTTCCTCAATCCCCGCAATCGATCTTTCTACTGAAGTTGGAAGAAGAACCAAAGGAAGACTTCAATGATGAAATGATAGATCATCTTGTTAAGAATGAGCCAATGGAGTTCTACAGTACTTCTAAGTACTACCTTTCCAAGACCGATGACCCGGGTAGGTTCACCCTTCCATGCCAAGTCGGCTTGCTTACGATTGGTGAAACTCTCGTAGAACTTGGGGCCAACATCAACCTTATACCCTCCTTCATCTATAAGCAATTATGTGATAAAGACCTGAAACCAACACAATTGAGCCTTCAACTCGTCGATCAGTTTCAAGTACACGGCGGGAAATTACAGTGGACATCTCAGTCAAAATAGAAGCTTCGACTACATGGCCGACTTTGTCATGGTGGATACCGACATTACTCGGAAAATGACGGTTATCTTAGGACGAGCTTTCCTCACAGATGCAATAACATTGATCGATACCTCCCGAAGGGAAGATGATCTTGCAGTATCGGTAAAGAATTCAAAGTGTTTGCTTGTTCCCATGGTAACACTTCCAAGCTCACTATTGATAGTGCCCATAAACTTGATCCCTTTTGCAACTATGCTTCGGCTATCTCTAACACTAACAATGCTTAAAATATGTCTTCCCAGTTATTCGTGACAAGCCGTATCCAGGCACTTAAGGACAATGGAGATACGAGGAGGAGAGACCACCCACCAAGGCACATAAGAAAATGTCGAAGTCAACCCAAAAGTCTAGTCTTGCCACGCTCATTAAGAAGCATAAGCACGAGATTGCTTGGAAAGTGACCTGTATCAAGGCGATCAGCCCCAACTACTACAAGCATCAAATCTATCGCGAAGAAGGCAAAAAACCAGTTTGCCAACCTCAGAGACGTCTTAACTCGCTTTTGATGGAGGTAGTTCAAAAATATAATTTCTAACTTCTAGATGGAGGAATTATTTGCCCAGCTCAGACAGCAAATCGGTTGGTCCAGTGCATTGTGTACTATAGAAGAATGGAATAGCTATAGTTCCTAATCGTGCGAGGGAAGTGGTTGCTACTAGAATAGTTAGTGGTTGGATAGCGTGCATTGACTATAGACAGGTAAATGAGGCTAGTAGGAAGGACCACTTCACTTTTCCTTTCATTCATCACATATGGTTGTTTTGACTAATCATGCAGCCATTAGGTACCTCATGAGCAAACCAGATACCAAACCGAGACTGATCTGTTGGGTGCTTCTGCTTGAAGAGTTTGACATTGAAATCAAGGATAAAAAGGGCATAGAGAATTTTGGTGCTGATCATATCTCTTGCCTAGAGGGGCCTGAAGCTAGACTGGAGACATGTTTTGAAATTCAGGAAATGTTTCTTGAATAATAACTAAATGCCATCATGATCACCAAAGCTGAAGGACCTTGGTTTGTTGACTTCACCAACTTCCACGCTAGTGGGAAGATTAGGAACGACCTTTCTCGACACGAGCGAAGGAAGTTTCTTCATGACATCAGGAAGTATTATTGGGAAGATCCACATCTTTTCTGAATCGGCTCTCACAACATAGTTCGCCGGTGTGTCACCCTCAGTAAAGCTCATGACATCATGAGTCATTGTCATTTGGGACAGACTTGTGGTCATCATGGCATAAATTGAACAGCTTGCAAAATTCTCATTGTCGGTTTCTTTTTGCCTACCATATTTTAAGACTGTAAGAATTTCATCAACGCATGCGATCAATGCCTCTAACTGTGAATGTGCCTCTAGATATTTATTATATATGGCAGGTTGATTTTATGGGACCTTCCCCTACATCTTATAAGAACATAAGCTCTCCCCACTAACGATGCTAGGGTAGGTGGAGCGATTATAAGTGACCAATGAACTTATTTTCTTGGTCAATTTGATAGGGTGTGTGTAAAGTATGGTGTTACCCATCATGTAGCCATGGCTTACCACCCTCAGATGAGTGGCCAAGTCGAGGTGACAAATATGGAGTTAACACAGATCTTAGAAAAGGTGATCTCGCACAATTAATTGACCATTAGATTAGATGACGCCTTGTGGGCATATAGAACTGCTTTTAAAACTCCTATTGGCACTTCCCCTTAGATTCTTGTGTATGAGATAGCCTACCATTTGCCTATAGAACTCAAACACTATGCTTGGTGGGCCTTGAGAACACTTAACTTGGATCGTAGTGTTGCAAAAGAGGAAAGAAAAATCTAGGTACACAAATTGGAGGAGTGATGAGATCGAGCTTATGAAAGCTCTAACCTACATAAGGAACGTACCAAACGGTTCCATGATTCAAAGCTGAAAGGTGTCAAGGAATTCAAGGTTGGCGAGCAAATGCTCCTTTAAAATTTCCACCTTCATCTTATTCCAGGGAAGCTGAGATCCTGTTAGCCTGGCCCGTGCACTGTCACACAAGTTTTTCCTCATGGAGTTGTGGAAAATCACTTGCCCCGATGAGGATCCTTTCAAGGTAAATGGGCATCGTATGAAGCTGTATGTTACTGGTGAATTCCTCGGAGTGGTCAAATAAATGAAACTAGCCCCTCAACTGATCAGGGGTAAACCTAAACCAGCCGAGCCGAAGACTTGAGGGGTCTAGTTGATGATGTAAAACGAGCACTTCTCGGGAGGCAACCCAAGTTTAAGTATTTGTTTTATGTAATATTTCAAATTTTGAGACTAGTGGTGTGTCTAGTGTTGAGTCGATTGTGTTTGGATGTTCAAATTGTGTCCCGAACATTTGGGGTGGCATGGTGTTGTTAAGTGTATGCAGGATGAAGAATCCGCCAACAGATGAAAACAATGTTGTGTATTGATAACACACGATATGTGTTATATCATCTGTAAGTCAAGCCTCCTAATACAGGGTCCTCTTTTGTCAACATAGGCCTTATATTGGTAACACACGCCTTGTGTTACTAATACATGACCGTGTGTTGTATCATCCGTAACGGCTGCTTCCTAACACACGGTCGTGTGTTGTTATCGCACGCCATCTATTACGTCCAGGTCAGTAACTATTTCTTTTTTCTTATTTTCTTCGAATTTTCCCATCATCTTCCCCCTCTCCTTTACGCGAGCACAAACTATCCTCCCACCACCACCACCATCTACGTTTCCTCCTTCTCGTCTTCATATCCACAACCCACCATCAATCATCAACGCACATCTTATCTTTCTCAAACCACCACCCTCATCTACCCCAAAACCTTTCCCATCATCATCTCCTCTATTTCAGATAAGAAGCTTCTACCATTGAAGGCCAAACTCGAGCCCCATCCTCAATCTCTCTGTGTCGTCAGTTTCTTATCGATTACAAGCATCCCGACTAGGCCATTTAACAAGCAACAAAGGGATAGCAATGCTTCTTCTTCAGGAACTGCTGCACTAGCCCTATGCTCTTTCTCTCTAGACTTCAAGTGGACGCAAGAGGAGATATTATGACATGAAAGTAGAATAGGGATAATGTTATTTCTCCACATGGTACCTTGATTAGCAATATATGATAACCATATAGTGGAAGGATTGATTTGAAGCATATCTTGGTGGAGGCAGAGTGCTTCCTCTATTCCAAATTCAAAGGGAAGCTAATGTGTTGGTTATAAAGGAAGTGATCAATTCTATCACTTTCAAGCCCAGCCAAAACATGAAGAAGGAAGGTTTCATCAAGTTCCAACTTGGTGGTGTTCATCAGAGTTGTTCTATCGATGAGTTTGGGGTAGCCCTTGGATTTTACAAGGAGGAGGACTTGGTCGGGAGTCATAATTTGGAAATATTCAAAGATCGGCCAATGGCATATCACCTACAGATTCGGCTTATAAGTCGAATCAATCTAAGGCAGCCATGATTGATGTATTGATTCTCTGGTTCTTGCATGTGCTCCTTCAACATACAATAGGTCAGATGGTGTAGTCTGACTGGGTCATTGGTGCGAAGGACGTCTTCAAATTTTACCACCTTTAGAAGGGCCTGACGATGTATATGGTTCCGTTGGTAGCTTTCCCACTTAAGAACCAACAGACAAGGGAATGAGTGAAGAATGGGCAGCTTTTTTGTGACACCCTAATTTTGCTCGGTTTTTGTGAGTCTCTAAGAACCGACTGTCAGATGGACCATCATGGACATGACTGACAGTCTCATCAGGTAGATCACAGTTGTGGACAATAACGGTCACGATCGTGACAAATAGAAGAATCACGGACATGGTTGCCAGTCAACCACGTGCATGTTGATAAGTAGACCATGGACAGAGGGGAGGACCTTATTGATCGATTCCAGACCGGTAAGAGAGGCTTAAAGATTGTTAAGGAAGATTTAGAAGGTAATATATCTTCTTCCTCTTTTCATAATCCTTTGTTTTGAATCCTACATACGAAAATCTTGTTAGGTTAGGATATGGGGATTTTGGGATTTCAATCCTATGTTTGATCACAATATGTCATTCGGATTGAGCAACCGAGCTTTAGGGAGGTGGCTTCAAATCAGACTCTTCAGAGAAAAGCTTTTTAGAGGTAGGGGTTATGATTACGTTTCTGCTTTACGCGAAGAATTGTAATTAGTTCTCAAGAGTCCTTGTTTGTATTTTCAGGACAGTACAGTAGCATGCGATCTACTATACAAGTGGTTGTGATTTGTAGTTGAGTATTTTAGGTTGTGCAGTAGATCAGACAACTACACTGACAGTTGCTATTTTCGAGCATAAGTTCACAACGATGAACTATGCGTGTGATTCATAGTTCATGTTTCGGAAAAGAATCAGGACTAGTTAAATTAGCTCCTATTATACGTTGGACGCCCACTCTTTGGATTGCGCAATCCCCCAGGATTTATTAAGGTTTAGACAGGACGTGTTGGTAGGCTTGGCACCAAGATAGCTCTTGAGACGGTGACTGTTGACCTTGAATGTTCGTTGGTCCGGATGTCTGATCTCCACGGTGCCGTAGGGGAAGGATTGTGTGACTTCATAAGTTCCTCACCGTCTAGATTGGAGTATTGAAAGTGTTTTGATAAGCCTATAGAGCTTCATGCCAAATCGTCCAATCTTAGCAAGACTAGTCAACTGTCTTCTCAAGAATCCGCTTTAGTTCACGATTCGTCATTTCCGCTTGACCACTTGCCTGCAGATGGTAAGTGGTGGTCAATTAATAAGTTACGACTAATTTTTGGCAAACATGGTCGAATTGACCTTGGAAGTGAGTACCCCCATGTCACTAATGATAGTGTGAAGGGTACCGAAAAGCATGAATAGGCGAGTGATAAACTTTCCCACTATCGTAGCATCATTAGTAGGCAGCGCTTGTGCCTCTGTCCACTTTGACACATAATCCACAACAACAAGAATGTACTTATGACTATGGGACTATGGAAAAGGACGCATAAAATCTATCCCCCATACATCAAAAGCTCTACAGACATCGATGTTGTCATTGTCATTTCATTCCTATTTTATAAGCCAGTCACGATATAAGCCAACCCATAGATTGCGCGATCTCCTTGGTTACATTCAGTTTCAGGCAGTACGTGACGAGTATGGCTTCAGTTGCTGCTCTCACAGTATTTCAGGGTGGTTTCATGGTTTAATCCACCTTGAGGCCGTCCGCTCAGAGCTAGGGGTAGCTAATGTTAGGATGATGTCGACAGGACCACAAGCTCACATTACTAGATACTAGTTCATTTCTTCATGTTTAGGCTCAGCTACTCAGTGCTTATCACTGACCCCTTTACATTTCTTCATCGTGACCAACCTTGGGACTTCAGGAGCCAATGCCGCCTAAAAATGAAGCACGAGCAGCGACACCACCTCGCAGTGACTCTGGGGGTCGCAGAGAAAGGTACCATGGAGGATCTCAGCTATCTCTATAAGTGTTTTTTGTGGATTTCAGACAGTCTTTCACGTTTTCAGTTGTTGGTCAGACTTATTTTATAGTTGTTATTTTCCCCAATTTGGGATGTTTTTAAGTGATGTTAGTTGTCTGTTTCGAGCCTTTACTCTCTTTTTCTTTCCGCTGTCGTCTTACTTAAGTATTGAGGATTTTTCAGTTTAGTGAATGTATGTCAGTTATCATGATTTATATATTGAGTGAACCCGTGAGCCATTCATGGATCGAACTATGTGGTTCGATCGAGTCGTCCAGGGGCGGGTTGCGCAATTTTTGTACACTTTGTTTCTATGTTTGTAGCTTGGTAAACTAGATGGGAAATATAAGGATTGGAGAAGCTTATCACATAAGAGATCCCATACGGTTTAGGATACACCAACCTTGTTCTGTAAGAAGGGCAAGGCAAAAAGTTATGAAATCTTTGAAACCTAAGCTTCCCTACGTTTTCTGTCTCGAGCTTCTGCTTCCTTTCACCCAATGAGTGCATCTTTTATTAGTCCAATCTTTGAAACCTAAGCTTCCCTATGCTTTAGGTGTCATGCTCTAGCTTTCTTTCACCCAATGACTACATCTTTCATCTGAAAAAGCACACGATTGAGGGTTGAGCACCATCTAATACTGTTTAAAGCTCCATCTGCCAACCTCCTTAGGAAATAGAGACAATTTCTACAGAGGATCAAGAAAGCACAAACACTTAAATATTGTTCGATTGATTATCTGTCTAGATTTGATGAAAACTTGATTATGTGTTAATTCTACATTACTTTGATTATGTTTATGCGAAACTATCATTGATTTTGTTCTTGTCTTTCTCTTGCATAAAGCTATTGCCATATCTTGCAATTCTCAAATTCGAATTGTAAGGTTATCGTTAAGATTTGGTTTGGATGCAAAAGCATGACTAAATACCTAAACGCAAAGAGTTGGAATCACCATTTCCATATGCTCGAGAGAGGGTCAGAACGTTGGTAACGTTTGATTTATCACATTCATCGCCCACTTTTAAGAAACATTTCATAATTGAGATTGGCGATTCCCGTTCTTCAAAGATATTCGGTGAAATTAGGTTTTTCGAGAGTTTTCTTGTAACCCTAATTTCAATGTTTTCTTTCGATAGTTATGATTTGTTAATAAAAGTAATGATTAGCTAAACTCCTTGTGCTTAGATGAGATGAACCCTAGGTGAATTCCTTATGAGAAAATGATTTGTAGACTGACGGTTTATGTGAGTTGGATGGATGAGAGAGGCAAACATGTAGGACTAAGGAGATGACAAGGTTAGAGATTGAGAAGAAGAAAGAAAATGCAACTAATGAAAAAAAGAGAGAGCAAAGTCTTTCAGCTAGTATCTGCTCATCATCCTCATTTTTTGTAATGCCATTACGTCATAGGGCGACATACTTTCTATCCATGGTCTTGCACTTTAGTCCACCAACACATCAACTGAATCTATAAATGTTGTTGGCTTAGACTTGCTTTTCTTTTTACCTGTTGATTAGTAAGTAAATGTTAGTCTTGAGTTTTATATTGGATATGGCTTCAATCTACATTGCACCTTCTCTATTACAGCTGAACTAAGCAGTAAATTGGAAATTTTACTGCTATCTTTAAATGTGCCTTCACCTACAAAAGAACATGTACGAAGCTCATTAGGCCTTTTTTCTAAAGAAGCAAAAAACCATTGTGGGGAGAATCGATGAACTTGTTCTTGTTTTCCAATTTCACTCTATCAATCATAAACCAAGGATCGAGGATTTTATTTTATATGTTAGGTTCAGCAACCAAATTCAAGATTCCTAGTTAATTTGAGATTGGAGGTGTTGTAAAAGAATGTTAAATCAAGAGATATGAGGGTTTCTTAAGAAAGTTTTATTCCATTTGATTTGATTGGGAAACACAATTACATTTGGAATCTTTGTATTCCATTATCCAAACTTTCCTTCCACAACTCCTCTCTATTCAAAATCAACTTTTTGACACCAGTCTCAACTTAACGTTCCTAGAAATCATAATTCTTGTGCTAAACCTAGCCGGTAAAGTTTCAACCTACACAAAATATGGTAGAGAGAAGAAGGTTAAAAATCATACTCCCAAATACAAAGCCTTGATATACCAGCAATCTCACACTCCTAGTCATGGATAAACCAAGTCTTATCGCAAACCAAGAACTATGGAAATACATTTGGACGGAGGGTACAAATGTTCATCCAAGTATGTATGACTTAATTGGGCCCTGCAGGCGATGACAGGCTTAGGCTGGCTCATTATGCATCCAAAAAAGTAGATGCATTATTATACATATTCTAAATATATCCTAAGAGTCAAAAATCCTATCCAAAGCGTGTGAATGGCAGAATGGGCAGTCACCAGGAGTAAACAAAGAACCATGTAAAGGACTAAAAGACGTAAACCAGGAAAAGATAAACATACCATCAACAACTGCCATATCTACATAATCCATGGTAACAAATCCTTTTTCCACAACGTCTTTCTGGTCATGTAAGTACAGTAGCCAAAATGAATAAACTCAGCATAATTCACCTACAAATATTATTTGCTTCAGCAATAGGGAAAGAAAAAGGTTCAAGTTACAGCACAAGACAACTCACAACAATCAAACAAATTGACGAACATACTTTGCACCATTTTTTTCAACAGCTTGCGCTTGCGTTGGCAGAGACCGATTGATTTTATAGTTTAGCCTTCAATTTCGCGGTAAGAGGATCACCGTGAGTGATTCTCTTTGTCCGTTTCTCTCAAGAGTCATAAAACCTTGAACGAAAGTAAATGGCAATTATCGGGTTTTTGTATGCGAGCATACCAAATTTGGGCATGGTGTTCAAATTTTGTTGGGTTACTTAGCCTCCAAACTGGAAGTTATAGCTTAAACCCAATGTTCTGAATTGATCTAGTAGGTGTGAGGTTCAAGGTTTGAAGGTTTGACTATGGTCCGATCATTTTAATTATTAATTAAACATGTAAATATGATTACGCTAGATCGAACAATTTTTTCATTTAAACGGATCAAACCAGTAGTATAGATAAACTTGAAAATAGGGCCATGAGTTTCGGGTACCCACTGAAGCCTGCCAAAAATAAATGGCCCAAAACCCAGGCGAATATTTAACGAGCTCGAGCTGTACCCGAGGCCCGAGAAAAGCTTGTGACGGGCGGTCACAGATACTGTGGTATCCGCTCCGAATCCACCCCGATGATAAAACGACTTCATTTTGTAATACTATAAATATTATGTTTTAGTTAGTCTTTAGGGTATCAAAAATTTTCGTCGTCAGTTTCATTTCATCTCCAAACTTGGGAAACCCTAAAACTATTTCCTCTCAATTTGATTGCAATTCCAACCTCCAAAATTCTGAAATTGCTTCGATTCCCACTTAATTTCCTCAACTTTAACCTATTGTCTCTCAATAATCAACTAATAAATTAAAATCCTCATCAGTTTTTACTCAAAATCGACATGCATCCATGGAAAATGCCTCAATCAACACAAATCTGCTTCGAATCGGGCATTCATTCGCGTATCTAAATTTTTACCCAAACTCAAAAACTATAATCTGCTATATTTTATTGGGATTTCACCCTTCCCATGTAAGTATCTAAACTTGTTGTAGGTATTTACTTCGTCATCTTGTCAAATCAACAAATTGTATAAACATCTAAGTCTAACTAATGAGTAACAGGTTATTTTATAGATGTTGTCTTTATTTGAATCTAATGAGTGAAAGAATATGATCCATGATGACTAATGACGAAAAGTTGAAGCTTACTTGTCATGATTAGTTGGTTCTAAGATTCATGTTTATGGAATTCCAAGTTCACGTTCTTGAGTTGTAGGTTCATGCTGCTGCGTTTTGGGTTCTTATTTTTAGGTTCTAGTTTCATATTTATGGGTTTTGGGATAGTTACTCTGAACATTTAGATAATCAAATATTCAATATTAATGAAAGTTTTATATTTGAGTTTAAGTTTTGCTCTCTATGTTCTTGTCGGGTAAAACCGGCAGTCATGAGTTTCCCCGTTATCCGCTACATAATGGGCATAGTTGTAGGTTTGTACCCGTCAACCTTAATGGACCAGGCATCGGTAAAACCCCAAGGGTGTGAAACACGGATAGTAGATCAGATGTATCCGCCCCATATCCAACCCATTGTGATGATTAAGTATACAAAATAAAATATCATAATTTAATTTATAAAAACAATATTTATTATTGAATCATTTTTAAGAAGATTGAAACTATATAAATAATTAGAAGTTTCTTATTACTCATATGCTTGAGATTAAATATATAATTTACTTAATTTATAGTAAGATACAATTTTTACAATGTTAATTAGTGTTACACCCTAATCTTAGGGATTTAAATTTAAGTTAGAAATCCCTAAGTTACCCTTACAAATGTCTAAGAGAAATTTCATTATAATGCTATTGTTTTTTTAAAATAAAGGTCTACTCATGTATTAATTATCAATTTAAAAACACATATCGTTCAAATAATTAAGGAGACTCAATTTATCAACTTATCAATATATCAACTTAACGGAAATGATGGAGGAGTCACTCCTATACAATTAAGGATACTCAAATAACCTAGATTGCCTAGCCAACACATGAGCAACTTTGTTACACTTCCTCCGCACAAAACAAACTGTATAATTTGGTTTTGAGGCAAGAATGTCCCGACAACGCCTGATGATATCACCAACCACTAACCCATCCTGTAGCATACTTGCATTAATAGCTTGGACAACTGCTTGCAAATCTGACTCTAAAATAATGCTCTAGGTTAAGATCAACAAACCATTGCAGACCCTCCAACATCGCTAGAGCCTCATACTCCATGCTGCTATTACCTCCATTCTCCGTACAAGCATCATAGCCAGCACATCCCACAAACACATACTTGCGCCAATCTCTGCCTGCTCCGGAAACAAAACAACACCAATATTACATTTGACATCACAATCTTCATGTGGATGCTATTTTTGACAAAGGTTGTTTCTTGTACTTGGCTTGACCACTCCTCGACGTTGTTGCACCGTGTCCCAAGATTCTACAATCTCGACAGCTACAGCCACTATCCGCCTCACAGTTTGCAACAAAGCATTCCACAGCCTCTCATTATAATACAACTGTTACTATTAGAATAAGTATGATTATAATTATAGGATTACGACGCTTATTCTTCTATGTATGAATTAGCATTAGCATCTGAATTTCAGATTAATTAGAGTAGATTCGAAACTACTAGTATCGATTAACCATCTAACCCCTAATCGATTTAGTGAGGTAATTCAGTCGCCAGGTCAGGACTTAAATGCAATAACAGAACTTGAATCATGAAATTCATTGTGGCCGAGCTACAAAGTAATCGCACCCATGACTTAGAGATTAGGAGTTTAAATTTCAACAATAACCTTATCTTTTATATTTTTTTCCTCCCTTCACTGCATCTGATGATGTCAAGAGAAGGATTTCACTCTTAACGAGCCTGTCAATGACGTATTTTAAATCTGTATCCATCGTAATTCTAACTCGTTCTCAAGATAAAGGGCTTCCTCATGCATCCCTTTACCATCTGCTTGGTCTACTGGCTGTCTCTGAAACCATTTGGTTGAAGCATTGTTGGAAATAATCATCTCAACTCCAGATATTGAAATCCAACCAACTCGCATAAATCGTCAAATTTATCAAATCATTCGTTCATAAGAATTAACCTAGGGTTCATCTAATATAATACAGAGGAGTTTAGCTGCCCATAGTTTTGGAAGACAAATCAAAATCAGAAGAAGAAGTCATTGAATCTAGATTTACAAAAGAAACTATGAAGAACCTAATTCTGCTAATATTCCTGAAAACATGATTCGCGGTCTTAATCCTTGCGCAGATTACAAGCTCCTTGAAGTTACCGTTTCATCGCTCTCAAATATCTCACTAATGCTCTCAATTTCATCCGGGAAAGTCTCTGAAATATGAGCGAGAGCTAGGCTTTTAAAGAGAATGATTCCTTAAGCCTGACGAACTACCAATAGTGCACGACGCATTTTTGGTCATTTCATAGCGCACTTTTGTTCATATTTACAGAAACCTTCGATTTTTAAAGTTGTAGAAAATTGATTTAGATCTTGGTCTCGGAAAAGTAGTTCTAAATCGGTAAATCGTCTAGTGGGTTGTAGATCTTTGCACAGAAGAGCAGACTAGATTACTAGATAGATATCAAATTAGCACTCCCAAAAGGGCGTGATTTGAGTAGAGAAGAATTGCGACAATGTATTGCTTTTATCATGTTTCGTGTAAATAGTGGAATTTGTCTATCATTTTTAAATCAGAATTGCCTAGTGGGATTCGACATGTAAGCATTTTCATCTTTGATTGTCTAAACTATTATCATGCAGTCTTGCAAACCATGTACTTTAAAGCAAATTTCATTGATTTTTACTTTGATTCATTGATTTATCCTTGTGGCACCTTGCTATTGTTGGAATCGTCTCATCGTCCTGTACCCATCAGATACCTGCAAACTCACATATACAATGAGAAAGCAAGTTGAACGGACCAAAATGGTTCGTTTGAGAAAACAAAACAAGAAACCCTTGTTTCTTACAACCAATCATAAAGGAGGGTCAAAACTAGGTCAAACAAGATCAACAAGAATCATGTTGTGGTCAAATCGGCGACGAATAAACATGCTATCACACCTAAACCACATTCATTGATACCTTGATTGATATCAATTAAAATTTTGAATAAGATATTAAAAGAGACCCTACGGAGATTTTACTCCGGTAAATTCAGTAGCCGGAATATTTTGATAACGCCTACAAACGTCCATCATATTGGCACCGTTGCTAGGGATTTCTTTTTAGTATTTGAAAGTAGTTTGATTAGTATTCATATTGACTCCCGCTTGAAATTTTTGGGTTTGCAGTTACTTTTTACGATGTTAATTGTTTTTCTTTGCGCAGAAGAGAATTTATTACATGTCACCAGTAGTGACACGACCAAGATTATGTCAAAATTAGGATTCACGCTCATCAATTGAAGAAGGAGAGATTGTTGAATCTCTCAAAGCTCTATTAGGAATTGACGAAGAGTCTCAGCTCGAAGACTCTTCAGACACAGTCCACAGTTACACTTCCAAGCATACTAAACCAATGGTGGCACCAAGAACCCTTACTGATTAGACCAAGCCTGGTTCTGCAAACTCCACATGAAGTGTGGTTCCGCTTGAGCAAGATGATGCTAATTCAGCAGAACTTGAAGTTTGAAGGAAGGACGGATCAAAATCCATGCGATCATCTAGTCGATTTTTATGCTTATTATGAGACTATTAAACTTCAAGGTTCATCGAAGAAGCAATGAAGCTTAAGTTGTTCAAATGGTCTATTCAAGAAGCAGCTTGAAGATGGTTGACTAGTCAACTCGAAGGTATATTAGAGATTGGGACACTCTAGCTGAAGCTTTTGTAGAAGAGTATTATACCCACTAGCGAAGATCTACAGCTATTCGAGAATCAATCTCTAAAATTCATCAAAGATAAGGAGAAAGCTTATATGACTTGTGGAACATATTTCAGGGGCTATTATTCTGACTACCCTCACCATGGTTACACAGACAGTCAGTTGGCATATACGTACAACAGTTCCTTAGACCGAGCGACTTTAATGCTAGTAAATCAACTAACAAATGAAGATGTAACTACCAAGTCTAGACATTGGTCAAGGAATACAATTCAACCAACACAAGTAGTGTCTTATGATAATTCAGATAATATTGCCTTGAGAGCTCAGGTTAAGGCTTTAGAATAGAGGATGGATAATTTGAAGGTTGCAAATCCCCCTTCTGCATCTATCTACACATGTACTTGGTGTGGTATTTGTGATAATTTATACACCAGCAAACCAATGACTATGGAAGAAGTATATTTTGTGTGAGGGGGTTATTACTTCAGTCAGCAGAGATATCAAGACTTAAGAGCAAACAATGCAGGAGGCCGACAATCCCAACATCCATATCCTCTGATTTCTACAAGCCTAGAGTAGAGGAATTCCAAGTAAATTCAAGCAACCAAGAACCGCTAGGATTTCCAGACTAGCCACCTTAGCAACCACCACAACAAAATTCGGCCACCACTAGAGGATTTAATGATGACATTATCCAGATGATGAAGACCATGCATGCGTAGTTGGCAAATCAAAACATTATTTTGGAGGCATCCGACACATCTTTGGCACAAAAGGTTGATCAAAACCTTCTGAACGGCTCCGGGGGAAGACTGAACAAAACCCCAACAACAAACAAAAAGTACATATGGAAGTCTATTTCATTGAGGATAGGAGATTCAGGGAAATCCCAAATCCTTTAAAGAGCCAGAGATGGTTTCCAATGATATTGCTACTAACATTCCAGAGGACGAAGAGGACACTCATGTGGTGGCAGCCAGTACTTCTCCTAAAGCTTGAAAACCTGCAAACAAAAATTTTGTGCTCAACCAAGAAGCATGCTAGGATTCCATACCCATTAGCAGTCAAGAATAAGGGGCTATCACAGGAGTGAGAGATTTCTTGAAATCATCAGGAAGCAAGAGGTCACACTAACCGTCCTAGAGACTTTCATAAAGATTCCATCATATGCCAAGTTCTTGAATGATGTATTAAACAAGAAGATCAATCTCTATATGAAGAAGGTGCCGGTATCCAAGTCAGACCTACAAAGCGAAAAGACCCAAGGAGCTTTACTTTACCATTTTTGGCTACTACTGAAGCTGTGATTGGTGTTTGCAAAGGGTGTCTAACTCTGAAGTTTAGACAAGATTAGGTCCCTTTTTACTCAAAAGATGGCATGAAATACTCTAAGGCTTAGGATGATGATAATATTTCAGACAATTATCAAGATGCCTCTAAAATGTTTGAATTGTCTCATATTCTTGTTGGAGATGTCTGTCCTGTTATAGGTGTATATTAAGATTGGATGAACGACATGGAGCAGAGGGCACATGAAAAAGCCATTGAACAACTGGAGACCTACTCTGGTGCGTCACCGCAGATAGAACTTCCAAAGATCTCGAAGATAGCCACATCTTATGAAAAGCCACCAGAGTTAGATCTGAAGCTACTAGCATAACATCTCGAGTATGCATTTCATAGAGAGGGTTTGAAATTACCAATCATCATCAGCTCAAAGCTTGAACCTCAGTAGAAGGAGGAGCTTATAACGCTCTTGAAGAACTATGAATAAGCCATATCATGGATGCTTACTAATATTAAGGGAATTAGCCCGTTAGTTTGCACCCACAAAATCAATTTGGAAGCTTATGTCAAACCTGTAGTGCAACAAACAACATCGTTTGAATCCAGCTATGAAGCAAGTGGTGAAGAAGGAGTCACTCAAACTACTAGATGTAGGTATCATTTATCTAATTTCTGACACTCATTGGGTTAGTCCTACACAGGTTGTGCCAAACAAGGGTGGATTAACGGCTATGCCTAACTACAAGGGACAGCTCATCCCTACTTATACAGTCAATGGATGGAGAGTGTGTATTAACTATAGTCGCCCCAATGATGCTACAAAGTAAGACCACTGTGAATGTTAAAACTGTGCATAGGTTCTGATGACATGTAGGTTTCTATCATTGATTTAATTAAGGATTTCTCTAATATTACATTTCCTATGACTGGGTTGTTAGAGAAAGATGTGCCATTTGTATTTGATGATAAATATACGCAGGCATTCGAATAAGTCAAGAAGAAGCTGACGATTGCATCGATACTGGTCTCCCCGGATTGGGGAGCCTCTTTTGAACTAATGTGTGATTCTAGTGATTTTGCAGTTGGAGCTGTGTTAGAAAAAATGACAGATTAGAGGTGTCCTCCAATCTACTTTGCTAGCAAGACGCTTAATGATGCACAAAGGAACTACACAACTATGGAAAAAGAGCTCTTAGTGATTGTCTTTGCATTCGACAAGTTCAGGTTCTATCTAGTGTTGTCTCATACTATGGTTTTCATTGACCATTTTGCTCTTATGTAACTTCAAGCCAAATAAGATGCAAAACCAAGATTAATTCGATGGGTCCTAATCCTTTAAGAGTTTCACATATTTATCAAAGAGCACAAAAAATGTTGTAACATACCATCTTTGTTGCGCCTTAAGGGCCCTCTTCCTGGTCGATTTGCCGAATCAGAGATTAAAGAGCTCTTCCCTGGTGAACAGTTGTTCCTCTTAGAAGAGAAGCACTGAAAGTCCGGAGCATCACCCCAATAAACACCCATGTTATGCCGAGATAGCTAACTTTCTCGCTGCCAGGACATTTTGAGAGGATTATAGTCATCTGCAATGGAGGAAACTGATTTCTAACGCCAAGCATTACATTTGGGATGTGCCCTACCTCTTCCATTGTGGGTATGATGGAGTGATTAGACGATGTGTGACCGCATATGAGTCGCTCAAAATCATGCGTTGCTGTCACACCAGTCCCTCTGGGGACATCACGATAGAAACCGCATCGCTTGGAAGATTTTGGATGCAGGATTCTATTGGAGGAAAATTGGGAAGGACTATGGACATTTCATGAAGAACTGCGATCCATGTCAACGTTCAGGTAACGTTTCAAATAGGAATGAAATGCCAATTATAATATCCATGTCGGTAGAGATTTTTTTATGTGTGTGGGTTTGATTTTATGGGTCCTTTCCCACAGTTTCATCATAATAAGTACATTCTTGTTATTGTGGGTTATGTGTTAAAGTGGAAAGAGGCACAAGCGTTGCCTACTAATGATGCTAGGACAGTGGGAAAGTTTATTACTCCCTTTTCATGCTTTTCAGCACCCTTCACACTATCCTTAGTTACATGGGGCTACTCACTTCCAGGGTCAATTCAATCGAGTTTGTCAAAAAGTTAGCGTAAATTATTAATTAACAACTGCTTACCATCTGCAAGCAAGCAGTCAAGCTGAAGTGACGAATCGTGAACTAAAGCTGATTCTTGAGAAAACTGTTAATCAGTCTCGCAAGGATTGATCGATTTGGATCGATGAAGCTCTCTTGGCTTATCGAACCACTTTCAAAACTCTTATCGGCACTTTGCCGTATTGACTGGTTTATGGCAAGGCTTGTCATCTACTAGTCAAGCTTGAGCATAAGGAATGATGGGCCATCAAGTTACAGAACATGGGTACTAGTCTCGCAACCACTAAAAGGAAATATCAGCTCCTTGAGCTATAGGATTACATGTTTCACACTTTTGAGAGCTCATGGCTGTATAAGGAGTAGATGAAACGCATCCAAGATGCAAAGCTATAAAGTGTCAAAGAATTCAAACATGGATACAAAGTGCTGCTTTATAACTCCTGCCTCAGACTATTTCTAGGAAAATTCCAATCAAGATGGTCAGGACCTTATGAAATCACGCAATCTTTACCGTACGGAACCGTAGAGATCACACACTCGGACCAAGGAACATTCAAGGTCAATGGTCACCGTCTCAAGCGCTATCTCCATACCAAGCCTACCGATGTAGCCGAAGTTTATTACTTTGAGGATGCATAATAAAAGGCCACGTATCGTCTAGTTGAAAGACGTTAAAAAAAGAGCGCTTCATGGGAGGCAGTGTGAACTATTTTGCGATAATCACAAGAGGAATATTAGGAATTTCCTATACTTATTATATTTTGAGAAGTGATTTAGGGGTTTGAGTAATCTAACCATATACTTTCAAAAGAAAAAGTAATCTAACCATATAAAATGCATTTGTATTTTTTTATATTGCCACATAAGCTTTTCCCTACTTTACTTGCTACTCCTTTATTTTTCCATTGCCCACTCCCACGTAAAGAGATAAACCCATTATATGTTTGTTGATAGTTTCCCGAGGTTGATAGTTTCTTCGTATGTTTGGCAGATCTGGCAGGTGGTATGGGACAAAATTTCTGCGATAGAGGATCGATTTTGGGGCTAGGGCATTAGAGCTGTATCTCGAAAGAAAGAAAAGGATTTTAGGGGCCAACTTCATTTTCCAGAGATATTTCTAGTTACTTGTTGGGATGCTGGGCACAGCCTAGAGATCTTTGAATCTTAAATGGAAAAAGCTGCAGACCTTTTGAACTTCCACCACTAGCTATCCGCATAGTCGGAGTGCCTATCAGGACAATCCTATTTGCCATGGTCACATAGGGAGAGCATTAGTAACTGATGGTTGGAGATTACATTCTCTACTGTTTGTCCTCTAAAATGACCATAGGGTCCTCGCCCTTTGCTTCTTTAAATACATCACTTTTCTCCTCAACCAAATTCATCTTATCAACTCAATTATTCTCCATCAAGCGGTCCGTCATTTTCTCAACTAAATTCATGATCGAACAGAGCAAAACCCAGAATTAGAGGTTCTAACGGTGATAAGAGAAAATTCCTTAGGTGAGGGAAAGATAAGGATCTTCCTCTAGTGTCAAAATATGTGAGGTATTCCTTTTTTTCCTTTTTATATATTTCCACTATGTCTCTTTTTTTGTCGGGTTTGTTATCCCTTGACCAAAAACTTTGCCATTTGTTGTATTGGTTAGGATGTCATTATTGTGAGTGATTCGTGTTTCTCAATGAGAAAATACTTCGTGGTGGCGTTCTTTGATCTGGCTCTTCTTCAGATAAAGATGCGTCTAAAGTTTCTCTTGAAACTGTCAAACTACATAAGGTTGTTTTGGCGCAAGATAAGAATCTCGAAGATATTGTTGTAATTTTTATGACTATATCAGATCGCTCACATCCTTCATCGGGGGGGGGGGGGGGGGGGGCTTCTCTCACGATTTGAAAGATAAGGCGTCATTGTCCCTAGCCTAGTGGTTGCATTGTGACTTGATCTCCCTTTCTTGGTCTACTTTCCTCATGATGGAAACTTGGATGGGGCAAAGTGTTTCTTTTTCAGGATTTTTGGTGGTGTGGGGTTCATTTTTCCTTTCTGATTGTTCTCCCTAGAACTAGAAAAAAATATTATTCATGTTCATTAGTCCCCTATCATTCAATCAACCTAGTATCCCTAAGGTGACTATGTTCCTTCTTTCGCATCTTATATAATTTTATGTTATTGGGATAACTATTCGGGGTATGTGAAGGGCATTTTCGACCTTTAGTGTTGAAATAATAATAGGGGTATGTTGTACTGAAAGAGCTATCAATTTTTGTCCCGTAAATTTTCTTTCTTCATTTGTTGAACCCCTTTTCGCCGACACTTTCCTATATAAACCCTTTCCCTCTTTTTCTTTTCTTTCATTCCTTTTCTTCCTTCTGCTTCTTTTTAATCCACTAGATGTTCTGATAGGATTAACATAGCAAAAGTTGGCAAAGTCCACAGAGAGTCTCTTCTCTTCCTTAAAGTCCATAGAGTTCTTAGTTCTAGGCGGATGATCGGAATAAGATTTTGGAGATGGTTGATTGTAAGGGATCACACCATTCCCCTACAATTCCAACCGATAAGCTTCATTTCAAAGGAGGTGGGATACAGATGGCCACAAACTCCTCAGGTATTGCATCTTGGACAATAGTATTAGTATTAGCTTCATTCAATTTTGCTATAGCGATATTACCTCCTCCTTTGGTTGCTTGGTATTTGAGCTTTGACTTCCTGGTAAACTTTAGCTTGTGACTAGTGGGAGAGATAGAGAGGTTATTGAGTTCAAGACGTGTGCTGTATTCCTCCAAATGAAACTTCCTTTTTTGTGCATTGTGTTCAGTAGGATCCTTTTGTTGGATCGTCACAATGATGGTTGTGTGTAGATGAGTTCCAACAATTTGCTGCATAACTCTGCCATGTTGGATAGTTGGGCTGAGGAATGGGTGTGGGGCAAGACACTGTTGATGCGTCAGTGGGGATGCCTATAAGGTAAATGGAAGCTGATTGGGTATTTTAGAGATGGTTGAACTGTTCAAACCATGCCGGGGTGAGCTTCTCGATATTTATTATTGGGCCTAGGGACTAGAGTTTCGTCTAATATTGATGATGTGGGTCACACAAGGCCCATGACCAATGTTCTGGGACAAGAAAAAATTCAAACCCTGGCGGGACCTCAGGAGCCTTAGAGCTGTTATTGGCGGCGCTGACTTCTACTCTACCAAACGTATTTGTTAGGCGCCGCGGCAACATGGGACAAGATTAAGTTAGTCTAGTCAGAGGTGCGTGCACTGGGAAGAAGTCGATAGTTGTGAGGGTGACTGTAACCAGTGGTGATTCTCGGGTACCTTTGATGGGTTGGGAGATTAATATGGGATCGCGGCTATTTCAGTCGGGGTGAGAGGAGCTGGCAATGGGTCCCAGAGAGCCTTGGGTTAGCAAAATTATTAAAGGTGCTTTGTTGTCGGTGGATCCGTCGGAGTTATATTGGAAGCCGAATTCCTCCTTGCTCTGACCTTCAGGTATTTGTACACCTTCTTTTATTCTCCCGTACCACCTAGGAGCATTTGAGTGCCACGCTCGCTACATGAAGCACAAGTGTGGCTGATTCTACCATTGAAAACATAGACGTCAAGGAGACTTATAGTGGGATAGGATGTTCTGATCTGGCAAGCCCATCGGCATATTGAAATAGAAGGTTGGAATTAGCGGGTCCTCGAGTTTAACTTATGTGAATACCTTAATTTCTCGCTTCCAACAGATGCCCTCTAACCCGAGTTGCTCTACCACCCAAAGCATTGGGAAGATCTTCCGAACAATGTTGTAGATGCAATCCCCAAACAGGAACTGATTTGACATATCCAGTATGTGGAACCATACCGGTACTTACCTAAAGCACACCCGATCATGCCTAGTGTTTCCATCCTAATGTTTCACCCATAGTAGAGCCCCACCAATTGTGTATGGTTGATGGGTCCATGCGTATTTCTTTTGCCTTTCATAGCATAAAGAGAGGACATAAATGTCCTTGCGATTTTCATACTCATCGGTGTGGTGGAGCCCTCCGTGTTCCTAGACTGACGAACGAGTAACAACAATAACTGCACCTTTGTAAGGTAGATTGATCCCGACTAGCTTACCAATCAGTAGGTAGGATGTCACTGGTCTAGCATTACCCTTAGTGAAGGAGAGTCGTAGTCTGGAGATTTTGGGCGAGTTATTGTCGAATTGGAGAGAGATTAGGTGTTGCATTGTGGATTTGAGGTTCAATTGGGATTTGGTTAGACTTATAGGCGAAAGAGAGAGATTAAGGTGTGTTGTAGGGTGGGGAGACTTTGGGAGGAAGGATAGATTGGAGTTTGGGATTAAATAGTTGCTGCCTAAGATAATGGGCATGGCATGGACTATGAGACGATTGCAGGGGTGGGTTTCCTTGTTGGTGTAGCATGTTATGATTGCATTAAAGACTATCTATTACATATCCCCTCTCTGAATCAGCGAAGAACTGAGGGTAGATGACGAGTGGATGTGCAGGGAGGGCAGGTGGACAATCCAGCGAGCTTCATCTTTTTCAAAGGTCATAGACTCCTCTAGCTTTTTATTTTCGTTTTTATCGTATGCCAAGTTATTTGAATGCGAGCATCACAACATGTCGAACAAGTTTTAAAAGGGGTTAGGGCCTAGGCTAGTAGTGTTTTAACAACTACTAATCCATCCTAATTCAAACATTAACGTTCCAATCAAGCACATTTAAGATAGTGCTAATGATATATCATGTAATCATACTTGGAAAGTAGGTTCTTTTTAGTTGTTTATCTGTTTATAAACGTTTCACCTTTACATGTGTAGATTAGTCCTTTGGGTAATCGCTAAGGTTATGACTTCTTTTCAACTAGTTGATATACCTTCCAACTAGTTGACCCGGCTGGTTCGGTCCAAACCGAACCCAATTTGACCAGTCAACATGCCAACTAATGCTCAGGGGTAAAACTATCTTTTCAACTAAGTGACACCCAAATCAAATCGGTTGGATCGAAATCAGACTTGGAATTCACTTAATTGGATTTTTAATTAAATCAAGACTCTCCTCCTTATATATTTATGAGCGGACGAGGTGATTAGGCTAATAAAACCCGATATTATACCCAAGAACTAAGTTTGTTTACTTAACCGTATTAAATTCAAATGAGAGAATCAGACCATATGAGTTATCTGGTCAATCAAACTTGTCTAGAATTTAGCTAAAATTATTCTTAAATTCTCATATGTAATTCCAATTTAAGTTCCCAAGTTGACCTTTCAAGGTCTGTCTTAAGAATATATCAAATAGTAGGACGAGATCTGGTCCCCTAATAAAATCAAATGTAAAAAGGTCTCGTTTTTGGTAGGTTCCAATGTAAAAAAGACGTGTCATCCATTTATATCCAGGAGACAAAGGCAAAAGTCCATTTAATATATAGAGACAATATGAACATCCGTTTGAAAAAAAACGTTTAGACTTAGGAAAAACTAATTTGAAGCTCCGTTCAAAGCCCAAAAATAGCTGAATTCGTTTAACGTCCGAATACATGACAAACATCCGTTTGAAAATAATTTTTAGGGCTAGACTTAGGTGACAATAATTTGATACTCGTTTAAAGCCTGGAAGACAGCTGAATTCAGTTAACGCCCGAATACACGACGAACTTCCGTTTGAAAATACTTTTTGGACTTAGACTTGTGCGAAAATAATTGGATGCTCTATTAAAGCGTATAAGATAGTCGAATTTGTTTAACATCCACATACACAATGAACATCTGTTTGAATATAATTTTTGTGCCTAGACTTAGGAAAAAATTATTTTGTGTTGCGTTAAAAGCCCAGAACACAACAGAATTCGTTAAACCTTCGAATACATGATGAACCTATGTTGAGATAATTTTGATACAATTTTGAAGACCTTAAACAAACACAACTGAATTCTTTTAATGTCTGAATACACGACATAAGTCTTTTGAGATAATTTTAGTGCCTAGACTTAAGCTGACAAAATTTTGAAGCTCTACTTAAAGCCTGGAACACAATTGAACTTGTTTAAGGTCCGAATACACGATAAAAGTCTTTTGTTATAATTTTGGGTGCCTAGACATAGCCAAAAATAGTTTTAAAGGTTTGTTTAAAGCCCAACAATAATTTATATTGTTTAACGTCCAAATACACGACAAAATTCTTTTATGATGATTTTGGGTGCTTAGACTTAGGCGAAAATAATTTTAAAGGTTCGTTAATGCCCGAAACACAGCTAAATTTGCTGAACATCTGAATACACGAAGAAATTATTTGGAGATAAATTTGCATGGTCCATTTATAGACTGGAAAAACGCATAAATTCTTTGGATTGATTTTTGGTAATCCATTTATAGCCTGGGGAAACAGACAAAATCCTTGAAATGATTCTTGGCAATCCATGCCCGAAAAAGTGGCAGAAAGTCTTTGGAATGATTTTCGGTGATCAATTTATAGCCCGAAAAAACTGCTGAATTTTTTTGAAATGATTGCTGGTAATTTGTTTATAGCCCAAAAAAGGGCAGAAATTCTTTGAAATGAGTTTGGTAATCTGTTTATAGCCAAGAAAAAATGGCCGAAATTCTTTTCAATTATTTTTGATAATCTGTTTATTCCCTCGAAAAACGACCGAAACCCATTTAATGATAGGAGACAAGAAGAAAATTATTTTTCAAACAATTGTATCCTAGAGTTAGGCGTAAAATTTTTACAATTAGTTCTAACCATGTCACGATATGAATCAAAAGAAATATATGCATGATATGGGGTTAAAATTTTTTCTATAATTTTTCTAAAGTAGGGGTTAGGAAACTTCCGTGCTAGGGTTAAACTTTGTCAGTCTGTCTAAAAATATATCAAATCATAGGGCGAGACCTGCATTCCTATAGAAATAATAAACTTCAATTTACACAGAGCTCGGACGAAAAACCTATAACCATACTTTCTTTTCAAACACTTTCATTGAAAATTCCTAACTCTTCAAAACTAGTTACAAGGATTGACTCACCATATCATTGACACCACTTAGACCCTCAAATACTATGCCCTATGGAACTCTAGTACCGTTACAGGTGCAGAGTCACCTTCTGAGATTCGCAATGCCTCCATGGAGCTGGTATCACACATATGTTAGTAGAAGACAACCAGGCTCAGATACCAAATGTAAAACTGACCCTAGAAAACCACGTCGAACCACTGATCCGACCCATGCATGCTAACTCAGGTTCCACTGGACTCGACTTAAACCAACATTGACTAATATTCTCATAAACCAAGCATTGAAGACTAAGTTGAAACCTTTATTAAACCTTTAAATAGACAAGGCATGTATCTCGAATCCCAAAATGCAACTCAACAAAAAACATGAGATACAACTCCATCAACGTGATCTAGTCTAGCTAGGCCTATCTAATCCTATTCTGAAAAGTGAATCGCACGCCACTGTTCAGTCCTTAGAGTTTCGTGATGAACGTCATTGCATCTTTTGTATAGTAGTTCACACGCTAATTTATAGCCTCATGAGCCATCGGTCCATACATCAGCCATCTCAACGGAAATCCATTCATAGGATTCTTCAAGATCTAACTAGAGTTCTACATTTGACTATGTAATAAAAAAATATAAACCCCACCTCTAAGAAGAGCTAACACTCTTATTCTAACTTGATATGATTCCCTTTGCTGCCATGAATGTGTAGCTTCTGACCATGCGTCGTTTGGAGCTCAAATGATCGAGTTATACTCCAGTCCTCCAATCCTCTCTGATACACTGACTAATCCGGAACTGCAAGACACTGACAGCACTGACCCAAGTCCTTAACTGTAAACCATCAAAAAGTTCAGAACCACAAAAGCTAGACTTAAGATGAACTAATTACAAAATAGCCACTTATCTTTCAAGGCTTTGCAGATTGGGTCACCAAACTCCTCCAAGATTGCGAGGAGGTCACTCTTCTTCTCCGTCTAGGCTTTTCCCTGCCGACAACCTTTGCCCAGAATCCGACGAGGCTCTAGAAACCTCCATGAGTGGCTAAAATCTTTGTGTTTTTTGGATTAGATAAAAGCTTTAGCTTACCTTCTGTATGGATATTGGGGTTTTAACCATTTGATTTTGTTATCTAGATTATTCGGACTTATGATGTGTTCTTGCGAAAACCTAAATTCATATTCTTTCTCGTCTAGGCGTGTTGATTGAATCATTGTCATTGATTTGTGGTTCCGAGAGGAACGTAGGTCAAAAGGATGCTTAGGAACATTATTCCCCATTAGCTCGAGAGAGGACCGGTTCGTCTAGGATTCTTGCATTATTTATCATTGTGGCATTTGATCGAATACCTTTAGTGCGTGCGGATAGATCCTTAGAGTTGTGAGAGCGATCTAAGACTATTGTAGGAAATTTCCAAGCCATTATAACCTGATTAATTGAGATTGCATATCGTTCGTCCATAAATTGCTAGCTTTTGTGGATTGGAGTCTAAACAATCTTATTTCCCATATTTGGAACTTGATTAATCACACTCGCTTTCTTTTAATTTGACTTCTTAGTTCATAATTAGATACTTCAACATAAAGACAACCAATCCTTGATTGTTACTTGGTCTAGTTAGTATATTTGAATTGAGTAATAGCATTAGAAAGATCCTAGGGAAAATACGATTCCATCAGTTTATTCTAGTAGATATTAAAAGGCAGTATAAGATCTTCTCATCAGTTAAGTTCTCACCAACAATTCTGAAATAACTTGTAGCTCATCTAGTCCTCGTTCTTAGTAACAAATTATCCTTACATGTCATCCTCCTCAAAGGACTTAACAGATCGACACCTCGGGGATGACCTAAATTAAACCACACCTCAGATAGCTCGTTCTTGCCTCTTCGCTTCTCCTCTCCAAACCCTAGGGAGACCATCTAGTATCAAGAGGAAACTTGGAGCACTTGGTGGTCCATTGGAAGGAGGAACTCAAGGAGATTGAATATTAAAAACCATCTTCCATGAAGATGTGATTCGCTTATTCTTCCTCTTATGCTTTTATTACCCTGGTAGCCTAAGTCCCTTTGAGATGTAGTTTCTATGATTTTCTCCAAAAAGCATTTGGTTGGATACATGTGGATGATTAATGATATCTATTTATGGCTTTGTTGTGCTTAGACCATGGTGCTTGCAATCTTGTATCAGTTATCGCTTTTATGAGATCAAATTGTCATGTTCCTATTCATTAATAGTAGGAGGAGTGTGTTTGTGTTTAGTATAGGATAGATGAGGGTGTTGGTTCTCATTAACAAGCCCCAATTCTACCTTTAGAGGCAGGATTTCTTTGTGGGCATTTCATCAAACATTTGGTGGGCGACCCGAAACAAAGATGACCTATTGACACGGTTGGAGTTTGGATGCTAGGGATGTCTATAAGTGACTTAAGAATCCGCACTTTGGGTTCGTAATACTCCTAAACTTATCTGAACTCCTAGGCATTTTGTGGACGGACTGGACTGCTTCAAATGTGGTGAGGCCACCAATTGAGAACCAGAATTTCATGCTAAAGTTCCAATATATCCAGATGGTTCAACATAGTCAGTATAGCGGTCTCGACTTTGAGTGCCCAAGTTGACATCTCAAGGGTTTCCTCCAACAACAATCGAAGATTCTTTAAGAGCATCGGGCGTACCTAGATACGTTCAACACCACTACACGAGCTAACATGATGGAACTCCAAAGCTAACTAGGGAATCTCACTAAGGTTCTCTCGAACTAGTAAGACGGTACTTTTTGAGTAATACTAAGGTGAACCCTAAGTCTAAAAAGCATATGTTAGATGTGGATATGGAGATCATAAGACCTTCTAGATCAAAGAGTGAATGCATTGCAGAGAACATCTCGGTCAAAATAGAAGCTTCGACTACATGGCTGACTTTGTCGTGGTGGATACCAACATTACTTGGAAAATGACGGTTATCTTGGGATGATCTTTCCTCACAGATGCAATAACGTTGATCGATACCTCCCGAAGGGAAGATGATCTTGCATTCTCGGTAAAGAATTCAAACTGTTTGCTCATTCCCATTGTAACAATTTCTAGCTCACTATTGATCGTGCCCATCAACTTAAACCCATTTGCAACTATGCTTCAGCTATCTCTTAGACTAACAATGCTCAAAACATGTCTTCCCAGTTATTTATGACAAGCCGTATGCAGACACTCGAGGACAATGGACATACAAGGAGAGAGAGACCACCCACCGAGGCGCATAAGAAAATGTTGAAGTCGACCCAAAAGTCTAGTCTTGCCATGCTCGTTAAGAAGCATAAGCACGAGATTTCTTGGAAAGTTACCTATATCAACGGGATCAGCCCCACTTACTGCAAGCATCAAAACTATCTCGAAGATGGAAAAAACTAGTTTGCCAACCTCAGAGACGTCTTAACTCGCTTTTGATGGAGGTAGTTCAAAAATATAATTTCTAACTTCTAGATGCAGGAAGTATTTTCCCATCTCCGACAGCAAATGGGTTTGTCCAGTGCATTGTGTACCAAAGAAGAATGGAATAACTATAGTTCCTAATGGTGCGGGGGAAGTCATTGCTTCTAGAATAGTTAGTGGTTGGATAGCATGCATTGACTATTATAGACAGTTAAATGAGGCTACTAGGAAGGACAACTTCCCTCTTTCTTTCATTGATCAGATGCTTGAGCGCTTTTCAGGTCATGAGTATTATTGCTTTCTGGATGGACACTTCCAGATTCGTATTGCACCAAAGGATGAAGAGAAAACAAGGTTTACATGTCCTTTTGATACATTTTCCTATAGAAGGATCCCTTTTGGTCTTGACAATGCGCCAGTAACATTTCGCTGATGCATGATGGCTATCTTTAAAGATCTAGTCACCAAAATCATGGAGGCATTCCTGGATGATTTTTCTGTGTATGGAGATTCTTTTGATAATGGCTTGAAGTACTTGGAGAGAGTACTTGTGACATATGAAGAGACAAATCTAGCTCTTAGCTGGGAGAAGAGCTACTTCATGTTGAGAGAGGAAATTGTGCTTGGACACAAGATTTCAAAGAAAAGGGTTTCAGTTGATCCCGCCAAGATTAATACAATAGCTCAACTTCCTCGTCCTACATCAGTGAAGTCAGTTAGAAGTTTTCTGGGACATGCATGGTTCTATAGGAGGTTCATCAAGGATTTCTCCAAGACTGCACTACCAATGACTTGCCTGCTTGAGAAGGATGTTCCCTTCCATTTTGATGATGCATGTCACCAAGCATTTGAGGCTCTCAACTTTAAACTCACCACCGCTACTATCCTTATAATACCACAATGGACGATGCGAGTGATTTTATAGTCGGGGCAGTACAAGGACAGAGAATTGAGAAGCACTTTGACCCATCTATTATGTCCGTAGAACTCTAAATAAGACTTATAGGAATTACACCACTACATGAAAAGGAGTTATTAGCTATGGTTTATGCTTTTGACAAATTTAGATCATATCTCTTGTTATCACATGTGGTTGTTTTCACTAATCATGCAGCCATTAGGTACCTCATGAGGAAACCAGATACCCAAACCGAGACTGCTCTATTGGGTGCTTCTGTTTGAAGATTTTGACATTGAAATCAAGGATAAAAAGGCTTAGAGAATTTTGGTGCTGATCATCTCTCTAGCCTAGAGGGGCCTGCAACTAGACTGGAGACGTGTTTTGAAATTCGGGAAATGTTTCCTGAAGAACAACTAAATGCCATTATGATCACCAAAGCCGAAGGACCTTTCTCGACACGAGCGAAGGAAATTTCTTCATGCCATCAAGAAGTATTATTGGGAAGTCCACATCTTTTTCGAATCGGCTCTCACAACATCATTTGCCGGTGTGTCACCCTCAGTAAAGCACATGACATCATGACTCATTATCATTCGGGACCGACTGGTGGATATCATGGCACAAATTAAACAGCCCGGAAAATTCTCATTGCCGGCTTCTTTTGGCCTACCATATTTTTAGACTGTAAGGATTTCATCAACACGTGCGATCAATGCCTCAAACTGTGAATATGCCTCTAGATATTTAATATATATGACAGGTTGATTTTATGGGACCTTTCCTTACATCTTATAAGAACATAAGCTCTCTCCACTAACGATGCTAGGGTAGGTGGAAAGTTCTTATAGAAGCTGCTTTATAGATTCGGTACACCTAGAACGATTATAAGTGACCAAGGAACTTATTTTAATGGTCAATTTGATAGGGTGTGTGTAAAGCATGGTGTTACCCATCATGTAGACATGGCTTACCACCATCAAACGAGTGGCCAAGTTGACGTGACAAATATGGAGTTAACACATATCTTAGAAAAGGTGATCTCACACAATTAATTGTCCACTAGATTAGATGACGCCATATGGGCATATATAACTACTTTTAAAACTCATATTGGCACTTCCCCTTACATTCTTGTGTATGAGATAGCTTACCATTTGCGTATAGAACTCAAACACTGTGCTTGATGGGCCTTGAGAACACTTAACTTTGATCATAGTGTTGCTGAAGAGGAAAGAAAAATCTAGGTACTCAAATTGGAGGAGTGATGAGAATCGAGCTTATCAAAGCTCCAACTTGCACAAGGAACGTACCAAACGGATCCATGATTCAAAGCTAAAAGGTGTCAAGGAATTCAAGGTTGGGGAGCAAATGCTCCTTTATAATTCTCGCCTTCATATCTTTCCAGGGAAACTGATATCCTATTGGTCTGGAACATCCATTGTCACACATGTTTTTCCTCATGGAGTTATGGAAAATCACTCGCCCCGAAGAGGATCCTTTCAAGGTAAATGGGCATTGTCTGAAGCTGTATGTTACTGGTGAATTCCTCGGAGTGGTCAAATAAATGAAACTAGCCCCACAACGGATCAGGGGTAAACCTAAACTAGCCGAGCCGAAGACTTCAGGCATCTATTTCATGACGTAAAACGAGCGCTTCTCAGGAGGCAACCCAAGTTTGAGTGTTTATTTTATGTAATTTTTCAAATTTTGAGTCTAGTGGTGTGTCTAGTGTTGAGTCGATTGAGTTTGGATATTCAAATTGTGTCCCAAACGTTTGGCGTGATATGGTCTTGTTAAGTGTGTGCAGGATGAAGAATCCGCCAACAGAAGAAAACAATGTTGTGTATTGATAACTCACGATGTGTGTTGTATCATATGTAAGCAAGCCTCCTAACACAGGGTCCTCTTTTGTCAACATAGACCTTGTATTGGCAACGCCTTATGTTACTAATACATGACCGTTTGTTGTATCATCCGTAACTGGTGCTTCCTAACACACGGTCGTGTGTTGTTACCTCACGCTGTGTGTTACATCCAGGTCAGTAACTATTTCTTTTTTCTTATTTTCTTCGAATTTTCCCATCTTCTCCCCCTCTCCTTCACGCGAGCACAACCTATCCTCCCACCACCACCACCACCATCAACGTTTCCTCCTTCTCCTTTTCATATCCGCAACCTGCCATCAATCATCAACACACATCTTATCTTTCTCAAACCACCACCATCATCTACCCCAAAACCTTTCCAATCATCATCTCCTTTATTTCAGAAGAAAAATCTTCCACCATTGAAGGCCAAACTCAAGCCCCATCCTCAATCTCTCTATGTCGTTAGTTTCTTGTCGATTACAAGCATCCCTCCTAGGCCATTTAACAAGCGACAAAGGGATAGCAATGCTTCTTTTACTGGCACGGCTACACTAGCCTTGTTCTCTTTTCTAGACTTCAAGTGGATGCAAGAGGAGATATTACATTTTGAAAGTATAATAGGGATAATGTTATGTCTCCACATGGTACCTTTATTAGTGATATATGATAACCATATAGTGGAAGGATTGATTTGAAGCATATCTTGGTGGAGGCAGAGTGCTTCCTCTATTCCAAGTTCAAAGGGAAGCTAATGTGTTGGCTTTAAAGGAAGTGATCAATTCTATCACTTTTAAGTCCAACCAGAACATGAAGAAGGAAGGTTTCATCAAGTTCCAACTTGGTGGTGTTCCTATTATACGTTGGTTGCCCACTCTTTGGAATGCGCAATCCCCCAGGATTTATTAAGGTTCAGACAGGACGTGATGAGTTAACCTTCAATGTTGCTCTCACAACACTTTAGGTTGGTTTCATGGTCTGATCCAGGGGTGGCTGATATTAGGATGATGCCTACAACATCACAGGATCACTTTACTAGATACTAGTTCAATTCTTAACGCTCAAGCTTAGTTACTTAGTGCTTATCGATGACCCTCGTCTCGTTTCTTCTTGTATGATCAACCTTCGGACATCAGGAGAAAATGATGCCTAAGAGAGCAGCACGAGCAACAACGTCTCCACGGAGTGACTCTGGGAGTTGAAAAGAGAGGTACGTTGGAGGACGTCAGTTATCCCTTTCATCATTTTAATGTTTTCACATGTTTCCATGTTTTTAGACATTTCTTTGTGTCAGTTGTTTTATCAGACTTATCTCTAGATGTTGAGATATTTGCTTATGTTTTGCTACTGGATTTGAGCCATAGATGCTCGGTTTAGTCTTCAACAATTCTACTTATGTTATGAGGTCTTTCAGTACACTTGTTTTCATGTGTATCTTTAGTAATCATGTGATGGAGTGAACACACGAGTATTGCATGAACTGAACCATATGGTTCGATTGATTCGTCTAGGGGCAGGTTTCACAACGGGTATCAGAGCTTGGTTATTCTCTACTATGTAATCAAAAATAAATAGTACGGAGGCGTCATGAACCTCAAAGCGACCAGTAATGTCGGGATCTCAGTACTGAATAACTGGGGAGATGTTCTTATATGTGTAGGTGTTTGTAAATTCCTATGTTTTCTCTACAATTTGAAAACGGGGAGTCAGTGACGGGCGTGGGAGAAAGTAAGTCATATCCGTGAGGAACTGACCACCATGGACATGGCTAGTTATGGGAAAGAGTCGTGGCTGGATGACGACCACGGGCGTGGTTAGTCAGTAGGTCACGGGTATAGTGTGAAAGGGATCACGGGCATGGTCATGTGTATACCATGGGCGTGTTGATGTTCGTCAAGGGAGTGGCAAGATGTTAGCCACGGATGTCAGCATCGGATAGAAAACAGAAAATAAATGACCGTTATGTTCTAGGAAGCTGTAAATAGAACACTATTAAGAGGGAGAAGTTCGGAGATGGTTTCGAGCTGAGATCGATCCACTTCAATACTTCCTTTGGACACCTTATGGCCTAGGACAATTCCCTTCTCCACCATGAAATAGCACTTCTCCCAACTCCAAACTGAATGAGTTTCTTCACACCTCGCCAAGATTTTTTCCCAGTTTTCTAAACATTTGGAGAAGTAATCTCCATAGAATCAGCAATCATCCATGAGGCTTGAACAACATCTTCTTGTAGGTTCCAAAAGATCATTGTCGTACACCATTGAAAGGTTGATGATGCATTACAAAGACCAAATGGAACTCGCAGGTATGGGAATTGACCGAAGGGGCATATCAAGGTAGTCATCTCTTGATCTTCTGGTTCCATCGGAATCTGAAAGTAGCCTAACATCCCATCTAGAAAATAGTAGAACTTGTCCCTTCTATATATTCCAACATTGATTAATGAATGGTAGTGGAAGGTGATCCTTCTTAGTAGTGTCGTTCAAACGCCTGTAATTGATGCAGACCCTCCACCTAATGACTGTGCAATTTGGAATCAGTTCTCCTTTATCATTGGGCACAACCATGGAGCGGCCTCTTTTCGGCATAACCTGCATAGGATTGTGCATATAATTTTGGTATGAAAGCCTCATTCTTCCTTTAAAAACTTCGTATCCTTTCAATTTCCGACTTTAGTTTTGATAGTTAAAAACATCAACCAAACACCCTAAAACCTAGTTTGATATCTTCGTTTGATTCGGTATTTGTGATTTTTGGATTTTTGCCTATCGAGGGCTGGGAATCCTTGTGATTGGTATCTAACATGTTGAAAACAAAAGAAGGTGGAAAAATTCCAACGAAATCTTCAAAGAAAAGCAAAGAAAAAATCGGCGAAATAAAGAGGTTATCAAAAGCACTCGCTCGAACCACCTCCACCTCAGACATTTTCAACGTTTGGGTTAGTATAGTTGATTTCAAGACTAGGGCAGAGATTTTTTGGTTCTTTACTAGCTTAAAATGGAGGTTTCAAACTTTGAAAGTTCAAAAAAGAATTTTACCTAGTCATAGATCAGATTAATTTTTGTGGTTGCTTTGAATGCAATATTCTTTTGAATCCTACACCTGGCAAAATCATTGCTAGTCCTAAGACCTTAGCTCACCGAATGGCTTCACCATATATGTTTCTCTGTTTCAATTGAGTGAAACACTAGTGGTAAAACAACGAGTGGTGAGATTCGAACGTTTATAAATTGACAGATTTTGAGAGGTCCATTCTTTGTGCACTAACCATGTTTTGTGAGGTTCAAAAAAAATTGGCGGAGATACAACAAAGGCTGAAGGCCACTCAAGCAGAGCCACATAACAAGGCTAAACTACCTAAAGTGGCACCAATACCAACACTCACACTTGTTGGGCATGGACCTCTCTATGGCGCATCTTTTGAGGATCTACATCAATGGGAGATTCTTACTTCATTCCAATTAACAAAACATCCTTTTTAATTTTTATACGAAAAAATTACGTCTTACGAAGTTGCAAACAATAACAGAGTAATCTTTACCGCAAAAAATAGAGCAATCACTTCTCCATTCTGTTGTTTCTTTTCTTTTTCCATCCTCCCTTTCTTTCATACTAAACCCAAATCCCACCCCATTAATACTCATTTATCATCTTTCATTCAAAATCATTTATTATCTTCCATTCAAATAATTAACCCATGAATCCCTTTATCAAATAAGAGACGTATATAGAAAATAGAATTGCAAACATAAGAAGTACAAACATTTTAATGTACATATATACATAAGTGTTCTCTATCACAAGGTTTAGAGCCTCATCAAAAATTGCTTATTCAAAAATATGCACTGTATATATTAAACTGGAATGCATTGCAGATAAAAAAAGCGAGGTAGGGATGCAGTGACGAAGCATATTGCATTGCCCTATCCAAAAAATAACTTTTTACTCGTGTAACCTGTTAAAAATTATTACAACATGTTACACGTGTAACATTTTATAGACGGTTATTTTTTGGAAAAGTCACTGGGAACTTGTCGAATAGTCAACGTAAAAGCATATATCTGATTGTTTAGATTCATCTTTGAAGTTCTTAAAACTAATTGAACTTAAATTATACCATCAGTCATTAAGTTTTCTAGAATAAGTACTTTAACTTGAAACATGTTTTGAGTCAAAGATCTGGGTAATATATGGTAGAACATTTCCTGCCAACCCCAACAATCATTTTGCCACCCATTCTTTTTTTGGAGAAAGGTTGGACTCAAGGTCATAGTTATTAATACTAATGGCTCTTGGGAAGGAAACCCTAATCATATAAACACCAATACATTCAATAATATTTTGATAGAAAGAACTAATAATATGCATTCCAAAGGGAGGGAAAGAACAAATAATATGAGCGAAAAGGTCCATCACACGGTTTCCTTCTCGATAGATATGCGTTACAATCACCATCTAATCATGATGGAGAAGTTGATGCACCTACGTTATACTCTCAAAGTGCCTTAAATCCGCAGCATTGGGGTTACAAGCATATGCGTCGATAATGGCGGAATAGTTTTCCGGATGACATCACGCGTAGTATTGCCACTAGTTTTCGGTTCCAAGATAACAAAGACTGTGATGATGCATCTGCACATAATAAAACATAGCACTAACAAAATTTTGGTGGTCGGCACCCCGATAATTTTATGACAGAACACTAATCATTAACATATGATAGAACGGGAACAGAAAAATACCCAAAACATTATGGTGTGATGGAGGCTGTTACACCCTAAATGAACAGAATGCCATGGGGCAGACGAAAGACACAAATTAAATATAAAAGTCAAAGTCAACAAAATAAATGATTCAACATCGAGAAGTAATTTCGAAACAAATAGCACTAAACACGTGGGAAAAACTTAAATAGAAAAATCAAGTCCAACGTAAATCATAAATAAAATCTCAAGTCTACTAACTCCAAAGGAAACATCTTAGGTGTCCAAAATCCATCTTGATTACTCACTCTAAGTCTTGGGACATGATTGGCAGCAACTATAGCTCTACTATCTCTCATATGACCTAGTGGGTGGCTCGGGGTCAGTCTCTCGTGCTCAATTATTATCTTGTAAAGTACATTATAAAATAATAATGGTATCGTGTTATCGTGTAATAGTAGGAATTTTCATGGAAGTCAAACTATGTGACTTATATTGTTTTACTAGCTTTTACATTTATTCAAGGTTTTTTAATTCATGTAGGGCGCCCCCTCTTCTCACTAACTATCCCTACCACCCATTCATGGCAAATCATGGATGTTTGTGAGCATGTATCCTCAAACACCATATCATGTAAATCGTGGATGTCTGGGAGAACGTATTCATCAGACAACATATCATGTGGGTAATACTGGCCCAATTTGTTTGGGAGTGGGGGTTCTAGCTAGTGGGGTTCTTTTCGTATTATTCCACCTAGTAATGGTCTATTGGAGATTCATGAATGAAGTACTCATAAGTAAAATAAATACTGTCACGTAATTCATAACTTAATTTAAAAAAAAACAGCAACGGTAGAATTTACCCCCTTAAACCACACACCTGATAAAGAAATGGTGAGAGTCCAATCCGAGGAATGAAGATTGAAGCTGGAAGGATTGAAGTTACAATTCTGGATTTGGGGAAGGAGATAAGCTGATGTTATCTTCACGTCATCAGAAGCAAGATCGGGAGTAAAATTAACATTGGGAGTCATTGTTGAGATTTGAACAACTGACCTCCAGGTCATGGGTCCGAATACTTAAACACTAGACCACAATCAATTTCATGATCCATGTCCTATTGGTTCATTTAAGTTCTAACTTGGCAACCGAATCATCACATTAAATTGATTAAAGGTTCGATGGTTAATCGATCTTAATAGTTTCTAACATGCTATAATTAACATGCAATCCACATGTTAATTCATCGTGGAACAATAATAATAATAATCATACTTGTCTTAATGCTACTAATATCATCATCAGTAATAATGGTACAAGTAATTATGAAGCAATATTCCAAGACCTTCTTTACGGGTAGTTTCGGGACTTTCAAGCTCAAAATTTTTCCCACCAGGTTTGGGATGTAACAAAGGCTGTAGTCACCGTACCCTGCGTTTAATTTTTACCATCGCTTTCAGTTTTTACTCTAGCACTCCAAACTCAAAGCCTTACAATTTAAGATTACATGACAAATTATGAAGCATGTGCTTCTTCTCCAATTTTGTGTTGGGGTGTGTTACTGGGTCTCTCCACCTTCAAATCTTCATTCGCAGGGGCCCAAATGCTGGCAGTTGTTGAATCGGTGGCATTCCACGTGTTTGTAGAGAAGCTATCGTCCTTGGAGAAGTAGGTTTAAAATTTGTAAAAGCTCGCCCCATCACATAAGCGATTTGGAAACCTCATGCGTGCCAATGGCCACAATCTCCAACTTGTCAAGAGAAGAATTTTCCGCTTATCAGACCATGGGTTTGCCAACAACAACATACCAATCTCCATTGAAGAGTTCGAACTTGAAATTGACTTTAGAGTAGGCACCAACTATTGTTGCATCTTGGTTTAAGTAGTTTGAGATACGGGAGTTATAGGAAGCACTACTACAGAACGAGAGGGAGATAGTGTAGGGATAATATCTGGAGCAACCATTACAGAAGTTCTTGACTGTTGGACCTGCTGATGATTATTAGGAATAAGTTTTGACTATTCGTGATTCTCATCAGTTAAAGCCCCAGGGGCAATCATGTTAGTGAGAAGGCCCGACCCAAATTTAAAATTGGTTGGGCTCAAATGGGACTCGGCCTTGGAATGGATCCTAGAGGCACTCCTGGTTAAAATAATGGGAGGCGCCCTTTTGGATGTTGATGCATCATTAACAAAACTCTCCCCTGATTTCGCCTATGAGATACCAGGGGTAGATTTAATCAATTTCCGTTTCCCAAAACCAGCTAATTCCTTTCCATTTTTCCTTGATTGACCGTTAGAGAAGTAGAGATTAGTAGAGCAACACCCTCCTTCCTTTTAGGTTTCCATATCTTTTAGAGGTAAGTCAACCAAAGGCCGAACACTAGTAATTTTTTTGTAGTCACGAGCTTCAACAGGTCAGCGGGCAGAGGTTGCTGGCAAGCCCTGATGCTGGCTGAGTGCCAGATCTTACGTAAGTACTTGATTCTTAGGACATGCAGTAGCCTCATGAACTATACATCCACAAACAAAGCACTGTGAGGGAAAATTTTGGTAAACCACTTGTTGCTGCATCATCCATAAAACACCCGTTTCAATTGCCTTTCGAAGATTGACTTCACCGCCAAACGTGTAAGTTTACTTCGAGCGGTAGTAAGAGTTTGTCGATCAATGCAAATTGTACATCCAATAAGGTTGCCAATCCCTACTTGATTTCTTTGTGATAGTATTGGATTGGTAACTTGAGAAGGCAAACGCAAACAACTATTTTAGGTGGAAGAACCGGAGTAACAAGAAAGGAAGGATCTCATCCATGACAAACCAGGTAGTAATTCAATATCATCCATGATCCTCCAGTGAGAGAGAAGTCATAATCATGTGGATTATCGAAATAAACCAATAACACATCATTATCAAGGTCAATCATTCTCATATTGCCTTGTGGTCTCCATAGACTTTTAAGACGATCATACATGTACTGGATATCGATAGTTTTCCCCATAAGCTTAACAATTAGCGCTTTCGGGAGAGGGAGGCTGATTCTCACATGTAACTCACCAGAGGTATAAAGATAATGGCAGCATATGATGTAGGAGCCATGGCTGGAGGAGTGATCGGCGTTCCGAGAATCATCAAAGTTCTATTCATACTGAAGATCAATGACTACTCAAACGTTGAAGATCAATGATCTCATAAAGCTATATAGGATCTTATATTGAAATAAAGATACCAAAAAGAAGAAAAAACTTTGCCATGACAATGATGTACTAGTATCTATATGTTCAATTAAGACTTGAAATTGTTTGGAATTAATTAGAGTGACAACTCTCCCGTCTTATAAAAGGATTCATCCTGAAACTAGAATGTACAAAACTTAACATGGTGGAAAGGGATTACCTGCTAGGTAGTCCTCCACGAGCTTTGGATAGCATTCTTTCATGCCAGCCTCGCTCTCTTAAGTCGCTGCATCGACATCCTGATTTTTCCAAATCACCTTAAGCATAGGTGTTTCCTTGCTTCTCAACTGAAAAACCTTTCTGTCAATGGATGTAATTCCTCAATTTTGTCAATGTACTGAGGGTCTTGTTTCCCTCATGTCAGCTGCCATCTCCTTTAATTAGCTCGCTGGTATCCGCCTTAACCATTTGTGCCCTATCCTCTCTCACATTCTTTTTGCCAATGATACTTTCTATCCATAATCTGGGATGGTTGTTCCACAAAAGTCATGTCTCTCTCTAGCTTAATTTCATCTAGATGAATCACCTGGTTCGTCTTGCCAATATAGACCCGAAGTACACTCACATGGAATACATTATGTGTCCAGTCCAACTCTTCTAATAAGGCTAGCACATATGCCAATGGTCCTATCTTTCGAATGACATGGTAAGGACCAATGAATCGGGGATCGAAATTCACCTTCCTGCCAAACTACATCGCTCCTTTCCAAGGGAAACTCGAAGGAAAACCTTATCCCCTTCATTGAAACTAACCTCTCTAGCCTTCCCATCAACATACAACTTCTATTGATTATGTGCTACTCCTATCTGAGCTCGAATCACTCTAACTCGTGAGGCTGTCTCCTAGACTATCTGGGGTCCAATTAACAACCTTTCTCCATCCCTATCCCAGAATAGAGGGGTCATGCACTTCCTGCTATATGGTGGCTCGAAAGGAGCTACTCCTATTGTGAGGATATGAGTTATTATAAACGAACTGCATCATGGATAGAACCTTCAACCAAGGTTCCTCAAACTCTAACACACACAAGCATAACAAGTCCTCCAAGGTCAGGATAGTTCGCTCTAACTTACCATCTAGCTGAGGATATTAAGCTGTAGAGAAGTTCAGCTTGGTACCCATGGCTGCATGGAAACCCTCTTAGAAGTGGGAGGTGAACTAAGGTACCGATCCGATACAATCGTCCTAGGCACACTGTGCAATCTCAGAATATGCTCTATAAATAAACTTGCCAAATCCTCCACAGCTGCCTTGAACCGAATGGGTACAAAATGTGCTACCTTTGTCAATCGGTCTACTATAACACATACAGCATCCTTCCCATTGACCAAGGGTAAACCACTAAAGAAGTCCATAGCGATGTCCTCAAACTTCCATACTGGTATAAGCAGAGGATGTAGTAACCCTCGTGATGCCCGATGATCAACCTTTTTGTTCTGGCACATTAAGCAACTGACCACATGCTGAATCGGGTAGATGAAAAGGAGGATCACCACAGCGCTAGTACTCATTTTGCAATGACTGGTGGTGAGTATGTAGTTTATAGTGATGCTTCATACTCAGGGTTAGGCTACATTATGATGTTGAATGATAGAGGGGTGGCTTATGCATCACACCTGTTGAAAGTTCATAAAGTGAACTACCCAGCCCATGATTGTGTCAGGAATCCTTGTTGGATTTTTAGGACTGTATAGTAGCGTGTGATCTACTCTACAAACAGTTGTGTTATGCAATTCATAATTTCAGACTATGTCGTAGAGTGTGATTTACTGCATAAAAAGATGTTCATGATTCGAGCATAAGCTCACAACGAGGAACTGTGCATGTTCACACTTCATTTCTAGGATTAAGAACCAGGACTAGATAGACTAGGTGACGATATAAGCCGGTTACCCAACCCATGGATTGTGCGATCTCCCAAGTTACTTTCAGTTTCAGGCAGGATGTGACGAGTATGCCTTCAGTTTTTGCTCTCATGGTATTTTAGGGTGGTTTCAGGGTCTAATCCACCATGAGGCCGTCCGCTCATAGCTAGGGGTGGTTAATGGTAGGATGATGTCTACAGGACCACAAGGTCAGATTACTAGATACTAGTTAAGTTCTTCATGTTCAGGCTAAGCGACTTAGTGCTTATCACTGACCCTTTCGTTTCTTCATGCATGACCAACCTTGGGACTTCAGGAGCCAATGCAAACTAAAAAGGGAGCACAAGCAGCGACACCACCTTGCAGTCACTCTAGGAGTCATAGAGAGAGGTACCATGGAGGACCTCAGCTATCTCTATTAGTGTTTTTGTGGTTTTCAGACAGTCTTTTGTCATACCTATTTTATAGTTGTTGTTTTCCCTGGTTTGGGATGTTTTTCATTGATGTTAGTTGTTGATTTCATGTCTTGATGCTCTATTTATTTTCGTTGCCATTTTACTTATGTATTGAGGATTTTTAGTTCAGGAAATGTATGTCAGTTATCATGATTTATATATTAAGTGAACCCGTGAGCCATGCATGGATCGAACTGTGTGGTTCGATCGAGTCGTCCAGGGGCGGGTTTCATAATTGTCTTACACTTTGTTGCTAAGTTTGTCGCTCGGTAAACTAGATGGGAAGTATAAGGCTTGGAGAAGCTTAACACATAAGAGATCCATATGGTTTAGAATACACCAACCTTGCTCTGTAAGAAGGGCAAGGTAAAAAGTTATGAAATCTTTGGGTGGATATAGCACCCTACTCGTCCGCCCAAGCTGTCGTGGCTCGGGACAGACACTTTGTGAATATGTCAACATAATTTGAGAATGATGGATCTGTAGTCGGTTATTATGTGAATCCTAGTAAAGGTCCAGAAGTAGTACCAATGTAAACTACAGCTAAGTACCGAGCCTAAATCAGTAGTTGCATAGACGAGAACGAAAAGGCAGACAAAGAACTGGAAGAGACTATTGTTGAAGGAGCGGCCCTGTTGGGACAGCGAAGGAAATGTTGGTGATGATGGTATGGAAAAAGGTGCTACGAGACAAGGAGTTAGTACTAATGAAGACAAAGGTGTTGATGACAGTCATGTGTATCAGAATTAGGATGGGAACAAAGTTGTGGAACGGGATGGTGTCGTCAATGGTGATTATCGTGACTATGAAGACAATGACAATGCCTTTGATGCTCCGGAGTTTCTAGATTCAAAACTAAAATTGAAGGATGGTGATGATGATACGGACGGAGGTGGTAAGGGACAAGGGGCTGGTGGTGATGAAGAAAAAGGTTGTGATGACACAAATGTGGATCAGCATAAAGATGGGAAAACTAATGAACAAAAAGGTGCCGATGAGAAGTTTTTCGATTAGAATCAATATGGGAATAAAGTAATGGACGGGGCAGGGGCCTCTCGAATTATAATGGACACTATTCATAGTATTCAAGTTAAGCATCATGAAGATAAAGCGATTGAGAATGTGTTGTCCTCCCCCTTGATTTCAACGGCAGTTCTGTCCCTTTCAAGACCCCACCCCCCCCCCCTCATGGAAACTTCTGCAACCAAAAAAGTTTAGGTTTGTAGACGGCTCTTGAAGTTTGAATGGTCTTCTTGCCAGGCAGGAGCCATCTTCTCAAATCATTGTCTCACCTTAATATGTTTCTTCCTATCAACCAATAGTAGTACCTAACACTCTCATCTCGAATATTAGAATAACTACTAGGGGTGAACACTATTTGACATGCTAGAGCTCCCATGTTCGATGACTTTGTTAGGGATCATGTCATTAATTACTGCTTGAGTGATGAGCGTGATCAATAAGTTATTCCCTACTCACCCCCTAACTTTTGTTCATGTTTGCAACCTGTGATTGATGTGTTAACTAGTTACAAGCTTATGTAACATGTTACATAGTCTTCTTTGTTGTTTTTTCCAGGAAGGAGAAGTTGTATAGTATTAGGCTTCAAAGATTGGGTAGCGTGAATGCTTTGAAATGGGCATTGACGGAAGCAAAAAAAGGAACTACTTCACTAAGTGGATAATAAGCAAGAACCGTCGTTTCTCACCCGAAGGCCGTTCAGATGGCCCACGCTTGGTATTTTATCGTGTTGATAGACTTCACGTACAATACAAACTTCTACAAGAAGGCAGCAGTTCAGTTGATTGGTGTGACGCCAGTTAAGAAACAGGTGCAGGTTGTTCTTGGTAGTCACGTCCCAAATGCCTTTGTTTTGGATAAAGAGAGAGGATTGGGGGTTGTATTGACAGAGCTATTCCCTTTTTTTGCACCATTTCCTCTATGTATGGCACATGAAGAGGAATATAGAAGTGAAAGTAACAAAAAATTTTGGGATGCAGAGATAAAGCTGAGCCTTTCATATTAGGCCCATCGGGAGAGTGTTGAATGTAAAAACAAGCCAAGGGTTCTTCGCCAAATGGCATGATTTAGTAAATATTGGGATAAATAAAGAGTTGTTGGATTATTTTACCGCCAAAGGGCTACTTTGCAAGCATAGGTTGGCTCGTTGTTACACTAACCAGGTGTTCGACCTCGGTAACACCAGCACGAATAGGGTGGAATTGGCTCACTTGTCCTTGAAGAGGTGGCTTTACACTTCGTTGAACAAATTGGATGGAATTTTTCTTACATACCATCGAGTTATGGGTGTTCAAGTGCTGAGTTGAAAAAGTTGTTAGAGGAATTCTGACAAAAGACATTTTAAATTTGTGAACCACCTTATGGGATGCTAAACACAGAGGTTAGATTATGGGCGATTCAGTTTTTGGATCAAGATCGAAAATTCGTAATGTTATGTAGGTGTATTTTTTGTCCAACAATTGGTCTTCCTTCTAGACATGAAGTTCAGAGGTTTCTTAACACAGGCAAGTTGCTGCACAAACGGGACTTACATCGCTTTTGGTCTACATTGGATTATACTTGTGAAACCAGACCCTAGAAGACCTGGTCGAACCACTGGCTTGACCCACTGGTTCGACCCATGCAACCTACATGGGTTTCATAGGACTCTACTCAAACCCACAACTGCTAAAAAATTAATAAAACAATCATTAATACTGAACTGAAATCCTTTATTAAACCTTCCAAATTTTGAAAGACAAGTATCCTGAATCCTGAAAGACAACACATAAAGAGAAGAGATGAAACTCCCCAGTTCTAAATACATAAAAATCATATATAAATTGATATCAAAACTCGAACTAGCTCATCCCACCTCCAGCTCTTGCAACTGTGACTCTACACACATACAATGGAAACAAACATCTGACGGTGTCAGCGCTCAGCACTTAGTGGCTATCTGAACTTGTGTAGAACTTAGATTGAAACTGAGGATAGAACATATAAGTCATCCTATAGAGTTAACAAATTTTCATGTGAAAAGCTTGCTAAAAAATGCATTTCCATTTTCTCGCCCTCTTGTTAGAACATTTTTCGCTTCCTGAATTCCCAGTTAAATATCATGGTTTTCCAAACTTGCGTATTTCCCTACTATCCTAGTGTTTCCTTTCAGTGAAAGTTCCCATGTTTCACGCTTTGATTTACTTGTCTACTGGTTGTAGGCATTATCAATATAATTCTTTTGTAGTTAATATCTAATCCTAACTCGAGGTTGATCATTTACACAAAAGATTAATTCTCTAATGAACTCGCTTCTTAAAACACTCTTCCTCCTTAAACTTGTCATTATTCCTAGAGTGACTACTTGTTGATGCCAACGGTCAGATCCGTAGCTCATCTTTGCTTGTCTCTCTCTCTCTCTTTCTTTTCGTTTAGATGTAAGGTGTAGGCTCTTCTTCCCGCCCTCCTAGCATGGAAACAGGGGCAAGCGCAAGCAAGTCCCTATAGATGATAAGCTGATAATAAATCCCGATCCTAGAAGTCCTGGTCGAACCATTGGTTTGGCCCATGCATACTAACTCGGGTTCCACTAGACTCAACTGAAACCAACATTGAATGACATTCTCATAAACTAGCATTAAATCATAAACTAAAACCTTTATTAAAATTTTAAATAGACAAGGCATGGATCTTGGATCCCAAAATACAATACAACAAGAGGAGATACAACTCCCAGCTTTAAAATAAATCAAAAGATGATATCAATTGATACTAAAGCCTGACCAGCTCTCCCTACCATCCAACTCAAGTATAGTGACTGAACACATAGATACTACTTAAAGACAATATCCAAACGGGGTGAGTGCTAACCACTGAGTGCCTAAACATCATCCAAGGAGGAATTGTGTCCGATCAACAAAAATGGAAACATCTCTTAGAAGATATCACATAAAATCCTCAAGTATATACTAGTAATGTGACCATACAAGTCAACTAGTATGATACATAGCATCAGCCAACCTTATATGTGTGGTTAACCACATAGTGGATCAGACCATCTAACCACCCTAACAGTGCGAGCAGCATCTATAGGCACATGCACATCAACATGTCCTAAACCTTTCCTTTTATAAATAGTGATTGTGTAATCCGGGGTGACTGACCAATGCACATCAATAGGATCTAGTCTACATCATCAACCATCTCAAGGAAATTCCATTCATGGGATTCCTCAACATCTAACTACAGTTCTACACTTGACCATGGAGTAATAAAATATAAACCCGACTTTAAGAAGAGCTGACACTTCTAATTCTGACTTTATATGATTCCCCTCACTGCCACAAATCATATCTTCTGATTGTGTGTCATTACGAGCTCAAACGATTATATGCTCCATATACTTCTTTGCAATAAATGGAAACTTGCTTGAGCATAATCCTTGCACCAGTCCTCAAATGCTCTTGGTTACACTACCTAATCTGAAACTTCTAGACGCTCACAAAACTGTCCCAAGTCCTTAACTGTAAACCATCCAAAAATTCAAAACCACGGAAGCTAGACTTAATATGAATTAATTACAAAATACCCATTTATCTAGCAAGGCTTTGCATATAGGGTCACCGAACTCCTTGAATATTATGTGGAGGTCATTCTACTTCTACGGTGAGGCTGGTCGCCATCGGCGACCTCTGCCAAGAATCCGACAAGGCTTCCACAACTTCCCAAATTTTTGGAATTGCCGCCTTCGGGTGTCGTTTCGTCCCAATTCCTTCGCTATCGGCCGACGCATGTCCACGAGCCACAAAAACCTTCTTCCTCTCGATCGCTCACCTCGAGAGGACTTCCGCCCCTATATCGATGCCTCCGACGACCACCGATTGTAGCTCCCTTCTCCTCGATCTCTGTTCCGAATACAAAACTCCACCGCACACCCTCGCCCCTTGTGAGCAAGGATCTGCTGCTGATCTTGATCCCTTCTCACCTTTGAAACCTTCCATCGATCGCTATTGTTGTACTAGAAGTTGGTAGAAAGAGAACTCCCCCCTCTGCATCCCCAATTAAGTTTAGGTAAGTGGGGTTACTCACAAAATTCTGGGCCAATTAAATGTAACTGGGCTCGATTGACCATTGGGCCCATCCGACGGCACTACAAACTCTTCCTTCAAAGATAGCAATCATATTTATTCACTTAGATGGTTCAAGGTCAATTCCTCACCGTTAGATCTATCTAAAATATCTTCAGCTCGTGACTTAACAAATCAAAGTGTTAACTTAGCCTCCGATTGACTTAGTCAAATCCGATAATTATCCCGAGACTAACAAGCATGTAATAGTTGGTCAACAGCTGAGTCAACTCCTTGACTTGATTAAATTAATTTAGATTTCAACTCTCAACTTCTACTCAATGAGTAAGATTTGACCGAATAGAGAATCACTGTGTCATAACTCTTCCCAACATCTATAGGTTTTGTCCCAAATCCTAACTTCACGCCCACTAAATAGAAAAGATCTTATGCTTTGGTGAAGAAATACATTGGTGTTGAACCACCACAACTCTAAAGTCTACTTGGAAGCACTAAGGTCAAGCTTTGACCAACAGTTCCAAAATAATTTATAGCTCACCTTGTCCTCCTTTTTAGGAACACTTGACCCTACTATGCCATCCTCCTCAAAGGACCCAATCAATCTGCACCTTGGGGATGACCTAAGGTCAAACAAAAACCAAACCCCAATCTTGTTCTAAAAGACCGACAATGGTCCACACCTCAGCTTGCCTAACACTAACTCGACGCACCCCAGTGGAACTCAGGGCTCATTCCTTACTCCTACAAAACAGTTCAAACTCGACCCCCGAAATCCGCTCCTGACCGAGCCGAGATTCCAAAGCTAAGTTTGGCAGACTTTGCCAATATAAGCCTATCCCTCTTGCCATAGAACTGGATCGACCATGCTCAACACAGAGTCGGCTTATCAATCTCACTACCAATTGAACACCACTACATGGCACCTTCCTCAGAAGCTACTAAACAACCAAATTTGAAGCCTTACTCCCACTATTCTAGGTCCATGTCACCTTTGAGCGACCTCAGAATCAACTATGTGCATCATTCAACAGTTTGCACGAGACCAAGCCTCAGATAAGGATGACACCTTATTTGCAGCCTGATCATGTGCTCTACTTAGCCCACTGCATCACTGTCCATGTGGGTAGTGGCGCACCAACCCCATAACCATCAGTCCCGCCACGCCCATGGTTAGCAACACACAACGCCTATGGCCACATAGCACCACACACGTGGAATGCCATCCAACCACAATCTGTCTGTCACACATCTTTTGTTGTCTCCATGCTCCCTCATCCTCGACTGTTAGTAACCTCTTGTTCATCTAACCAATTGCTAATGCTGCCTTTTAGAACACAGTTTCTACTATCGCCACATTCATCCCAACCAATCCACTACTTCTCTTTAGATGAGCTTCTAGTAGCCCATGAACATTGTCTTATGAAGTTAAGATACACTTTTAAGGTACTTTAAAATCCCATCCTCTAGTTTAAGCCCCTCAAAACAAGACCGACCATCCTTTGTCAAACCGATGAAAACAGGCCATAAAACCTTTCCAACACTAAGAACCAGTCAAACCCAACGGAAATAAGAAGTCTTGAATGTCTAACTTTTAAAAAGAGTGGAAAACCTTGTAAACCTTTATAACCCGAGTTTCAAATATCCAAACCATACTTTAGTTCCTTAAAACGTACATCCTCATGAAGTAGCATCTAGTGCGGATACTAATCTCAATCTAAATTCAAACAAAAGTTCATTAAAACGGAAGTCATGATAGACCTTCAAATTTCTTTAACACTTAGCCAGCCCAAAGGCAGCAATAAAACCTTCTTAAAACCAGCACGTTTCAGGACATCCTAAAACATAGCTGAAATCCTCAAATCCACTTAAATCACTGAGAGCCTGACAACAATAAAAGGTGCAGGGATCCGCCTTTAAAAAAGTGAAGCCTTTTCAGCAATGAGTTAATCTATAGAAAATGCTCGACGTCCTCTAGACCTTCCTTTCTATTCCACTTCTTTCTTCCCTAACTCTCCTTCCTCCTGACTCAAACCATATAGGCTTGCACATTGCCTATAACCTCTTAGAACTACACTGCTCAATCCTTTACCGATTTCCTTTGAAATCTGAACAAACCTTGCCCTTCCAAGATGATATCGGCCCCTTGGTAGTCACCATATGACGGAAAGACTCCCCTTATCCTATCGTGCATCAACTCCATGCTTTTGGTACCTTTACGAACACTTCATCCACTAAGCATAATTCCTAGCTCAACAAGCCCCACACTCCCATGCTCCAGACATGGAGGTGCAAAGACCAATCCTTGTGGTATGGTACTTCAAATACTCTACTAGTCGAGCGACTAGCTCAACATTGCAACTTTCACCTTGCAGCTTACACTACCATCCCTCATAATGAGATTGCTCTTAGCAAAAGTTCCCCAATGATAGGTAATACTAAACTCATAGTACTACTGGAACCTTAGTCAAGATTCAGGGAATTAAGTCATCCCTCACCATGATGACGGTCCCGAAAAGTCTAATCACTCCACTCCACTGAGCTCATGCCCTCCTAACACTTCTTTCTCTTATCCTCACCATGACCTCCTTCTTTCTCTTTTGATCAAGGCATGCCACACCAGTGATATCTTCCTTTCCACACCCGTGGTTGACCATCCAACATGATTGTTTCCACCTACCAGTCACGAGTGTTGCATCCTCCCATCTCCACATCCATTGTGACCTCATCCCCACGCCCATAATTCCTTCCTCACCACAACCATGGTTAACCCTTTACCCCGCTCGTGGCTAGTTAAACACCACAACTGTAACTAGATAACCAGCATGACCATGACTCGATCCGCATCACGCCTATGACTAGATTCATTCCAAAACTGCTAGAGCTACTGCTGCTTTTATAGTAACACATGTTACTGTCCTTTTGAAACTAAGAACGACCTCACCCTTGCTCCTTCCCTACTCTCATTAAACTTCTAGAACTTTATAGCTTCCTCAATGGTAACCCTTGCTCCTGATCATCTGGAGCAGCTAAGACTTCCATCCTTACTTTTGAGTTGGTCCACAATCAAACATCAATAACTTCTTACCTCCTTGGTGAAACATCCCAGGAAAGATGACTACACCCTAGCTCTGAATTCCTTTTCCCAATTGGGTTCCAGAAAGAATCATCCTAGTAATGGCTCTACAGACTCTCAAAGTCTAATTCTTCATTTCCCCTTTTCCTTTCCCCTCATCTTACTGGAGCTATTGAAGCTCATCAACAAGTCTATAAGTCAAGAAAACAAGGAACTCTATCCCTAATTCCTTACCCCTTTAATCAATGGGATTTTGAAGTTCTAACAATCAAATGAATCTTGAGAACTATCGGGGTTGTTTCGTACTCAAGGTCCCTTCGTTAGACTTTAAACAACCTAGGTTTCACGCTCTAGTTCCTCTAGTAATGGAGATAAACTATTTCTACAAAGAAACTAAAAACTACCTAAACTAACTAGATGAGTAAAACAAATGAAATAGTCAACAATTAAAATGAGATGTTGCTAGGTTTTAAGACTAGTCGATGCTCAAATGCAATTCACAAGAAGAGTTGGACATAATGAAAACAGACTATGACATTGATTCTTTTATAGGGATTTGAAGGAATCCATGACAAGGTCTTGCAATGGATTACGACTACCAATTCACAAGTGATCAACTCAATTGGTAGTGAATACAAGGTGTTTGGCGAAGTTCCTAGGTGCTTAGAAAGCCTTAATGACACCATAAACACCAAGGAAAGGATGCTAGTCACTGTATGACACCCCAAACATCACAATAACTCAAGTTTGTCACCGCCTATAATGAAATGCACTCTCAGTGTTTGATGAAATTTCACTAAGGAAATCCTCAAACTAAAGGTTGAATTAGGGTGTGTGCATGGTCCACAAACACTTGAATTTAATCTTGGACTTACTTCTAACATATTCCAATCATAATCATACAAAGGAATGGGTTCATAAGACCTATTTCAAGCCATGACACAAACTAGGTTGAAACTCGAATGTCCAAGCACCATTATTAGCATAAGAAGAATCCAATTGTATGCAACCCCTCATCATGATGGGATAATCCTTGCTCATATCTCCCTCGTCCGACGTCCAATTAAGGTCCAATTGGTCTCGTTGGAATCGTCTCGTTATCTTCTATCCATCGAATACCGTCAAGCTCAACGAAACATTAAGAAAGCAAGTCACATGTATTGAAACGGTTCGTTCGAGAAAACACAACACAATACCCTTGTTTCTTCGAACCAATCACACAAGGGAGTCAAAGTCGGTCAAACCGAGTAAAAAATCAGTCAAGATGGGTTCAAAAATGGCTACCAATAATCGTGCTATCAAATCCCCCCACGATGGGACATTCCTTGTCCTCGAGGAAATATACTCACACACTCACAAAGAACTTGAAATATGGTGATCAAAAAGCATAGCCTATAGTCTCATATCTTACCATGGTGCCAACTAGTACTAGTCAAACACCAAAGCACACAATTAAGCATAACACTGGTTCTCTAGACTAGTGGAAGATGGATTACTACATATGATGCATATGACTCCATTTCTAACCACCGGTGTGCGTCCATAACCTCCAAACACTTATGCCACCAAGCTAACAGAGGAAGGAAAAAACTAACGACTCATCCTGATCCGACTTTCTCTTTCGTGGGAAGGTGCTTTACAACCATTTTTTCATACAAATCATGGCACTAAAGCAATGCTAGCACCGTTCTCTAATTTACATGCTTGACTATACTACTAGCTATAATCTATTATATACAACTTGCTTTCACTCGCTTATGCTTTTCATCTTCATTTTTTTCTTTTCGTTCATTTTTCACATTTTTGGCTTTTCTTTATATTTATGCTTTTTCCAAATGCGAATGGTCACAATCTTGACCGGACTCCGAGCTAACCAGTCTCCAACCCATGCCCTAAGCTTCATAAATGTAGGGAAGAAGGTAGACCTCGAGGGTCGCCACATGTGTATAGGTTCTAACCAAATCCCACGCCTTAGAACCTCCTTGAATTCTATTAGCTTCTTCAAGGATTGGAGTTTAGTGCCAAGTAGCACCCTTAGAGAGGTATGGAGGAGCCGAAGAGGTGGTGAGTGCCAACTCTTTCCTCGTTGCGGCTTCCTCCTTGTGAATTTGTATGCTTGAAGAGGGTAGAGGTAGGTATTTGAGTGAACGCCAAGCTCCATGGTGATCCCTAGGCTAATGGTGGTACTTGGGCGGTCGTTGAGGTCGGCCAAGGGTGGTCCCGAGATGGAGGAGTCTATTCTAGATCAGTTTGGCAAGTACTCATTGTGAGTTTCCTCACATAAGTACGTCAAAACCAAATATGAGTCTAGAAACGTCTCGTTTATTCTCATTCGAACTACAACTCAAGGGAAACACCAAATGATGGGTTGCTCAATGGGAGGTGCAACGTCAAACTTGGGATGCCCCATATCTTCATGAGCTTCTACCTTAAACTCTCCATCATCCTCCCTGTCGGACTCTTCTACCCCATCATGGAAAATTGATGCTTTCACTTCTTCTTAACACCATCTACCATAGACTTCCAATCCTGAAAATTGATGCTTTCACTTCTTCTTATCACCATGCTACTCCTTCAATTTAGGAAGGAAAAAAACTACTTCCTTTATTCTCTGATTTCCCACTCCCACGTAAAGAGATAAACCCATCATATATTTGTTGATAGTTTCCTGAGGTTGATAGTTTCCTCGTATCTTTGGATGACTTGGAAGGTGGTATGGGGCACAATTTCTGCGATAGAGGATCGATTTTTTGGCTAGGGCATTAGAGTTGTATCTCCAAAGAATAATTTATTTTGTTTAACGTCCAAATACACGACAAAATTCTTTTGTGATGATTTTGGGTGCTTAGACAGCCCGAAACACAGCTGAATATATTTAACATCTGAATAAACGAAGAAATTATTTTTAGATAAATTTGGATGATCCATTTATAGGCCGAAAAAAGGCATAAATTCTTTGGATTGATTTTTGGTAATCCATTTATAGCCCGGGGAAACAGACAAAATTCTTTGAAATGATTCTTGGTAATCGAGGACCGAAAAAGCGGGAGAAAGTCTTTGGAATGATTTTCGGTGATCAGTTTATAGTCTAGAAAAACAATAAAAATTCTTTGAAATGATTTTCGATCATCCATTTCATAGCCAGAAAAAACGTCCGAATTTTTTTGAAATGATTGATGGTAATTTGTTTATAGCCCAAAAAAGGGCACAAATTCTTTGAAATGAGTTTGGTAATATGTTTATAGCCAAGAAAATGGCCGAAATTCTTTTAAATGATTTTTGATAATCCGTTTATAGCTCGAAAAACGACCGAAATCCATTTAACGATAGGAGACAAGACGAAAATTCTTTTTTAGACAATTGAAAGTAGGGGTTAAAAATTTTGCTACAATTTGTTTCAAGTAGGGGTTAGGAAACTTCCGTGAGAATTTTCAGCGGATGTGCTGATCGTGTATTTTTTTGGAGTGCTAGAAATGGGAGGTATATCCTTGTTCTTTTTCTCTTTCTTTTTCCCTGGTTCTTTTATTGGTATATCGTATTGATGACCTTTTATGTTAACATGTCCCCAACAGTAAGGTGAGGGTTGTTAATTCTATAAGTGGGTCTATCTCCATGATGGGGAGAGGTTCGACAGAGGCTCTCTTAAATCAAGTACCTTTCTCGAAGTCACATAATTGGTGCTAAGGCTCAAAGTGTGAAGCTAACCATGGTTGTTGGTGAGCTCCATATGAGGACGGAAGATATAGTCCGTGTCATGAGGAGAGCCGATATTCCTGTAGTTGCTGCAACTTTGGGTCATCCTCAACCCTCCTTGGATCGTCGTAATGCCCCCAAAAGACTAACTATGAGTTAGACTTAGGAAATTATCACCATATGGAACTAGATGTCGCCATCCATATTAGACACCCTAGGTGCACCCTACGGCTGCTTCCCCGTAATTGTATGTTCTAGTTGTTGGTGTGCCCCAACACTTATGTTGTCAGCTTTCTTTTGTAGTCGGTGTGAAACTTCTCCGAAAAGCTAGACCTTATAGCTTCTCGGGGATGTTTATCCACTGTTTGTCCCCTGAAACGACCATAGGATCCTATCGCCCCTTGTTTCTTTAAATACATGTCATTCCTAAACACTTTTCTCCTCAACCAAATTCATCTTATCAACTCAATTATTCTCCATCAAGCGGTCAGCCGTTTTCTCAACTAAATTCATGACTGAACCGAGTAAAACCTAAAATTAGAGGTTCTAACAGTGTGATTGTGAAAGACTTGTATGTCTAAGAGAATTCCTTAGGTGAGGGAAAGATAAGGATCTTCCTCTAGTGTCAAAAAATGGGAGGTATGCCTCTATTTCCTTTTTATATCTTTCCACTATGTCTCTTTTTTTGTCGGGTTTATTTACCCCTTATCATGAACTTTTCCATTTGCAGTATCGGTTAGGTTGTCATTATTGTGAGTGATTCGTGTTTCTCAACAAAAAAATAATACGTGGTGGCCTTCTTTGATCTGGCTCTTCTTCAGATAAAGCTACATCTAAAGTTTCTCTAGAAACTGTTGGACTACATATGGTTGTTTTGGCGCAAGATAAGAAACTCGAAGATATTGTCGTAATTTTTGTGACTATATAAGATCGCTCACATCCTTCATCGGGGTGCGTCTCTCATGGTTTGAAAGATAAGGCGTCATCGTCCTTAACCATTGGTTGAATTGTTACTCGATCTCCCCCTTCTTGGTCTTCTAATGTGGGCTTCTTTTTCAGGATTTTTTATGGTGTGGGGTTCAATTTTCCTTTCTGATTGTTCTCCGTGGAACTAGAAGAAAATATTATTCATGTTCATTAGTCCCCCTATCATTAAATTAACCTAGTATCCCTAAGGTGACTATGTTCCTTCTTTCGCATCTCATATAATTTTATGTTATTAGGATAACCATATGGGGTGAGTGAAGAGCATTTCCTACCCTTAGTCCTGAAATGATAATAGGGGTATGTTGTATTGATAGAGCATTCAACTAACCTATCAATTTTCGTCCCATACATTTTTTTTCTTCATTTGTTGAACCCCTTTTCACCGACACTTTCCTATATAAACCCTTCCCCTCTTTTTTTTTCTTTCTTTCCTTCAATTTATTCCTTCTGCTTCGTTTTCATTTGAAACTTGTTTTCATCGAAACTATAGTTTTTCAACGACTATTACTTTTTTGTTTCCGATGATGTCCGACTGTTCAATATAGATGTTGATGGGGTCATCATCCACAATGTCCTTTTTTCTTGTTTCTGCTACATGTGCCCCCTTTCTAAAAGGTTTGATGAAGCAATAGAGAGGATCGGCGAATCATCTACTTTTCGCCGCCGTGGCAAAGGAATGGTTGTGGTAGTGACGGTCAGTGTCTTGATTGCCCTTTATACTCTTCTATATTTATCTTTTGTTTCATATATATCCCCTATGTTCTATTTGGAGGTTAGGTACTATCCAACTATTTTCTTTGACCATCTATTGTTGAAATACCCGACCATTTTCTATTTATTAAATAACCAAATTTCCCTGTAGGGATGACTTGACTGAAAAGAATTTTCAAAAAATTTATCAAACAACTTTAATTATGCACCGAAACTTTTTCCAAAATCGAAGAACGGTAGCACTGTAATTTTCCATCCATTGCCAAATTATTGAACTGGTCCCTGAACAATTTAACAATTACAGATCAGTCACACAACTTTTGCCAAGTTACAAAAAGTCACTGAATTTAACCTGAATTGCATTCAGTTCACTCAACTTATAGAACTTTGACATTTGGTCACCAAAATTTTCCAGAGTTGCGGTAAGGTCACTGAAGTTTTCCAAGATTGCTGGCCAGTCACTATTCTTTTCCGGCAAGACTGGTCGTCGCTGGCGAGCATTTTCCAAAATCTGGCGAGCACCCAAAATTCTTGGAACGCCAGTTCACTAAGGGGGAAACTCGAATAGGTAGCTAGGATAGATTCAGAGCTGGATCTGAGGCTGGGGAGGTGACTTCAAGGCGTAGGGTCGACCTGGAAGTTCCACAACGCTTCCAACTCAGGCGAGCTTCACCACTCTCCGGCGACACCTCCAAATTAAACAAATCCTTATAAAATGAAACCTAATGCTCGGGGAACGGTTGCTGGTCTTCAAACAACGCTAATGGGCACACTTGGTAGCCACGAATCGATCTAGAAGTTGATTGATTGGAGATCGTCAGCGCCTTCGACTTCTACCTCCTATCTCTGTCTCTCTCTTTCTCTCTGTCTCTGTCTCTTTCTCTTTCTCTCTTTCTTTCTCTCTCTCTCTCTATCTCTCTCTCTCTCTATCTCTCTCTCTCTCTCTTCAATCATGCACGACACAATATCCCTCTATCTTCTATAGTTCATCTAACGGGATAAGAATCAAAGAATGGGGATAAGGATCAATAAAATCCAGCTGTTGCTGCTACTGCACAAAATCGGCTAAGAAGGAGGAGAAGACAACAAAAGACTTGGGTCGTCCTGAATGAAAACAACCCTCTCCTCAGGCCATTAGATGAGTATGACAGTCTAAACACATCTGTCACCTCAACTTGACTTCGTTTCCAGGCCATCTCAACCGTACGCTCTGTCTAACAACTCATATCTCTCCTAATTCTTTCCTTGAATGGATCAAGCTTCCATCTACCACCGCAGGATTCATACAGCGGTCCGCATTCCTCACGACTACCTTTAGTCAAATAACAGCTTCATTCCATATCCGCTTATTTAGCAAACCAGATACATACTTTACTAATTAATTAATCATCAAACATCTCATTCCGTTGTTTGAACTAAATCAAGTTCAAAAATTTAATTCACATAAAAGTTAATTTCTTCACATATTTAATAGGCAACTAAACTTAATAATTACTTCTAAGTATCACAACATTAGACATAACATAGGAAATTAAATAATTCACTTACTAATAACGACTAACATATTAAACCTAACATAATTTCCACTATAATACCGAGTCAAATAAATTATCGATCAAGCAAACGTTAATGCATAACTTATATACAACTAAACACAAAACAAGAATTAAAACAATAATTTACATAACAATACTAATATTTTCATAACATGCGTTTATGCTAGACTTTCTAAGGGAGAGTTTAGTAATTTAAAATTTTATTTCACGTGAACGTTAATTTCGATCGCTAGGATCGGGATGTAATAACTGTATTGGCAAAGAAGAATCAGGTTAAACAAACCCATTCTTTCCTATCGCCGACAGTGTTGACGATTTTTATTATTGTGTTTGATGTGTTGGGATGATGAGAGGAAGGATGACATGATACCCCTCCATTTCTTTATCAGCCACCAACCATGATAGTGCACTCCTCCCTTCATACTCCATTCACATTTTTCATTACAGCCCCGACATCGTCTCCGACCGGTTTTCTTTTTACCGATGCACTTTATCCGGCAACAGAGTCCAAATATGCGGTTACTCAATCGGTGGGCCGATATATCGCATCACACCATTTTTCGAACGGTTTAAATTTCCTTTTCATGCTGACACTTGGTGAGACATGAAGAATTGATAGTGCATCTCCCTTTTTGGTCACATTGGCTTGTCCTTCTTACTGATACTCTTCACTAACAACAAACTCCGCTCAACAATGGCTGACATTAACTCCTCTTTTCCTCCCGTCGGTTGGCGGATTTAAAGACAATGGATCTGATTCCCTCTCGCCCGTAAAGACGACCATGAGAGCTCGTCCTTTTCAAAATCATCGACCAATCCTCCTCTTTCTTATCTGTAGTAAGAGCCACTCTTCCTCTTTTGTTTTTGTATCAGCTCATAATCTTTGTCTAACTGGATCTAGCTCGGCTCCTGGGTTTGCCGATGAGGAACACCGCTATAGTGGCTTAACAATCCCGTTAATTTCTTGATCTGATGTTGCTTGTTATTATTCTCTGAGATCGATATGCTCATTGACTATTTCACTCTTGGATGATTTTACTATTTTGCAATGTCCAACCTCTCATCCATAACCTAAAAAGTTAACGGACATAGAAGTGAAACTACTCTCTAATGTGGATGATGTACCCAAACTCAAAGTTAATTTTCAAACAAACCAATGTTTCTAGATGACCATGACGTTGGGTGCGGTATAATATAATATAGGATAATTTTTAGTTGAGGTGCTAGTTTGTGTCTTGTTCAGTTTGGTGTCTAAAGTTTGATGCATATTAGAGTTCACTAGGTCTCTAGAGCTTGTTTGTTATGTACATTCGATCTAAAGTAATTTAATATTGCTTTAACACCTCTATCTTGACATACCAACTCACATGAGGTATTCTAAAAGACCTCCAAGTCGGATTTTATTATTCTTAGTCATTGGTTTGAGCTTGTACTAATGTTCGTTTAACCGAGCTACCCATTTTGATTTTATCATTTGAAAAGTTATTTGAATGCAAGTATCACAACATGTTGAACCAATTTTAAAAGGGGTTAGGGCCTAGGATAGTAGTATTTTAGAACCTACTAATCTATCCTTAATCGATCATTAACATTCCAATCAAAGCATGTTTAGGATAGTGCTAATAATATGTCATGTAATTATGCTTGTAAAGTAGGTGCTTTTTAGTTCTTTTCCGTTGATAAACCTTTCACCTTTACATTATGACTTCTTTTCATTGCAAGGTGATTAATCCGATTTGAGTCTTGAGATGGAGATGATAGCTTTAGTGCTAGGTGAGCTTGACTATGAGACTATGATAAGTAGGTTCGGGGTGGAGTTTTCGAGTGAGATTTAATGAAAGGGGCTCAGTGAGGAGTGATTACTTTTGAATTGTTTGAGTGAGGGTTTGAGGGTGATTTGAGGGTTTTAGGAGTGTGGTTTTGTAACTAATTAGGTCATTCTTTTGTTATTTTCACTTGATAATTTTTTGATTGATGTTTGTGATGCTAAAATATGTGATTATCTCTCTCATTTTTCACAGAGTTTACCTCTTCTTTCTCCTCTTTGAATTTCAAAATTGAACACTTTATATAAGTCTGAAAATAGTTGTAGATGAATAGTGGATTTCTGAAAATATCCCCTACCAGATCTACACCTATCTCACCCTAGACTGCCACCTACCCTAGGTTGTCCCCTAGTGGGCCTCATTTGCCTGGTTTGTCTGGATCTGAACTAGTTCGGGGAAAACCGTATCGGTTATTATTTTCACATCACAAATCCCGACTAATCTTGATTTGAAATTAATTTGGATGCTTTTAAATCCTTCTAAATAAATTTACGGATCATAGGTGAATTCGAACCGCTGCATAATCCTTGTATTTAAGGAGGAATTGATTTTAAAAGAGTGAAATGACTGCCTAACCGCACTTGGTTCAGTCCTAAACCAAACCGAATTTGACCATCCAACTAGACAATTAATGCTCTGGGCTAAAACTATCTTTTTCCACTGAATGACACCTAAGTCAAACCGGTTTGATCAAAATCTGACATGGAATTTACTTAATTGTATTCGTAATTAAATCAACACTCTCCTCCTTAAATATTTATGAGCGTACTAGGTGATTAAGCTATTAAAATCCCATATTATATCCAAGAATTTCGTTGGTTTACATAACCATATTAATTTAAATGAGAGAATCAAACCGGACGAGTTATTCGGTCGATCAAACTTGTCAGGAATTTAGCTAAAATTATACTCAAATTCTTGGATTTAATTCCTGGTCCAACTCACCTATGAGTCGTCCTAGGATCAACTATGTGCATCCTCCAGCTTTTTACACAAAAATGGGTTTCAAATAAAGATGACACCTTATCTCTATGCCAAAACATGTGCTCTACTTAGCCCATTGCATCACTATCCACAAGCGTAACCCCTCAACGCAGCATGCCTGCATCAGCAGGTGCGCCATACCAGTGGTAAGCCATCCATCCACGATTTGTTCGTGACACATCTCATATTGCCTCCATTCCCCATCGACAACCTAGTCTTGCGCTCCCCATGGTCTGGAACGTCACTGACTACCAGACCTGTGGATTCCTCACACGTCACCCTCGTGATCTACTAGACGATGCATTTGCTAATTCTCTGGCCACGCTCGTGACATACACTGTCACGTGCATGGTCGGAATACTAACCACGACCGTTCCCTCGCACCACACTTGTGATTCATTGATTACCTCTCTCGTGACCAACACAAAGATCACGGATGTGTTTACCAAATAACCTTGATGGTTGTCCGTCATGCAATGCCGCTGCCTCTATTCTTCTTAATCTCTATTGCTCATTCCCCTTGTTCATCCAAGTTATTACTAACACTAGATTTCAGAACCTAGTTGCTACTATCACCCCTTTCCTCCCCAACCATCCACAATTTCTCCTTTGATGACCTCCCATTACCCCCATGAACATTTTCTTATCAGATTAAAATACCTTCAAGGCATTTTAAGATCCAACCTTATGTTGAATTTTAACTTGAATCCCCAGAAGCCGACACCCAAAAAGAGTGCAGGGATCCGGCTTTCAAAAGTGACGCCTTTAAAGCAACAAGTTAACCCATGGATAATGGTCATCATCCCATAGACCTTTCCTTCTATTCCACTTCTTATTCCCTTAACTCTCCTTCCTTTTGACTCGAGCATCAGAGTCTTGTACCTCTCTCATGCCATCTCAGCATTATGCTACTCAATCCTTTACTAGTTTCCCTTGAAATATGAACACACCTTGTCCATCTCTAATGGTACAAACCCCTTAGTAGTCACCATCTAGTGGAGAGATTTCACTTGTCCTACTGAACGTCAGCTTCGCACTTTCAATACCTTTTCAGATTTTGCATCCCCTAATCAATGTTGCTAGTTCGTCAACACGTACTACCATGTTCCTGACATCAAAATTTAGAGACCAATCCTTGTAGTGCTACTTCTTATATGCAGCCATTCAACCGACTAGCTTAACCTCGTAACTTTCACCTTGCTGCATATACTACTGTTCCCTATTATCCTACCTGCTCCTGGCTAAATTTCCACTTAGTCAGGTAATACTAACCACATAGTACAACAGAACCTTAGTCTAACTACCTGCATCACGTAATCCCTTGATATGATGACGAAACTCCTGAAAAGCCTGGTCATTCTACTCTATTTAGCTCGTACCCTTCTAACACCTCTTTCCCCTATCCTTCTCCTGAATTCCTTTCCTGCTCTTCTTTCATGGTATGCCTACTATCCGCCATCAAGACTACGACCCACTAAGCCCACTTTTGGAACTTAGTGCCCCCTATTGTTTATTTGTGTTTTAGTAGTTTAATTTGGGATTTGTATTCCGACTTTGTAGGTTTAATTAACGTGAAAGAAGCCCTCCTAATGAGCTCCTTGGCTGAATTTAGTCCTTGAGGAGCAAGGGTTGACTTAGTCCAAACTTATTCCTTAAGTAAGGAGGATTCATTTCCTTGCCTTGGGAATCCTTCTCCTTTCTATCCTGGGTGAACAAGGCTTTATTTTTCTATAACTTCATGGCATCCCTATCCTATATAAAGAGAATACAATGACTATAGTTAGGCAGAACGCCCATCATAAAGATTAAGTAAATTTCGGCCTAGAACCGTCTTTTGAATTTTTCTTGTTTGAAGCACGTCGTAGCTATGCTATATGATTCCGGTTTATCGTAATCAAGTTAGAACCCCCTCTTTGTGGAACCATTCACGTTTGAGACTTCGTCCCTCCCTTTGGCATCGATTGATTGGTCGGCTAGGTAACTTTTCATCCGATTTTTTGGATTTCGTTCGTTGTTTTGAAAACTGTTTTTGATAACTTGTCTCGGTCGTCGCTTGTGCTATCCGGCTCATATAATTTTGGTACCAAAGCCTCATTTTTCTTTTAAAAACTTCGTATCCTTTCAACTTCCGACTTTAGTTTTGATAGTTAAAAACATCAACCAAACACCCTAAAATGAGTTGTTTGGCCGAAATCCTAGTTTGTTTCGGTCTTTGTGATTTTTTGATTTTTTCCTATCGAGGGCTGGGAATCCTTGTGTTTGGTATCTAACATGTTGAATAGAAAAAGTAGGTGAACAAGTTCCGACACAATCTTCAAAGAAAAGCAAAGAAAAAATCGGCAAAATGAAGAGGTCATCAAAAGCCTTCAATCCAACCACCTCCACCACGCGCATTTTCAAAATTTGGGTTAGTATAGTTGATTTCAAGACTAGGACAAAGATATTTTAGTACTTTACAAGCTTAAATTGAGTTTTCAAACTTTGAAAGTTCAGAAAACAATTTTACCTAGTCATAGATCAGATTATGTTTTGTGGTTGCTTTGGTTGCAATAATCTTATGAATCCTATGCCTAGAAAAATCATTGCTAGTCCTAAGACCTTAGCTCACGGAATTGCTTCACCATATATGTTTCTCTATTTAAATTAAGTGAAACACTAGTGGTAAAACAAGTGGTGAGATTCGAACGTTTATAGATTGACAGATGTGGTGACGAAGTATATTGCATTTCCCTATCCAAACAATATGCCATTGTTGTTTTGAGCCATATTTGAGGAAGGGAATGAATGGTGAATCAAACAATATAGAGTATGATGAATGAAAATCCTACTATCGTGAACTAATGATTTGGATAACTTGATTTCATATGAGAGGAAGATTGGTGGGTGTTTCAATTGGATCATCTTCTTTCATAATTAGTCATTTAATTTACTCTTATGTGATAAGTTATCTTTCTATGATCCAACTTGTTATAGATGATTATAACTATTTATTAAGTCATGTAAATAGTTACAAATAGTTACAAATAGTTACTCGTATAACTAGTTATTAAGTCGTATAAATCGCCAAAAATGGCGGGATGAAAGAGAAGGAATTGAGAGGGAAGGAAGAGAACATGCATTTGATGGAAGATAGATATTGTTAGGACTATATATTGATGAATGAAGACTTTTGATTCCAAGAAGTTTGTTGAGGTCCGAGCAAGAAGAAGAATATATATAGAATAGAGAGAAGGGGAAGAAAAGACAAATTTAGTATGATGTGGCTGCCATGTCAGATTCTGACTTGAAAACCTCCTTTCATTCCACATCCAATTTCAGTTAAAGATTTTAGCTTAGTTGTAGTTGGTGAAATCAACTAATGAGATTAGTGGTACCGGGTGCACCAAATAACATTTTAATGGCAAGTGTATAACGACTTTAGAAGCTGAATGATATATGGTGTAATTAAGTCCATAACTAGTTATAGGCCATTCACTAGTTACATATGATTTAATTTGTTATAGATGATTATAATATGTTACATGTAATTATAACATGTTACTCGTATAACTAACTACTAACGATTAAACTATAACAAACGACTATAACTTTTTACTCGTGTAACCTTTTATAAATTATTACAACATGTTACACGTGTAACATTTTATAGAAGATTATTTTTTGGATAAGTCACCAGGAACTCGTCGAATAGTCGACGTAAAAGCATATATCTGATTGTTTTGATTCATCTTTGAAGTTCTTAAAACTAATTGAACTTATATTATACCATCAACCATTAAGTTTTCTAGAATAAGTACTTGAACTTGAAACATGTTTTGAGTCAAAGATCTGGGTAATATATGGTAGAACATTTCCTGCCAATGCCAACAATCATTTTTCCACCCATTCTTTTTTTGGGAGAAAGGTTGGACTGAAGGTCCTAATTATGAATACTAATGGCTCGTGGGAAGTAAACCCCAATGATATCAGCACGAATACATTCAATAATATTTGGATGGAAAGAACTAATAATATGCATTCCGAAGGGAGGGAAAGAACTAATAATATGAGCGAAAAGGTCCATCACACAGTTTTCTTCTCAATAGATGTGAGTCACAGTCACCATCTAATCATGATGGAGAAGTTGATGCAGCTATGTTATACTCTCAAAGTGCCTTAAATCTGCAGCATTCGGGTTATGAGCATATCCGTCGATAATGGCGGGATCAATTTATAGATGCAGTTTGTGGTACCCTAGATTCCAAGGAAATTGTACACCAAGAATAAGAGCTCCGATTTCATCTTGTGTGATGGTACATTCCCCGAAATTAGCTACAAAGGCACCTTGACAAGCTTCTCTCAAATCATGCAAAATACCGCCCCCTGAATCATCTCTGTTGACGGTAATCTCAACATCTCTCGCTCTGGTTTATTCTTAGAAAGCGTCAACGCTCCTATTGTCTCCAGAACCCTGACTATCCAATGAAGAACTCACAGGCGGAGCTGATACGAGGAGGTTGAAACATTTCTAAAATTAAACTCATTACGATATTACCAAAGAAGCCAAGATACGATACCAAATGCAAGCCTATGTTTGAAAATAGTGGTCCCTGTAATAATCGAGTCACTTAAATTTAAGTGAAAAATTTCTTGGAAGCTGGGTTCCCATGATGCTTATCCATAGCTGTTTTTCCCTAGACAATCTCTAAGAGGATACAAAAGAGGTTCCAATTGTTGCTCGCACACAAAGCACGTAGCTGCATGGGAAATATGCCGCCGATACCATTATGCATTAGTCATCAGTCTATCGTAATAGGCTAACCTTCAGAATAGGTATTACCAGTGTTGATACCTACCAACACGTGATAAGCACTCTTGATTGTAAATTTACCTTTCTCATTATGTCCCTAGATGAAAGAATCGTTCTCTTTTCCACAAGGTGTTGGCATTCCTTGAACCAAACCTTTAATCGTGTTCGGAAGAAGCGAATCCAGAGTTTCCCAGTCCCAAGTGCCATCTTTCATAACCAAATCAAATACCGTGAGGTGGCTGAACTGTTTGAGTTGAATAGGGGAGATCCACTCAGCCAACGTTAATCCATTATCCAACCACACATCATGCCAAAAATTCGTGTCCCTAACTCCTTAGTCAATGATATGATTGTCGTGAAGCACCACCTCCTAGACCTTACGGAAGCCCCTCCATAGAGCCGAGGAAGTTTTCACACATATTGGAATAGCTCCATCTAGCCCATCCTTTGTGTATTTTGAAACAAGAACTCTGACCAGTTTGTGAAAGCTCGTCAGGATGTGAAAGAATGTTCCAAACTAGTTTCATCAAGAAGGCTTCATTCATTTCCTTAGCCTTCCGAAGTCCAAGCTCACCTTGTTCTTTTGGCCTACACACAATATCCCATGATAACAGGTCGGGTTTCCTCTCCTCCGGAAGGCTACCCCACACAAAGTTATGAATGCACATATCAATTTTGTTACGAATATGAAAACGGAGGACAACATTTTTCATGCCATAGGAAGGAATGGCATTAAGAATAGAAACATTAACAGTCACTCTACCCGCTAAAGACAAAGACTTGCACTTCCAACCTGCCAATTTTGAATCAATACGGTCAATGATATATTGGTAATTATTTTTCCTAGTACAACCATGCAAAATAGGCACACTAAGATACTTTCCCAAATTTAAAGTCTCTTGAAAGTTAAGAGTTCCACAAATAGTGCACCTCCAACAAGGAGAAACATTCCTAGAAAATAAAATTCTAAATTACTCATTACTAACCACTTGGCCTGTAGCCGCGCAAAAATTCTTAAGAAAATCTCTAATAGCAAGAAATTGGGCCATATTAGCATGACCAAACAATACCAAGTCATCGGCAAAGAATAAGTGGGACTAAGGGGGACTCCTCTACTAAGGAAGAGAGGATTCCAAGCTCCATCATCGATTTTATCAATGATCAAATCACTTAGGCGTTCAACACATAAAGTACAAAGATAGAGAGAAAGAACAGATCCTTGCCAAAGACCGCGCCTAGGTTTGAAAGGCTCAGAAAGGCCACCGTTCCATTGAATATGAGTAGAAGGAGTTGAAATACACACCATGGTAACACCAATCAAACTCTCCGAAAGGTTGGCTTTGCATAGAGTATCTTCCACAAAACTCCATTCCAAGCGATCATAAGCTCTTGAAAGATCAAGCTTTATAATAAAAGCCCCGTTTGCCAGTTTTGAGCTTGCAGGAGTGGACCACTTCCTGTAAAATGATGATATTTTAAGAAATTTGCGTACCCATAACAAAACTGGTTTTGTTGGGACCAATGAGCTTCTTCATAGATCTCCGAATTTGGTTAGCCAGGCTTTTAGTCAGAGCTTTATAGTGATTTGAACAATGGCGAATAGGGCGGAATTAGGTCATATTCATTAATTTTTTGACTTTGGGGATGAGGAAAACAACCATCTCATATTGGCCCAGGTTCCTGAAACAAGTTGTCACAAAATCAGCAAAATCTTGGCCTATAGTGGGCCAACATTTCTGAAAAAACAATGGGTTAAAACCATCCTTCCCTGGTGATTTAAGAGTGCCCATAGCTTTTCAAGCAGGCCGGATTTCATGTGAAGTAAAGTGGCTGCCGATTGGGAGACTATCAACTTTTGAGAGGGATCGATGGTGAACATCATGAAGCTATAACAGCGGTCTCTCATTGGCAGTAAATAAACGAAATGAAATAGTCACGCGCCATGGTCATCAACACTTGTTGGTCCCAGACCCATTCACCATTAGACGTCTTGAGACATTTCATGTGGTTAACAACACATGGTTTTAGTCAGGCTTTATAGTGCACTGAACAAAGGCTAATAGGGCAGAATTAGGTCATATTCATTGATTTTTTGACTTTCGGGATGAGGAAAACAACCATCTCATAGTGGGCCACGTTCCCGAAACATGCTATCAAAAAATCAGCAAAATCATGACCCACAGTGGGCCAACATTTCTGAAAAAAACAATGGGTTAAAACCATCCTTCCCTGGTGATTTAAGAGTGCCCATACCTTTTCAAGCAGTTTGGATTTCATGTGAGGTAAAGTTGCTGCCGATTGGGAGACTATCAACTTTTGAGAGGGATCGATGGTGAACATCATGCAGCTATAACAACGGCCCCTCATTGGCAGTAAATAAACTCAATAAAATAGTCGCGCGCCATGGTCATCAACACTTGTTGGTCCCAGACCCATTCACCACTAGACGTCTTGAGACACTTAATGTGGTTAACAGCACGCCTTCGAAGAGTGGAAGTATGGAAAAAAATCGTGTTCTTATCACCCTCAAAAGTTTATTGATGCTTAGACTTTTGTAACCACATGAGATTCTCCTTCCAAAGGTTAAGCTCGAACTCTTTACAGGTTTTGATCTCCTAAGGAACAAGTGGACTTGAAGGATTGCTCTCAGGTTTAGCTTCCAATATATCATCTTTGCGTTCCAATTTCCTTTTACTCTTAAAAATATTGCCAAACACTTCTTTATTCCAGGCAATGAGTTTATCCCTGAAGTCCTGCAAAGTAACACCAATACCTACCAAGAATTCCATTCCTCAAAAAGGAGATTATCAAAATCATCATGGCTATGCCAAGGTGCATTAAAATGAAAGGGTCCAATTAAGCGAATATGAGAGTTAGGATTTTCTAGCAAAACCTGGATAGGTCAAGGATCCGAATTAATTTTGGTAAGGTGCAAGTTGGTGGACTCAGGGAACTTAAGGACCCAGTCCTCGTGGATAAGGGCACGATCCAAGCAAAAAAAGAGTAATCCCTTACTCCATGTAAAGCGAGGACACATGAACCCTAAATTAAAAGGACTACACATATCTAAGCAATTTTTGAAATCTTCATCCTTTGGAATTGAAAATTCAGCACCCGCTTGTTTATCCATGGTTGAAATGGAGGCATTAAAATCCCCCATCACCAACCAAGAATGCTCGAAATCGTATTGAACATCAATGAAGTCCTCCCAGAGTGCAATGCAATGATAGCGACCAGGAGCCCCATGTACAAACGAGACAAACCACTGATCCTCACCCTTCCAACTAATCCGTAAGTGAGCAGCTTGAGTAGAGTGTTGAAACACATTAAGCTGGATTTTTTGGTTACTGCGCAACACCCAAATACCACCCGCACGCCCCGTAGCATCCACCACAAAACTATCTGAGGAGGTTAATTTCCGGATGACATCAGGCGCAGTATTGCCACTAGTTTTCAGTTTCAAAATAACAAGGAGAGTGGGATGATGAATCGGCACATAATAAAACATAGCAGTAACGAAATTTTAGTGGTCGGCACCCCGATAATTCTAAGACAGAAAACTAATCATTAACATATGATAGAAGGGGAATAGAAAAATACACGAAACATTATGGTGTGATGGAGGTTGTTACATTCTAAGCTTCTAGAATTTATTAAATGAACAAAAATGCCGCAGGTTGGGCGAAATACTCAAATTAAATAAAAAAGTCAAATTCAACAAAATAAATGATTCAACATCGAGAAGTTATTTCGAACCAAATAGCCCTAAACACATGCGAAAAACATAAATAGGAAAATCAAGTCCAACATAAATCATAAATAAAGTCTCAACTCTAGTAACTCCAAAGGAAACATCATAGGTGTCCAAAATCCATCCCGATTACTCACTCTGAGTCTTGGGACATGATTGGCAGCAACTATAGCTCTTGATCCCAAAGAACTCGTGTTCCACAGATCTTGTGGGCTTAAGTACTCTATTATCATAATGTCTTAATAATTCTAGTTATGAGAGAGAAAGGAATTCATTACTTTTAATTACTAACAATGGGGATTCATGTACTAATACCTAATCGAATTCTAATTATAAGTTACTAATCTAAATAAATTATTTCAACTACAAAATTAGGAATAAAGTAATGATCCTACTAGTGTCTTGAAAGATTACTATCATCCTAACCCGATTAGAATTGATTCTAGGATTTAAGAGCTATGGAATTCATTTTGGGTACATTCTGTCAGAACTGGAAAGTTATAGATTGCGGCAGCTACAAGGGAATAACTCATTACTAAAATGTCAGATTCTAACAGTTTGTTTACGTCAAGCAATTTACTAAGATTTGGGGTACTCTTTCTAATTTTATGGAAGTTAAGTGGCCACATCAGAAACACTGGAAACGGTAAGTGCCGCCACAGAGATTTACCAGGCATCTGCTCCAGTAATCTTGGAGTAGAAATCTAGAATTACAGAGAGGGAATCCGAGGCTCCGACGAACGACTAATCGCCTTGAAACTCGACAAGAATGACAACCAAACATACGAATCAGTTCTTGACCATTCTTCAAAGCTATCCAAATGAATCAAAAAGCTTCAGTCGTACTTTAAGGCCCCGCACAAGTTGGAAACGTCGCCACCGCTGAGGGATTAAAATATGGAAATCGAACTAAAGGAAATCAATGACTAGTTATATCAGCTAAATGATTTGAGCGCAAGGAGGTGGAACAAACTCCCTTCCCTTAAGTAAGATCAGATGGAGGTTTAAATTCGCAAACGGAAACAACCACTACAAACAGAGTCATCAACGTCGGGAATCCTATTCCTGTAATTGATAAGGGCCATCGGGATTTGATTAGTGTGACTGAATGGCTCGATCGAACAGTAACGACGAAAAAGGAGGATGTATGTATTGTTACCAGCATTCCTCAAGCTACTGACAATTCGTTTTTCTGCCTCCGTTCGATCACTGATATTGGAGGATAAGCTTTTCTTATAGATTCGTTCGATTAGGAAAAGGGTGACAGATCTATGGGTTTTAAATCCCAAAATTCCTATGTGGTTTTGATCAGTTATCTTGTTGATTGGATTTGAGAAAAGGAAAGGAGATGAGGTATCAGATCAGTGATGGAAAGGAAAGTTACAATTCTGGATTTGGGGAAGGAGATAAGTTGACGTTATCATGACGTCATCAGAAGCAAGAACGGGAGTAAAATTAAAATGGGGAGTCAGTGTTGAGATTTGAACACCTGACCTCCAGGTCATGGGTCTAAATACTTAGACACTAGGCCACAATCAATTTCATGATCCAAGTCCTATTGGTTCATTTAGGTTCTAACATGGCAGCCGAATCATCACATTAAAGGTTAGATGATTAATCGATCTTAATAGTTTCTAACATGCTATAATTAACATGCAATCCACATGTTAATTCATTGTGGAATAATAATAATAATAATCATACTTGTCTTAATGTTACTAATATCATTATCAGTAATAACGGTAGAAGTAATTATGAAGCATTATTCCAAGACCTTCTTTAGGGGTAGTTTCGAGACTTTCGAGCTCGAAATTTTTTCCACCAGGTTAGGGATGTAAGAGAGGCCGCAGTCACCGTACCCTGCGTTCCAGCATAGTCCTCCATAACTTTACAAGTCAAAGTTTTAGCATGTGGCTTATTAAGATCAAATTTATTCAGATGGATGTTCTCTACCTCTGAAATGGGGAAGCTTTCAGTTGGAATTTCACCATCGCTTTTGATTTTTACTCTAGCACTCCAAACTTAAAGCCTTTCAATTTAAGATTACTTGACAAATTATGAAACATGTGCTTCTTCTCCAAATTTGTGTTGGGGTGTGTTACTGGGTCTCTCCACCTTCTAATCTTCATTCGCAGAGGCCCAAATGCTGGCAGGTCAACACTTGGTTTCACATGGTGCAGACTCGGTGGCTTTCCACGTGTATGTGGAGAAGCTATCGTCATTGGAGAAGGAGGTTTAGAATTGGCAAAAGCTCACCACATCACATAAGAAATTTCAAAACCTCATGCGTGTCAATGATCATAATCTCCAGCTTCTCAAGAGAAGAATTTTCCGCTTATCAGACCATGGGTTTGCCAGCAACAACAATACCAATCTCCATTCAAGAGTTCGAACTTGAAATTGACTTTAGAGTAGGCACAAACTATTGTTGCACCTTGGTCTAAGTAGTTTGAGATACGGGAGCTATAGGAAGCACTACTTCAGAAAGAGAGGGAGATAGTGTAGGGATAATATCTGGAGCAACCATTACAGAAGTTCTTGACTGTTGGACCTGCTGATGATTCTTTGGAACAGGTTTTGACTACTCGTGAGTATCATCAGTCAAAGCCCCAAGGGCAATCATGTTAGTGACAAGGCTTGACCCAGATTTAAAATTGATTGGGCTTAAATGGGACTTGGCCTTGGAATGGATCCAAGAGGCACTCCTAGTTCAAATAATAGGAGGCGCCCTTTTGGATGTTGGTGCATCAACTCTCCCCTAATTTCACCTTTGAGATAATAGGGGTACATTTAATCAATTTCCCTTTCCTAGAACCAGCTAATTCCTTTCCATTTTTCCTTGATTGACTGTTGGAGAAGTAGAGATTAGCAGAGAAACAACCTCTTTTGTTTTAGGTTTCCATATCTTTTAGAGGTAAGTCAACAAAAGGCGGAACATCGGTAGTTTTTTGCCGTTAGGAGCATCAACAGGGCGGTGGGCGGAGGTTGTCGGCAAGCCATGATGCTGGCTGAGCGTAAGATATTACTTAAGTACTTGATTCTTGGAACACACAGTAGCGTCATGAACTATACATCCATAATCAAAGAACTGTTAGGGACGATTTTGGTAAACCACTTCTTGCTGCATCATCCATAAACACACACGTTTCAACTGCCTCTCGAAGATTGACTTCCACCGCCAAACGCGTAAATTTACTTCGAGCAGTACTAAGCGTTTGTCGATCAATGCAAATTGTACGTCCAATAAGGTAGCCCAATCCCCATATGATTTCTTTGTGATAGTATTAGATTAGTAACTTGAGAAGGCAAACGCAAACAACCATTTTATGTGGAAGAACGGGAGTAACAAGAAAGGAAGGATCTCATCGATGACAACCCAGTTTGTAATTAAAAAGCATCCATGGTCCTCTAGTGAGAGCGAAGTCATAATCCTGTGGATTACCGAAATAAACGAATAAGACATCATTATCAAGGTCAGTCAGTCTCATCTTGCCTTATGGTCTCCATAGACTTTTAAGACGATCGTACATGTACTCGATATCAATAGTTTTCCCCATAAGCTTAACAATTAGTGCTTTCCGGAGAGGGAGGCTGATTCTCACATGGAATTCACCAGAGGTAGAAAGATAATCATGCCCATTGTGCCAAGTGAGGGAGATGTCATTTTCCTTGATGGCAATCGAAGAAGCGTTGGCATGAAGAGTTGGTTGCTGGGAATTCAAGACAATGGAACCACATATGATGTAGGAGCCATGGCTGGAGGAGTGATCGGCGTTCCCAAAATCATCAAAGCACTTGCTATTCATACTGAAGAGCAATGATTACTCAAACGTTAAAGATCAATGATCTCATAAAGCTATATAGGATCTTATATTGAAATAAAGATACCAAAAAGTAAAAAAACTCTGCCATGACAATGACGTACTAGAAAGATTTCGTCCTGAAACTAGAATGTGAAAAACTTAACATGGTGGAAAGGGATTACCTTCTAGGTAGTCCTCCACGAGCTCTAGATAGCATTCTTTCATGCTAGACTCGGTCTCTCAAATCGTTGCCTCGACATCCTGATTTTTCAAATTCACCTTAAGCATAGGTCTTGTCAATGGACGTAATTCCTCACTTTGTCAATGTACTAAGGGTCTTGTTTCTCTCATGTCAGCTGTCATCTCCACTAATTAGCTCGCTGGTATCCGCCTTAACAACTTGTGCCTTATCCTCTCTCACATTATTTTTTCCAACGATACTTTTTGTCCATAGTCTGGGATGGTTGCTACATAAAAGTCAAGTCCCTCTCTAGCTTAATCTCATGTGGCTGAATCACCTGGTTCGGCTTGCCAATATAGGCCCGAAGTATGCTCACATGGAATACATTATGTATCCGGTCCAACTCTTCTGGTAAGGCTAGCTCATATGCCAATAGTCCTATGTTTCGAATGATATGGTAAGGACCAAGTAATCGGGGAGCGAAATTCACCATCCTGCCAAACTGCATCACTCCTTTCCAAGGGGAAACTCAAAGGAAAACCTTATCCCCTTCCTTGAAACTAACCTCTCTAGCCTTCCCATCAGCATACAACTTCTGTTGATTATGAGCTACTCCCATCTAGGGTCTAGTTAACAACCTTTCTCCCTCCCTATCCCAGAATAGAGGGATGCTACTCTTCTTGCCATACAGTGCCTCAAAAGGAGCTACTCCTATTGTGAGGATATGAGTTATTATAAACGAACTGCATCATGGATAGAACCTTCAACCAAGTTTCATCAAACCCTAACACATACGAGCATAACAGCTCCTCCAAGTTTAGGATAGTCCGCTCTGACCGATCATGGCAGCATGCAAACCCTCCTAGAAGTTGGAGGTTAAACTAAGGTACCGATCTGATACAATCATCCTAGGCACACCGTCCAATCTCATAATATGCTCTATAAATAAACTTTCCAAATCCTCCACAACTGTCTTGAACCGAATGGGTACGAAATGTGCTACCTTTGTTAATCGGTCTACTATAACCCACATTGCATCCTTCCTATTGACCAAGGGTAAACCACAAAAGAAGTCCATAGCGATGTCCTCGAACTTCCACATTGGTATAAGCAAGGGATGTAGTAACCCCGCTGATGCCCGATGATCAAACTTTTATTTTTGGCACATTAAGAATCTTGCCACATGCTGAATCACCTGCTTCTTCATGCGAGGCCACAAGTAATGCAGACAAACTATTATGTACATTGTCTAACCTGGGTGTATGGCATAAGCAAACAAATGCACCTCTTCCAAAATATCCTCTCTCAACTTTAAACCTGAAGGTACATACACTCTCTCTTGGAATAGCATCAAGCCATCCTTCCAAGTAAAGGGTGTAACCTTGCTTGCTGTCATCCAATATTGAGCTTCCACTACTAGCTCATCTTTCTCCTCAGCCTCTACAATCATCCAACAGAAAGGGTCAAACTACTAAATTGGCCAGTAATCCCTTGACTGTAACTAACTCAAAGTCTATACCCATGCTCCTCAACTGGACCAGCTCGTTCAACCTCTCCTTCATGCTCAAAGTATCAGCCACTACATTGGCCTTTCCTAGGTGATAGTCTATCACACAGTCGTAGTCCTTAAGCAGCTCTACCCAACGCCTTTGCCTACTATGTTCAGCTCCTTTTGCGCCATCAAATAGTACTTGAGACTCGTGTTATCAGTCTTGATCCCGAAAGTCTCTCCATACAAATAATGCCTCTAGAGTTTCAGTGCAAAAACCACTGCTGCTAGAGACTTTCGGGATCAAGACTGATAACAAGATATGTTGTCAGACGGATACGTTCTCCCAAACATCCATGATTTACACTATATGTTGTCTGATGGATACGTTCTCCCAGACATCCATGATTTTTCCGATTTGGGCGGTAGGGCTAGTTAGTTGAGTTGGGGGACATCCCCTAAGAATTAAGAGAACTTCGATAAGGCGAATAACAAGTACAAGAATTAATGTCATATAATTGACTTGTACGAACATGATCATTAGGATATAGCAAGTTACAAGAACCATGATACTCCAAATTCATAATCCACCTAACATGATCGATTTGAGTTTTGATCTTCGATGTTGATTGTTTGTTATGATTACATAAAGATAATTACTTTATGTGATGTGTTTATTTAGAAAATAGAAATGATTTTTATGAAATTACAGGACTTGTATTGTAATGTTTACTTGGAATTCTTTTTATGATATGAGCATGAAAGACTAACCCCAAACCACCCACCATGGTGTTGATAGTTGTTGTAGGAGAAGAGTGAAGCTGATTTGGGATGTAGCATGGTGGACTTTGATTTGAACAGTGTTTATGGATGTTTGACGAGACTTGTTTTCATAAACTGCGTCATTTAATTGTAGTAGTTGTTAATCAAGCTTTTATTTTATTAGTTCTCTTTCTTATTTAATTTTATTTTAAAGTTCCCTGGTCGAGCATTTTGATAAATAGTTGAGATGTTGTTAAAGACCTTAAATCCCTCTTGTGATTTTTATTTTTTTGCTGCTTTAAGGGTATTTTAATCATTTAAGAAATCGTAAAACATGAGGGTGTTACATGAATTAAACCTGGGCAATCGGAAATCGTGCTCTCCAAACTTGGTTTCAATTTCTAATGGATTGGTTGGATTCGTGAATGACTATCCATGGCCTCTTTCTCTGTCCTTGTCAATAGATGTCCTTCCTCGACATTTTTAATGTAATGAGGGTCTTCTTTCCCTCATCTCTATTGCCATCTCCTCTAATTAGCTTGCTAGAATCCACCTTACCCATTTGTGCCCTGTCGTCTCTCACATTATTTTCGCCAATAATACTTTTCTCTACTTCGAAGCCTCTACTAGTGGCTACTCTAGGTTGATACATATTCTTGACCATTATGGGGCCCTTAGTGGCCAACTGATAAATCTCACAAAATAAATTGTTTATTTCAGTAGAAGTGTGAATTTTGGCTGAGGGTCCTTGGACATTTTATCAGTGTTCCAAACATTGAGTAGACCCAAAGAAGGAGGAGGCGGTAGTAGATTGGTCCCCGCCTAGTAGTGTGACAGAGGTGAGAAGTTTCCTAGACATGGCAGGGTACTATAGGAAGTTTGTAGAGGGATTTTGTAAGATAGCATGACCACTCCACAAGTTGACCATGAAGGACACGCCTGTTATTTAGAGTAAAGCCTATCATGAGTGCTTCGAGTAGCTGAAAAGGAGGATCACCACAGCGCTAGTACTCATTTTTCCTGTGACTAGTGGTCAGTATGTAGTTTATAGTGATACTTCATACTCAGGGTTAGACTACATTCTGATGTAGAATGACAGAGGGGTGGCTTATGCATCACGCCTGTTGAAAGTTCATGAAGTGAACTACCCAGCCCTAGATTTGAGCTAGCAGCTGTGGTTTTTGCACTGAAACTCTCGAGGCATTATTTGTATGTCGAGACTTTCAGGATTAAGAACTGATGACAAGAGTCTCAAGTACTATTTGATGGAGAAGAAGGAGCTGAATAGCAAGAAATTGCATTGGGTAGATCTACTTAAGGACTATGACTGCGTAATAGACTATCACCCAGGAAAGTCCAATGTAGTGGCTGATGCTTTGAGCAAGAAGGAGAGGATGAACAAGCTGGTCGAGTTGAGGAGCATGGGTACAGAGTTGGAGGTAGCTCCAGTCAAGGGGATACTGGCCAGATTAGTTGTTGGATCGAATATCAGAGGCTCAAGCGACAGATGAGATGGTAGTGGAAGCTCGGCGGCGGGTGACGCTCGGTAAGGTTACCCCTATACTTGGAAGGATGGCTTGCTGCTATTGAAAAACAGAGTGTATGTACCTTCAGGGTTGAAGCTGGGAGACAATATTTTTGATGAGGCTCATTCGTTCGCTTATGCCATGCCCCCAGGTGATACAATGTACAAAACACTTTGTCTGTATTACTTGTGATCTGGTGTGAAGAAGCAGGTGATTCAACATATGTGGCTAGTTGCTTAATGTGCCAGAAAGAAAAGTTCTATCATCAAGCATTAGGAGAGTTACTTCATCTCCTGCTCACACAAGTGTGGAAGTTCGAGGACATCGCTATGGACTTCGTTAGTGGTTTACCCTTGGTCAATCGAAAGGATGTAGTATGGGATATAGTAGACCTATTGACCTAGATAGCACATTTCATACCCATTCGGTAGAAGCCAAATATGGAGGATTTGGAAAGTTTGTATGTAGAGAATATTTTGCGATTACACCGCGTGCTTAGGATAATCGTATCTGATCGGGATCCCAGTTTCACCTCCCACTTCTAGGAGGGTTTGCATGCAACCATAGGGACCAAGCTGAACTTCTCTACATCTTACCATCCTCAGAAAAATGGTCAGTCAGAGCGAAAAATCCTAACCTTGGAGGAGCTGTTACGCTCATGTGTGTTGGAGTTTGATGAACCTTGGTTGAAGGGTCTATCCATGGTGGAGTTCGCTTATAATAATTCATATCATCATAATAGGAGTGGCTCCTTTCAAGGCACTGTATGGCAGGAAGTGCAGATCCCTCTATTCTTGGATGGGGAGGGAGAAAGGTTGTTAATTGGACCCCCAAAAGTATAGGAGAGAGCCTCACAAGTCAGAGTGATTTGAGCTCAAATGGGAGTAGCTCAGAATCGGCAGAAGTAGTATGCTAATGAGAAGGATACAGAGGTTAGCTTCAAGGAAGGGGATAATGTTTTCCTTCGAGTTTCCCCTTGGAAATGAGTGATGTAGTTTGGGAGGAAGGGGAAGTTGGCTCCCCGATTCATGGGTCCTTACGATATCATTTGGAGGATAGGACCACTGGTTTATGAGCAAACCTTACCAGCAGAATTGGACCGGATACATAAAGTATTCCATGTGAGCAAACCTTACCAGCAGAGTTGTTCCTATATTGGCAACCGAACCAAGTGATTCAGCTAGATGAGATTAAGCTAGAGAGGGACTTGAATTTCATGGAGAAACTAACCCAGATTATGGACAGAGAGGTCTGTCAGTTGTGAAGCAAGGAAATACCTATGCTTAAGGGGATTCAGAAATATCAGGATGTCGAGGCACCAACATGGGAGACCGAGGCTAGCATGAAAGAATGCTATCTAGAACTCATGGAGGACTACCTAGTAGGTACGTGAGAGAGGATTGGCCATGTGGCAGCAGGAGGATCATAGTAGTGACCATCAGTAGGTCACGGACATAGTTGCCATGTCATCACGGGTGTGGTAAGCCGTAGGCCACAAGAGTGGTTGACAGCTTATAAAAGTAGAGTCGTGATTCCAGAATTACAACAACCTAAATCTTATTCCTTTAAATCTTATAACATGCGGCGATAGTTCTAGGTAGAGAAGAGGGACTGGTTGATCGATTCCAGACCAATAAGAGAGCCTTAGTGATCGTTAAGGAAGCTATAGAAGGTAATCTACCTTCTTCCTCCTCTCTCAATACTTTTCTTTGAATCCAATGTAAAAAAATCCTAATAGGTTTGGATTTGGGGTTTTGGGATTTCAATCCTATGATTATTTTCCTTCAGGTTATACGGATCAGGCAAACGAACTCTAGGGAGATGGCTTCAGATCATAACCTTAGTGGAAAGCTTTCAATGGTAGGGGTTAGGATTAGTTGTGTTATGCAATTCATAGTGTTAGACTATGTAGTAGAGTGTGATCTACTACATAGACAGTTGTTCATGATTCAAGCATAAGCTCTAAATGAGGAACTATGCTTGTTCAGACTTCTTGTTTTAGGATGAAGAATCACGACTAGATAGACTAGCTAATGATATAAGCCGGTCACCCAACCCATGGATTGTGCGATATCCCAAGTTACTTTCCGTTTCAGGCAGGACATGACGAGTATGCCTTCAGTTGTTGCTCTCACGGTATTTGAGGGTAGTTTCATGGTCCAATCCACCACGAGGCGGTCCCCTCATAGCTAGGGGTGGCTAATGGTAGGATGATGTCTACAGGACCACAAGGTCACATTACTAGATACTAGTTCAGTTCTTCATGTTCAGGAATAGCTACTCAGTGCTTATCACTGACCCTTTCGTTTCTTCATGCATGACCAACCTTGGGACTTCAGGAGCCAATGCTGCCAAAAAAGGGAGCACAAGCAGTGACACCACCTTGCAGTCTTTCTGGGAGTCGTAGAGAGAGGTACCATGGAGGACCTCAGTTATCTCTATCAGTGTTTTTTGTGGTTTTCGGACAGTCTTTCATGTTTTCAGCCGTTTGTCAGACCTATTGTATAGTTGTTGTTTCCCCCTATTTGGGATGTTTCAGTGATGTTAGTTATTGATTTCAAGTCTTGATGCTCTATTTATTTCCACTGTCATTTTAGTTAAGTATGTCAGGGAATGTATGTCAGTTATCATGATTTATATATTGAGTCAACCTGTGATACATGCATGGATCGAACTGTGTGGTTCGATTGAGTCGTCCAGGGTTGGGTTTCATAATTTTCGTACACTTTGTTGCTAAGTTTGTAGCTTGGTAAACTAGATCGGAAGTATAAGGCTTGGCGAAGCTTAACACACAAGAGATCTATATGGTTTAGGATACACCAACCTTCTTCTATAAGAAGGGCAAGGTAAAAGTTATGAAATCTTTCGGTGGATCTAACACCCTACTTGTCCGCCCAAGTTGTCGTGGCTCGGGACAGACACTTTGTGACTATGTCAACATAATTTGAGAATGATGGATCTGTAGTCGGTTATTATGTGAATCCTAGTAAAGGTCCAGAAGTAGTACCAATGTAAACTACAGCTAAGTACCGAGCCTAAATCAGTAGTTGCATAGACGAGAACGAAAAGGCAGACAAAGAACTGGAAGAGACTATTGTTGAAGGAGCGGCCCTGTTGGGACAGCGAAGGAAATGTTGGTGATGATGGTATGGAAAAAGGTGCTACGAGACAAGGAGTTAGTACTGATGAAGACAAAGGTGTTGATGACAGTCATGTGTATCAGAATTAGGATGGGAACAAAGTTGCGTAATGGGATGGTGTTATCAATGGTGATTATCATGACAATGAAGACAATGACAATGCCTTTGATGTCCCTGAGTTTCTAGATTCATAACTAAAAGAGAAGGATGGTGATGATGATACCGACCGAGGTGGTAAGGGACAAGGTGCTGGTGGTGATGAAGAAAAAGGTTGTGATGACACAAATGTGGATCAGCATAAAGATGGGAAAACAAATGAACAAAAAGGTGCCAATGAGAAGTTTGTCGATTAGAATCAGGATGGGAATCAAGTAATAGACGGGGCAGGGGCCTCTCGACTTATAATGGATACTATTCATAGTATTCAAATTGAGCATCTTGAAGATAAAGAGATTGAGAATGTGTTGTCCTCCCCCCTTAATTTCAACAGCAGTTCTATCCCTTTCAAGACCCCAGCCCCTCATGGAAACTTTCGCAATCGAAAAAGTTTAGGTTTTTAGACGGCTCTTCAAGTTTGAATGATCTTCTTGCCAAGCAGGAGCCGTATTCTCAAATCATTGTCTCACCTTAATATGTTTCTTCCTATCAACCAATAGTAGTACCTAACACTCTTAGACCGAATATTATAATAACTACTAGGGGTGACCACTATTTGACATGCTGGAGCTACCATGTTGGATGATGTTGTTAGGGATCATGTGATTAATTACTGCTTGAGTGATGAGAGTGATCAATAAGTTATTCCCTACCCATCCCCCTAAATTTTGTTCATGTCTGCAACCTGTTATTGATGTGTATAACTAGTTACAAGCTTATGTAACATGTTACATAGTCTTCTTTGTTGTTTTTCCAGGAAGGAGAAGTTTTATAGGATTAGGCTTCAAAGATTAGGTAGCGTCAATGCTTTGAAATGGGTATTTAAGGAAACATAAAAATGGAACTACTTCACTAAGTGAATAATATGCTAGAACCGTCGTGTTAGTAACCTCTTCGTTTCTCATCTGGAGGCCGTTTAGATGGCCCACACTTGGTATTTTGTCGTGTTGATACACTCCAAGGGTTCTTCGCCAAATGACATGATTTAGTAAATAGTGGGATAACTAAAGAGTTGTTGGATTATTTGACCGTTGAAGGGCTACTTTGCAAGTATAGGTTGGCTCGTTGTTACACAAACCAAGTGTTCCACGTCGAGAACACCAGCACGAATAGGGCGGAATTGACTCACTCGTCCTTGACGACGTAGCTTCACACTTAGTTGAACAAATTGGATGGAATTTTTCTTACATGTCATCGAGTTATTGGTGTTCAAGTAATTGAGTTCAAAAACTTGTTAGAGGAATCGTGACAAAAGACAGAGGTTAGATTATGGGCGATTCAATTTTTGGAACAAGATCGAAAATCTGTAACGTTATGTAGGTGTATTTTGCGTCCAACAATTGGTCTTCCTTCTAGACATGAAGTTCAGAGGTTTCTTAACACTGGCATGTTGCTGCAAAAATGAGACTTACATCGCTTTTGGTCTACATTGGACTGTACTTGTGAAACCAGACCCTAGAAGACCTGGTCAAACCACTGGTTTGACCCACTGGTTCGACCCATGCAACCTTCCTGGGTTCCACAAGACTCTACTCAAACCTACAAACTGCTAAAAATGAATAAAACAATCATTAATACTGAGCTGAATTCCTTTATTAAACCTTCCAAATCCTGACAGACAAGGAACCTGAATCCCGAAAGATAACACATAAAGAGAGGAGATGAAACTCCCAAGTTCTAAATACATAAAAAGCATATATAAGATGATATCAAAACTCCGACTAGCTCATCCCACCTCCAGCTCTTGCAACTGTGACTGTACACACGTAAAATGGAAAGAAACATCTGATGGTGTCCGCGCCCAGCACTTAGTGGCTATCTGAACTCGCGTAGAACTTAGACTGAAACTGAGGATAGAACATAGAGATCATCCTAGTCACTACTCTAATAAAGTGACCATGTGGTCCTATAGGTATCAACCAAGCATCAGCCACCCCTAACTGTGTGGATAGTTTCATGGTCGATCAGACCATGAAACCAGCCTGAAAACTGTGTGAGCAGCATCTATAAGCATACTGAACATGTTTTAGCTGAAAGCTAAATGTTAACTAGGGATTGTGCTATCCGAGGGTGGGTGAATCATGTATAATCATCATGAGCTAATCTAGCTAAGCCTATCCTGTCCGATCATGAACTTTGGATAACATGCCATAGTTCAAACGCCAAGAGTATATACTCCAAATATAATAGCTATTTGTACATTAAATCACATGCTACTGTATAGTGTGACTGCCCTCACTCAACATCCCGTCACAACATCTGTATAGTAGATCACACGCTATGGTACAAACTGAAAGCCTTTACTCTAAATCACATGGCTGATCCAATAATTGGATTCCCCAACATCCTAATACAGTTCTACGCTTAGAAAACAAAACATATTCTTAAATCCCCACCTTTTGAGGAGAGGTGACACCTCTGATTCCTCTCGCTGCCACGAATCCACATGTTCTGCCGTGCGTGGTTTGGAGCTCAAACGGCCAAGTTATGCTCCATTTACTTCTTTGGGACATTTTGAAACTTGTAGGGACAAAATCGTCCTTTCAGTGCCGCACTGGAAAAATTACAGATTTAGTCCCTGAACATTTTACTGATGTCAGATCAAACATCCAATTTTCTAGAATATATAATCTAGCCATTGAACTTTACTTAAGCTACAAAAAGGTAATTTATCTTTTTCTGAACATGTAGCTTGGTCATTGAACTTTCCTTTGCAAAAACTGTATCTTGTCCAATGATTTTCCAATATTCTTGGAATCCATTTCCATCGATCTCCTTCTCTCGAACTAGACGACGTACTGATCTCAATTGCCAAAGGTTCCATCGACCTTGGTGCCAAGAACAATCACAAAAACGTCAATACATGGAGAAAACCCAAAACCTATATCTCTCAAAAGCAAGAAACTTATTTCTAACTTCCCACCCGACTTAATGGCCAACATGAAAGGTCCGATCAGTTGGACCCAATAACTATCCCGAGCTTTGCAAGCCTTTGTTACTTGGTCAACTACTGAGTCAACTCCTCGAATTAATTAAATTAATTTGGTTTCCGACTCCCGACTTCTACTCAACGAGTAAGATTTTAATCAAACTGAAATTTAAATTTCTAGCCAAAATTGCAGTGTCAAAGCTCTCCTCTCCTATAAAAGGTTTCGTCGCAAAACCTGAACCTTACCCCACATGAGCAGGAAAGATTTGACGCAACAGTGTTTCAACCCCGACGCTTGCACCCCTGCTTGGTAGCAAACGGCCCTTATATGCCTTCCTCCACAACGACACAACCGGTTCACTCCTCAGAAATGACCCAAGGTCAAACCACAACCATGTCCTAGGAGACCGACAATGGTTCACACCTCACCTTGCTAAAATCTAGCTCGACCATTAGAGCGGAAACTATGGGCTCATTTCTTGCCCCCACCAAACTCCTTCAAGCTCGACCCTCAACAATTGCTCTTGACCAAGCCGAGATTCCAAGGATAGGTTAGGTTGGGCATGCATTGCCAACATAACCCTATCCCCTTTTTCCTTAAGCCATCGTCGACCATGGTTAACATAGGCCCGACCCCTCAAGCTCGCTAACCATTGAGCACCATTACCTGGCAGCCTCCTTAGAAGCCACTAAACAACCAAAGTCAAGGCCTCAATACCACTGTTCCTGGTCCCACTCACCTCTGAGTCGTCTCGAATCAACTATGTGCATCCTCCAGCTTTCTACACAAAACCGGGTTTCAAATAAATATGACACCTTATCTCTATGCCAAAACATGTTTTCTATTTAGCACATTATGTCACTATCCACAAACATAACCCCTCAGCGCACGATGCCTGCATCCAGTAGGCACGCCACACCAGTGGTTAGCCATCCATCCATGATTTGTCAGTCACACATGTCTTATCGTCTCCATTCTCCATCGACGACCTAGTCTCGCACTCCCCATGGTCTGTAACGTCACTGACTACACCCGTGGATTCCTCACACCATGCTCATGATCTACTAGACCATGCATGTGCTAGTTCTCTGGCCACGCTTGTGACTTACACTGCCACATGCGGGGTCAGCATACTAACCACGACCGTTCCCCTCGCACCACACATGTGATTCATTGAGTACTTCTCCCGTGACCAACAGAGCATCACAGATGAGGTTACCAAATAACCTTGATGGTTGTCCGTCATGCAACTCCCGCTTCCTCTATTCTTCTTAATCTATATTACTCATACCCTTTGTTCATCCAAGTTATTACTAACACTGGATTCTAGAACCTAGTTGCTACTATCACCCCTTTCATCCCCAAGCCATCCACAATTTCTCCTTGGATGAGCTTCCATTGCCCCGAAGAACATTTTCTTATACATTACAATAACTTCAAGGTACTTTGAGATCCAACCTTATGTTCAATTTTCACATAAATCCCCAGAAGCCGACACCCAAAAGGAGTGTAGGGATCTGCCTTTCAAAAGTGACACCTTTAAACAAATGAGTTAACCCATGGATAATGCTCATTGTCACATAGACCTTTGCTTCTATTCCATTTCATATTCACTTAACTCTCCTTCCTTCTGACTCGAGCACTATGCTACTCAATCCTTTACTAGTTTCGGTTGAAACATGAACACACCTTGTCCTTCTCTAATGGTACCAACCCCTTGGTAGTCACCATCTAGCGGAGACACTTCACTTGTCCTACCAAACATTAGCTTCGCACTCTCAATACCTTTAGGGATTTTGCATCCCCTAAGCAATGTTGCTACTTCTTCAACACGTACTACCATGTTCTAGACATGGAAGTGTAGAGACTAATCCTTGTAGTACTACTTTGAAGATGCAGCCAGTAAAGCGACTAGCTCAACTTTGTAACTTTCACCTTGCTGCATATACTACCGTTCCCTGTTTTCCTATCTGCTCCTGGCTCAATTTCCACTCATTTAGGTAATACTAACCACATAGTACTACAAGAACCATAGTCAAACTACCTGCATCACGTCATCCCTTGATATGATGACGACGGTCCTGAAAAGCCTGGTTATTATCCTCTATTTAGTTCGTACCCTTCTAACACCTCTTTCTCCTGAGTTCCTTTCCTGCTCTTTTCCATGGTATGGCATTCCCTTATTTTTTTTATCATTGACAAATATTGTGACGAGGTGTTATTCACGTTTAGTAGTTTAATTTGGAATTTGTATTCAGACTTTGTAGGTTTAATTAACGCCAAAGAAGCCCTTCTAAATAGCTGCTTGGCCGAATTTAGTCCTTGAGGAGAAAGGGTTGAATTAGTCAAAACTTATTCTTTAAGTAAGAAGGATTCATTTCCTTACGTTGGGAATCCTTCTCCTTTCTTTTCTTAGTGAACCCTTTATTTTTCTATTACTTCATGGCCTCCCTCTCCTATTTGAAGAAGGTACAACGATTGTAGATAGGTAGAGCGCCCATAATAAAGTTTAGTAAATTTCGGCCTAGAACCGTCTTTTGAAATGTCTTGTTTGAAGCACGTCGTAGCTCCGCTATATGATTCCAGTTTATCGTAATCGAGTTAGCACCCCCGCTTCGTGGAACCATTCAGGTTTGAGACTTGGTCCCTCCCTTTGGCAACTAGGTAAGTTTCCATCTATTTTTTTGGATTTCGTTCCTATCTAGGGCTGGGAATCCTTGTGTTTGGTATCTAGCATATTGAAAAGAAAATTAGGTCAAAAATTCCGACGAAATCACTACTCGGAGTACCCTCCCCCAAAAAGAAAGGGATCCATTTCGGCAACGTGTATGAACAATTCCTAATTATCGTCATAGTATTTGGCTTGCAATAAAGCTAGGGTCCTAACCCTTCTCAAGTAATTCATTCCATTCAATTGATCACAACTACCTCTGCGATCTAATGCTTCGACCGGGCAGTTTTCAAAGAAAAGCAAAGAAAAAATTGGCAAAATAAAGTGGTCGTCCAAAGCCTTCGATCCAACCACCTCCACCACACACGTTTTAAAAGTTTACAAGCTTAAAATCGAGTTTTCAGACTTTAAATGTCCAGAAAAGAATTTTACCTAGTCATAGATCAATTTATGTTTTGCGGTTGCTTTGATTGCAATATTCTTATGAATCCTATGCCTGGAAAAATCATGGCTAGTCCTAAGACCTTAGCTCACCAAATTGCTTCACCATATATGTTTCTCTGTTTAATTGAGTGAAACACTAGTGGTAAAACAACGAGTGTTGAGATTCAAAGATTTATAGATTGAGAGATTTTGAGAGGTCTATTCTTTGTGCACTAACCATGTTTTGTGAGGTTCAAAATAAATTGATGGAAATACGACACAGGCTCAAGGTCACTCAAGCAAGGCCACAGAACAAGGCTAGACCACCTAAAGTGGCACCACTACCAGCACTCACACTTGGTGAGCATGAACCTCTAATTGTCGCATCTTTTGAGGATCAATATCAATGAGAGGATCTTACTTCATTCCAATCAACACAACATCCTTTTTTATTTTTATAGGAAAAATTTATGTTTTATGAAGCTACCTACAATAAAACAGTAATCTTTACCACCAAAAAAATAGAACAATCGCTTCTCCATTCGTTTGTTTCTTTTCATTTTCTCATCCCCCCTTTCTTTCATACTAAACCCAAATTTTACCCCATTAATACTTATTTAACATGTTTCATTCAAACTCATTTATCATCTTCCATTCAACTAATTAACCCACGAATCCCTTTATCAAACAAGAGACATATATAGCAAATAGTAGAAATACCAACTGTAATACCCCAATCCTAGTACAAAAATATTAATGTAAAAATCTCTAACCTTATCCGTAAGAATTTGGTTTATACTAGTATTGTCTAGTATTATTTTTAAAGTGCTTAACTAAATGTTCATCAAAAATTAGATTGACATTATTAGACTTGTGTGTGAGGATTGAATTCATGGGATATAAATAATTAAAGTGGATTGTAAACATAATCAACTATTTAGTTATAGCTCAAATGGTTTGTATGCTCATCCTCTTCCGTTTAGTCTCGAATTCGAGTCTTGCTAGAAGCAATTTTATTTTTTTGTGCTTTCATTTTTTTCCAGCTAGTTAAATGATGTCGTTTTGAGATAAGTGAATCTGGTCATCATTGTTGTCTTCCTCCCGTCCTCCGACCAGCACCGTTACCCGACAACAAGAATTTTTTGCGCATCTCTGAAAAATTGAAGGCCGTAATCAGGGTGTCAAGTCTTGATACCACGTTTTAGACCCAAACCCTCCGATGACGACAATCATATAGCTATTTAAAGACATCCAGAGTCTGAAGGAGAGCAAGTCTAAAACTATGTTCCCTTCTTCTCCGACGTCGACTTGCATCGGCAAGTTACAGACCAACCCATGACTTCAAAATACCTTTGTTGACTTCGTATTATCGAGACGAAGCCTTACCTTTCCTTCCATTCGAGTTTGCTCGAGTTTTAGTAGTTATTCAATGCTCGCCGGATTCTGGAAACTTAAGGGGGTAATATCTTCCATTTTAAATGTTTATGTTTTACTACTGTTATTTATGCTTCTTTGAATTACATGAATAATACTTGGATTTTAAATGTTTTAAATGCTATGTGACAACGTGACATGTCAATTATATGTGATCCACATACTCTTCTAATATATCGTAGGTGATATATTTCTGATATGATATGTTACATGTAATTGTTCAGTTGAAGAAGTTCTATTGCAAGAGTAATATTGGTATTGATTGATCACCTAGTTAGAGCCCATATGTTGACGATCGTACTTAATGCACTATAGCTATGCGGTGGGATTCCCACACTAACTCTCGTCGTGGGCCTTGGTAGGCGCCACTATATGCAGCCAGATTTTGTGCCACTATATGGGTCGTCAGAATATGTGAGCCGGGATCCCAATTAAAATATGAAAAGTAGACTCAGAGTGGTACAACGTGTTTTACATGCTATATTGTTGTCTTTTCTAATGATTTCTAATATTGGCAACTATATGATAACTTCGGAAGACTGACCCCGTGCCACCCACCAGTTCTTGACAGGTTCTAGTGTATCAGAAGAATTAATAGAGGATCTGGTCATCTGTCGGCAGACTAAAGTTGGGATGATGTTGAGAATGTGTATTTCTGGGATTTGTGTTAAAGATGGATCCATTCAATGTTTCACACTAGCTTCCGAAAATAAATTGTTTGGTGTAATATTCCAGTGTTTCTCAAAAGGTTACCAATATCGTTGTATTTAGTATTTTACTATTTCGCAATTGTATCCATTGTCCGTCCCGAAACAATATCTCGTTTATTTTAATATATAAAAACTGGGATATTACACCAACATTTTAATATACATAAGTGTTCTCCGACACAAGGTTTAGAGCCTCATCACAATTTGCTTATTTAAAAATATGCACTGTATATTAAACTACAATGCAGTGAAGATAAAAAAAGCAAGGTAGCGATGTAGTGACGAAGCAAATTGCATTGCCCTATCCAAACAATATGCCATTGTTGTTTTCAGCCACATTCGAGGAAGGAAATGAATGGTGAATCAAACAATATAGAGTATGATGAATGAAAATGCTACTATCATTTACTAATGATTTGGATAATTGGATTTTGGTTACGAATTTCAGATGAGAGGAAAATTGGTGGGTGTTTCAATTGGATCATCTTCTTTGATAATTAGTCATTTAATTTAATCTTATGTGGTAAGTTATTTTTCTATGATCCAACTAGTTATAGATAATTATAACTAGTTACTAAGTCGTGTAAATAATTACAAATAATTATAAATAGTTACTCGTATAACTAGTTCTTAAGTTGTATAAATCGTTAAAAGTGGTGGGGATGAAAGAGATGGAATTAAGAGGGAAGGAAGAGGAAATGGATTTCATGGAAGATGGATCTTATTGGGAGCATATATTGATGAATGAAGGCTTTTGGTTCCAGAAAATTTGCTGAGGTCCGACCAGGAAGAAGAATATAAATAGAAGAGAGAGAAGGGGAAGATTATATATGACTTGTGGAATAGATTTCAGGAGTTATTATCTGACTACCCTCAACACGGTTACACAAACGAGCGACCTCAATGCTAGTACATCAACTAGAAAATGGAGATGTAACTGCTCTCACTCTTGAAGCTGCTTTGTAACATTTTGCCTCATGTGCTACAAAGTCTAGAAATTGGTCAAGGAATACAACTCAGCCAACACATGCAGTGTCTTATGATAATTCGGATAATATTGCCTTAAGAGTTCAGGTTTAGGCTTTAGAAAAGAGGATGGATACACTTGTGCTTAGTGTGGTATTTGTGATAAATAGGGGGAATGTGATAATTTCTACACCAGCAAACCAATGACTGTGGAAGAAGTAGATTTTGTGTGAGGGGGTTATCCCTTCAGTCAGCAGTGATATCAAGACCTCCGAGCAAAGAATGTCAGAGGCCAACAATTCCAACATGCAAGCACTCCTCAAGGAAATTCAAGCAACCAAGGACCGCCATGATTTCTAAACAAGCCACCTTAGCAACCATCACAACAAAATTTGGCAATCACTAGAGGATTTAATGATGAAATTATCCAGATGATGAAGACCATGCAGGCGTAGTTGGCAAATCAAAACATTATTTTGGAGGCATCCTACACATCTTTGGCACTTAAGGTTTATCTAAGACCTTCTAGACGACTCATGGGGAAGACTGAACAAAACCCCAACAATAGACAAAAAGAACATATGGATGATGCTAAGTCAATTTTATTGAAGATCAGACAGACGATTGAGGGAAATCCCAAATCTGTTGAAGAGCCAGAGATGGTGTCAAATGATATTTCTATTGACATTCCAGAGATGGAAGAGGAGACACATGTGGCGGCAGCCAATCCTTCTCCTAAAGCTCGAAAACCCGCAAACACAAATTTTGTGCTCACCCGATAATAAAGTAAGAAGCATACAAGGATTCCATACCCATTAGCAGTCAAGAAGAACTTGCTATCACAGGAGTTTGAGAGATTTCTTGAAATCGTCAAGCAGCAAGAGGTTACACTAACCTTCCTAGAGACTTTCACAAGAATAACAATCTCAGTGACGGAAGACAGGTCTCCCTATATGAAGAAGGCATAACTATCCAAGTCGGACCAACAAAGCGAAAAGACCTAGGGAGCTTTACTTTACATTACACTATTATGAATATTAAATTTGGTAGAAGCCTTGTTGATCTAGGTTCTAGTATAAATGTGATGCAACATAGTTTATCGAAGAAACTACATATAGGTGAACTTAGATAGACTGATATGGTTATTATACTTGCCGATAGGTCTTTAATAAAACCTAGGGGATTCATAGAGGATGTCCAAATTTGTGTTGGACCTTTTGAATTTCCTGTTGATTTTGTTGTTCTATATACTAATGAGAAGATTGCAATATTTGGTTACAACGTCCATTACTGGCTACTATTGAAGCTATGATATGTGTTTGCAAAGGGTGTCTAACTTTGAAACTAGGACAGGATGAGGTCCCTTTTCACTTAAAAATGGCATGAAATACTATAAGGCTCAGGATGATGATAATATTTCTAACAACTATCAAGATGCCTCTAAAATGTTTGAATTGTCTCATATGCTCTTCGGAGATGTCTGTACCGTTATAGGTGTATTATTTATCCAATTTCTAACACTCATTGGGTTAGTCCTACATAGGTTGTGCCAAACAAGGGTGGATTCACGGTTGTGCCTAACTACAAGGGAGAACTCATCCCTACACTGACAGTCACTGGATGGAGAGTGTGTATTGGTTATAGACGCCTCAACAATGCTACGAAGAAAGACCACTTTCCATTGCCTTTCATTGATTAGATGCTAGAGCGCCTCACTAGTCTTGAGTGTTACTGCTTCCTAGGTGGGATGTCTGGTTCCTTCTAGATCCCAATTGAGCGAGAGGAAAAAGAGAAGACGACTTTCACATGCCCCTTTGGCACATTTGCGTATAAGCGCGTCCTTTTTGGTAGGTGGAATGTACCCGTGACGTTTCAAAAGTGTATGAGAGCAATTTTTGGGAATTTGTTATAAGATTTTGTCGAAGTCTTCATGGATGACTTCTCTTTCATGGTGGAGAAGGGGATCGTGCTAGGCCATGGGGTCTCCAAACGAGTTATTGAGGTGGATCAAGCTAAGGTCGAAACCATCTCTCAGCTTCCTCCCCCTTTGAATGTTAAAATTGTGCGTAGCTTCTTATGACATGCAGGTTTCTATCATCAATTTATAAAGGATTTCTCTAAAAATTACATTGCCTGTGACTATGCTATTATAGAAAGATGTGCCATTTGTATTCGATGATAAATGTGTGCAGGCATTCGAATCCCTCAAGAAGAAGCTAACGACTGCATCGATACTGGTCTCCCCATATTGGGGAGCCCCATTTGAACTAATGTGTTATACTAGTGATTTTGCAGTTTGAGCAGTGTTAGAACAAATGAGAGATAAGAGGTTCCATCCAATCTACTTCGCTAGCAAGACGCTTAATGACACACATAAAAACTATACAACTACGGAGAAAGAGCTCTTGGCGATTGTCTTCCCATTCGAGAAGTTCAGGTTCTATCTACTGTTGTCTCATACTACGGTTTTCACTGACTATTCTGCTCTTAAGTATCTTCTATCTCAATGCCAACGTTCAAGTAATATTTCAAATAGTAATGAAATGCCAATGACAACATTGATGTCTGTAGAGATTTTTTATGTATAGGGGATAGATTTCATGCGTCTTTTTCAACAGTCCCATAGTCATAAGTACATTCTTATTATTGTGGATTATATGTCAATGTGGACTGAGGCACAAGTGCTGCCTACTAATGATGCTAACATAGTGGGAAAGTTTATCACTCGCCTTTTCATGCTTTTCGGTACCCTTCGCACTATCATTAGTGACATGGGGGGTACTCACTTCTAGGATCAATTCGATCGAGATTGCCAAAAATTTGGCGTAACTTATTAATTGACCACCATTTACCATCCGCATGCGAGTGGTCAAGAAAATGTGATGAATTGTGAACTAAAGCGGATTCTTGAGAAGACTGTTGATTAGTCTCGCTAGGATTGGTCGATTTGGCATGAAGCTCTATGGGCTTATCGAACCAATTTTAAGACTCCAATTAAGATGGTGAGGACCTTATGAAGTCATGCAGTATTTCCCCTACGGGACCATAGAGATCACACATCCAAACCAAGGAACATTAAGGTCAACAATCAGCTATCTTGGTGCCAGGCCTACCGACAGAGTCGAAGTTCATTACTTATAGGATTCTCAATAAAAGGCCACGTATCGTCTAGCTGAAAGACGTTAAAGAAAGAGAGCTTCATGGGAGGCAGCTCATTTCCAGAGTCAGTATTTTTGTCCTCTATAGCGCACTTTTGGTGCAATTTCGAAACTCCAGTCTTTGGAAATTATACAAAAAATCCGCTATAGACAAACCAAAAGTGTGTGGTGCACTTTTGGTTCATCTATAGCGCACTTTTGGTATATTATCATGACCTTTTAAGTAGTAGCTCGACTTTTCACTTCATCCCCTTCGACCAAATTCGCCGACCACCACCACCGCTTTCTCCATTGTCGACCACTAAAAGTGTGCGGCGCACTTTTGGTTCATCTATTTTTCGGGCGAACAATTTACATGGTCAAACTTTTTTTTGATTGAGAGCGATTAGACCCATTTTTAACCTAATCTGGGAGTGGTTAGGCCCATTTTTAGTATCTTCCGCGTGGATCATAGCTTGGCAAGAAACACATTCACCCATTGCACATCTCAAGGTTCCGATCACCTACCAATCTTCTTGGAACGCGTTCCTTGAGATTCACCCTTGCCTAAAATGTTATGTTTAGATCAACGTAGGCTTAAATTTCCTGAACGTTGGCAACTCGTAATGGTCGAAAAAGGCTAAAGCCTACCCCTGGTAACAAAATGATTAAAGTGGTCTCATTAAAAAGACTTTGACATGGGCTTGACCAGGGCTCACTAATAGTGCTCAATGAATGAAGGCTATCGAGCATGATATTCAAGAGATCAAATCATCAGCGCTGGTTGATTGGGAATGAATTTTTCCCCTTCAATCTGAAATTGCATATGTTGCGTATTAAGAAAAACTATACTAGAAACATAGATATGAAGCATCTTAGCGTTCCGTCGGAGACCATAATACTATTTATTTTTATTATTTGGTTGCCCATTGTCGAAATCATAACAAAATTTAATATCTCCTTGATACTGCTAGTCATGTCCAAACTAATCTCCAAGTAATGGGCGACATTGCTTTGAATTATAATCGCATAATTTACTACTTGCTCCCCTAATTTAATCATTGATGAAATTATTAGGACAATGACCCAAGATCGTCTTGTTACGCCGAAAATAGGCAATGTGTTACAGATGAAGAGTTGCGATAGGCAATTTTTAGCATTGGCCCTCATCAAACTCCGGGCGGATGGCTTTCCGGTCGTATTCTTTCATACATTTCGGGGGACTCTATACAGTATTGTACAAAATAATTTCTAAAATCCTAACGTCTCGACTAAGAAGGGACCTTACTTTTATAATTAGTCCTATGAAGAATGGTTTCGTTGCTAGGCGATGGATTGTTGACATCATCCTTATTTGCCATGAAATCATACAATACTTATCAGGGTGCTACCACTGTGATACCTTATATATGACCCTCGAACTTTATATGAGAAAGCATATGATAGGGATGGCCAAATTTAAGCCATATAATTCCATTATTTCTGCTCACTCACATCTGTCTTGGGCTCGAGACCATCGTGGGGATGGCGTTGGATTCTCCATGGCTAAAAATTACTCCTTCAAGGCTTATCGTGGTAACTTGGCAATGGGCAGCTCATTAATGTTGTTAAAGATTGTTGGTTACATACATTTCCGCCTTGCCTCCATTGTTACTTAACCACGTTGATCGAAATGCTAGATATTACCGAGTTTGTGACTTTTTTGAATAGGGCACATGGAATTCCCCTTGGCTATAGGAAACATTTGTCGTAGTGGATATCGCCATCATTGAATGCACCTCTAGGTTACTTCAATTCCAGATTGATTGATTTGGCCATTTTCCCATCTGGCGAATACGCAATCCATTCCGGATATCAACTAGCCTTTACTTTGCACCTGATACATTTATGCTTAAAGATAACTGGCTAACCATTTGGGCAGTTGACATTCTTCCCAAACAAATTTTGATTTCAAAAATCCTTGGAGACAGGCTACTGACCATGGAACTTATACTTTCAATTGGAATCAACATCAATCCAACATACCCTATTGGCGTAAATGAAATTGGAAATGTGGAACACTTATTGTTACAATGCCCGTTGGTGCAATTACTTTGTGAGATTTAGGTTTACCCTTACAATGTGCACATCTAATTAAGTTTATCATAACTTGGCGACTAATAACGTTGAAGCCTCATGTGCTTCATGAAAAGATTATTTTCTTCTGGTGGTGATTATGGAAATCTCATAATAAAGTGGTGTTCCATGCCATTCAAGACCAACCTTGAAGCCTCAAAGTACAATTTTCACTCATTATAGAGAATTTATCCAACATATGGTTGCCACTATGTCAACCGTGACTCAAACAACACACTGATGCTATCGACCTTGTCGTCGCGACCGCAAATGATTGTTGCAAGAGTCGAAATCATGGTAGATGGGGCCACTAAACATCCCATAGGGTGAGCCATTGGCTTTGCTAGTTTCACTCACTTCGGAGAAGTACTCTTTCATGGCACGAAAGGGTTTGCAGGAATCTCTGATGCCTTTGCTATTGAAGCCTTAGTTCTTTGGGAAGTAATCATCAAGTGTGTTGCGAAAGAAATCCTGTTTGAGGATATAGAAGATGATGATGAACGCGTCCTATCACGAACTAATGGGCAGTTATAAAGGAAATTTGTCTACTTAGAAATTCTCTCACATCAAGTGCTTTCCCATATCCCATAGATTAAATAATTCAACACATTCACTTGCTCTCTATGTACTTTCATTCCGCCCTCACTCCTACCCCCTATATATATTAGCTTTCGTAGTTGGGTATGATTTTCTTTTCCCTTGTCTGTCCTCTATCCCCCTCAGCCTCGCTTCTACCTCTTTTTCTTTATTTTTGGTTGAGTCTACCCTAGGTCGGTGCACTATCTTGGTTGCTCCCACCATGAAACGTCCTCCTCCAAAGGAAATAGGAAAATAATCTGGGAGTGTAATGATTAACTAAATACTAAGAAATAATTATCACTATTAATCCAAAACTAGAATCTAAGCACTTTCGTAATATTGATTTCCTACATGGTAATAATCTAACCGCTCTCGAGAATAACTAGAGTTAATTACCAAGTATATTGATATAGAACCGGGATTGATTAGAAAAATAATTCCAAAGCAAATAGACGTTGGATACGCTTTTAGTTTGCATTCAAAAATTACCGAAGTAATCAGGGTCAAATTTCCATAGCGTCTCTTCATTATATTCTACTTCAAATTGTGAAAAGTGCTAATCCATTTAACAAGATTTTAGTTTTGGTTCCATGACTATCAATTCATCAATTAAAATTGTAAATAACAAAAAATAAAAACAAGATAGCAAGACTGCACGATTGAGGGTTTTGTACTAATGGGAGAAAATTGCTTAGACATTGAATCCACCTAGGCTATCCTAATTCACAAAAGATAATCAATGTCAACAATTTATGAAAAACAAGATAAATTGAGTTCACCATCCCTATTCTTCTCTAATTAAATAACGCCCTTTAAGGTCTCCTAATCAGCAACCTATCTAATATCCAGTCCGCTCATTCGAGACAAAGGCTGAAATTCGATAGGCGATAAAACAAATGAGCACTACTCACAAGACGGACTAATTTATTCTCTCCCAGATGAGGGTTAATGCAAGCTCTTTCTAGAAGAAAATTTTTTAACAAGATCCTATTCATGTTGATCAGGCAAGAACAGAAACGAAATCGAAATTAAACATAAACAATCATCCATTCAACTCACATAAACCGTCAGTCTACAAATCATTTTCTCATACGGAATTCACCTAGGATTCATCTCATCTAAGCACAAGGAGTTTAGCTAATCATAACTTTTATTAACAAATCATAACTATCGAAAGAAAACATTGAAATTAGAATTACAAGAAAAATCTCAAAAACCTAATTTCACCGAATATCTTTGAAGAGGACGGGAATGTTGCTTAAAAGAGGACGATGAACGTGGTAAATCAAACGTTATCAACGTTCTGACCCTCTCTCGAGCATATTAGAAATGGTGATTCCAACTCTTTGCGTTTGGGGATTTAGTCATGCTTTTGCATCCAAACCAAATCCCAACGATAAGCTTACAATTGGAATTTGAGAATTGCAAGATTTGGCAATAGTTTTATGCAAGAGAAATAAAAGAACAAAATCAATGATAGTTTCACATAAACATAATCAAACTAATATAGAATTAACACATAATCAAGTTTTCATCAAATTTGGACAGATAATCAATCTAACAATATTGAAGTGTTTGCTCTCTCTTGATCCTTTGTAGAAATTCCCTCTATTTCCTTCAAGAAATAGACGGTGCTCAACCCTCAATCGTGTGCTTTTCCGGATGATACTATAATCTTTGGACAAGAATGAGTTAGTAAAAATACCATTGTGGCTCTAAAGCATAGGGAAGCTTAGGTTTCAAAGATTGGACTAATTAAAGATGCACTCATTGGGGGAAAGCAAGCAAGAGCCCGAGACTGAAAATGTAGGAAAGCTTAGGTTTCAAAGATTTCATAACTTTTTATCGTGCCCTTCTTATAGAACAAGGTTGGTGTATCCTAAACCGTATGGATCTCTTATGTGATAAGCTTCTCCAAGCCTTATATTTCCCATCTAGTTTACCGAGCTACAAACTTAGAACCAAAGTGTACGAAAATTGTGAAACCCGCCCCTAGACGACTCGATCGAACCTCACAGTTCGATCCATGCATGACTCACGAGTTCACTCAATATATAAATCATGATAACTGACATACATTCACTAAACTGAAAATTTCTCAATACTTAATTAAGACGACCGCGAAAATAAAAGGAGAGTCAAGGCTCGAAATAGACAACTAACATCACTTAAAAACATCCCAAATCAGGGAAAACAATAACTATAAAATAAGTTTGACAAACAACTCAAAACATGAAAGACTTTCTGAAATCCACAAAAAACACTTATAAAGATAGCTGAGGTCCTACATGGTACCTCTCTCTGCGACTCCCAGAGTCACTGCGAGGTGGTGTCGCTGCTCGTGCTCCATTTTTAGGTGGCATTGGCTCATGAAGTCCCAAGGTTGGTCACGATGAAGAAATGTAAAGGGGTCACTAATAAACACTAGGTAGCTGAGCCTGAACATGAAGAACTGAACTAGTATCTAGTCATGTGAGCTTGTGGTCCTATCATAACCCTAACATTAGCCACCCCTAGCTATGAGCGGATGACCACATGGTAGATTAGACTATGAAACAACCCTGAAATATCGTGAGAGCAGCAACTTAAGCCATACTTGTCACGTCCTGCCTGAAACTGAATGGAACCTACGAGATCGCGCAATCCATGGGTTGGGTGACCGGCTTATATCGTGAGCTAGTGTATCTAGTCCTAACTCTTAATCCTAAAAAATGAATTGTTAACATGCACAGTTCCTCATTGTGAGCTTATGCTCGAATCATGAACAAATGTCTGTACAATAGATCACGCTTTACCACAATGTCTGAAACTATGAATTGCATAACACAACCGTTTGTACAGCATATCACATGCTACTATGCAGTCCTAAAAATCCAACAAGGATTCCTGACAACTATTCACAATTCCTCGCATAAAGTAGAAAAGTAATCCTAACCCCTACCTCTGAAAGCTTTCCACTAAAGGTTATGATCCGAAGCCAACACCCTAGAGTTCGTTTGCCTGATCCATATATCCTGAAGCAAAATAATCATATGATTGAAATCCCAAAACCCCAAATCCAAACCTGTTAGGATTTTCTTACATTGGATTCAAAGCAAAGTATTGAGAAATGAGGAAAAAGATAGATTACCTTTTAAAGCTTCCTCGACGATCTCTAAGGTAGTCTTATTGGTCTGGATTCGATAAACAATTCCCTCTTCTCTGCCTAGAACAATCGCCGCTTGTCAGAAGATTTAAAGGAATAAGATATAGGTGGTAGTAATTCTAGAATCGCGACTCTGCTTTTATAAGCTATCCACCACTCTTGTGGCCTACTACTTACCACACCTGTGATGACATGGCAACCACGTCCGTGACCTACTGATGGTCAAGATTGTGATCCTCCTACTGCCACAATCGTGACTATCACTGACCATGATTGTGATCTACGTGATGATTACACCCATGACAGACTATCTGTCACACCCGTGATGGACCGTCTGATAGTAAGTCTCACAGACTCATAGAAACCGTAACTAACCCAGACTTAGACATCAACTCTAAATCGGGGTTTCACAACACTCCTCTCATATAAAAGGTTTCATCCAGACACCTGAATGTGATAATCTTCAGGTAGTCCTCCATGAGCTCTAGATAGTGTTCTTTCATGCTAGCCTCGGTCTCCCATGTCGCTGCCTCGACATCCTGATTTTTCCAAATCACCTTAAGCATAGGTATTTCCTTACTTCTTAACTGACATACCTTTTTTCCATAATCTGGGTTGGTTTCTCCATCAAAGTCAAGCCCCTCTCTAGCTTAATCTCATCTGGTTGAATCACTTGGGTTGGCTTGCCAATATAGGCCCAAACTACACTCACATGGAATGCATTATATATTCGGTCCAACTCTGCTGCTAAGGTTAGCTCATAAGCCAGTGGTCCTATCCTCCAAATGATATCATAAGGACCAATGAATGGGGAGCCAACTTCCCTTCCTCCCAAACCGCATCACTCCTTTCCAAGAGGAATCTCAAAGGAAACCTTATCCCTTTCCTTGAAACTAACCTCTCTATCCTTCTCATCAAAGATACTGCTTCTGCCAATTCTGAGCTACTCCCATTTGAACTCGAATCACTCTGACTCGTGAGGTTGTCTCCTAAACTATTTGGGGTCCAATAAACAACCTTTCTCCCTCCCCATCTCAGAATAGAGGGGTCATACACTTCTTCACATATAGTGCCTCGAAAGGAGCTACTCCTATTCTGATGATATGAATTATTATAAGCAGACTCTACCATAGATAGAACCTTCAACCCAGGTTCATAGAACTCTAACACAAATGAGCGTAACAACTCCTCCAAGATCAGTTTGAGGATGGTCAGTTGTAGAGAAGTTCACCATCGTCCCAATGGTTGCATGCAAACCCTCCCACACGTGGGAGGTGAAATTGGGGTCCCGATCATATACGATCGTCCTACGCACGCGGTGCAATCTCAAAATATGCTTTACATATAAACTTGCCAAATCCTGCACATCTGGCTTGAACCGAATGCGTATGAAATGTGCGAACTTGGTCAATCGGTCTACTATAACCCACACTGCATCCTTCCTATTAACCAAGGGAAAACCACTAACGAAGTCCATATCGATGTCCTCAAACTTCCACACTTGTGTAAGCAGAAGATGAAGTAACCCACCTGATGCCCGATGATCAAACTTTGCTTTCCAACACATTAAGCAACTAGCCACATATGCTGAATGACCTGCTTCTTCATACCAGGTCACAAGTAATGCGGACGGAGTGTTCTGTACATTGTCTCACCTGGGTGCATGGTATATGCAAACGAATGCGCCTCATCCAAAATATCCTCTCTCAGCTTCAACCCCGAAGGTACATACATGTTGTCTTGGAATAGCATCAACCCCGAAGGTTCATGTTTTCACATGTTTCCATATTTTTAGACATTTCTTTGTGTCAGTTGTTTTATCAGACTTATCTCTAGATGTTGAGATGTTTGCTTATGTTTTGATACTGGATTTCAGCCATAGACGCTCGGTTTAGACTTCAGCAGTTTTACTTATGTTATGAGGTCTTTCAATACAGATGTTTTCATGTGTATCTTTAGTAATCATGTGATGGAGTGAACATGCGAGTATTACATGAATTGAACTGTATGGTTCGATTGAGTCGTCTAGGGGCAGGTTTCACAACGGGTATCAGAGCTTGGTTATTCTCTATTATGTGATCGAAAATATCTAGTATCGAGGCGTGATGAATCTCAAAGCGACCAGTAATGCCGGGAGCTCAGTACTGAATAACTGGGGAATGTTCTTATAGGTGTAGGTGTTTGTAAATTTTTATCTTTTCTCTATAATTTGAAAATGAGGAGTCAGTGACGGGCATGGGAGAACGTAAGTCATGGGAGTGAGGAACTGACCACCACGGACATGGCTAGTTGTGGGAATAAGTGGTGGTTGGATGATGATAACGGGAGTGGTTAGTCAGTAGGTCACGGGCGTAGTGGGAAAGAGATCACGAGTATGGTCATGTGTATACCATGGGTGTGTTGATGTTGGTCACGGGCGTGGCAGGATGTTAGCCACGGATGTCAGCATCGGATAGAAAACAGAAAATAAATGACCAACATGTTCTAGGAAGCGGCAAATAGATTTCACACTATTAAGAGGGAGAAGTTGGGAGATGGTTTCGAGCTTAGCTCGGTCCACTTTAATACTTCCTTTGGACACCTTATGGCCTAGGACAATTCCCTTCTCCACCATGAAATGACACTTCTCCCAACTCCAAACTGAATGAGTTTCTTCACACCTCGCCTAGACTTTTTCCAAGTATACTAAACATTTGGAGAAGTAATCTCCATAGAGTCAGCAATCATCCATGAACGCTTCGACAACATCTTCTAGTAGGTTCCCAAAGATCATTGCCATACACCGTTGAAAGGTTGCTGATGCATTAGAAAGACCAAATGGAACTCGCAAGTATGGGAATTGGCCGAAGGAGCATATGAAGGTAGTCATCTCTTGATCTTCTGGTTCCATCAGAATCTGAAAGTACCCTAACATCCCATCTAGAAAAATAGTAGAACTTGTTCCTTCGATACATTCCAACATTGATCAATGAACGATAGTGGAAGGTGATCCTTCTTAGTAGTGTCGTTCAAACGCCTGTAATTGATGCAGACCCTCCACCTAGTGACTGTGAAATTTGGAATCTGTTCTCCTTTATCATTTGGTACAATCGTGGAGCGGCCTTTCTTTGGCATAACCTGCATAGGACTGCCCCAATGACTGTAAGAAATTGGATAAATGATACCTACATCCAAAGGTTTAAGCGATTCCTTGTGCATGACTTTGTGCATAGTTGGGTTGGGTCGTCGTTGGGGTTGAGCTACTGGTTTGACATTGGTTTCCAAGTTGATCTTGTAAGTGTAGAACGAGGGACTGATTCCTTTGATGTATGCTAGCTTCCAAGCGATTGCTTGTTCATGCTTTTTCAAGAGGGTTCGAAGTTGCTCCATTCGTTGCGGCACCAGCTTTGAACTGATGATTAGGAGTAGCTTCGAGTTTTCTTGGAGGAATACATACTCGAGATGCTTTTTGTAGCTTCAATTTCAACTCTGGAGATTCCTCATATGAAGTTGTGACCTTCGAGATCATGGGAATCTCCAACATTGCCTGGGGTATAGAGTAAGATTCGAGTTGCTCAAGAGCTTTTGCTTGTGCACTCTGCTCCATATCATCTAATCAATTTCCATATATACCTGTAACATCACATAAATGTCCATCAAGTGTATGAGAAAGTTCAAAAATTTTAGATGCATCTCAGAGATATTACTATCATCCTCTGCATTAGAATATTTCATTCCATCTTTTAAATGAAATGTTACTTCATCCTCTCCGACTTTCAAAGTTAAACAACCTTTACACTCATTAATTGCTACTTCAACTTAGAAAATCCTTTTGAAATTTCCAATATGCTAGAATCTTGGTGAAGGATTCTAGGAAAGATAGACCTCTTACTTCTTAAAGTCTTAAGAAATGTTGTTCTTTTTATTATTGTTGCATAGGGGATCCGTGTGTACTTCTTATTCTCCACCGGTGTAAGAATAAAGTTTGTGGTGGTGGCTAGTCAAGGTTTTGGAGGCAGTGAGGTTGTCTTAGTTGGTGTTCCCCCCTCTTCCTCTGGGATGTCAATGGCAATCTGATCTGCATTATCTCTAGTTCTTAAATGGATTTTGGATTCCCATAGATTGTCATCCCGCTCTGAAGTGTGATTTCTTTTATCTCCATGTGTCCCTTGTTCATATTATTGTTAGGATTTTGTTTGAAATTTCTTGTGAGTTACCTCGGAGGCCTTTGATCAACGCTCTGTGATAAGGATGTATAAGACTTTTCCATCCTTTGTATTATAGCCCGTTGTCCCTACAAACAGTATTTTGGTTAATCAATTATGCTTGCATCATCTTCATAATTTGTATGAGATCATCGCTGATTCCTCCAGGAGGGGTCAAATTATTCAGTTGATGTTGCTTTTGATTTTGCTTGTTCGGGAATTCTGGTGGTCCTTAGTAGTTGTTCCCTTGAATGGATACACTTGTGTTGTTGCTCGAGCTTGCATTTGGATATTGATTAGTGCCATGTGAAGTGGTGTTGTTATAGTAATTATCTACCCTGGGCTTGTAGAAGTACGTATGTCCTCCTCCATTCTGGAAGTTGTATTCTATTATTGGACGACCCCCTAAGTTCTTTTCTTTGTAATCTAGATACCCTTGCTAATTAAAGGGGTAGCCTTGGTGGAAAAAATCCACTTCTTCAACTATCATGATGTTATTGGTGATGAAGTTTGAGCATTGTCCCTGCTATTACAAACACCTCACCAACCACAAACATAAATAGAAGCATTAGGAGGATTGGAAAATTTCAAAGTATAATGTTAGAAAATTTCACAGTATAATCATTTAATTTCCTCTCTAAAGCGTTGATTTGAGCCCTCAATGCAATGTTCTCCACAGATTCCAAGGTAGCATTATTGGATGGTTGGATTTTATTTCGAGCTCAATTTTTCGATTTAGCTACACAATTAGCAAAATAAGTTACACCTATAGTGGCAGTAAGACCAGTAACATCTGTGATGGCTAATTGATTTACTTGGACTGTTGTCTCTCTATCGATGCTCCTCATGAAGATGTCTATAAGTTGGTTGTAGGTTTATCCATGATGTGGGCATTCAACAAGTAGTTCTTGGAATTTGTTCCATATATCATAGACTTTTGTCATCCCTTTGGTAAATTCTTGAGATGGACTCTCAAACTGTTGATGTCTTTGTGGGTTGATAATATTCTTCCATGAATGCTTGAGCAAGGTTATCCCATGGTTTTATTTGTGGGGAAAAGAACACATACTTCAATTTCATTTCCCTGAAGTTCATTCATCGACGAAGAACAAAAGTGACTGTCAGACTCAAAGAGTGTGTCAACTTTGTGATATGTCGTATTGTGTTTTGGCAATGATCGATCAGAGGAAGGAGAGACCAATCAATCAAAAAGGGAGATCAATTGGCAGCCTCACCAAAGAACCTTCCATCGCTAGATGATGTGTCAACTCCATGACATGGTCATCGACATCGAAGTGGAATGCCCAGTCAAGAGCTCATGTTGCATCACTTTAGAAAAAAAAAAGGAGACGCATGTTTAGTGTATAAATCAGTCGATTACATATGGGTAGGGAATTATTATGCAGAATCAAACATTTGAAGAATCGTAGTTCACTATTATTAATATACTCTCTTGACTTTGTCGTGCGTTGTTTGTATTATTTTGAGAGCTCAGTCAAGATAGTCGCATCTGACATCAAATATGTTGTTCTCTCATGGAATCTCACATCCACTGAGAAATCATGCATGCAGCCTTCTTGGAATACCAAACATCATTGGAGAATAAGGTATAGACGCCGGCCACACCATTGAGAAGGCCGCTAGTCGCTTTCAACATCAAGTTTGTCACCAGAGTTCAAGCTTTGTACATGAACTTTCCCTTCACTAGTTATGCAATTTAGTGAAATGTATTAAACAAAAAAAAATTTATAGACACAAGCAAGAAAGCAACAGAGTAAGGCGGTTAATGGTTAGATGTGTTTGACAAATTAATCGGGTGTAAGTTGTAATGTAGCTTAAATTAAGGTACTAACTGTATAATTTAGTGGCTTAATTAATCAATGCCAATGAAAATGCCCCATATAGATGTGGTACATATGTGTTCTCCTTATTTATATAAGATTGAGAAACTAAAATAGAGAAATAAACCTCAAATGGCTCAGCAAACTACTCGATGATGTCTTGGGTGACAAGTTCATATTAGCCTTGTGACCTCCAATAGAAGGAGGCCCACCTGTAGGTAAGTTAGGTGCATCAACATCTAATCAATCACCCAATGAACCATATAAGAAGAATTCAACCTCGCAATATTCTAAATTCAAACTAAAAGTTAGAATGGATATTCTCGCGAAGGTCTCCAATTCCGAACCGCATTCCATCCGTGCACCGCCCTTCTGCCTTGGGGAAGGGGGTTAGCTCACACGTCCAAGCCATTGATCGGAGTATATTTTGGGTCGATCTAATACCCTACTCATCCGCCCAAGCTATTGTGGCTCGAGACAGACACTTTGAGAATTATGGATTCGCGGTCGGTCATTATGTGAATCCCATTAAAGGTCCATAGATAGTACCAATGTCAACTACTGTGAATACCGAGCCTAAATCAGCAGTTGCATGGAAGACAACAAAAAGGCTGAAAAAGAACTAGAACAAATATTGATTGAAGAGGCATCCCTGATGGGACAGCCAAAGGAAAGGATGGTGATGATGGTATCGAAAAAGGTGCTACAAGACAAGGAGATAGTAGTGATGAAGAAAAAGGTGTTGATGACACACCTATGGATCAGAATTAGGATAGAACAAAGTTGCAGAACGGGATGGTAGCAAATGGCCCTTATGTGCCTTCCTCCTCAACGACACAACCAGTCCACTCCTCGGAAATGACCCAAGCTCAAACTACAAGCATGTCCTACAAGACAGACAGTTCGCCACACCTCACCTTGCCTAAATCTAGCTCGTCACACCCGAGTAGAAACTATGGCTCATTTCTTGCCCCCACCAAACTCCTTCAAGCTCGACCCTCAAAAACCGCTCCTGACTGAGCCGAGATTCCAAGGTTAGGTTAGGTTGGGCATGGCTTGCCAACATAAACCTATCCCCTTTTTCCTTAAGACATTATTGACCATGCTCAACACAGAGCCGGCCCCTCAAGCTCACTACCCATCGAGCACCACTACCTGGCAGCCTCCTTAAAATCCACTAAACAACCAAAGTCGAAGCCTCAATACCAGTGTTCCAGGTCCAACTCACCTTTGAGCTATCCTTCGATCAACAATGTGCATCCTCTAACTTTCTATCGTAATCTTATATATTATATAGGATAGAACCCGTTTTCCACTGAAGCCACCAATGCGTCTAATACTTTAATTAGAATATGATTTTCGGCATCAAAGAGCGTGTGGGGCTGCTGAGGGAAGGATTGAAGACTAGATTTGACGTATGCCAGTGGATTTATTCAACTCAACTTTTAAGATTGGGTGAGTGTACTTTAGTAATAGTATGAAGGATCTAGTGGGCGTACTGTTTTACCTGTCCACTCAAGGAGTTGCAATCAAATGGTTTTTGAAAATGGAAATCGTGGTCAACATTTTTCCAATGCTTCAGCGGGGTTTTACCTTTATTTGGTATGCTGAAAATCATGTCGTACAGCCGCTGTGAAGCATAAATTTTATTAGAGAAGATAAACGTTTTCTCGTTATTCATGGTGGGGTCGCAGACGAATTGGGTTCGATAACCATAGCCCCAATGTGGTTGAAAGAGAGATTTAAAGAGATGTGCCATGTCTGCATTAAGATTTAAAACTTGTCGTCTAGTTTTAGGTAATGTTCGGAAGAGAGAACTTACAATAATACAACGTCGGATTCTCTGAAGAATGAGGAAGAAGAAGGAATATATGAAGAGAAAGATTTATCCGAGAGAAAATCTTAACAGTTACATCCAAGCACAAACTACACGAAATTTGCCCCTTTTTCATGGTAATTTACCCATTACAGAGATGCACAGAGGAAAAGAACGAACTTCATATATCCCTTTTCTACTCAATTCAGAAAGAAGATTGGACGTTATTCTCGTTCGTCTCAATTTTTGTGAAACTATTCCTCAAGCAAGGCAGCCGATAAGTCATCGAAGGGTTTGTGTGAATAATGGAATGGTAAGCATTACTCATTTGAAAGTGTCCCATGGTGATAGAATATCTTTTCAAGAAAATGACGCAAGAATCCGCGATGAAGAAATAAGGAGATCTTTCAATATCGAAATATCAGTTGAAAAAATCATAGGCGAATTCCGGTATCGCCCGGTAAGAATGTGGAGAAGAACCAAAACAAAATGGTTCCACCTACTCAAAACTAAGAAGGAATGCCACCTACTACTAAAATCCTGGTTTTTGCAAAAGTTGTGTTCTTCTATGCGAAAAGAAGACTTAGAAAGAAGAAAGAAGTTTGGATCCGAAAAAGTATGCTTAGGGAGTTCCTTCGCTGAGCATAACAGAATGAAGAGAAATTTGTATCATTTGAAATCCCTATTCTTATTGAAGAAAAAGAACGAGAAAACCCGAAATCTTCCTACCCGAATAAGAAGTCATATAGTTTACAACTTTTCTTTATATAGTAATTCGATCTATTGCTCCGCATCCCCCCATCAGTTTACTATGACGAGAAGAATAAAAAGGATCAAATTACCTACTCATTATTCGGAGGTGAATCATAGAACACTAAAAGTTGTGGTATCTTATGGACCTAACATAGGTCATATCCCTCACAACATAAGATTGAGAGATTTAAAACTTTTTCTTCGGAGCGGAAACGGACGTGGCCAAAACATATAAAGAAAGGCGTAGTCGCTCATAGGGACATATCTATCCAAATAGAAGATAGTGACGATCGATTCATAGATAGATTTCTATCCATATGATAGGTATCCCCATGGATAGAGAGAAATATAGGATCCATGACGATCTTTATGAACTATTCCCTTTTTCTGGATTTTGATTGATTCCCTTTTTTTTTACGACAACTTTTAAATCTTAATGCAGGAACGAAGTCTTGACCAATAGGGAGAGGAAAGGTAATTTTCATTTCAATTATTACTTGCTGGTCGGAGCGTAGACGAGCGAGCAGAGCCCAGGAAACAGGGACGTCATAGAGCGATTGACTAGAAGTATAAGGCTGGCCGGGCCCGACGAAAAGCGGCCTCTCTCGGGAAACATGGAAAATTTTCTCTTCTTTATTTTTTTAGGGGCCCAGCTAACGCGTAGGTGGGGGAGAAGAAAACCGAACCTTTGATTGACCTGGACACATAAAAAAATCTTGGCATCGAGAGACATTTGAGATTCCGTAAGTAAGTTAGTGCTTTCTAAGGGCTTGGCTTGGAAAAAGAAGATGAAATACGAACAACCGCGCTGGTCGTAATAGATCGACTTTCATTTGAGTTCTTGCTCAAGTATGGAAGTTCCATTTTAGGTAAGGATGACGTACCATGATACTTTCTGGTTTGTTGAGCCCTGCTTTGGTCTATGGTTTGATGGTTGCACGTGCTAAAAACCCAGTACATTCCGTTTTGTTTCCCATCCTAGTCTTTTGCGATACTTAAGGTTTGCTTCTTTTGTTAGGTCTCGACTTCTCTGCTATGATCTTCCTAGTAGTTCATATAGGAGCTATAGTCGTTCCATTCCTATTCGTTGTTATGATGTTCCATATTCAAATAGCGGAGATTCATGAAGAAGTCTTGCGCTATTTACCAGTGAGTGGTATTATTGGATTGATCCTTTGGTGGGAAATGTTCTTCATTTTAGATAATGAAACAATTCCATTACTACCAATCCAAAGAAATACGACCTCTCTTAGATATACAGTTTATGCTGGAAAGGTACGAGGTTGGACTAATTTGGAAACATTAGGCAATTTACTTTATACCTACTATTTCGTCTGGTTTTTGCTTCCTAGTCTTATTTTATTAGTAGCCATGATTGGGGCTAGAGTTCTTACTATGCATAGGACTACTAAGGTGAAAAGACAGGATATATTTCGACGAAATGCTATTGATTTTAGGAGGAATATAATGAGGAGGACGACTGTCGTGGCTCGGGACAGACACTTTGTGACTATGTCAACAAAATTTGAGAATTATGGATTTGCGATCGGTCATTATGTGAATCCCAGTAAAGGTCCAGAGATTGTACCAATGTCAATTACTGTGAGTACCGAGCCTAAATCAGTAGTTGCATGGAAGACAACAAAAAGGCTGTTAAAGAACTAGAACAAACTGTGATTGAAATGGCGGCCCTGATGCGACAACCAAAGGAAAGGATGGTGATGATGGTATCAAAAAGGTGCAACAAGACAAGGAGATAGTAGTGATGAAGACAAAGGTGTTGATGACACGCCTATGGATCAGAATTAGGATTAGAACAAAGTTGCAGAATAGGATGGTAGCAAACGGCCCTTACGTGCCTTCCTCCTCAACGACACAACTGGTCCACTCCTCAGAAATGACCCAAGGTCAAACCACAACCATGTCCTACAAGACAGACAGTTGGCCACACCACACCTTGCCTAAATCTAGCTCGATCTATCTGAGCAGAAACTATGGGCTCATTTCTTGCCCCCACCAAACTCCTTCAAGCTCGACCCTCAAAAACCGCTCCTCACTGAGCCGAGATTCCAAGGTTAGGTTAGGTTGGGTATGCCTTGCCAACATAACCCTATCCACTTTTTCCTTAAGCCATCGTTGACCATGCTTAACACAGAGCAGACCCCTCGAGCTCGCTACCCATCGAGCACCACTACCTTGAAGCCTCCTTAAAAGCCACTAAACAACAAAAGTGGAAGCGTCAATACCACTGTTCCTGGTCCAACTCATCTCTGAGTCGTCCTAGGATCAACAATATGCATCCTCCAGCTTTCTACAGAAAACCGGGTTTAAAATAAAGATGACACCTTCTCTCTATAGCAAAACATGTGCTCTACTTAGCCTATTGCATCACTATCCACAAGCGTAACCCCTCGGGCAGCATGCCGGCATCTAGCAGGTGCGCCACACCAGTGTTAAGCCATTCATCCACGATTTGTTAGTCAAAGATCTCATATTGTCTCCATTCACCATCGACAACCTAGTCTCGCGCTCCCCATGGTCTTTAACGTCACTGACTAGCACACCCGTGGATTCCTCACACGTCATGCTCATAATCTACTAGACCATGCTTGTGCTAGTTCTCTGGCCACGCTCGTGAATTACACTGTCATATGCGAGGTCGACATACTAACCATAACCGTTCCCCTCCCACCACACTTATTATTCATTGATTACCTCCCCTGCGACCAACATAGCATCACATATGTGGTTACTAAATAACCTTAATGATTGTCTGTCATGCAACGCCACTGCCTCTATTCTTCTTAATCTCTATTGCTCATTCCCCTTGTTCATCCAACTTATTACTAACACTGGATTCTAGAACCTAGTTGCTACTATCAGCCGTTTCATCCCCAAGCCATCCACAGTTTCTCATTGGATGAGCTTCCATTACAACCATGAACATTTTCTTACTAAATAAAAATACCTTCAAGGCACTTTAAGATCCAACCTTATGTTGAATTTTAACTCGAATCCCAGAAGCCGACACCCAAAAAGAGTGCAGGGATCTGCCTTTCAAAAGTGACGCCTTTAAACCAACGAGTTAACCCATAGACCTTTGATTCTATTTTGCTTCTTATTTCCTTAACTCTCCTTCCTTCTGACTCGAGCATCAGAGGCTTGTACCTCTCTCATGCCATCGCAACACTATGCTACTCAATCATTTACTAGTTTCCCTTGAAATATGAATACACCTTGTCCTTCTCTAATGGTACCAACCCCTTGGTAGTACCATCTAGCGGAGAGACTTCAGCTTCTCACTTTCAATACCTTTATGGATTTTGCATCTCCTAATCAATGTTGCTAATTCGTCAACACGTACTACCATGTTCCAAACATTGAAGTGTAGAGACCAATCCTTGTAGTGCTACTTCGAAGATGCAGCCATTCAAGCGACTAGGTTAACCTCGTAACTTTCACCTTGCTGCATATACTACCATTCCCTATTTTCCTACCTACTCCTGGATCAATTTCCACTCAGTCAGGTAAAACTAAACACATACTACAACCGAAACCTTACTCTAACTACCTGCATCACATCATACCTTGATATGATGAAAAAAGTCCTGAAAAGCCTGGTAATTCTACTCTATTTAGCTTGTACCCTTCTAACACCTCTTTCCCCTATCCTTCTCTTGAACTCCTTTCTTGCTCTTCTTCCATGGTATGCCTACTATCCGCCATCAAGACTACGACCCACTAAGCCCACTTTTGGAGCTTAAGTGCGTCATATCGTTTATTCGTGTTTTAGTAGTTAAATTTGGGATTTGTATTCCAACTTTGTAGGCTTAATTAACGTCAAAGAAGCCCTCTTAAAGAACTCCTTGGCCGAATTTAGTCCTTGAGGAGGAAGGGTTGACTTAGTCCAAACTTATTCCTTAAGTAAGGAGGATTCATTTCCTTGCCTTGGGAATCCTTCTCCTTTCTATTCTTGATGAACAAGGCTTTATTTTTCTATAACTTCATGGCATCCCTATCCTATATAAAGAGAATACAACGACTATAGTTAGGCAGAATGCCCATAATAAAGTTTAAGTAAATTTCGGCCTAGAACCCTCTTTTGAAGCACGTCAAAATTGAGTTTTCAAACTTTTAAAGTTCGGAAAAGAATTTTACCTAGTCATAGATCAGATGAAGTTTTGTAGTTGCATTGGAAAAATCATTGCTAGTCCTAAGACCTTAGCTCACGGAATTGATTCATCATATATGTTTCTCTGTTTAAATTGAGTGAAACACTAGTGGTAAAAGAATGAGTGGTGAGATTCGAATGTTTATAGATTGACAGATTTTGAAAGGTCCATTCTTTGTGCAGTAACCATGTTTTGTGAGGATCAAAAAAATTGACGGAGATACGACAAAGGCTGAAGGCCACTCAAGCAGAGCCACATAACAAGGCTAAAATACCTGAAGTAGCACCACTAACACCACTCACACTTGTTGGGCATGGACCTCTCTATGCCGCATCTTTTGAGGATCTACATCAACGGGACATTCTTAGTTCATGCCAATTAACAAAACATCCTTTTTTTATTTTAATACGAGAAAATTATGTCTTATGAAGCCGCAAACAACAACAGAGTAATCTTGACCGCAAAAAAAATAGAGCAATCACTTCTCCATTGTGTTGTTTCTTTTCTTTTTCCATCCTTCCTTTCTTTCATACTAAACCCAAATCCCACCCCATTACTAATAATTTATCATCTTTCATTCAAAACTCATTTATCATCTTCCATTCAAATAATTAACCCATGAATCCCTTTATCAAATAAGAGACGTATATAGCAAATAAAATTGCAAACAGTAGAAGTACAAACATTTTAATATACATATATATACATAAGTGTTCTACGGCACAAGGTTTAGAGCCTCATCACAAATTTCTTATTTAAAAATATGCACTGTATATTAAACTGCAATGCAGCGCGGATAAAAAAAGCGAGGTAGTGATGTAGTGACGAAGCAGATTGCATTGCCCTATCCAAACAATATGCCATTGTTGTTTTGAGCCATATTGGAGAAAGGAAATGAATGGTGAATCAAACAATATAGATTATGATGAATAAAAATGCTACTATCATGAACTAATGATTTGGATAATTTGATTTTGGTTACTGATTTCAGATGAGAGGAAGATTGGTGGGTGTTTCAATTGGATCATCTTCTTTCCTACTTAATAATTTCATTTACTCTTATGTGATAAGTTATTTTCTATGATCCAACTAGTTATAGATGATTATAACTAGTTATTAAGTCGTGTAAATAATTACAAAGAATTATAAATAGTTACTCGTATAACTAGTTATTAAGTCGTATAAATTGCAAAAATTGATGGGGATGAAAGAGATGGAATTGAGAGGGAAGGAAGAGAACATGGATTTCATGGAAGATGGATCTTGTTGGGACCATATATTGATAAATGAAGACTTTTGGTTCCAGGAAGTTTGATGAGGTCCGACCAAGAAGAAGAATATAAATAGAAGAGAGAGAAGGGGAAGAAAGGACAAATTTAGTATGATTTGGCTGCCATGTCAGATTCTCACTTGACAACATCCTTTTATCCCACATCACATTTCAGCTTAGTGGTCATTGGTGAAATCAACTAATGAGAGTAGTGGTACCGGGTGCACTAAATTAAATTTTAATGGAAAGTGTGTAACGATTTTCGAAGTTGAATGATATATGGTGTAATTACGTCTATAACTAGTTATAGGCCATTCACTAGTTACATATGATTTTATTTTGTCATAAATGCTTATAATATGATACATGTATAACATATTACTCGTATGACTGACTACTAACGATTATAACCTATAACGAACGACTATAACTTGTTACTAGTGTAACCCGTTATAAATGATTACAACATGTTACACGTATAACATTTTATAAACGATTATTTTCCGGAAAAGTCATTGGAAACTCGTTGAACAGTCGACGTAAAAGCCTAGATATGATTGTTAAGATTCATCTTTGAACTTCTTAAAATAATTGAACTTAGATTATACCATCAACCATTAAGTTTTCTAGAATAAGTACTTGAACTGGAAACATGTTTTGAGTAAAAAATATGGGTAATATATGGTAAAAATTTTTTGCCAACGCCAACAATCATTTTGCCACCCATTCTTTTTTTGGGTAGAAAGGTTGGACTCAAGGTCCTAATTATTAATACTGATGGCTCGTGGGAAGGAAACCGCAATAATATCAGCACGAATAAATTTAATAATATTTCGAGGGAATTAACTAATAATATGCATTTCGAAAAGGAGGGAAAGCATTAATAATATGAGCGAAAAGGTCCGTCACACTGTTTCCTTCTCTATAGATGTGAGTCACAATCACCATCTAATCATGATGGAAAAGTTCATGCAGTTCTGTTATACTCTCAAAGTGCTTTAAATCCGCAGCATTGGGGTTAGAACCATATGCGTCGACAACGGCGGAATCAATTTATAGATGCACTTTGCGGTACCTTGGATTCCATGGAAATTGTACGCCAATAATAAGAGCTCTGATTTCATCTCATGTGATTGTACATTCCATGGAATTAGCTGCAAAGGCACCCTGACACCCCCTCGAATCATGTAAAATACCGCCCCTTGTTGAGCTCTTTGAAGATTTTAAGACTGAATCTTGGATGTTGAGGGTAATTTCAACATCGTTACAAACCTACCAACCCACCAGGCTCTGGCTCTCCCATTTTCATTATCTCCAAAACCCCGATATCCAATAAAGGACTCATAGTTGGAGCTAATATGAGAAGGTTGAAACATTTCTAAAAATAAACTCATTACGATGTTTCTAAAGAAGCTTACATACGATACCAAACTCAAGCCTATGTTTGGAAATAGTGGTCCCTGTAATAATCCAGTCACTTAAATTTAAGTGAAAAGATCTACTTGGAAGCTGCGTTCCCAGGATTCTTATCCATAGCTGTTTTTCTATGGACAATCTTAAAGAGCATACAAAAGATTTTCTAGTTGTTGCTCGCAGACAGAGCACGTAGCTGCATTGGACATATGCCGCCGATACCATATGCATTAGTCATCAGTCTATCGTGATAGGCTAACCATGGAAAAGGCATTACTCTATTCGGGCCCTTCCATTTCCATAAAATTTTCCAACTCGAATGGCTATTACCACTGTCGATACCTGCCAACACGTGATAAGCACTCTTGATTTTAAATTTACCTTTATGATTTGGTCCCCAGATGAAAGAATCGTTCTCTTTTCCATAAGGCGTTGGCATTCCTTGAACCAAGCCTTTAATTGAGTTTGGAAGAAGCGAATCTAGGGTTTCCCAAGTGCCATCTTTCATAACCGAATCGGGTACCGTAAGGTAGCCAAACAGTTGGAGTAGAATAAGGGAGATCCACTCAGCTAACGTTTACCCATTATCTATCCACACATCATGAAAAAAATTCGTGTGCCTAACTACCTAAACAGTGATATGAATGTTGGGAGCACCACCTCTTACACCTTAAGCCCCTCCATAGAGGCGAGGAAATTTTGACACATATTGGAATGACTCCATCAGGCCCATCCTTTGTATATTTTGAAATGAGAACTTTGACCGGTTTGTGAAAGCTCGTCGGGATGTGAAAGAATGTTCCAAACCAGTTTCACCAAGAAGGCTTCATTCATTTCCTTAGCCTTCCGAAGTACAAGCTCACCTTGTTCTTTTGGCTTACACACAGTATCCCAAGATAACAGGTGGAGTTTCCTCTCCTTTAGTTATGAATGCACATATCAATTTTGTTACAAATGTGAAAAAGGGAGGACAACAGTTTGCATGGCATAGGAAGGAATGGCATTAAGAATAGAAACAACAATAGTGATTGTGCCCGCTAAAGAGAGATACTTGCACTTCCAACTTGCCAATTTTGCAACAATACGACCAAGGATATATTTGTAATTATTCTATATAGTACAACCATGCAAAATAGGCACACTAAGATACTACCCCAAATTTAAAGTCTCTTGAAAGTTAATTTCACAATACCCAATTAACTATCTGATGATGTTAATTTCCAAATGACATCAGGCGCAGTATTGCTCATCTTTAAGAACCTAAAAGAGGAGGATTTTAGATATTAGACTTAATTTTAACATGGGTTGAAATAGTATGAAACGATGACTTAGCGACTCACGAGGAATGACTTCACAATTAAAGTGACGTATCAGAAAAGATTGATCTGAAAGAACTCGTGTTCCCCATATCCAGTAGACATAAGAAGTATATTATTATAATTTCTTAATAATTGTAGTTATAAGAGAGAAAGGAATTCATTAATTTTAATTACTAACGATGGGGATTCATGTACTAATACCTAATTGAATTCTAATTATAAGTTACTAATCTAAATAAATTATATCAACTATAAAATTAGGAATAAAGTAATGATCCTAATATTGTCTTAAAAGATTACTATCATCCTAAACCAATTAGAATTGATTCTAGGATTTATAGACCTATGGAATTCATTTTGGGTGCAGTATGTCAGAACTGAAAAGTTACAGATCACGACCGCTACAAGGGAATAGCTCCTTACTAAATATCAGATTCTAACAGTTTGTTTACGTCAAGCAATTTACTACATTTGGGGTGTTGTTTCTAATTTTCTGGAAGTTAAGTGACGACATCAGAAACACTGGAAACGCTAGGTGCTGCCATAGAGACTTGCCAACCATCTTCTCCACTAATCTTAGAAAAGAAACCGAGATTTCTGGCGAGAGAATGTGAGGCTCCGGCGAACAACTAATCGCCCCGAACATACTAACCAGCTGAAAGCTATCCAAATGAATCAAAAGGCTTCAGTCGTCCTTATAAGGATCCGCAAGTTGAAAATGTCGCCGCCGGCGAGGGATTAAAATCTGGAAATCGAACTCAAAGTACTCAATGACTAGTTCTAGCTAAATGATTTCAACGCAAGGGAGGAGGAACAAACTTCCTTAGCTGAACCAAGACCGGATGGAGGTTTAAATCAGCACACGGAAACAACCGCCGCAAAAAGATTCATCAACGTCGAGAATCCTACTCTTATAAATTAATAAGGGCCATAGGGATTCGATTAGTGTTATTGACCGGCTCGATCAAATTGTAAGGACGAAAAAGGAGGATGTATGTATCGTTTCCAACGTTCCTCAAGCTCCTGATGATTTGTTTTGCCGTCGCCGACTGATCAAAGATATTGGGAGGATGAGCTTTTTAATTAGGCAAAGGGTGACGAATTGATGGGTTTTAAATCCTAAAATTTCTATGCGGTTTTGATCAATTCTCGTGTTGATTGGAGTTCAGAAAAGGAAAGGAGATGAGCTGCCGGATCGGTGACGTAGAAGGTAAGTTGCGATTCTGGATTTGGGGAAGGAGATGAGGTGACATCACCATGACATCATCAGAAGCAAGAAAGGGAGGAAACTTAAAATGGAGAGTATGTGTTGAGATTTTGCATACTTAGCCACTAGGCCACAATCAATTTAATGATCCAAGTCCTCTTGGTTCATTTAAGTTCTGATTGGGGAGCCGAATCATCACATTAAATCGGTTAAAGGTTAGATGGTTAATCGATCTTAATAGTTTCTAATATGTTATGATTAACATGCAATCCACATTTTAATCTATTGTGGAATAATAATATTTATTATTATTATCATACTTGTCTTAACGCTACTAATATCATCATTAGTAATAATAGTAGAAGTAATGATGAAGGATTATTCCAAGACCTTCTTTAGGGGTAGTTTAGGGACTTACAAGCTCAAACTTTTCCCCACCAGGTTCGGGATGTAACATTTACTACCCACTTCAAAAATAATTTCGTCCTCGAAATTGAAAAGATCAAGAGACAAAGAGCGAGCATCCAACATGAATTTATTCGTGACATAAAAGAAAAATGCCAATTGCAATTATTCAGATTACTAACTTCCATCGGTTAGTAAATAACATTGGATATTTCATTCTCATGCTTTCCGTAGTCTCCTAGGTTACCGCTACAGTTCCTGGATTTCCCTATACCACCATCATCATAGGAATCTTCTTCCTACGGAGCTCTTTCTCTTGACGACCAATAATTTGGACTGGACTCTTCATAGGTGAGATCATCAGTCAATTCAATGTCTTCCAACCTCAACACATGTTTTAGATTGGATTGATCAGCTCGTAACATGCTAACATGGAAGATGTTATGGATCCTATAATGGATTGGAGGCAGTGCTAGCCTATATTCCAATGGGCCTATACGCTCCAACACCTCATAGGGCCCGATATAATATGGGCTCAACTTGCCCATCTTTCAAAACCGCATCACTCCTCTCCAAGGAGACACTCTAAAAAATACTCTATCACTTAATTCCTGAGTACGAGGCATCCCTAGCCTTTCAGTATTGCTCTTTTGATGATCCTGAGCGGCCTTCAAATTCTTTCTAATTTCATCAACCTTCTCCATGGATTTCTGGATCATCTCAGATCCTTCCAATTGCCTAACTCCTTCAGCCTCTCAATACAATGGAGTTCAAAACTTCTTCCCATACAATACTTCATATAGTGCTGCTTTGATGGAGCTATGATACTGGTTGTTATAAGCAAACTCTATCAGTGGTAGATGTTCATCCCATGCTCCCTTCATCGTTAATACACATGCTCTGAACAAATCTTCCAAGGTTTGAATGGTTCTCTCCGACTGACCATCGGTTTGAGGGTGATAGGCTATGGAAAAGTGAACCTTCATTCCCAATGCCTTATGTAGACTAACTCAGAATCTAGAGGTGAAAATAGGGTCACGGTCCGACAGAATGGTAACTGGTACACCATGTAGTCTCACAATGTCCCTAACATAGAGCTTAGCCAATTCATCTGGCCTTGGTTTAAACTGGATAAGAATAAAGTGAACTACCTTCGAGAATCGGTCGAGAATGACCCATACAGTGTCATTCCCACTTGGTGTACATGGTAATCCGTATAAGAAATCCATAGTTATCTTCTCCCACGTCCACTCAGGTATCTCTAGTAGTATATGTTTAATAACTGGTACTTGGTGCTCTGCCTTAATCATCTTGCATTCTAAGCAATGGTAGACATGTTCATAAGTTTCTTTCCTCAAGTTAGGCCACCAAAAATGCTCCTTCCAGGTGCGGTACATCTTAGTTGTGCCTGGATGCATGGCATACGATGCAGAGTATGCTTCATCCAGTATATCCAGCCTCCGCCTATGAACATTAGGTACACATGCTCTACCTTGGTATTTTAGCATACTGTCTATCATTCAGAACATTGTATCCTTGTCTGCCCGTATGTGTCCCATATACTTCACTAATTCAAGGTCCTCATTCTGCTTCTTCTTTATCCGATCGTGGAGCATCACTATAAATCATGGGTAGGGTAGTTAACCTCATGCGGACGTAACTGTTTAGATGCATAGGCCAACACTTTCTTCTCTTGCATCAACACACAACCTAACCCTTGATAAGAAGCGTCACTATAAATGCAGTACTCTCCTCCACTTGGAGGGAGGGTTCGTACTGGAGCAGTAGTCAGTCTCTTATTCAACTCTTCAAATGATTTCTGGCACTTCTTGTCCCATTAGAATATCTTCTCTTTTTGTAACAAGCGGGTCATTGAACTAGCAATTTGAGAAAAGCCTTCCACAAACTAGAACTCACACTTTTAAAACTTGGTGTAAAATTCTTCTTCCTTCGGCTTCGTAAGATAACCCTCGATGCCCATCATTTTCTTGCAGACTCCTTCAATAAATAAGGATATCATCAATGAATACAATGAAACTTTGTTCAAGTATTCATGAAATATCTTATTCATCAATGCCATGAATGGTGCTGGTGCATTCGTCTACCCAAAAGGCATTACCAAGAACTCATAATGGCCATATTGGGTACGAAATGCAATCTTTCGAATAGATATTTCTTCCACACGCAGCTGATGGTATCCTGATCTTAGATCGATCTTAGTAAATATTGATGCCCTTTGCAGCTTGTCAAACATGTCATCTATCCTTGGTAAAGGATAACAATTCCTCACCGCTGCCTTGTTCAAGTTTCGGTAGCCGATGCACATTCACATGCTACCAAGGATAGGAGAAAGAGGTGTTAGAAGGGTACGAGCTAAATACATATCAATGACCAGGCTTTTTAGGATGGTCGTCATCATATCAAGGGATGACATGATGCAGGGAGTTCGACTAAGGTTTCGGTAGTACTATGCGGTTAGTATTACCTGACTGAGTGGAAATTGAGCCAAGACCAGATAGGAAATTAGGGAATGGTAGCATATGTAGGAAGGTAAAAGCTACATCTTCAAAGTACCACTACAAGGATTGGTCTACACTTCCATGTGTGGAACATAGTAGTACGTGTTGACAAACTAGCAACATTGCTTAGGGGATGCAAAATCCCTAAAGATAGTGAAAGTGTGGAGCTGATGTTCGGTAGGACAAGTGAAGTCTCTCCGCTAGATGGTGACTACCAAGGGGTTGGTACCATCAGTGAAGGACAAGGTGTGTTCATATTTCAAGGGAAACTAATAAAGGATTGAGCAGCATAGTGTTGAGAGGGCATGAGCGAGGTACAAGCCTCAGATGCTCGAGTCAAAAGGAAGGAGAATTAAAGGGAATAAGAAAAGGGATATAATCAAAGTTCTATGGGACGATGAGCATTATCCATGGGTTAACTCTTTGCTTTAAAGGTGTCACTTTGGAAAGGCGCATCCCTGCACTCTTTTTGGGTGTCGGGTTCTTGGGATTTAATTGCAAATTCAACATAAGGTTTGATCTTAAAGCTTCTTGAAGGTATTTTAACGTAGTAAGATAATGTTCATGGGATAATGGAAGCTCATCCAAGGACAAATTGTGGATGGCTTGGTGATGAAAGGGGTGATAGTAGCAACTAGGTTTTTGGAATCCAATGTTAGTAATAAGTTGGATGAATAAGGGGTATGAGCAACAGAGCTTAAGAGTGGAGGCAGCGGGCATTGCATGTCAGACAACCATCAAGGTTATTTGGTAAGCCACATGCGATGCTCTGTTGGTCACGGGAGAGGTAATCAATGGATCACATGTGTCGTGCAAGGGGAACGGTCGTGGTTAGAATACCGACCCCGCATGTGACAGTGTAAGTCAAGCGTACCTAGAGAACTAGCACATGCATGATCTAGTAGATCATGAGCGTCATGTGTTAGGAATCCACAAGTGTGGTAGTCAGTGTCGTTAAAAACCATGGGGACAACGAGACTAAGTTGTGGATGGGGAATGGAGACAATATGAGATGTGTGACTGACAAATCGTGGATGGATGGTAACCACTAGCATGGCGGGCCTGCTGGTTGCAGGCATGGTGCACCGAGGGGATAGGAATGTGGATAGTGATAGAACGGGCTAAGTAGAGCACATCATTTTGCATGGTGAGAAGGTGTCATCCTTATTTGAAACCCGGTTTCGTGAAGAAAGTTGGTGGATGCACATAGTTGATCCTAGGACGACTCAGAGGTGAGTTAGACTGGGAATAGTGGTATTGAGGCTTTGACTTTTGTTTCTTAGTGGCTTCTAAGGAGGCTGCCAAGTAATGGTGCTAGATGGGTAGCGAGCTTAAGGGGTTGGCTTTGTGTTGAGCATGGTCGACGATGGCTTAAGGCAAAAGGGGATACGCTTATGTTGGCAAGGCATGCCCAACCTAGCCTTGGAATCTCGGCTCGGTTAGGAGCGGTTTTTGAGGGTCGACCTTGAAGGAGTTTGGTGGGGGCAAGAAATGATTCCATAGTTTCCACTTGGGTGGGTGGAGCTAAATTTAGGCAAGCTGAGGTATGGAACACTTTTTGTCTTCTAGCACATGGTTGTGGTTTGACCTTGGGTCATTTCTAATGAGTGGACCGGTGGGGTCGTTGAGAAGGAAGGCACGTAAGTGCCATTTTCTACCAAGACTCAGGTTTTGTAACGAAACCTTTTGTAGGAGGGGAGAGTTCTGATACCCCAAGTTTGGCCAATGGTTTGAAGTTCGATTTTATTAAAATCTTACTCGTTGAGTAGAAGTCAGGAGTTGGAAACCAAACTAATTTAATTAATTTGAGTAGTTGACTAGTAGTTGACCAAGTATCAAAGGCTTGCAAGGCTCGGACAATTATTGGGTCCAACTAGTCGGACCTTTCATGTTAGAAATAAGTTTCATGCAATTAAGATCAGTACGTCGTCTAGTTCAAAAGAGGGTGATCGATGGAATCAGATTCCAAGATACTTGGAAGATCATCGGAGAAGATAGCCTTTTCGAAAAGTCAAGAATCTTTAGTGACCAAGCTATAAGTTCAGAATAAGATAAGTGACCTTTATGTAGCTTATGTAAAGTTCAAAGGATAGATTATAGATTCTACAAAATTGGACGACTAATCTGACATTAGTATAATGTTCAGGGACTGAACCTGCATGTGGACGACTGATCAAGCACTGAAAGGACGATTCTGCCCCTACAAGTTTCAAAATGTTGCAAAAAAGTAATTGGAGCATAACTTGGTTGTTTGAGCTCCAAACGATGCATGGTCAGAAGCTAAGTATTTTTGGCAGCGAGAGAAATCATGTCAAGTCATAATTAGAGGTGTCAGCTCTTTTCAAAAGGCGGGGGTTTAATATTACGTCCTACTTTATAAGCATAGAACAGTATTAGGATGTTGGGGAATCCAACGATTGGATCCTCCATATGATTCCGAGTGAAGGCTCTCAGTTTGTATAGTAGCATTTGATCTACTATATAGATGTTGTGACCGGATATTGAGCAAGGGCTGTCATGCTGTACAGTAGCATGTGATCTACTATACAAATAATTATTATATTTCGAGTGTGGTGAATGTGTCCGTCCGCAGCGCCGATGGCTGAAAGGGCTTTCGATGTACTTAGTTTTTAGATGCATTTACCTAACATTGAGCTTGCACTCATGTCACATTGTTGTCTTGTAATTGTTTCCTGTCACATTGTACTTGTTTTCATGACAAGTTTTACTTGATTTTTAAGGTACATCATGTACGACATAGAAACTAAAGAAGAGCTTGAGTATGAATGGAAAGTTCTTACTGAATAGTAATGCAAGAAAAATACCCTAAATGTCGTAGATGGTTAGATTCATTTTCCAGATTAAGGAGCAATGGTGTTGCATTTGGCTTAGAAAAGATTTTTTCCTTGGCATGAAATCATCACAGCAAAGTGAGGTTTGTAATGGAAACCTAAGGGCATATGTGAAAGCAGATATGTCACTTGTAAGATAATTTTCAAATTTCAAGCATATGATTGAGAATAAAAGGATCGAAGAAGACCAACTTAACTCCAATATGATACAAATAAGGGTTGACAATAGGTATCACAATAACTCACTGACTACCCATGCCGTAAAATTGTACACCCCACAAATATTCAAATTCTTCCAAAAGGAGTACAGTGAGGTGTCAAGTTACTATTTTGATGAGATGGGGATACAACATGAAGAGGGTACATAAACCTTATGGTGTTTACAAGGATGCATGGGATAAATTAAGATTGGGTAAGAAAAATATGATGATAGGTGAAGTAGAGGACACATTCATGTGGTTGGACATAAAACACATCATACATGTGTTTGATTACATGGGGTTGGTATATTGAATTATGAAGTAAAAAACATGGCTGAATAAGTACATAGTGAAAAGGACAACAAGGGATGCAAGATTTGGGTTGAGTATAGTTTTAAAGTACCTACTAAGTTTAGCACATCACCACTTAACAAGGTACGTTTCCAAACCTCTCTGCCATGACATTGAAGCTAATTACAATAGGTTGTGGGAACAATGCATTCTATGAACGTGTGCTTTAATCAACAAAGTATTATAGTTACTAATGCCAGTAAGTCTCTAGTCTGTACTTGGTTTTACGTAAAGCTGTACATACTGCCTACTAACTAAGTTTATTTTTCATCCCAAATGATGTAGTTGTTAAACAAATCATGTGATAATAACTTAGATGAGAAGTTAATCATCTAAGCATATTTCAACAGTTTAATATATGATGAAGGAAGATAAAAGATTGGAGCTGACACTTCCAGCACCATAAAAAGCAAACGATTTTTTTTATCTAATTTGGATGACCTTAAATTAATTTTTCAATTATAGTTACTGGACTACCCACAACTATAAAAGGCTTGTACTAGATTGATATTTGTCCTTATTTATTTGTGGTTTTTGTACTCTTCTGATATGTATTTGGTTTTTTTACTTGGTACTTTTTTACACACTTGTTTTGTTCTAATTTGTGCTTGTAGGTTTAAAACTTGTGAATATGAAATGGTACATAAAACAAGAAACAAAGAAATTCAAAAAATTTATACACATCGTCAAATCCATACAATTTAGAGAATATTCACTTAACACAACTACATAACAACATTAACAAAACTATAACACATGGTCAAGAGTCTTGGATACAATACGATCATTCAACTGATTTTAGTCACTCAAGAATACATCGTGGACGATGTGTTTCCTGATTTTCTCCAACACTTATGTCTTGTTCCATTCCATGGTCATGTATGGCCTGTACTTGCCTTCCCAACCTTTGCAAATATTAAGCACATATAGGCCTGTACAAGAAAGTGAGCTCAAATCCATTAACTTGTACCTCCTCCTAAAAAAATTATTACATGAAACGTTCCCCAAATACTCAATGAGTAACATCATAATTGTTTGGACTTTATGGAGCAAAGAACTCATACTTTTTGCTGATGTTGTTGAGAACAAAAGAATGTAATGCCCCCACAACCGAAATGGTACACACCATGCACACACAAAACCACATACACACACACACCATATAAATCAGATACAAAACACTGGAAAATAGGTATAAAACACTAAAAAAACAGGTACAACAAATAAAACCAGCAAAAAGGACACTGATAGGAATTACAGTTCACCAAGGATTTATTTCCTACTAGAGATTTTATCCAAGGTATCAACAATCTGCCCAAGAATAAATTTACACCAGTTGTATTTTTTGAAGTATTCACTACCTCCTCTAATAAGCAACAGAAAATGAATATTTGCTCGATAATGATTGTGTGGCATGAACACACGTCCAATCAGCGGCAATGAAGTCAATCTCATCCACATATTGAACTAGCACAAATTAGTATCTTCAATCCGATCTCACCACATTTAACATAGTCATGAACTAAAAGATCCATAGCGATATGAAATGCACTTTCAAAATCAACATCTTCAAGAGGAAATTGTAACTCTGGGTAACCCATAAACTTACTGAATTGCTGCTTCGGTCAAAATCAAATCTTAGCCAAAAGGAAGTTTAATCGACTACTCCTATCATCATAATACAGTAGTAACTCATGCAAGACCTTACTGCATATTTGATGCACCTAACTAGAAGAAAATGCACCAACTCCATACTCTTCTACAACTGCAATCCTAGATGCATCCATGTGTAAAAAGCTCTTGCATATTTGGTTTGGAGCACATCAACTTGAATATATATATAGCTAGAACTCTTCCCATTCTTCTTCCTATCATTATCAGCAAATGATGATGACAAATCAGCAGGACCACTACAAAAACAAAATGAGAATGAAAAAAGGGTACAATTACCACAAATAAATACAAAAAACCCTAATCTATAGTAGCAAGTACAACAACATAACAATAAGAAAGATAACCTAGTACATAACCCCAAAACACAATACCCCCACAACTCAGTACATAACCCCCAAAACCCAAAACCCCAAAAACCTATTACCCCAAAAACCCAGTACATCACCCTAAAAATAAAGATCAATACAAAGGAACCTAATGGCCTCGACCTTGACCTTGCTGCGCCATTGCTTTATTGAAGTGATGGTTTCAAGAATGTGAGAGAAGATAGAAAAATAAAATGGATGATGGATGAGGCAGAAACTATATAGATTTTGATTAGCCAGTTCAGTCATTGAAAGATATAGATATTGAAAAGAAGCAAAATGGATGATGGAAGAAGATGAAGAGAGAAATAAGTGTCACTGATGGTTGCATGTACTGAAATTGAAAATCAATTGAATATCGAATTACTCGATTTCTATAAGAGAAAGGAAACAGAGACTCAAATATATTTAAATTCCCATAAAGCCCTTGGGATAAAGAGGTCATGTAATACGTGTGACAGAACATGTAAATGGACGGAGAGGATGTTTCCTTGGTAGTGGAAAATACTCCCGTCTAATTTGTCATGGACATGGACTCTTCAAAGAGTGGAAACAATTTATCATCATGATTTCCGCCAAGATACGCGTGAAAATAAAAGGAAGGGGATAAAGGGTGATGTCATAAGCGACGCCATGATGAGATCATCAAGGGTGGACGAAAAAAGTAAAACAAAAACATATTGCTGGAAGGGAGTCTCAAACTCTTGCTTTTAGAGAAGATGGACAAGAGTTCCAACCATTTTGGCTAAACATGTTTATTGCACCAGCTACACTCTCAAGTTTTGAAGTCCATTTCTAAAAGTCGAATCCCATTCCTTCAAAGATACAGACACACCGCCTACTAACTAAGTTTATCTTTTTTATCCCAAATGATGTAGCCGTTAAAAAAATCAAGTGCTAATAACTTTGATGAGAAGTTAGTCATATAAAAAATAGTTTAAATTATTTCAAATACATTAGAATTCTACTGAGGGCATTTTAAGAATTTAAAATAAGAAATTACATCTTTAAGATTAGGGTGTAATAAAGAGACCTAGAAGAGGTAGTAAGGATCAATTACATTGCTTGGTTGTTTGATGAGCTAAATATAGAATCGTTTACCAGTCGGGGACTATATCACCTGATTCACACTAATCGGTGAGGAAGTTCGGTTTTCTCTTCCTCTTTTAATTTCTCGCAAAATGCCAATCTCCAATCTCTATACCATGTGATACCTCTCAACTCAATTTTTACATCCGCAATACTTAATACATCGAGAGTTAATAATTGTTTTGTGGGTTTTATTATTAGAGATTTTTGGGCACGATAGAGCTTGAGTTCGACCCCTTGTTTGGACATAATGTTTGTTGTAGGAGTAACATTATTTCATTTAACTTGGTTATGTTCTATTGTAACGTTGATTCTAGGTTAACATTATTTCTTATAACTTAGTTAGGTGCTTGCAAGGTACTATATTTCTTATCTTTTCTCCTGATATGGATGTCCTTTGAGTGCAGTTTGGGATTTGGTATATTTTAGCAGTGTACTATATTCTTGATCTTCTATAACTAATACTTTGTTGCTGACTTGCAATGTATATATTTAACATCATGAATGACCGGCGATCTTGCATTTTCTATACGAAGTTTATTAGCAAGGGTGACGTTAATTGAAGGGAAACATTAATTCACTGAAAATTGGTTGTTTTACATGCTAACTTGGGTTTCTAACTGAAGTCATGTGTTGGATTGGTTTACATAATAACTTGGGTTTCTAACTAAAGTCGTGTGTTAGATCAGTTTACATGCTAACTTGGGTTTCTAACTAAAGTCGTGTGTTAGATCGGTTTCAAGCGGATAAAAATATCGAACAAGGATTTCTTAGGTAGCAGGGTTGAATTGGAACTAAGATTTAAAGGATAATTTTTGTAAAACAATCGCATACGGGAATATGTTAGACGTACTCAGACTATAGGCTACCTAAATGCAGAAAACAGGTGGATTCTTCTATTTACGTAGGATGGCCTTCGAGATGATGAAGTACATATCTCTTCACCGTATCTGTTTTACCTAGTGGGAGCGAGCTTTGCAGAGAGGTTACGTTTGATTATGGATGACACTAATGTAAGGGTAGTGATGGATGCTAGGAAAGCAGGCACGATGATTATTTTATTCGAGAGCTGCTTCAACTTTCTAAAGGGTTCTCTTTTTTAGGAATCTCTATTAGGTATGTCCCCTCATGAGAAGTTGGTGCTTGAGGATCTCACTAGGAAGCGTCGGGTCACACCCTTCAGCACCTACTGTAAGTAGTCATGGGCTCATGGGATTTAGTGTCAGTTTTTGAGAACGACTGGCTGTAAGAGAAATGGAGTAGAAGGCATTGTTCTTCAAGCAGATGGAGAGGCTATAAGAGATTGGCTCCCAACGAACGACTGGCTGGGAGTCATGCTAGGCAGAACAAATGAAGAAGAACCACCAAACTACAGAGTCATCATTGAATACATCATTAAAATTTGATATGTCCTAATTGCCAACTGCTGTGACAGTCTCTCAAAATCTTCTCGAGATGGTGGAGGAGGTTGAGGAGTAGCAGTTGAAGCAACACTTGCATAGGCAGAGGCAGAAAGGGTAATTGAGGATGATGAAGAAGCAACAACATGACCGAATAACTTCTAAAAAATGATATACTTCAACAACAAAGTTGTAATTCGACTCACCTACCAAAATGAAAAAAATATGGATATTGAATCATTAGGTGCCAAATCAGTGGGAGCGCCATCATGCTCTAGCTGTAGTGTACTCTCCTATAAATCATAGTCGAGGCAATAATTATTTCCACTATCTTCTAGTTCATAGGTATATATTAATAGTTTGAATTTGGTCACATTACTGCCACATTTCTTGCATGCTCAGACTTGTAACTTCCATCCGACCACTAAAAGAACTTGATGAACATCTAGCCTCTAGAAGGTGGCTTACCTATGTTTGCTATTGTTTCTACAATGTAACGATCCCGTGACCTTCTTCCTCCTCTATGATTTTTCTTTTGGGGTCCTCAATTTCTTTGTTTCTATGAACTAATTTCTGCAACAAAAAGATACTTGAATTAGAATTTATTCAAGGAAATTGCAATTTGGAACATATATATTTAATACCTAAAACTCCTCGCCATTTACTCTCTACAAGTACGCTACATAGTCAGGTAATGTTTAGCCCATCGAGGATTATTGATAGTGCACTTGGGTGGCAGGTTGTTATTCACTGCATGCTTCACTATGTCTCTCCAAATTATGAGTCTTGACTTCCCCCAAAGTCGTTAAAGATTTTGATCCAAATACTTCCGAGCTTCAAACATCTGATTGAGATTGAAATGGAAACTAGTTAGTAAAGAAAAACATAAAATAGTTACATCGTCATCTTGTTCATGTCCATTTCTAGGTTAGGTTAACTATACACTTACCAGCACAAATTGCTCCCAAGTTTGCATCTTCACCTGCAGCACATCTTCTTCCAATCGACACGAGAGATCGGATAATAAGCATAATTCCTTGAACACTAGCCTATATATGATCCCATGAAGGAAAGAATATAACTGACATGCCTAACCCTTCGATTCTTCAACTCAAGGACAATGTGGTTGCCCGAGGCCACTATATCCCGAAACTCATAATACTACATATCAATTTGTTTCTTCAAGCTAGCATGGTCTAGAGAAATAAAGAACAATTTAATACGTACTAATTGCCAACTGATGTGACATTCTCTCAAAATCTTCTTGAGATGGTGGAGGAGGTTGCGGAGTAGCAGTTGAAGAAACACTTGTATATGCAGAGGTAGAAAGGGCTATTGAGGATGATGAAGAAACAACAATACGACCGAACAACTTCTATAAACAAACGATATATTTCAGCACCAAGGTTGTAATTCGACTCACCTAAAAAAATGAAAAAAATATGGATATTGCACCATGGTACGGGTGAAGCCCAAACCCATAATTCGGATGTGGCCTGAATGCTCTGGCTTATTGAGTGCATGAGCTAATGAATTGTTAGGTACCAAATCATTGGGAGCGCCATCACACTCTAGCTGCAGTATAGTCTCCTATAAATCATAGTCGAGGCAATAATTATTTCCACTATCTTCTAGTTCATAGCTATAAGTAATAGTTCGAATTTGGTCACATTACCACAACATTTCTTGCATACTCGGACTTGTAACTTTCATCCGGCCACTGATAGAACTTGATGAACATCTAGCCTCTAGAAGGTAGCTTACCCATCTTTGCTATTGTTTCCTCAATGTAACGATCTCGTGTCCTCTATGATTTTGCTTTTGGAGTCCTCAATTTTCTTTGTTTCTATGAACTAATTTCTGCAACAAAAAGATACTTGAATTAGTATTTATTCAAGGAAATTTCAATTTGGCACATATATATTTAATACCTAAAACTACTCGCCATTTACTCTCTCCAAGTGCCCTACCTAATCAGCTAATGTATAGCCCGTCGAGGATTATTGGCAGTCCACTTGGGTGGCAGATCGTTATTCACTGCATGCTTCACTATGTCTAACCCTTCGATTCTTCAACTCAAGCACAATGTGGTTTTCCGAAGGCACTATATCCCGAAAGCCATAATACTACATATCAATTTGTTGGTAGAGCTCTAGTCATAAGGGTCTTTACATCCTCGTCCTCACCCTCAAAGCGCTCATCCTCATCATCATCCATATTTTAAAACAAACCAACATATGATTATTAAAAATGATCACAACTTCAACTTTCATTTATTTACACAAGCCTACTTTTCGTTCATTCCAACCGAATAAGAGAGTAGCCGTTGAAATAAAAATGAGAGAATGAAAAAATTGGTAAGTCAATTAAATCAGTAACAATAACTATTACAACAATCAAGAATTATCACCTTAAGGTGACTGGCAGATAAAAAATCCTAATTCTTGGGTAAACAACCTTATCTGAAAAATAATGGACTTCCATAAAAATAAAGAGAAAATGAGAAATGTCAATCAATAGTTTCAATTTATAGGCACAAACAATGAAACGAATAAAGAGAGATACAAACCAGAGAAGGGGAGAAATTTTTTCAGGCGGACTGCTGCTTAGTTTTTTTCACCCGATCATTAGGTATTGTTCTCATCATGGTGACCAAAGGAGGAATCACAACTTGACCACCTTTCACACAAAAAAATTAGTGAATCTAAAATGGTTAAATATATACTTATCCAACTTAAGATTGCCAAGAAAATAGGTCTTTAAACTAAACCAATAAGAACGGTGTTGGGGATATTGATCAGAGTGGTTACGACGACAAAGTAGTAACAATGGCAGAGTGGAATCGGCGATAGAGAAATTTAGGGCAGAAGAGGAGGAGAGGAGAAACCAGAGAGGAAGAGAGGAGAGGAAAGGATTAGAAGAGAAAATCGGAGAAAGCGATGAATTGAGTGAGAAAGGCCGTGTGCAGGTAGTCATTCTCCAGGTCAGTTGCAGGCCTTCAACTTTGGCATAGTCGGCCCGCGAAATTTTTTCGCAAAATCAAGACTGGCAAAATGACCACATGGTATGTTATTAGGACTCCTATTGCTCCAGCTACGAGTGCCGACCTCGGCATCCAGAGTATCCCCTCCACCTCCTCAATAGTTCCACAACGTTGTTGCTCAAAATCATTGGTACATACTACCCCCTACCTCGGGTAGGATGTATATTACCACAAATACTACCCCAAGGGAGACTACTATCAATAGCCACCTTAGTGATATTTATGGATTTTTATCGTCTCTCGACTCAACTTTCTGATGTTTGTGTTTCTGTTTTTAGAATCGTTTTCCATTTCCGCATTGTGACATTGTTTCGTTTATGTCTCTTTTCTATTGTGGATGCTACTATCGATATTTATGTATATATCTTATGTGTTTAATTTTATGTCTTTCGTGTGTTCCTTTTGTCTACCTTAATTTTCAAATTTCTTGCATGAACTTGAAACTATGGATTTCACTGATAGTTAACCCGTATTGTCCACTCTCGACTTAACCCATGTAATTAGTGCTTAAGTGAGGCCCAGGATAGCTTAGTCGATGTGTAGGGTTTTGTGCAAGGAGATGTATATATGGTTATACTGTGTATGGAGGTGGGAACTCAAAGTCTTCAAACTCTCATATGGATTAGTCCTATCAATCAGGGATACGGTATAAGTCGATTGTGTTCGTGTTCCGTTATTCTTTTTACATGGCTAACAGTGGATGCATGTTTTATGATCACATAGTGCTTGTGGATGAATAAGGTGTTTATTTGAGTATTTGTGAAATTAGTTTGCTTCGTACTATCGCATGTGGCAGTTATGGGTTGATGCCTCTACCTGTTTTAGGTGTATGATTTATTCTCCTTTTTGAAATTTTTGGTGGTGCTATGAAGTTAATAGGATCTTAATGAGGTGCTAAAAGAGGTCTATGTGCCCAAATATATTGTGACAGGTTGGGTTTTAAACACGTGAGACGGATTTCAATCTTTCGCCATATGATTGCAACAGAGGGATCTCTTTTTCTACCCTTCATGGCGTGGTCGGGGAATTGGTGCATGTTATAAACCGGATACAAGCCCAAGCAGAATCACAACCATACCCATTGGAAAAAACAAGTAGTAAAAGAACAATTTGAAAATCAAATACAATAGACAAGCAAAGCAGAATAAAAAAAGAGCGAGATACTAGTATGCTTGATGATAAGTTCTACCATACCCCAGAACTGGAAAAATACCTAGCCAGGATAGTCTTTTGTGTGATTCCTCCGCTAGGACGATAAGACACACAGCTAATAGGGAAACCTTTATGCATTCCCTTGTCTAGGTGTTTAATCATAAATGTTATATGCTTGAGTTTGGTGTCTACTCGTCTAAGGAATTCCATATCTTATAATTATGTGTTCTAGTAGGTGAACTATACCCTCAACACCGTCACCCTGGACTAGCGAGACATGTAGTTATGTTCACAACATTTTGGTTCCTTCTTTGTTTGAGTAGTAGCCTTTACTTGACAACAAGCAACGTTGAAGTGTAGGATGGTTAGATGTCAACCATTAAAACTTGGTGAACATATCACCCTTTTGAACAAAATTTAGACTCGTTTGATGAATTTTGCTTGGTTTTAGTGTCACGGATCGTTGTGAATCAAAACTCATGATTGTTTCCTCTCAAAATGACAATTTTGGTCCCAATGATTTCTTTTCTCGACTTTTTCTAAGACTTCATGTATCCTGTGGATATAGGACGCAATTACAAATCCAATAGTATGAACCAAAGCTTAATCGTAAGTCGAACAAATAAGTTATGAACAATTGTTTATTTCGGGACCGGGCTAGACGCTTGTCGACAGAACATGTGGATGTGGAAGCATGAACACATCATGTGATCATGTCACACGTTGTGTGTGCCATAAAGAATACATAGGTCGTGTTGTTCATATGGATAGAAGTATAAATTTCCTATCTTGAGGAGAGAAAGGGGATCTTCACTTATAGACTTCATACATATCCTAGCCGATTTCTCTCTCAACTACCCCATCTCTTGAAACTCTAGAAAAATTATTTGAAGATAAAATTTAAGAACACGGAGCAAATATTGATTAATGGAAATTTGGATTGCAGATTAACGAGAAAATTTATGTTATTTTATGTTTAGTTGCATCTTATTTATGCATTAATGTTTGCCAAATTGGAAATTAATTAGACTCAGTATTATGTTTCTTTACAGGAATGGTAATAGCCTGTTCAATCTTATTAATGCTAACGCAAATGGGTTACATGTAGTTCAAGCGCATTAACAAGCCTAAATGGGAGGTGTAGAACCCACATACGGGCTACAAGGAACAATAGTTTTCATCCGAATAATGAATCAACTAGTTTCTGAACTCTATAGAGCAAGACAAACTAACAGGAAAAAACCAAATATGACACGCACTACAATCGACTAGACTCTACTATTGACTCAAAATCTATCAAATCTAAAGTAATAGGAACAAAAGTAACACAGGCAATCATGGTTCAAGATGAAGGCTGAATGAGACAAACATGAGAAGCATGTCTCAAGGCCTCAATGTGCGTAAGTGAGCCCAGCGTCGGCAGAGGCGTCTCTAATTTATTTTGATGGGTAGGCCGCTGGTTGGTGGCCTAACTGTACTCTGGTGACATCCCAGAGCTAGTCTTCTCCGGAGACTTTGAGGGCTTGTGGTCAGCAGTGCCATCTGTATTCATGCGATCTGGATGCTTGTTGTGACGTCCCTGCTTCTTGTTGTCTTGAACTAGTAGCTCCATTATTTCTGCTTGTGTAACCGCAAGCGCCATCAATTCGACGGTGTTGCTAGGGTGTTGCGATCGAAAGAGGTGATAAAAATGATTTAAAGAATTCTAGTAACAAGAAGAAACAAACTCTCATATGAGAGAAATTAAACTCCCATACAGGAGAAAACATAATAGGCGAGGACAACGGTAATTGCGGGTTGAATTCTAGGTGCTTTGCGGGTATCAGAATAAAAATGGAGAGACGACAATTTGGAGCAAAATTTGCGAAAAACTCAAAGAAACATGGGCGAAATCACTCTCATACGAGAGAAGACAAGAAAAACCATAAGGTTTATATCGGATGTAATATTGTTGCTGATCGAAAGCTATAGAAATGGTAGAGTTCAAGGGTTGATGGCAAGACTGTATCCCTTGTTTCTTTGTTTCAAGACTCATTATATTGAAATTATGTTATATTTAATATGTTAACAGTTATTAATAAGTTTGTTACTTAGTTTCCAATGTTACATAATGTTGTGATAATTAGTAGTAATTATCAAGTTTAGTTTCCAATTCAAGATGCAAAGAAATAATCTTTCATGTGACCTAAATATATTAACTATATTTAACTCGATTTGGATTAAGCAGTATGAATTTTGGTTCGATTAGAATCCTACTTGAATAGAGGAATTGGAGGTTTGATGCTTATATAATTAGTTAATATGGGAGGTTTGACTTGTTGGTTGACCGACTTCAAGGGATCAGTGAGGTTCGGTCTAGTTACCGGGTTGGTTAAACAATCGGATAGGGAGTCAAGACTTTATTTTCACTAGTTACGTGTTGGAGGATATCAGAACCATTAGATGAATCAAAATGTGAACGTTGACTTTATGTGTTCAAAAAAAAGAGGAGGCTACCATTTTATTGGACTTCAGTCTTGGATTGTGCTCTTTAGGTCCGAATTTAAGTTTTGGTGAAGTGTTGGGATTGGGTTGTTCAATGGGTTGCACGACATGTGGGCCTACATTACTATTTAAGAGAGGAGAGGTTCAATGATTGGTGTCCTCCTCTTAAACATAGCAGTTGCATTCCTTCTCCCAACCCACAAACTTGGTGGCACATATGATAAGAAGAAGACATGAGTTAGCAGCGCTAGTGAATGGAGAGAGCTTGATGTTGGTTACGCCGGGAGATTACGACACAGTCAACAAGAAGCAGGGTGGCTTGCTCGAACGCCATGTCCCTTGGTAATGCTTGGTTGGCGGCTGGAAGAAATATATTGTCGGATCTATGGTGGAGAAAGGGAACCTATACTAGCAGATTCCTCTCTGAAGAATGGCGGTGTTCGCTCCTACACTGATCAAGATCTAAATAATCGGCGGTAGAACACTGTTTTCCCACATTTTTTGAGGTTGCCGACAACTGTACTCGTCGGAGCTGGACATTGAAGATGACAGACCATAATGAAAATTAAGAAAACTTAAGTGACTCTTTCGCAACTTCTATAACGTTCATAGACTGATTTGTATTTTTTGCAAAAGTTGGGTGGCTAATTTGAAATTAGGTAATTGTTCATGTACTATTTTGCAAATCCTAGAAGTTAGAGGTGTGGTTCTATAATTTGTCAGGCTAGGCAGGAAAGCACAATTCTGCCCCTATAAGCTCCCGCTTGTTGCAAAGGAGTAATTGGAGCATAACTCGACCGTTTGAGGTCCAAGCAATGCATTGTCGGAAGTTGTAGTTTTGTGGCGACAAGGGGGAATCATCTCAGATGCTTTTCTGATATGTTAGCTCATCAATGAGGTAGGTTGGTTTAAGGCGGTAAGATCTTATCGTTGCATTAGGTTAAGTTATGTTTTAATTAATTTGATGCATGTAATTTTTTGCCATGATTCCATGATTAAGTTCGTAGCTTATGTCATGTCGTTTACGTTATGATATGTTATGTAATGATATTACTTAATTGATGCATTTAATTTTTATGTCATGTCTTCATGATTACGTGGTTACATTATGTCATGTCATTTATGTTATGGTTAAGTGGCTATGTTATGTTATGATATGATATTACTTTATGATGTGCAAGTCTCTACTCTTTAATTATGAAAAAGGTGTGACATGCCGACTTTCGGTTTGGTTTAAAATTTCAGTTTGATTTAAATCTTACTTGATGAGTAGAAGGAGGGAGTTGGAAACGAATAAATTTAATTCATTCGAGGAGTTGACTCAAAAGTTGACTAAGTCTTAAAAGGCTCGTAAGGCTCGAAATGGTTATCGAGTTTGTCATTGATTCGGGTTAGGAGTTGGAGTGGGTTCAGTGTGGTGCATACCATGCAAATTATGTTAGGTGGTATTTTGATTGGTGTTTTATTTTGGTGGCAGTGGGCTTTGTTAGATGTGGTGAATTAATGGGCAACGAGAAATCACGCTCATGGTTGTTTGGATGCAACGCCGTGGGTGATTGATGGCCATAGGCATGGTCAGATTTTCGTCACGGACGTGGTGGGTTAAGTATATAAGGACAGTAGGATGCACCAATGCCAAAGGAAATCCCCAATATCCCTTTGTTAGTGATTCACCGTTGAGTTCCATTAACTCTTCTCCTGATCAATACCGTCGGCTATTGCATGAGGAATAACCACAAATTAGAATTGCCCATCTTAAGGCAAGAGAACTTTCCCTTGATCGCCACATTAATATTGCCTAATATGTTATTGAAGTTCCGACTTCCAAAAGCCCCATATCTCCTAGCTTCTCTTTTAGGGATTTTGAAATGAAAAAGAATTGAAAACTACTGCCTCATTTACGATATGCATGCCTCCCAATGCCACTTTTAGGTGACCTCATAATTCCCATTTACCTGCCAACTGTCGTTGCCACCTAACCACTCAGTTGTAGTTTCTTTGAGACTGTTTGTTCATTCCTGGTCGGCCTGGCTATCTGAAAGTTGGTCATTACAACACTCCCCTCCTCAAACAGATTTCATTTCGAACCTTGAGGGAGGTGATCTAAGACAGAAAGTCATGTTTCTAATTTCTTTCCAATATATGTGTGAACTTGAACCCACCATATAGTCTTAATTCATGTTTCTACTTCGATACCATTTGTGGTAACATTGTTTCATAATGATTCTTTGTCTCTACTCCCACCAATCATTATGGTCGTCGATCTTTCATCGTTCCTCATTGTCCTAGTGTATGTCAAGTTCTTCAATCCCTGAATCGGGAACCCAAGACAGAATGATGGTTACTTCCTCCCTCCGGCCCAAGCCCAATTGGCATGGTAGCCCAGCTCTCCACAACCATGGTCTTCAACACCCGTTGCTCATAAAACGGCTTTTGTCATCAATTATGCAACACCCGTTGCCACACAACTTACATCAGGAACAGACGTGTGATTCTTCTTTATTTCTCCTAACATCTTCTCTTCCACTATTTGTCGTTGCTTTGAAATCCTCTCCTCGACTACCAGGGAAATCGTCATTTTCTTCCTCCTCTCTCTCTCCTTCGTTCATCCTCTTGTTTTCTTCATCTTCCTATGTATCATGTTCAACCAATATGCTGCCCTTCCCCATACTTTTCTCATTTCTAAGTTTGTTTTAACTTGAGCAGCTACGCATGACTACCATTCGGTTTCTCTTATATTTTATTGTTGCTCCATCGACTTCTCCACTCCCATCTCAAGGTAATGCTTCACTTGCCCTCGCTTTGGTGAAACTGATCAATGTAGGTGAAGCCTGGGGTTAGGTTTCCCTTCCCTTGCATTATCTACTGATAGTTTAGACTTGGGGATGACCCCTCGAGTGAAATGCAAAGTTATTATGGTTATGAACTTGTGCGCATTTTGTCCTCATATCGTTTCAAACCACTCGATACCAACGCTAGTTATTGGTTGATCCACTGGTAGTTTATCAGTGAATCTAGTATAGAGTTAACAAATTTTCATATGAAAAGCTTGGTGAAAACTATATTTCCATTTTCTCGTCCTCTTGTTAGAATATTTTTGCTTCCTGAATTCCCAGTTAAATATCAAGGTTTTCCAAACTTGCGTATTTCCCTGCTATCTTAGTGTTTCCTTTCAGTGAAAGTTCCCATGTTTCATGCTTTACTTTAGTTGTCTACTAGTTATAGGCATTATCGACATAATTCTTTTGTAGTTAATATCCAATCCTAACTTGAGATTGATCATTTACACAAAAGATTAATTCTCTAATGAACTCGCTTCTTAAACTCTCTTTCTCCTTAAACTTGTCATTATTCCTAGAGTGACTAGTTGCTGATGCCAAGGGTCAGATCCGTAGCTCATCTTTGATTGTCTCTCTCTCTCTCTTTCTTTTTGTTTAGATGTCAGGTGCAGGCTCTTCTTCCCGCCCTCCTAGTAGGGAAATAGGGGCAAGCGCATGCAAGTACATATAGATGATGAGCTGACAGTAAATCCTGATCCTAGAAGACCTGGTCGAACCATTGGTTTGGCCCATGCATACTATCTCTTAGAAGATATCACATAAACTGCTCAAGTATATACTAGTAATGCGACCATACAAGTCAACTAGTATGATACGTAGCATCAGCCAGACCATGTAACCACCCTAATAGTGTGAGCAGCATCTATAGACACATGCACATCAACATGTCCTAAACCTTCCCTTTTATAAATAGGGATTGTGTAATCCGGGGTGACTAACCAATGCACATCAACAAGATCTAGTCTAGCTAGACCTATCTTATCCTATTATGAACAACATATCACTCATAACTGTTCAGTCCGTAGTGATTCATGCTTAACATAATTGCATCTTATGTATAGTATATCATATGCTAATGTATAGCCTCAGTAATAAAATATAAACCCCACACTTAAGAAGAGCTGAGACCTCTGATTCTGGCTTGATATGATTCCCCTCATTGCCATGAATCCTATCTTCTAATTGTGCGTCATTTCAAGCTCAAACGATTCTATGCTCCATATACTTCTTTTCAACAAATGGAAACTTGCTCGAGCATAATCCCTGCACCAGTCCTCCAATGCTCTCTGTTACACTACCTAATCTGAAACTTCTAGACGCTAACAAAACTGTCCCAAGTCCTTAACTGTAAACCATCCAAAATTCCAAAACCACGGAAGCTAGACTCAATATGAATTAGTTACAAAATACCCATTTATCTATCAAGGCTTTGCAAATCGGGTCACCGAACTCCTCGAATATTATGGGGAGGTCATTCTTCCTCTACGGCGAGCCTGGTCGCCGCTGGCAACCTCTGCCCAGAATCCGACGAGGCTTGAACTGCCGCCTCCTGGTGTCGTTTTTCCCCAATTCCTTCGCTGTCGACCGACGCATGTCCACGAGCAACAAAAAACTTCTTCCTCTTGATCGCTCACCTCGAGAGGACTTCCTTCCCTAGATCGATGCCTCCAGCGACCACCGATCCCAGCTCCCTTCTCCTCGATCTCTGTTTTGAATACAAAACTGCACCGCGCACCCTCGCCTCTTATGAGCAAGGATGTGCCGCTGATCTTGATCCCTTCTCACGTTTGAAACCTTCCATCGATCATTGCCGCTGTGCTAGAAGTTGGTAGAAAGAGAACTCCCCCCTCTGCATCTCCAATTAGGTTTAGGGAAGTGGGGTGACTCACAAAATTCTGAGCCAATTAAATGTAACTAGGTTCGACTGGCCATTGGGCCCATCCGACGGCACTACAACATCTTCCTTCAAATCTAGCAATCATACTCCTTCACTTAGAGGGTTCAAGGTCAGCTCCTCACCGTTAGATCTATCTGATAATATCTTCAGCTCATGACTTAACAAATCAATGTGTTAACTCAGCCTCCGATTGACTTAGTCAACCCGATAATTATCCCGAGACTAACAAGCCTTTAATAGTTGGTCAACTGCTCGAGTCCACTCCTAGAATTAATTAAATTAATTTAGTTTTCAACTCTCAACTTCTACTCAATGAGTAAGATTTAAATGAAACAGAAATTTAACGGAATCGAGAATCACAGCGTCACAACTCTTCCCAACTTTTCTATAGGTTTTGTCCCAAAACCTAACCTCACCCCCACTATGCATAAAAGATCTGATGCTTTAGTGAAGAAATACACTAGTATTGAAACACCAAAATTCTAAAGCCTACTTGGAAGCACTATGGTCAAGCTTTGACCAACGGTTCCAAAATGTCTTATAGCTCACCTTGTCCTCCTTTTCAGTAACACTTGACCCTACCATGGCATCCTCCTCAAAGGACCCAATCGATCTACACCTTGGGGATGACCTAAGGTCAAACCAAAACCAAACTACATTATTGTTCTAAAAGACCGACAATGGTCCACACCTCAGCTCGACCCACCCTAGTGGAACTCATGTCTCATTCCTTACTCCTACAGAACAATTCAAACTCGACCCCCGGAATCTGCTCCCGACTGAGCCGAGATTCCAAAGCTAAGTTTGGCACACTTTTCCAACATAAGCCTATCCCTCTTGCCATAGAACTGGTTCGACCATGCTCAACATAGAGTCGGCTCATCAATCTCACTACCAATTGAACACAACTACATGAAAGCTTCCTCAGAAGCTACTAAACAACAACATTTGAAGGCTTACTCCCACTATTCTAGGTCCATGTCACCGTTGAGCCACCTCAGAATCAACTATGTGCATCATTCAACAGTCTACACAAGAGCAAGCCTCAGATAAGGATAACACCTTATTTATAGCCTAATCATGTGCTCTACTTAGCCCACTACATTACTATCCATGTGGGTAGCGGCACAGCAGCTCGGTAACCATCAGTCCCGCCACGCCCATGGTTAGCAACACACAACACCCATGGCCACATAGCATCACACACGTGGCTTGCCATCCAACCACAATTTGTCTGTCACAAATCTTTTGTTGTCTCCATGCTCCCTCATCCTTGACTGTTAGTAACCTCTTGTTCATCCAACCAATTGCTAATGCTGTCTTTCAGAACACAGTTTCTACTATCACCACATTCATCCCAAGCAATCCACTACCTCTCTTTAGATGAGCTTCCACTAGCTCATGAACATTGTTTTATGAAGTTAAGATACACTTTAAATCCACTAAAATCACCGAGAGCCTAACATCAATAAAAGGTGTAAGGATACGTCTTTAAAAAAGTGAAGACTTTTCAGCAATGATTTAATCTATAGAAAATGTTCGACGTCCTCTAGACCTTCTTTTCTATTCCACTTTTTGCTTCCCTAACTCTCCTTCCTCCTGACTCAAACCTCATAGGCTTGCACATTGCTTATAACATCTCATAATTACACTGCTTAATCCTTTACTGATTTCCTTTGAAATCTAAACACACCTTGCCCTTCCAAGATGATATCGACCGCTTGGTAGTCACCATCTGCGCAAAAGACTCCTCTTATCCTACCGTTCATCAACTCCATGCTTTTAGTACCTTTACGGACACTTCATCCCCTAAGCACAATTCCCATTTCAACAATCCCACACTACCATGCTCCAGACATTGAGGTGCAAAGGCCAATCTTTATGGTATGGTCCTTCGAATAGTCGACTAGTCGAGCAACTAGCTCAACGTTGCAACTTTCACCTTGCAGCTTACACTACCATACCTCATAATTAGATCGCTCTTAGCTCAAGTTCCCCACCGATTGGTAATACTAAATTCATAGTACTACTGGAACCTTAGTCGAGCTTCAGGGCATTAAGTCATCTCGGACCATGATGACGGCTTGACAAGTCTAATCACTCGACTCCACTGCCCTCCTAACAGTTCCTTCTCTTACCATCATGCTGATCTCCTTCTTTCTCGTTTGATCGAGGCATGCTGCACCATTGATCTTTTCCTTTCCACACCTGCGGTTGACTATCCTCCATGATTGTTTCCACCTACCAGTTACGAGTGTTGCATCTTCTCATCTCCACGTCCATGGTGACCTTATCCCCACTCTCATAATTCCTTCCTCACCACGAGCATGGCTAACCCTTTACCCCGCCCGTGGCTAGTTAAACTCCACAACTGTGACTAGATAACCTGCACGACTATAACTTGATCCCTATCATGCCTATGACTAGCTTCATTCCAAAACTGCTAGGGCTACTGCTGCTTTTATAGTAACATATGTTACTGTCCTTTTGAAACTAACAATGACCTCACCCTTGCTCCTTCCCTACTCTCGTGACATTTCTAGAACTTTACAGTTCCCTCAACGGTAACCCGTTCTCCTGATCATCTAGAGCATCTGAGACTTCCATCCTTACTTTCGAGTTGGTCCACAATCAAACATCGATAACTTCTTACCTCCTTGGTGAAACATCCCAGGAAAGACGGCTAGACCCTAACTCTAAATTCCTTTTCCCCATTGGGATCCAGAAAAAATCATCCTAGTAATAGCTCTACAGAAGACTTCTAACTCAAAAGAGTCTCAGGGTCTAATTCTTCGTTTCCCCTTTTCCTTTGCCCTCATCTTACTGGAGCTATTGAAGCTCATCAATAAGTCTATAAGTCAAGAAAACAATGAACTCTATCCCTAATTCCTTACCCTTTCAATAATGGGATTTTGAAGTTCTAACAACCAAATGAATCCTGAGAACTACCGGGGTTGTTTCGTACTTAAGGTCCCTTCGTTAGACTTTAAACAACCTAGGTTTCATGCTCTAGTTCCTCCAATAATGGAGATAAACTATCTCTACAAAGAAACTACAAACTACCTAAACTAACTAGATGATCAAAAGAAAAGAAATAGTCAACAATTAAAATGAGATGTTGCTAGGTTTTAAGACTAGTTGATGCTCAAATACCATTCACAAGAAGAGTTGGACATAATGGAAACAGACTATGACATTGATTCTTATCTAGGGGTTTGAAGGAATCCAAGACAAGGTCTTGCAATGGATTATGACTACCAATTCACAAGTGATAAACTCAATTGGTAGTGAATACAAGGTGCTCGGTGAAGTTCCTAGGTGCTTATAAAGCCTTAATGATAGCACAACACCAAGCAAAGGATGCTAGTCACCGTTTGACACCACAAACATCATAATCACTCAAGTTTGTCACCGCCTATAACGAAATGCGCTCTCAGTGTTTGATGAAATTTCACGAAGGAAATCCTCAAACTAAAGGTTAAATTAGGGTGTGTGTATGGTCCACAAACACCTGAATTTAATCTTGGACTTACGTCTAACACATTCCAATCATAATCATGCAAAGGAATGGGTTTATAAGACCTATTTCAAGCCATGACAAAAACTAGGTTGAAACTCGAAAGTCTAAGCATCATCATTATCATAATAAGAATCCAATTGTATGCAACCCCTCATCATGAGAGGATAATCCTTGATCATATCTCCCTCGTCCGACCTCCAATTAACGTCCAATTGGTCTCGTTGGAATCGTCTTGTTGTCTTCTATCCATTGAATACCGTCAAGCACAATGAAACATTAAGAAAGCAAGTCAAATGTACTGAAACGGTCCGTTTGAGAAAACACAACACAATACCCTTGTTTCTTCCAACCAATCACAAAAGGGAGTCAAAGTTGGTCAAACAGAGTACAAAATCAGTCAAGATGGGGTCAAAAATGGCTACCAATAATCGTGCTATCAAATCCCCCCACACTTGGACATTGCTTGTCCTCAAGGAAATATACTCACACACTCGCAAAGAACTTGAAATATGGTGATCAAAAAGCATAACCTATAGTCTCACATCTTACCTTAGTGCCAAGTAGTACTAGTCAAACACCAAACCACACAATTAAGCATAACACAGGTTCCCTAGACTAGTGGAAGATGGACTACTACATATGATGAATATGACTCAGTTTCTAACCATCAGAGTGTGTCCATGACTTCCAAACACTTATGCCACCAAGCTAATAGAGGAAGTAACAAACTAACGGCTCATCCTGGTCCGACTTTCTCTTTCATACCTAAGTGGGAAGGTGCTTTACAACCAGTTTTTCATACAAATCAAGGCACTGAAGCAATGCTAGCACCCTTCTCTAATTTGGATGCTTGACTATACTACTAGCTATAATATACTATATAGAACTTGCTTTCACTCGCTTATGCTTTTCATCTTCTTTGTTTTTGTTTTCATTCATTTTTCACGTTTTTGGCTTTTTTTTATATTGCTGCTTTTTCCAAATGGGGATGGTCACAACCTTGACCAAACTCGGAGCTAACCAGTCTCCAACCCATGCTCTAAGTCTCATAAATGTAGGGAAGAAGGTAGACTTTGAGGGTCGCCGCACGTGTGTAGGTTCTAACCAAATCTCACGGCTTAGAACCTCCTTGAATTCTATTAGCTTCTTCAAGGATTGGAGTTTAGTGCCAAGTAGCACCCTTAGAGAGGTATGGAGGAGCCGAACCGATGGTGAGCACCAAATCTTTCCTCGTTGCGGCTTCCTCCTTGTGAATTTGTGTGCTTGTGGAGGTCATAGGTAGGTATTTTAGTGAACGGCAAGCTCCATGGTGATCCCCAGGCTAATGGTGGTACTTGGGTGGTCGTTGAGGTCGGCCCAGGGTGGTCCCGAGATGGAGGAGTCTGTTCTAGATTAGTTTGGCGAGTACTCATTGTGATTTTCCTCACATAAGTACGTCAAAACCAAATACGAGTCTAGAAAGGTCTCGTTTAGTCTCATTTGAACCACGACTCAAATGATGGGTTGCACAATGAGAGGGGCAACGTCAAACTTGGGATGCCCCATATCTTCATGAGCTTCTACCTTAAACTCTCCATCATCCTTCGTTTCAGACTCTTCTACGCAATCATCAAAGAGAGGTAGCTTGTCGTCAAGGAAAATTGATGCTTTCACTTCTTCTTAACACCATCTACCATAGACTTTCAATATAAAAAATAATCGAAGTAGATAGTCTTCAATGGAAGGGACTTCTTCCCTTTCTAACTCCTCTCCCTCACCATCATGATCCGTGTATTTTTCCTTTGGGATTGATAAGTTTTCAAGATAGATTGTTGATTTACATTCTTCCCCACCGACTCGTGTGTACATCTCCAATCCCAAATACCATTCAAGTAGGTGGCCTTCATAGCAGTAAGCTTCCTACTCTTAGAACCCCTCTACTTTGTCATCATGTGTTGGTGGTTGGTCTTTAGTGATTGAAGGTGCTTCAACTCACCCATCCATTGCTTTGGATGTCACATCCAACTCATGATTATCCCTCTCAACCTTCTCCATTAGTGGTAGAGGTGGAAGTTCATCCACAAGTTGTGTCGAAAAGCGAAGCTGTTCCTCTTAATTCCTCAATTAGGTGATCATTCTTCTTTAGATCTATAAGGGTGGTGTTGGTTAGTGTAAGAGCTCCAAACTTCATCTCCATTAATTGTACCATAGGTTCCTTACCACTCTCCATTCGAATTATAACCTTGCATTACACTCAAACATCAACACGAGTAATATCAAGGTGGAGAGGAAAGACAGAAAAGCACACTAAAACTATACACAACCAATCAAGTTGAATTCATTTGAGATTTGAGGTGATACTTAACGGCGATATCAAACTTGACTTCTCGGGGATAATACTTTTCCGCATACTCGACGAAAAAATATCGAATTTTATCTGAGTGGATGATACTTTTCTGTAGACTTAACGGAAAATATTGGATTGAATTTTGATGGATGAGTGGACTCGAATCATTTCCAATTGCCTATGTACCCATATCTCGGGATCAAAGTCTGGGTAGTTCGAAATTGGAAGCCTGATTTTGGTTTGTCGTGTTTGACTCGAGTTTTCTGTGTTTATCAACGCGACTTACGAGGAATTGACACTTACTTACTTTTGGATACTTTGGGAAAGAGGTATTATCCTTAATAATCAACTTCAGAATACTAATTATTTAGGGATAATTAGGCTAGCTTTTATTTTTAGAGATTTTTTAATGTTCTATTCTTTATTCATTTTTTGTACTTTTTAATTCTATGAAAAAATATTCAAAAGTAGCTAATTCTTGGGTGTTAACTATTTTGCAATAACCATAAGAAGGATATTAGGAATTTTCTGTACTTATTTTGTTTTGAGAAGTGATTTAGGGGTTTGAGTAATCTAACCTTATACTTTCAAAAGAAAAAGTAATCTAACCATATAAAATGCATTTATATTTTTTTATATGGCCACATAAGCTTTTCCCTACTTTACTTGCTACTCCTTAAATTTAAGAAGGACAAAAACTGCTTCCTTTATTCTTCCATGGCCCACTCCCACGTAAAGAGATAAACCCATCATACATTTGTTGATAGTTTCCTGAGGTTGATAGTTTCTTCGTATCTTTGGCAGATCTAGCAGGCGGTATGGGACACAATTTCGGCGATAGAGGATCGATTTTGTGGCTAGGGCATTAGAGCTGTATCTCCAAAGAAATAATAGGATTTTAGGGTCCAATTCATTTTCCAGAGATATTTCCAGTTACTTGTTGGATGCTGCGGACAGCCTGGAGATCTTGGAATCTTAGACGAAAAAAGCTGCAGACTGTTGGAACTTCCACCACTTGCTATCTGCATAGTCGGAGTGCCTATCCGGACAATACTATTTGCCATGGTAAGAGAGGGAGAGCATTAGTAACTGATGGTTTGGAGATTCCATTCTCTTGTTCCCTCATTTCTCTAGTCAGCAGCCTCATATGTATAAGTCCTGATCGTCATTTAACCAGCCGGGAAGACCCAAGGATTGAAGTTATGGTTGATAGTTTCTTTGCTTCCCACAATCTTGAAAGCTCCCGACTCTAGAGCTTGTCAGCTCCAACAAGTAGGAAGTCCATTTTGGGGAAGTATTTTGCCTGTATTCGTTGGTGATCCCTACAATTGTGTCGGCTTCTTCCACTGTCGCTTTATCAAAGATAATGGTGTCATCCGCAAACAGGCAATGGGTCAATGTAGGCCCCGCCTTGAGAGATAGATGCCATGCAAGTGTTTCACCACTATTCTTTTCTTGATCATAATAGATTGGGCATTAGACATAATTATAAAGAGGAAAGGAGAGAGAGGGTCTCCCTAGCGGATGCCTCTTGAAGGGGAGAAATTCATGTGGGTTGCCCATTGAAGATGACATTGAAGAATATCGTACGAACACAAGCATTAATCAAAATCTCCAGGTTGGGAAGAAACCATAATGTTGCAAGATCTAGTCAAGGTTGTCCCAATCAACCATGTCGTATGCCTTCCTCATGTCAAGCTTAAGGCACATATATTTATGATTTCCTGTTTTCCAATTTTTGAATTATCTAGCATTTCGTGGACAAGCATAATATTATCTTGTATTAATCGGCCGCTAGTGAAGGCTTCTTGCATTTTGTTGGTGAGCGTAGGCATTCATCTCTTGATCTGCGATACCGTGATTTTGGAGATAACTTTGTATCTGAAGTTCCATCGACTAATTGGCCAAAAATCATTCATAGCTTTGGGTTTGGAGGTCATTGGAATCGAAATAAGGTGAGTTTCGTTCCATCCTTCGAGCATTACCCCATTGATGAAAAAGCTTTTGACGTATGAAATTAATTGCTCTTTGACGACGTGCATGAACTTTCGGTAGAAATTCCTGGTGAAGCCATCAGACCCTAGAGATTTACTTGGTTGAAGGTTGAATGTCGCCGCTATAATTTCCTCCTATGAAGGAGTTAAGGAGAGGCTGTCATTCATATTTTTGGTAACCAGACTTGGAAGGATGGAAAAGTCAATCTGGTGATTGCCAGCTTGTCTTGCCTAGAATAGGTTATGGTAATACTTCATTGCATGAGCCAACAAGAGGCACATGTCTGCTATTTCAACACTGACTTATGGTTGGAGACTTGAAATATGGTTCCAATGCTTGTGGTGGACGTTGATGGCATGAAAGTAGGCTGTATTTTGATCTCCTTCACGACCCTATTGAACACGAGCAGTCTGTCACCATAAATCATTGTCATTAGTCCAAATATCTTCTAGCTCACATTTTAGAATTCTTTCTTCCGTGCTGATGGCTTGGTTGTGCAACAATTCAACGGTATGTCGCATTCGGTTCTTTATAACATTTTCGCGGGCTCTTTTGGTAGAAAGTAGAGATAGTACCCATCTAGATATTTCATGTTGATAATTAGAGAGGTTTGTGTGGGCGGAGTTACCTGGAACCCAATTGGGTGATATTAGGTTTAGGCCAAGGGTTTGTCGAGTTAGCATCGGATACGTGACAGACCCTCGTGGTAGTTTGACCAAGTGAATGGTGTGCCTTGGAATCCAATGTCGAGGAATGCATTGGACGATATGAATTAGCGGAAAGGCTCGATGTGTGAAGACGAAATCGGATTGCCTCCTTCCTTCTCATATCCATAACATATGGAGTTAAAATCACCTAATACAATCCAGGGACTATCTTCTCTATAACTTTTTCCCAGAACGAACGTCTTCAGTAGGAACGCTCGAACCATGAAGAAAAGTAAAAAAAGAACCCATCGCCGTAGTTGGCGAAGGTATGGTATTATTCTAATCGATAATCTTATGGTCCAACAAAGGTCTAATCCACCAGATGTTCTTATAGGATTAACATAGCAAAAGTTGGCAAAAAAAGTCCAAATAGAGTCTCTTCTCTTCCTTGAAGTCCAGAGAGTGCTTAGTTCTAGGCGGATGGTTCGAATCAGATTTTGGAGATGGTTGATTGTAAGGGATTGCACCATTCGCCTACAATTCCAACCGATAAGCTTCATTTCGGAGGAGGTGGAATACAGATGGCCACAAACTCATTAGGTACTGCATCTTGGACAATAGTATTAGTATTAGCTTCATTCAACTTTGCTACAGCGATATTACCTCCTCCTTTGGTTGCTTGGTGTTTGAGCTTTGACTTCCTGGTAAACTTGAGCTTGTCAACAATGGGAGAGATAGAGAGGTTACTGAGTTCAAGACGTGTGCTGTATTCCTTTAACTGAAGCTTCCTTTTTGTGTGCATGGTGTTCAGTAGGATCCTTATGTTGGTTCATCACTATGATAATTGTGTGCAGATGATTTCCAATAATTTGCTACATAACTCTGCCATGTTGGCTAGTTGGGCTAAGGAATGGGTGTGAGCCAAGACATAGGCAAAAATAGTTTTAAAGGTTTGTTTAAAGCCAAAAATAATTGAATTTGTTTAACGTCCAAATATAAGAAAAAATTATTTTGTGATGATTATGCTTGCTTAGACTTAGGCGATTTTAAAAGTTTGTTAAAGCCCGGAACACAGCTGAATTTGTTTAACGTCTGAACACACGAAGAAATTATTTGGAGATAAATTTGCATGATCCATTTATAGCCCGGAGAAAGGCATAAATTCATCGGACTAATTTTTGGTAATCCATTTATAGCCCGGGAAAACGGAAAAAATTCCCTGAGTCCACCATACTAACTACGACCGTTCCCCTCATACCACAGTTGTGATCCATTGATTACCTGTCCCATGACCGATAGAGAATCACGCACGTGGCTTACCAAATAACCATGATGGTTGTCTGTCATGCAACGCCCGTTGCCTCCACTCTTCTTAATTTATGTTGCTCATGCCCCTTGTTCATCCAACTATTACTAACACTGGATTCCATAACCTAGTTGCTACTATCACCCCTTTCATCCCTAACCATCCACAATTTCTCCTTGGATGAGCTTCCGTTACCCCATGAATATTTTATTACTACATTAAAATACTTTCTAACTAATTGGTGGACTCGGGGAACTTAAGGAGCCGGTCCTCGTTGATAAGGGCACGATCAAGAAAGCTCGAAATTTTGTTAAACATGAATCAAGTCCTCCCAGAGTGCGAAACGATCATAGTGAGCAAGCTTGAGGGGTCAGCTCTGTGTTGAGCATGGTTGACTGTGGCTTAAAGAAAAAGTGGATAGGCTTATGTCGGCAAGGCATGCCCAACCTAGCCTTGGAATCTCGGATCGGTCAGGATCGACTTGTTAGGGTCGAGCTTGAAGGAGTATGGTGGGGGCAAGAAATGAGCCCAGAGTTTCTTCTCGGGTGGGTCGAGCTAGATTTAGGCAAATTGAGGTGTGGACCACTATTGGTCTTGTAGGACATGGTTGTAGTTTGACCTTGGATCATTTCTGAGGAGTTGACCGATTGGTCGTTGAGGAGGAAAGCAAATAAGGGCCATTTTCTACGAATTAGGGGTGTAAGAGATGGGGTTTGAACACTGTTTTGTCTAATCTTTTCTAGTAAGTGGGGTTAGGTTCAGGTTTTGCGACGAAACCTTTTGCAGTAGGGTAGAATTTGACTCCACAATTTTGGCCAGTGATATAAATCAGTGTGATTAAAATCTTACTCGTTGAATAGAAGTTCAGAGTGGGAAACCAAATTGATTTAATTAATTTATGGAGTTTACTTCGTAGCTGAGAGATTCAACAATCTCTCCTTCTTCAATAGATGAGCGTGAATCCTAATTTTGACATAATATAGATAGTATTACTACTGGTGACATGTGATGAATTCTATCATGCGCACAGAAAAACAATAAAGATCGTTAAAATTAAATGTGAACGCAAAAATTTAAAACAGTGAAGATTAATACTAATCGAACTACTTTCATATTATAGAAAGAAATCCCGGCAACGACGCCAATTTGTTGGATGTTTTAATTAATCACATCCAACAAATTGGCCCATTGCCGGGATTTAATTAATATGAATCGAGGTATCAATGAATGTGTTTTATGTGTCATTGCACGATTATTCGTCACCGATTTGACCACATCTTGACTACTTGTTGACCTTGTTTGACCTAGTTTTGACCCTCCTTTATTTGAAGAAATAAGGGTTTCTTTATTCCTTTTCTCGAACGGAACATTTTGGTCCGTTAGACTTGCTTTCTCATTATATATGTCAGGTTTATAGAGGACGATGAGACAATTCCAACGATACCAAGGTGCCACGAGGATCAATCAATCAAACAAAGTATAAATGAAATTTGCTGTAAAGTACATAGTTTTGAAGATTGCACGATAAGAGTTTAGACAATCGAAGATGAAACTTCTTAGATGTCGAATCCCGCTAGGCAATTCTAATTCACACGATTTACACGAAATAAGATAGAAGCAATACACTGTCGCAATTCTTCTCTAATAAAATTACGACCTTTTGAGACCGCTAATTGGCTACCTATCTAGTATTCTAGTCCTCTCTTTCGAGACAAAGATCTATAACCCACTAGGCGATTTCTTGATTTAGAATTGCTCGCACGATAGACTAGTTTATTCGCTCTTGGACGAGGGTTAACGTCTAACTTAGTTATTTGATTTTGGCGTTCTAGAAATTGATAATCATATTAAATTACACTAAAATATATTTTCAGTTTA